>OX376700.1:25619554-26219554 GCA_947389925.1 Coelopa pilipes | reverse complement strand
GCTTTGTTTTGTGGACGGCTTTCAATTGGCTCGGAAAAGCATTTCCCCCATTTTCCAGTTGTTGTTGTTGTTGCTGCTGTTGCGCCGTCGCGCATGCGCCGTTTCGGTTTGTTCTGGTTTCAGGTTTCGAACTCGGCCTCAGTCGCAGCCACGGCCCGCGCAGCCCCTCGATCCGCGGTCTTCCCCACAGCCGCTACTCATGCCATTGGTATTTGTTGTTGCTGCTGCTGCAAAGCCAATCTTTTCACAGGTTCTGCCCTCGCTCCCCATCCCGCCCCGGTCTTCGTCGCCGTCTCTCACTGCATCGCCGTCTCTTCCCGGGCTCTGCCTTCGCCTCCATCTCCGTCTCCATCTCCGTCTCTGTCTCTCGACCTCCCTGGCCCCCCCTCGGTTGCCGTCTCTGTCGGGCGCAGAACGCGCTGCGCATGCGCACACGATCAGCTCTTATTTATGTTGCTGCTGACGTTCTGGCCAACAGGCAGACGAGACGACGATGTTGCCGATGCCGTTGCTGTTGCCGTTGCCGTTTCCGAGGCTGTAAATGTTTCACTTGTCTACTTGTTGTTGTTGTTGTTGTGGTGACTGATGTGGCTCGTCATGTGCCTCTGAGTCTCGGTCTTGGTCTCGGTCTCGGTCTGGGTCTCGGTCGCCGTCGGATTTTTCACTTTGCGATCGCGCCGAGCCCCAGACGCCGACGTTTCTCCCATTCATCAGCGGCTCGTTTGCGTCTGCGCCGTTCGTGACGCGACGCGATCGACCCCCACCCCCTCGGCTCCCCGGTTCTGCCCCTTCTGCTCGCCGTCGTCTCCGCGCCGCTTTCCATGCCGCTGATCCACTGATCTATATAATCTGATTTCCTCCATCGCTCCTCCATCTCCATCCGTCCGTTCTCTCGTTTCCTTCGATACGCCGCGACAATTGTTTTGTTGTTTTTACTTTTGCACCTGCCCGCGACGATTCCGACGTTTTCCGTTTTCCCATTGTCGATTGTCTCGGCGGCGAAAAGTGGAAGAGTGATGAAAAAACGCCCGAGTCCCGCCCTGCGGCCCCAACGAAGGTCCTCCACATGCCCTAGGCTTCGTCTCCATCTCCATCTCCACCCCCGCCACCCCGACTCGACTCCGAATTTCTCACACGATTTCCCGCTTCTTCCAGGCCGCCCAGACCCGACTCGACGCGACGCCCTCGACCACCCTCGGCGCCGACCTGCGGCCAAAGGTGACTCCATCGCGGACCCTCGCTTGCAGCCTCCGTGGTGAGTACTCGAGACTCCACCCCACTCCCCCCAACCCCCTCCGATCGCAGCCAAGCCATCCCATCCCCAGGACCGAGTCGCGGTCCTTCCCTCGTCGTCTGGGGTCGTGCGGTCTTCGGGCCGAGTGGCCTCCAATCGAGTGGTTTTCGCCACCCGGAGTCCGGTCTCCGCGGCTCCGGCCGCCTCCGGGCCGAGGCATTCGATAATGACCGAGCCATTAAGTCCCGATCGCCGCGTGATCGGGTCGGCCAGAAATGGGTCGACAATTAAACTCGTTGCCTCGGCAGACGAACCGTTAAGACGAGTCCGCACCAAGCCGGGCCAATCGAATCCGAACCGATCCATGACGCGATGGACGCCGAGTGCCGGGAGGCGAAATTCGGAAATGGGAATTCGGAATTGGGAATTGGGACTGGAGTCGAGAATCGATCGATTCACGCCCGGCCGCCGTGACCCCAGCGGACCCAGAGCCAGGGCCCGAGCTCTGACCCCTGGTCATGGCCGGGGATCGGTGGAGTTCGGTCTAAATTGGAGATGAAGCCGAAAACCCGGTTGATCAAGAAGTCAAACACCAAATTGGTGATGATGAGGAAGACCAGAAACGAAGATAACGAAGGTGGAGAAGACAAAGCCGAGATAATGAAGGCGATCAAGATGAAGCAGACGACTGAATGAATCGACGGACGAGGCCCGGGTGGCGGCCAAAGTGCTTTCGGGGCTCCGGAGCGAGCAGGTGGCGATTGGTCTGTCACGACAAGCACACGCATTCACACGCGGCCCGAACCGAGCTGTGGCCAGCTAACGGTCGATTTATTGTGTCATGGAACGGTAACACACACACACTCACACACACACACTCCCACCCAGCCACTGCGCCATTCTCCCCAGACTCCGGCTCGCTTTCCATCGCGCATCCATCTGGCGTCTGCATAGTTCGGAACAACTTTCGGTTTCGCCGTTGAAGGGCCAACACAACAACAACGGCAACAACGACTAGCGACACCTCCGCCAACCAGGTCAACGGCCCGCGGCCGTTAGAGATCGGTCGCCCGATCGCCAGAGCGACGGATGGTTGGTTGGCCGCAGCGAGCCTGAACAACAGGCGACAAAAACCCGAACCGGAAGCCTTATTGCTTTCTAATCGCGTCCAAGTCGTCCGAGTCCGACGACTGACCAGCCATCTGCAGATGTCCCGGCGACTGGGGCGAACAGCCCGGAGCTCGCCCGGTCATTACGATTCCAGAACGCAGCAAATTAACTGTTCATTAATACCATAACTTAATTCCCAGTACGGCGAATGCGACGACCGCGACCGCGACCAAGGCGACGACTGGCCGGTGCCGTCTCGACTCGACTCGTCTCGTCTTGTCATGTCCATGATGTCCACGATGTCCGCGATGTCCGCGCTGTCTGGCCATGACAAGCCGCCCGGCAAGGAACGAACAACCGACGACTGCGATCTAAGCCTGATCCTAATTTCTTGGCCGGCCGCGGACTGGTTCCCGGCCGGGTTAATAAAGATAATTTCTTCGGATTCCAACGATGCTCGCTCGCTCTCGTCCGTCCACCCGACCGTCGGACGGACGGAGTCTGCTTTCGTTGCTGCTCTTAACGTTCTATTAATTTTATTAGCCGCCGTCGGTGGCAGCGGCTGCGCTCGGCTCTGGCTCTGGTTCCTGGTGCCTCGGTTGCGGATGCAGCAGGCAGCAGGCGCAGGCAGGAGGCAACGGCGACCATCCGCATTTTTGCCTGGTCTCCATTCGGAGGCCCCGTTGCCGCTGTAACTGTAAGGCATTCGTTCGCGAACCGGCGGCGGCAATCTCGATCGCGATCGCGATCCGATCCGATGCCGATGCCGATAGCAGCGATCATGATCGGCCTGGCTGGAATTGGCCAGTCCGGCAGCGGGCCCTGGGCGGCGACGGGACCTGGTCCTGGCCAACGACCGAGCGACCCCGTCCTTGAAGCCCTTCCATCGCCCCGGCCGCGTTGGGCGAAGAGAGTTCGAGGCCCGAGACCCGGCAAGTGGCCAGAGACGCGAATCCTCGTCGCGGAAAGCGAAATCCGGCCTTTCGTATGATAATGACCACGATCGCTGACGTCGATGGCGATAATGGTGATCCTCTTGTGCTGCTTCGAAACTTTCCAAACGGTAATAAGGCGTGTTCGCCGGTGCGAGCCCGGCCAGAGCTGGGCACGCTTCTGCGAGTCGCGCGGGCCGCTTCAATGGCCACGAACGAACGGCACAATTGTTGGAACATAAAAACAAACCAGCCCCATAGAAACGAAATTAAAAACACCGACTGCCGAAGACGCGACGCCGAAGAAAGTGAACTATTTCTGCACACGATTGCTCTGGCTTCGTTTTCTGCTATTGTTATCGTTTCTTATTTATGTTCCGTATTTTTATTCGTCTTTCGATTGGTGTTTCAATAGGTCTTTCTTTTCGTTTCCATCTGCATTTCCAGATGTATTTCTTTTTGTATTTCTCTTGTACCTTTTCTATTTTTTTCTACTTGTTCTCTTTCTATATGTATTTTTTTTCGTGTCGCGTTTGGTTTTCTATACGTATATTCTCTTCTTATTTCTATATGTATTTCCATTTGTATTTCTTTTTGAATTAATTTTTCTATTTCTTTTTCCAAATTTCCACGTTGATTTCTATATATATTTTGATTAAGTATTTCGACAAGTATGCAGTTCGTTTTGTATCTCTATATGTATTACCATTTGAAATTCTAGATGTATTTCTTTTCGCAATACACTTAAAATTTTTTTTTTTTTGCGATTTTTTATTTCTAGTTGTGTTTTTTTTTTGGTTTTTCCATTTGTATTTCTAATTTCTATTTGTAATTCTCTTCGTATTTCTATGTGTGTTTCCATTCGTGTTTCCATATGTATTTCTTTATTTATTTCGATAAGTATGCATTTCAATTTATATATCTATATGTATTTCTACATGTGTTTCATTTTGTATTGCTATATGTATTTGTATTTTTATTTCTATGTGCATTTCCTTTTGTATTTCCATTTGTATTTCCATTTGGATTTCCATTTGTATTTCCATTTGATTTCTATTTTCATTTAATTTCCTTGGTTCCTTTGTGGCGAGTTTCATTTTCCAATCCCATTGCATTTGCCTGGCCGCCCGCTGCCGCTAGTTGGCCAACGGCAGGTGGTAAGTGGCAGGTGGCAAGTGGAAGTCGGCTTAAAGAGCGATAAAAGCCAATTCGACCGATTCGAAAGTGGTTTCAATTAAAAGCGGACGCCGACCGCCCCACCGACTTCGCAGAAACGCGGCTAATTGTGTCGAATTATCGAGCCATTGATCGGGCGTAGGTTTCTTTCTCCTCTCATTTCGGGCCATCGGGCCATCGCGCCGGCCCAGAGAAGAGCCGCCAACAAATGCCCACACAATGGAGGCGGAGGTTGGCAAGTGAAATCCTTGACTCATTCCGGCCCATTAACCGGGCTTCGTCGCAGACTCGGTGGCCATCGAGCGCCCGACGGAAGCGAGAAGAATGCGTTCTTCCGCTAGGCCGTCGTCGGCTTCCCCGGCGCACATGGGGGACGCTGGCGATCGCCCAGCGCTCGTCGTCGTAACGGTCACGGGCCCTGGGTCGGCCACGCGTGCGGGGTCGGACGGACGGGCGGCCGACCACGAGATCAGGGTCCGGGGCGCGCTTGACGCCATCTGTCATCGCTTCGCGTCTCTATCTCAACGCATCGGCTCGGCTGGGTTCGGCTGGGATCGCATTCAAATGCCGAAAACCGTTACGCGACGCCGACGCAGACCGTCGAAAGTGTGAGTGAGCGAAGAGCTTTTCGGTGTCGCGAGTCGTGACTCGCGAGTTGCCGCGTTCGGCGCTCGGCGTTCGATGCTTGGCGTTCGGCAAGCGATGCTCGGGGTTCGGCGCTCGTCGCTCGTCGCCCCTCACTCGTTGTCCCGCACTCGGTGCTCGCCACACGGCTCTCACTCGCTGCTCCTCACCAGTCTCTCGTCACTCGGTCACCGTTGTCCCCAGGGCGCTCCTCGCTCTCGGAGCGCCGTCTCTTTCGGTTTCTAGGCCAGCGAGTCCGTCGTCCGGGGCTCCGCTCGGGGCCGGTCCGAGTGGAGCGTGGAATCTGCAATTGATTGCGGTGGAATCCGAAACCCATTCAAAATTCAAATTAAGTGAAATTACATTGATTGCCGTCAACTTGACAGATGTCGCGGCAACTCAACGAGGGTTTTCGGGCTTTCGGTTTTATGGTTAATGTAGTTTTGTTGTTGTTCTGATTGTTGTTGTGTTGTTGTTGTTGTTGCTGGGTGATTGTGCTGATAATGTGGTTGTTGTTGTTGGTTGCTTTATTGGTTTTGTTGGTATTTCGATTGTTCTCATTGCTTGTCACTGCCATTGTTGTCGTTTGCACTGCTATTGTTGTGGATGCTGTTGTCTCTCTCTCTCTCTCTCCCTCTCTTGCTCGACGACGACGGTCTTTCACTTCTCTTATTTTCTGTTTTGACCGCATTTCTACGCTGATTCACGTTTTGTTCTCTGTCGTCGCTCGTCGCTCGTCGCTGGCGCACTAATTTGATCTTTTCTTCTCTGTTTGCTGACAGTAACAACAATAGCAATAGCAATAACAACTACAACAATACGACAACGGCGGTGGCAGTCACAACAACAACAAGGAGAAGAAGAAAACGACGACGACGACGACGACGACGACGACATCACGCCGGCAATGACAACAATTAAGTCTGGCATCAACACAATTTCTCCTCGTCTTTGACATCTCGGTGTGAAAAGCTAACCGAATAACTCGAGCCTCTTCCGAGCCGGGCTTGGCGCGGCTTTGGCGGGATGGGGGGAGGTGGACGCCCAGAATCGCACTGAAATCCACGCGGTTGTGAATTGAGCTCCCTGCAGGTGGCACCTGAATCCTCCACTTCCTCCCTCCGCCACTGCTCCGGAGCCTTGGCGCGATTTCCTTTGCTTTTGCTTGGCAAAAAATTTAGCAAATTAGCCTCAAATTAGCGGGCGCCGAATGAATCAACCACGGATGGAACGATGGAGGGGAGGAGGGCGGAACCAGCGGGGAAAGGAACGACCGGGGAAAGGAACGAGACGACAGGAGGGAGAAGCGAGCGGAGGAAGCAACGGAAAAATGGGGAAGAGACGGAGGGACAGCGACAGAGGAACGAACGGAACGAGAGCACTGTAAGGAGAGGCGAAAGGAGGAACGGATGTAGAACGAAATGAAGGAATCAACGGAGAAAGGAACGAGTGGAGGAACGAAGTGGGGAACGAACGGCGCCTGACGCCGGCGCAACGGCCACACCCCGCACACACGCACACCCATGTGCCCACAAAACAAACCTCCGTTAGCCGCGGTCCCAGCCACATCTGCCGTTTGACACACGGACTCCGCAGCCGACTCGACGCCGACGGTTGACTTGTGATTGATGGCCAAATGCGCGGATGGGCGGCCGAATTAATGAATGAGCGAATGAGTGAATGAACGAACGAACGAGTGACGGTGGCGAGTAGGAAGCTGCAAATCGAGCGGCTCTCGGCGGCAGTCGTCGGCACTCGGGCCATGTCGGCTGACGAACGGGGATCTCGCCGTCGTCGCCGTCGCCGTCGCTGCGCCGTCGCTGCCCTGCCGCCGCCGATTCGCAACCGCTGACCCGAAGAGCCGAAGCGCGGAGAAAGCCTATTTTTAGGCTCGCGTCGGCAGAGCGAGCGAGACGCACGTCATGCGGCTGATCGGCGATTGATTCCAGTGGCGTCGCTCGCCGATGGCGTCTCGGCCGCGGTCGGGGTCACGCTCGGCGTCTCGGCGTTGCTCGCGGTCGGCTCCAGGTTCGGGTTCGGGTTCGCGTTCGGGTCCAGGTCAAGGGGCCGATTGCGAAGATGAACATTTTTTACACCCATCAGTCGATTCTCTCCACGCCAGTCGATCGCCCCAATCAACGCGCAGAGAAGCGAGAGAGGGAGGGAGAGAGAGAGAGGAAGAGAGTGAAGGAGCGAGGGGTTTTCGTTGAACCAGACCGAGAACCAGAACCGAATCCGAGGCCGCAGCCGGGATGGAACGATCGAGCGAACGAGATGTGGCGAGCGACGGCGGTCAGGGGGCGGCGGGCAAAACCCCCTCAACTGACCCCCCCCCCCCCCCCTGCTCGAGCGGTCCGGCCCGCGGCGTTTAAGCGTTGTGTATGCGGCGTATTTTACGATATGCTAATTGCACGCGTCTACATCTTCATCTTCATCGTCGTCGTCGTCGTCGTCGTCGTTTGCCGAAATTCCAAATTCGCCCCGCGCCCTCGTCCCTCCCTCGTCGTCGTCGGGGCCAGGTTGGGAGCCGGACTGGGGTCGGGCTCGGCCGCCCGTTACAGGGACCGCGTGATCGCCCACTGCACCGCCTGTAGGGTGCACGCGCAAATTGCCGCGCTTTGGCCCGGTGCGCGGTAATGGCAGCAAATCGGCGTTGTTGCTGTTCTTATTGTTGTTGTTGTTGTCGCGGGTCACGATCCGGCAACGACTTCCTGGCACTCGGCCAGATCAGCGGCAGCCGAGGCAACGGCGCCCGAAGCCTCCGACCGATGCCCGAGTGTGTGAACGAGAACGGGATCGTTCCCGTTGTGCTCGTGTTTGTTTTCGTGCTGTTCTTCATGTTTGTGTTCGTGTGTGTGGCTGGAGTCGATGGCAGTCGATCTGTTGGCGGCTCCCCGACCGAGTCGCCTCTCGATCCCCGCCCTCGATCCGCTCATGTGGATCGCATGCGCCGCGATCCGACCGGCCTCTGGACACGTCTGGCCAAGCTGGGTCGACTCGGCGCCGATCGTGCTTCGCCTCGTTCGCAGAAAACGACTCGAAATTAGTTCATTCAGCGAGGCGATCGGTCGCCGGTCGGAAGAACGACCAACGAGCAACGACCGATCGATCGCACAGGCAGCGGCCACTCGAGCACGCCCCCGATCATCCCACGTCCCACGTCCCTCGTCCCACGTCCACCTCGCTCGAATGCTCGAGTGCTCGAATTTCCGATCGTCCCCCGATCTCTCCCCCATTTACCTCCGATCCCATTCGCACCTCTGTCACAATAAATAACGAACTCTCTCTCTCTCTCTCTCTGCGCAGATTCCTCCACATAGCCGCAGCCCCAGCTCCAGGATGTGGAGCCCACAGAAAGGTCCTACGCGCCTGTGGGACCTTAGGCTTAGTTACTTAGTAATCCTACATTTAATGGTGAGTACCAAAGGTCCACAAACAACCGCCAGGGCTCCGGGTTGGACGAACTTCCGGGTTTTTATTTTGTCTATCGAAAAACTGTACACAAAACCGTCGCAAAATTCCTTGGGCGACTCCTGCGAAATTGAAAATCTGGGAAGAAAACATCGAAGGCTCCTCGGTCTGCCGCCTTGGGATCCGCTGCTGGTTCAGAACTTCTCGCCCACAGGCTTGATCGTCAGCTCGTGGATCTGCGGAAGGGAGGGCGGGCGTGACTCAGTCTCGTGCTTCACTCCTGTCGTGCGCCACTCACCTGGACGTGGGGCGGCGTCTGGATGCAGTAGAGGACGGCGTCGGCGACGTCCTCGGGCCGCAGGAACGGGAAGTCCTGCATGCCGGCGCGCGCCTTCTCCGTGAAGATCTCCGTGTCCACGACCCCGGGGCTGATGCTCTGCGGGGAGAGGAGGATGGGAGGGTTCGTCATCGCCTTGAATCCATTCGCATCGGCCACGGATCGACCGATCAATCGATCGATCGATCGCTCGCTCGATCCCTCTGACCACCTACCGTGACCTTGACGCCGGTGTTGTGGAGCAGGAACTCGTGCCGCAGCACCTCGGTCATGGCCGTCACGGCGTGCTTCGAGGCCGGGTACAGGTTCGTCGAGGAGCCCTCGAAGTGCAGGACCCGGTGCCCGGCGACGCTGTTGATCAGCACCACGTGGCCGTCGACGCCGCGCGCCTTCATCGACCGGAAGGCCTCGCGCGTGCAGAACGCGACGCCCAGGACATTCGTGTCCACGATCGCCCGCAGATCCGCCGTGTTGTCCGGCGCCACCAGCTCCGTGTCGCGCACGATGCCCGCGTTGTTCACCAGCACCGCGACGCCCCCCAGCTCGCGCTCCACGTGCTCGAAGGCCGCCCGGATCTCGGGCTCGCGGGTGACGTCGCAGTGCGCGGCGTGGAAGCGACTCCGCTGGTCGCTCGGCAGACCCGTCTTCAGCTCCTCCAAGCGCTCGCGGCGCCGCGCCAGCCCCACCACGACCATGCCGTGCTGCAGCAGGAGCCGGCAGCAGGCGGCGCCGATGCCGCTGCTCGCCCCGGTGACGACCGCTACCTTGTCGCGCCAACGATCCATGGAGGTGATGTCGGTGGTCGTGGGCTCGGCGTCCGACTGCGTGTCCCGCCCGATGGGAACTGAGAGCGGCGAGAGACCGAACGCCGGGAGTCCGAGCGCGGTTGGCGGAAGGTCGGAAGATCGGAGACGGTGGGCGATGGCGATGACGATGGTGACGGGGGCAGCGGCGATCAATTATGAAAGGCCGGGCCAAACGACGTAGATCGTTGATTATAAACTGGGCACCAACAAATTTGTGAACAAATACAAATGCAGTGACAATCAGCGGTTTCCCAAGGAGCCGCCACTTGAGCTCGTAAATTGATAAAGGCGAAGAAGTCGGGGGAGAGAGAGTGTGGAAAGGAGAGAGAGGAGGCCGATACCGAGACCGAGAGAGAGCGATAAAGCGAGACTTATCACGGACTACGCACGGTGATTTCGATTAGCGGAGTCGGCGAGCGTGAGAGAGAGATGTGGAGCCCGTTTGGCTTGAGATTCGCGGAGGGGAGAGTGAGGTGAAGAGAGGGGAGGTTAATGTGGTGTGGTTAATAGTGGAGGGGTGAAGAGAGGAGAAGTGACGAGTGGAGAGGTGACGAGTGGAGAAGTGTCGAGTGTGGTGGTCAAGAGTGGAAAAGAGAGGGTGGAGTGGTGAGGTGAGAGCGGTAAAGAGTGCAGAGATGGTGGGCTGGGGGCAGGGCGAAAGGAGGGGCGAGGAGAAGTGATGAGAGAGAGGTGGGGAGGGTGGACCGTGACTGTGGCAGCGACAGCGGCAACAAAAGTCATTTCAAGTTGATTCCACTGGCCGTTGGAGGGGACTCAAACAACCGCTGATAGCAAACGAAGCCGACGCCTGCTGCGTTGCAATTCCAGAGTTTGCACTTTCGTAACGCGGTGCCTGGGAGCCGGAAGAATTTCACACACTTGGACTCGTCGGAGCCGCGCCGTAGCTCGTAAAGCGAGTCGCAAGTCTATCGCTCTGTCCGTCCGTCCGCCTGTCTGTCTGCGTTATCGAGTCGCCGGCCCGCTGCCGCCTTATCGCCCTCTCAGCGACCGACCGATCGACGACGTCGGAGCCGGCCGCAGATTACGCCAGAGCCGGCGGAGGTCGATCGGGCGACCGGAGACCGGATCGGTTTTCGGTGCAGTCGGTCGACCGGTGGCTCGATCGGTCGCCCGATCAGTCGCTTGGAACCGCCACACCCCCCGCCCCCCCAGTGGCAGCACGAAATTCTCTTAGTATTAGTTTATTGACACGCTAGCTTAGGCTAATTACTGGCTAAATAGAACTCGTCGGCCGCCTCGGGCCCGGCTCCACTCCGGCTAGAACTGCTCGCCCAACGGCTTGATCGTCAGCTCGTGGATCTGGACGTTCGGCGGCGTCTGGATGCAGTAGAGGACGGCGTCGGCGACGTCCTCGGCCCGCAGCACGGGGAACTCCATGGGCAGGTGCTGCTTCTCCGGCACGATGTCCGTGTCCACGGCTCCGGGGCTGACGCTCTGCGGGCGAGAAATGAAATCGTGCTTGCCCTCACACACACACACACACGCGCGCACGCGCACTCACCGACACCTTGACCCTGGTCTCGGCCAGCAGGAACTCCTGGCGCAGCACCTCCGCCAAGGCCGTGATCGCGTGCTTGGAGGACGGGTACAGGTTCATGCCCATGCCGTGGACGATCGGCACCCGGTGGCCGGCGATGCTGTTCAGCAGGATGACGTGGCCGTCGACGCCGCGCTGCTTCATCGAGCGGAAGGCCTCGCGCGAGCAGAGGGCGACGGCCAGGACGTTCGTGTCGAGGACGGCCCGCAGGTCGGCCGAGTTGCCGGCGGACGTGATGCGCGAGCGACGCGCGACGCCGGCGTTGTTGACCAGCACGTCGACGCCGCCCAGCTCCGCCTCGACCCAGGCGAACGTCCGGACGATCTCGTCCTCGCTGCAGAGGTCGCAGCGGACGGCGTGGAAGCGGCCCTGTTGGTCCGCGTCCGGCAGACTCGCCTTCAGCTCCTCGAGCCGCTCGAGTCGCCGCGCCAGGCCCACCACGACCATGCCCTTGGCCACCAGCAGGCGGCTGAGGGCGGCCCCGATGCCGGAGCTGGCGCCGGTGACGACCGCGACTCGGTTCTGCCACCGCTCCATGTCACGGATACGGCTACGGTCGATCGTTGAGCGATGGACGTTGGGCGTGAATCGTTGAGCGTGGATCGTGCCGAGTGTTCGCACAGTCGGACGAAGCGATCGATACTGAAGAAGCGCGGAGAGAATCGGCCCGGAGTAGCGAGCGATAGAGCGCCGATAATGAGTGCCGTGTCGTGTCGTGTGGCTGGCGCGACGTCAGCGTCGACGGCGACGAGACCCACTCGGCCTAATCGGAGCCGCTGCCCCGCAGACGAGGCTGTCGTGCAGTGCTTTCGGCCCTCCCAGATTCACAACTGCCCCCGCGACCCACTGGCGTCCGGATGAAGTCCACAGACAGCCGGACAGACAGACTGAAAAAAGCCCGATTTGTACGAAATCACTTTATTCCTATAACAAATGGATCGATCGATCGATCGATCGCCCAGGGCTCAGGGCCGGGCTCAGAAGACCTCGCCCACCGGCTTGATGGTCAGCTCGTGGATCTGCACGTTCGGCGGCGTCTGGATGCAGTAGAGGATCGCGTCGGCGACGTCCTCGGAGCGCAGCATGATCACGTCCAGGGGCAGGTTCTTCGAGACCATCTCGGTGTCGACAATGCCGGGGCTGATGCTCTGTTCCAGTGGCGGAGAAATCGGTTCATTTCACATGTGCCGGAAGCCTTCGCGCCACTTGGACTTCTACTCACCGTGACCTTGATCTTGGTGTCGGCCGTGAGGAACTCCTGGCGCAGGACCTCCGTCATGGCCGTGATCGCGTGCTTGGACGGCGCGTACAGGTTCAGGTTGATGCCCGGCACGAAGGCCACCCGATGGCCCGCGATGCTGTTGAGCAGGACGACGTGGCCGTCGACGCCGCGCTTCTTCATCGAGCGGAAGGCCTCGCGCGTGCAGAAGGCGGGCCCCAGGACGTTGGTGTCGAGGACCGACCGCAGGTAGTCGGAGTTGTCGTCGGCCGTGATCCGGGCGTTGCTCAGCATGCCGGCGTTGTTGACCAGGACGTCGACGCCGCCCAGCTGGGCCTCGATCCAGGCGAACGTCCGCACGATCTCGTCCTCGCTGCTCACGTCGCAGCACGCGGCGTGGAAGCGGCCCTGCTGGTCCTTGGGCAGACCCGCCTTCAGCTCCTCCAAGCGCTCCAGGCGACGCGCCAGGCCGACCACGACCATGCCCTTGGCCACCAGCAGGCGGCTGAGGGCGGCCCCGATGCCGGAGCTGGCGCCCGTGACTACTGCGACTTTGTTCTGCCAGCGCTCCATGTTGGGTGGTTCGGTTCGGATCGGTTCGGGCCGGGGTCGTTGTTGGTGGCTGGCTGATGCGATCGGTACTGGCTGGTCGCGGAAGTGACGGGCCGTTTTATCAGGCCGCGTCTCGTCTCGTCTCGGCTCGGCACTTGCTGCGCGAAACGAAGATAGTTGGATACGAAGGCTTACGAGGGATCCCCGGAAACACAACATACACAAACAAGCGCGTGCATGTAGTAGTGTAGGTGTGACACAGCGGCAGTGGTCGGGCTATGGGTCCGATCCGACGACGATCCGAAGATCGACTTAGACGTTGTGCTTTACGAGAATTTTGCATTGCACTTGAACACTTCCAAATCGGAACAGATCCCATGGATCTCGATGGTGGTCGGCACCATAGGAATGCCGTGCATGGCGCGATCGTCGCACGCCAACGAGGGCCACCAATTTCTGACCGGAATTCGCTATCGGTCCTCAGCCCGCTTCGAAGAAAGCTGCATGAACTAAACGCCGATGTCTGTGCACATCTGACGATCGGCGTGCACTCGTCGCATCCCTGCATCGTGGCAGTGACGAGTCGTTAAACTCGTATCATTGCTGATTAATCGTTATATTTGCATTTATTTTATTGGTTATTTGGGTGTGTTACGTGAGTATTTCCCATATATATTCATCTATGGCTCCTCCTGTTTCTGATTTACTGTTGTCGGAGGCCACTTGGTGCAAGTATTATGTAACACATGTCAATAAACTGACATATATAGGAAATCAAACAAACAAGAAAATTAAGAAGTGAAGAAACGAAAATGAAACACTTAAAAATGAAAAAAATAAAAATAAATAAAGCATATAAATGATGATAAAAATTTCATTCAAATAATAAAAAAATAATAAAAACAAATAAAAATATGAAAAAAAAACAAACAAGAAAATTAAGAAATGAAAAAATAAGAATGAAAAAATAAAAATAAATAAAACATACAAAAATAATAATAGAACACAAATAAAACAATGAAAAAAGATTTTAAAAAAATTATTAAAATAATTAAAAAAACACAAGCATTCGCATTGATGTGAACGAGCTCAGTAAAGACGACGATGTCTGTCTCCATTTTCACACATCCCCCGAGCTCTTAGGGAGCTTTCGTCGACTCGTCCGTTATCAATAGGAAGAAAAATAACTGAACAACAAACACGAAAAGAAATAAAAATAAAAAAATAAAAGATTCGCAACCAAGTCTGCTTCCATTTCTGAAAATTCCATCAACTTGTGCGTTATCAATTGGAACGCTGAGTATGGAAATAGATCTCGACTAGTTTAGTTTCCTGCGTTTAGTTTAGATTCCTAATCGCGTTCCGCCCACACCATATTTGTTTTCAGACAAATGCCAGTGAATTAGAGTATAATTTATTAATTAAGTATTTTCCTAACATTGCTACAGGCGGGACAAGCGTTTTGAATTAGAAGAAGTCAAGCAATTACAATCGTTGCTCGTACAATAGTCGTGTGTTGTGGATGCTTGTGTCTGTTGATTGGGCAGGAACAATTAAATAAACATTAAGCATGACAACGTTTGAATATATACGGAAATTATGAACACAAACTTGATCGGACCTCGGACCGATAGCAAGGTAGAACCTTGCATGGGAGTCAGGTCAGCTGATGTGCCCGAAGCGCATTTGTGCAGAATTAAATATATCGATGGATAGATAGGGTTTTGGTTGACATCACCGCCGACACGGCCACTGCCTTCGGACGGAGCCAGTCGGCCGACGGCGGTCCGACCAGGGGCCGATTTTCACAACTACATCACTATCAATTGAGCTCGAGAGAAACACGAATGGAAGCAGGAAACGAATTTTGGGCAAGGGGGCGCGGCGTGGGCGTGGTCGCCGAAATCATCAGACCATCTCGCCCACCGGCTTGATGGTCAGCTCGTGGATCTGCACGTTCGGGGGCGTCTGGATGCAGTAGAGGACGGCGTCGGCGACGTCCTCGGCCCGCAGCATCGGGAAGTTGGCCGGGAAGTCCTCCGGGATCATCTCCGTCTTGACGGCTCCGGGGCTGACGCTCTGCGGATTGGAAGGGAAACGAATTAGAATCGCATTCGACCAAGCGATTTGCACTTGTCACCCACCGTGACCTTGATCTTGGTCTCCGCGTTGAGGAACTCCTGGCGCAGGACCTCCGTCATGGCCGTGATCGCGTGCTTGGCGGACGGATATATGTTGAAGCTGATGCCGGGCAGGATCGGCACGCGGTGCCCGGCGACGCTGTTGATCAGCACGACGTGGCCGTCGACGGCGCGCTTCTTCATCGAGCGGAAGGCCTCACGGGTGCAGAGCGCGCTGCCCATGATGATCGTGTCCAGGACGGCCCGCATGTCGGCCGTGTTGTTGTCGTCGATGATGCGCGTGCGACGGCCGAGCCCGGCGTTGTTGACCAGGACGTCGACGCCGCCCAGCTGGGTCTCGATCCAGGCGAACGTCCGCACGATCTCGTCCTCGCTGCTCACGTCGCAGCGCGCGGCGTGGAAGCGGCCCTGCTGGTCCTTGGGCAGACCCGCCTTCAGCTCCTCCAAGCGCTCCAGGCGACGCGCCAGGCCGACCACGACCATGCCCTTGGCCACCAGCAGGCGGCTGAGGGCGGCCCCAATGCCGGAGCTGGCGCCCGTGACTACTGCGACTTTGTTCTGCCAGCGCTCCATGTCTTCGGCTGTTGTTCGGTCGAGTTCACTTGTGATATCCCAATGGGTAGATCGGAAACAATCGGCTGATCTGCTCAAGGCAGGTGGCTTTGACTAACTAGTTTTCAACCCCAAGAAGTCGTCGCATATTTATATTAAATGACCTAGTGCTCTTGAGGTCTTCTTCTTCTTCGCGCTCCGCTCTCGAACCTTCTTTCGCACGCTCTCTCCCACTCTCTTACTCTCCCTCTCTCTTACTCTCCCTCTTTCTCACTCTCCCTCTCTTATACTCTCACTCTCCGTCGCTTCCCTCCGCCTCTCTCTTGCTCTCTCTGGATCGATGATTTTGCTATCGAATCTGCCGAGACACGATGACTGGACACATTCTGGACAATGTCATGCTGATGAGTTTTCATTACCATCGGTGTCGTAGTTTGTGCAATGGTTTATGAGCGTCTTTCGGCCTAATCTGAGTCAGAATCTCGGCCAGCTGATCTTGGCCGCCATGAGCACACTCACTGCCCTGGTTCCACTGGGGCGATTGTCAAGACGTCACCAGAGGGTCGGGGGTGGGACCTGGGTCGTGAGGGGCTCCGAGTCGGCTCCCGGATGAGGATCCTCCGTGGTCGAGCCCCCAAGGTCGTTGCCTGGGACGAGGCTAGGCCGAGATTTCAGCATATTGTTTTAATTGTCAATCTTGAACGTTGACCGTTGAACTTGACGCCAACGCCGTCGCCGACGTTGACTGAGGCGCAACGGAGCAGCAGCAAGAGCGACCGAGTGGAACCTAAATATGGATCATGTTGGTTCCGCGGGCCGGGGCAGCGGGACCTCAAGCTGAACACAAGGTCCGGCCTGATTTCGTTCCGTTCCATTTGGTTCGATTCCGTACGGTTCAGTTCGATTCCGTTAGGTTTCGTTCGGTCCGAGTCGGTCGCTGATGGTTCAGGTCTCGACTAGCGACTAGAAAAATAGTAAAAGTTGTTCCGGCGAGTTCCCAGCGACAGCAACAGTGGCAGTGTGTTACTAGCAACAACAACAACAACAGCGGCGAGTTTCCAGCAACAACCACACCAGAGAAATACCAACGACCACAAAAACAACAACAATAATAATGACTCAAACAAGAAATTCCGAACAAGTGAAACTCGCGGCGAGGCGCGACTGTCGGATGTGGCGGCTGCTCAGAAAAATCGCATCGGCGATATTTTCACTACCGTGCGGGGAGAGAGGGCAGTGAAACCGGCGGGATGGGGGGACCGACGATGGCAGACGACCACATGGAGAATTCGCCTCGAATGATCCGCTGAAGACCCATCGGCTTCCTCCAGCTCTGTCTCCAGACTACAGGGAAGAGGATGAGGAGAGGGAGAGGGCGATATCGACACGCAATCAGCTCGAAGGCACCTCCGGGTCTCCCTGGCGGATCGAGAACCGCATGACCAGGGGCAACGCATCGAGGAACCGGGCCAGAACTCGTTGGCTAGCGAAATGAAAAGCGGCTGCAGCTGCGGCCGTGGCTCGGAGACGCGGCAGAGACGAGCCTGAGACGATTAACATACTTCTCGACCCCGGACCCCGACCTCGTCTTGTCCAACGGCCCACTCCGTTCCCGCCTGACCACTCGACCACTCGACCACTCGACTCGACTCGACGCAGACACCCGGCGATCCTGTTGGATGGGCCGACAGCTCGCGTTAGAAACCTCGATCTCGATCTCGATCTCGCCGCGCTTTCGCCACCGTCCCCAGCGCCGCCGGCCCGCTGCGTCATGGGGCTCGACCGGGCGGAGCCGCCGTGTCTGGCGACGGATTCGCACTTCCTCATACCCCCGGTGGACAGGGCAGGCGGGACGGCGGGTTCTACGGTTTCCAGTGCAGCGAAACCGAAACTCGAGGCGAAACCGGAATTTGTCAATTTTCTGTACTTGCAACAATCGGGTCTTCCTTGAACTCAGTGGCTCAGACACCCTCGAACCCTTTCGAGTCGAGCCTTTCCCTGATCCCTTCACTAATCACTTCACTAATCGTTTGTGTTTTCTCTTGTGTTCTCTTCCGCCTCCAGTTTAGTTTAGTTCTAGCTGGTAATGAAATATGGCCGATGGAGCGGCCGGACGGAATGCCAAACATAGTCTCATTAGAAGTAATGTGTGGAAAGGACCACATGGACGTCCACCTGACCTTCTCCCACCCCTTCGAGGGCATCGTCAGCTCCAAGGGTGAGTCCAAGTCGAGTCCTCGATCGATCCACGAACGATCGACCGATCGTCGCTGCAGCGAGCTGATGGTCCTTTTCTCTTTCTCGGTCTGCGTCTCTTTGTCTCCTTCTCGGTTTGTTCCTCCGGCAATTCAGGACAACACAGCGACCCCCGGTGCGTCTACGTCCCGCCCTCCACGGGCAAGACGTTCTTCTCCTTCCGGATATCGTACTCGCGCTGCGGCACCAAGCCCGACCTGCACGGACAGTTCTACGAGAACACGGTGAGTTGACCGGGCAGAGGCTCCATATCCTTCCCCTCCCTCTCCTTCTCCAACTCCATCTCCTCATCTTCGGTGTCCTCCCATCGCTCGTCGACCGCCAATCGAATCGATCGTTGCCCTGGTCGATTGGTGGACCGATCGAGTGCGCAGCCCAGACCCCACAGCAGGCAGCGGCCAACGTCCCGGTCGTCTCTCGTCGACGGAGGATCGTGGCCGAAACTTCCGAGACGGACACACGTCCAGCTGAGGACCGGCTGGCGATCGCACGGATATCACGGAAGCCCAGGTGGCCGCCGTGGAAGCCCTCTGGAGATCCCCTGGCTCGTGATCATTTCCGAAATAATATTTGTTTTCAATTAATCGCCCATCGCTGTTTCAATCGCCCTGATTCATCGGAGTCCGTCTGTCCGTCTCTTATCCCACAGGTGGTCGTGCAGTACGACAAGGATCTGCTCGAGGTCTGGGACGAGGCGAAGCGGCTGCGGTGCGAGTGGTTCAACGACTACGAGAAGACGGCCTCGAAGCCGCCGATGGTAATCGCCGATCTGGACGTCATCCAGCTCGACTTCAGAGGTGCGTACAGTGGTCGAGAGAGTCGCGCAGGGGCAGCGCGGCGTCGCATGTGGCCGGGCGATGGTCGAGATCGGCGCGATTGGTCTTGGCCTGATGATGGGGTTCGGCCGTGTCCCGACCCCGAGTCGGCGCTGACGGCGGGCCAATCGGGCCGTTGATCTCGCTCTGGGCGGCCGTAATTGGCGACAACTGCAGGTCGTCGTCCCTCGTCTGCCCGGCCACGTCGCGAGCCGCTGCTCCCCTGGAGCCTTCGTGGATGGTCTCCAACTCTCCCTCTCCCTCTTTATCCGCCTTTCGTCTCTTCTGCAGGTGACAACGTGGACTGCTGGATGGAGATCCAGCACGGCAAGGGACCCTGGGCGCCCCCGGTCAGCGGCATCGTCCCGTTGGGCTCGACCCTGACGCTCGTGGTCGCCATCAACGACTACCGAGGTGAGTCGCAGACCACGATTGTCGCCCCCTCAACGACCTCATCCCACCGCTTGCTCTCTATTCACAGGCGAGTTCGACATGCGCGTGAAGTCGTGCGTGGCCTCGGACGGGTCGGGCCACGTGATCAACCTCTCGGATGAGTTCGGCTGCGTCCTGCGGCCGAAGATGATCTCGCGCTTCCTGAAGGCGCGCGCCCCGGACGAGCGGGCCACGGTCATCACGTACGCCTTCTTCCACGCCTTCAAGTTCCCCGACGCCCTCAGCGTGCACATCAAGTGCAAGGTCGAGATCTGCCGGCACGGCTGCCTCGACCACTGCCAGCTGACGGGCGGCGCGAACGAGCGCAAGGACGTCCTGGTCAACGGCGACGATCTCGACCACGGCCTGGGTCTGGACCACGGACACGGTCTCGGCCACGATCACGGGCTGGGCGGGCAGAACGAGCTGCAGGGCGGCGTCGGCCCCCAGGCGCAGGTGGGCGAGGGCGGCCCCGGCGACCACGACGTCTTCTACGACGACATCATCCACAACCGCAAGCAGCTGTCGTCGATCAACAGCGGCATCGCCAACATCCTCGACCAGTTCAGCATCCACGAGAAGAACTCGAACGCGAACGCGAACCTGCAGCCGCGGCCCGTGCACGAGGACCCCGAGGAGGCCGACCTGGACTCGCTGTTCGACGAGCTGGACGACATGGACGAGGAGCAGTACATGGAGCTGAAGAAGAGCGGGAAGTTCCCGCACGGGCCGCGCCAGTTCGAGGCCCAGAAGCGCATGGGGGTCCCGATGGCCGGGCCGCGCTCGCTCGAGCCGAAGGACGGCGACGACCGGCCGCGCCCCGTCTACCGGCCCCAGGCGGAGCCGCTGACCAGGCGCCGGCCCGACCACGTCGACCACGTCGACCTCGCCGCCAACGACAACGACGACAACGAGGACGACAAAGGCAAGAACAAGAACAAGAACAAGAACAACACCAGCGAGCAGCGTCGGAGGCGGCGCCGCTCGGTCGTCGTCTCGGACCGGAAGGTGCGCAGCGCCGACGTCGGCGTCAGCGGGCTGTACGACGTCATCTCGGAGGCCGACCTGGCCTTCAGCCCGGACTCGAAGCAGGAGGCGGTCACGGTCTTCCAGGGCAAGATCAGCGAGGACGTCGTCTACGGGATCTGCATGCCGGTGCCCGGCTTCAGCATCCTCTTCATCGTGGTCATCTCGGCGACGATCGTCTCGGCCCTGATCGCCGGCTCCCTGCTCTACCGGTACCAGCTGCAGAAGGAGGCGTTGGAGAAGCAGCGCCCGATCCCGGTGCCCGGCACCCTGGCCTCCTGGATGACCCTGCGGCTGTTCCGCATGCGCCACATGCAGCAGCAGCACCACCAACAACAGCAACAGCAGCAGCAGTCGGCGGCTGCGGTGGCGTCGGTGCCGCGAGGCCTGGCGACCGCCAGCGTGACGCACGAGACGGCCCAGTAGGAGTGGGCCGACGGTCGAGAGGGCGGTAGGGGCGGTAGACAGAGGACAAGGAGAGAAAACAGAGAGGGTGAGAATTAGAGGGCGAGTTTCAGACAGAGAGGGAGAGAGAGAGCGAGGGGTTGAAGGTGCGTTCGGTCGCAGGAGCTGAATTCGGTCAAGGTCGGGGCGAGTACGAGTCCGGTCTGCGTCGGGGCGCGCGTCGAAAGTGGCGTCGCCTGCCGCGTGTCGCGCCGCCTGTCGCGTGGTCAGAGATTCCGCCCTGGAAGTTGACTCGAATGATGGACTGAAAATAACTCGGAAATATAATTACTAGTATGAACTTCTGTGTCACTCGGGGGGCAAAATTTCGGGCAGCATTGCAATAGAACAACAGTAGAGCGAACTCTTCCAGAACCTCTGTCCCGCCGGGGCTGGGCCGGGCTCGACTCTTGGGTGCTAAGCGTGGTACGACCACGGCTCTAGATGTAGTTGTGTAGTAGGCCTGCTCCGGGAATTCCAGTTCGTCTCCTTTTGTTTTGTTTTCATTTAGTTTCGTATCGTATCGTTTCGTTTCGTTTCACCTGGTTGCGCCTCCGCTTGGTGGCGGGCCGTAGGGAGGGAGGTTAGAAAAGAGCATTATTATCTATTATCTACCTTAAGCTAATTTAGATCAATTCGGAGCGCGGCGAACCTGCGGAAGAAATGCTTACATTGAATTTTGAAAGCCAAAATCGAAATTTTCATGATGGAAAAAATAAGAAGAAGAAGAACCAACAATACTACTTAAGTCAAATTATAAATTATTTATTAAATGTTTAGTTTTAATTACACTGAAAGCGACAAATAAAGTAATTTATTAAGAATCAAGTGGATTTCTTTATTCGACTTTACGTATTGTCTTTTTTTATTTATTCAATATTTGGCTTATCGGGATAAACTTATTCCTTGCACAAATATTGGAATTTAACACCTAAAAGTATACTACTTTAACTAGACATGTTGCAATTTATTCCATTGCCATGCGCTGTCACCTTGTATGTCGACTTGCAGCCCGTTCCTGTTCTCCGTTTAGAACGAAGAGGCAATTGCAAGTTTTGGAGCATACTTCTAGGCTGGGTATTTTTTGATTCATTCTCCCTGCACTCGCTCACTAATCTCGCGTCCACAGGGTGCGTTCGACGAATATTTCAGCATTTCAGAAAAATCAAGTGGCAAAAAAATCACCGACTTTATTTTGCATCATTCCACAAAAAAAATTATACAAATATTTTCGAAAAAATCGAATTGCAAAAACAAATCAAACGATTTTCTCAACATTTTCGAGCTAAGATCATTTCAAAAATCATTCTGTTTCGTTTTGGAAAAATCTTTATTCAGCTTTAAACACATAGAACTAAGTTGACAACTTCTCGTTATACAGAAATACAAAATTAAGTACGTTTAATAATACGAAACGGAGAGAGATAAACTTAAGGATTCAGTCGAAGAAAGTCGTTTAAAGGAAACTATAATTAAGCAATTAATTCACTTACAGTAATTATTGTTGGTCTTGCATGTGTGTGTGTGATGGTGTGTAATTGCAAATACAACAGAATACTTAAAATATTTAATGACTAAATGAAGTAAAGTCTACGAAGTCTTAGTTGGTAGAAATTAAGTTAAAAAGCAGCATAAGAGTCAATACATAAATAAATAAAAAAATGAATAATTAAATAAAAAATAAATAATTAAAGAAAAAAATGAAATAATTAAATAAAAAAGAAATAATTAAATAAAAAAGAACAAATTAAATAAATAGAAAATAAACAATTAAAGAAATTAATAACTAAATAAATAATTAAATAAATTAATGATAAAATAAGTAAAGTGATTTAATAAATAAGTCATTTAATAAATAATTAAATAAATAAATAAACAATTAAAATAGAGCTACGATGGCATAAGAAAAGAGCTTCGACACGGCTCCAGCCCAGGGGACTCGCAATCACGGTCCCCGGGACGGAACCCCTCGGAAGGGTTTCCGGGAAGCGCGGGCAGGGAGAGGGGGTGGCAGAGGACGACTGCAGCACCAGACAATACAACTAAGTAAGAGTTAAACTAGACTTCCACCCATGGGTACCCGGTGGCGAGACCGAGTACAACTGCAAAGACCTACCGAATAACGAACACCGATTACCGAATCAATCGACCTACGACATACGGAGTTCAACTAAACGCCTAAGGAGCCTTAAACCTAGCATAGCGGGGGGCCGGAGGGCCGGAGACCACGGGAGAGGAGAGGGCAGAACAGAACGAGGCGACTGCCGGGACGCGCCGTCCGCCAGCACGGCTGACGACCAGGCGCCCGACGTCCCCATTCCCGTCTCCTCCCCTGCCCATCTCCGCCTCCGT
The DNA here is from genome assembly GCA_947389925.1 of Coelopa pilipes. Taxonomy (NCBI): domain Eukaryota; kingdom Metazoa; phylum Arthropoda; class Insecta; order Diptera; family Coelopidae; genus Coelopa; species Coelopa pilipes. The sequence continues at coordinate 26,196,577 of OX376700.1, read as the reverse complement.
CTCGCTCGATCGCTCGAGTCGGCTGCGGCTGGGGTCGCTGGCTCGCGCCGCCAGCGCTCATGACAACGACCGGGGTCCCTTCGCGGCGCCCTTCGGCGGCGGCGGCGACGGGATCTGGATGACGGGCAGCGGCCCGGCGAGCTGGGGATTCGTGAAGGCGACGGCGCGCTCCTTCTCCGCGAGCGAGGAGAAGGGCCGCAAGCGGACGTAGAGGAAGGCCGAGATCAGGCAGGAGGTGACCAGGATGCCCAGCAGCACGATCAGGGTTATCGCGAAGCCCGGCGTCGTCATGCAGATCAGGCCGTCCTCGCGCCCCGGGAACACCATCGTCTGGGGGGCCGACTCGCTGCTGCCGTGGCTGCTGTTGGTGTTGCTGTTGCTCTCGTCGATCGGGAAGGTGAGGTCGCCGGAGGAGACGACCTTGATGATCCGGTTCAGGCCGACCTCCTGCTCGGGGTCGACGGCGCGACGGGCCCGGCGCTGCACGCGTCGCTCGTCGCGCCGCTTGCCGATGGAGGCGCCGCCGATGGAGCCGCCCACGTGGTACGAGTCGACGTGCAGCTGGGGCGGCGGCGGCCCGTACTGGGACTCGGGGCCGACCTGGAGGTGGTGGACCTCCTGGAGGTTGGGGTCCGAGCACTGCTCGGGGCACTGGTAGCGGCAGATCTGGATGGTGCACTGGAAGTGGACCTCCATCGAGTCGGGGAACTTGAAGGCCTGGAAGTGCGCGTACGACAGCACCGAGGCCGAGGCCCCGAAGTTCTTGATCTTGGTGAAGCGCGACATCAGCTTCGGCCGCGTGACGCAACCCCGCTGGTCGACCAGCTGGATCGGCGCCCGCTTGCCGTCGTGGGCGACGCAGTTGCGCACGAGCATGTCGAACTTCGAGTCGTCATCCTTGATCGCCAGCACCATCGTCATCGTCTGGCCGATCTTCACCAGCCCGGAGACCTCGGAGGCCCACGGACCCTTGCCCACTTGGATCTGCATCCAGCAGCCGACGTTGTCGCCGGCAAAGTCCGCCCGGACGACGTCCAACATGTCGACCGGGAAGGGCCGGAACGTGACGCTCTTCTCGTACTGGTCGTGCCAGGTGCAGCGCAGCTTGCGCGCCTGGTCCCAGACCTCCTGCACCTGGGGGTCGTACTGCAGGACGATGATGTTCTCGAAGTAGGTGCCCGAGCCGGACTCGTGCCCGTAGCCGTAGAGTCCGTTCTCGGTGTTGCCCGACGTGCCGCACTCGTGCAGCCCGATGTCGAAGGTGGCCGTGGTGCGGCCCAGGCCCGACGGCAGGTGGACGCAGTTCATGTTGCTGTAGTGGCCCTTGGAGAAGACGATGCCGTAGAAGGGCTTGTCGAACTGGACGAACACCTTCATGCCGTTCTTCTCGCACTTCACGTCCAGCGAGATGATCTTCGGCATGTCCTGGACGGGCGAGGCCCAGATCTCGTTCGTGCTGGACGCCCCGACGCTCAGGTCGGGCAGCACCTGGGGCGCGTGCACTTGGGGGCCGTGCGGCCGTGGCTGCTGCTGCGGCTGTTGCTGGGGCGGCGGCGGCGGCGGGCCCTGGTAGGCCAGCTGGGAGGGCGGCGGCGGCGGTCCGAAGGGCTGGCCCAGGCTCATCGGGATGCTCTGCAGGTTGCCCGAGAGGTGGGCGACTGGGGGCCACAGAGTGAGAGCGAGAAAAGGAAGAGAAGAGGTCGATGAGAAGGATGGATGGAGGCGGCGGGTCGAGGACTCACTGCGGGCCGGGCCTGGCTGGGGCTGCTGTAGGTTGTGCTGGTACAGGACCTTCTGCTGTTGCTGCTGCTGTTGCTGCTGCGGTTCCTGCTCCGACTCGAGCGCCATCTGGTCGACCTCGTTGTCGTGGTCCGAGAGGTCGTCGTTGCCGGCGATGGCCTTCACCACGTCCACCTCCTCGGCGAGGGCCCGGGCGACCTGCAATGGGAGAGAGCGAGATCAGCAAGGGCAGGAAAAAGTGCGAGCTCCACACAAAGGGAGGGAGAGAGAGAGTTTCTTAGCCTCATCCCACCCGTCGGCAGGAGAGAGCGAGCGGCTGCTCCACAAACGACCGACGCGGATCTTGCCATAAATTGCATAAGGCCAAGACCCAGCTCGAGGGGGCCGCACAGAAAGAGCGTCAAAGAGAGAGCGACCCGAGCCGAGCCGAGCCGAGCGGGAGCAAAAAGTGTTCTCATTTCGCTTCTCGTCGAGGAACCGCGGCCGCCACGCCAGTGACCAAGTTACACATTTATTTTTTCCTCCACTGCCTTCGGCTTCTTCTGCTGTTACTGCTTCTGCTCCCCTGGCACTCGATCGCTCACTGGCCCGCTCTGCCGGCGACACTTTTCTGGGCCAGCACTGGTGACAACAACTGGTTCTCGGCGCTGTCGTCGCAACGCGACTCGCATGATGGATGCGATCGCACGACGTGTCGACGCGCCTGGGGAGCCGGACGACGCGAGGGTTCGTGGCCATAGTCGTGGGTCCTCCGGGCGCTGTCATAGGATCGAAGCGGGCCCGGCTTCTGTGCACAAGTCGCCGCCTTCCGGGCTGAGAGGAAAAGAGGAAAAAACGAGCGGTTTCTTCCCACAGACAGACGGACGGACGGACGGTCGGTCAGAGAGAGATAAAGGGAAAGACATGCAGACGGCCGGGCCGAGGGAAGCGGCCGTCGAAAGGGCAGACGGCGGCCCCGCCCGCGACAGAGCCCGGGCTCGAACCCCGGTCGCTTCCTCGATTCGCTCCTCGGGGCAGGCGCGGAACAAACAACTTTCTCTTACAACATAATCATCGGCATCGCCGCCGCCGTCGCCGATCCTGGGACGAGGCCGCCGTCGTCCCGTGGCAGGTGAAAAGTGAAACACTGGCCGTGCCCCCGAAACGCAAACGGGTTCCGCGGACAGGCGTGCGAAGGCGGCCGATTCTAAGGCGGCGAGGCGGCTGTATGCAAACCAACAACAGCAGCAGCAACAATGACAACAACAAGGCCAACTTGATCGTCCGATAACAACAACATTGAATTAATGGCGAAAGAAATCGAAGACGGCCGCGAGTGGTGCGTGGCGCGGAGACCGGGAAAGCCAGTCGATGGAGGGCGGGAGGCAGGAGGCGAGCTGGAGGGAAGTCGAAGCCGATGACACAAATGCATAACATTGCGCATGCGCGGCGCGTTCAAACCGTCGGGGGGCGAGGGGCAGGGTGTGGTCTCTCGGGCTGCTGGACTCTGGTCTGCTGATCTGTTGGCCCATTTACGAGGCCGCCCGGAATCGCGAAGGCTTCGTTGACGACGACGACTCCAACTCCGATCACAACGACCGAGGCGATCGAGTTCCCATCTCGAGCCTCTCGAGCGCCGCCATCGATCCATTGCTCGGACAGTTAATTAAGCCCCAGCCCTCGCAGGAGTCGCTTGGCGGAGGGCGCCGAGGGAAAACGCGAGGAGAAGACGCCGACGAAAATGCACCCGGAGTCCAGTTGACCCCGACTCGGCACAACAACGACAGTAACAGCAACAGCAACAACAACGCGGACATTCCACGGAGCAGTTGGGAGAAAGTGAGCTGCAGATGGAGATGGAGCTGGTGATGGAGCTGGAGATGGAGCTCGAGGTGCTCTTAGAACGTGATGCGCCGTCGCCAGGCTGTGGGGCCCAGCACAGACTCGTCGTTGGCGGCGGTAGGACTTGTTTTGCTGCTGCTGCCGCTGCTGCAATCGCTATTGTTGTTGTTGTTCTCCATGTTGTTGCTATCTTGTTGTGGCGATGTTATTTTATCTTTATTGTTATTGTTATGGCTGTTGCTGTTCGCTAACACTCATATTAACGCTTCTGCAGCATGAAACTGAGCATCGTTTGTGGCGTGGAGGCCACGAATGTTGGTGGTGTTGCCTATGTTGTTATTGTTAGTAATGTAGTCATTGCTGGTTGGTTGCTGGTGTTTTTTATTGCTGTGTTCGTTCGTTGTTGCGGCCGCCGTGACCGCATTGTTGGGCTCGAGTCAAAGGCTCCACCGAAAGGCGAGCCGAGAAGCGACCAGAAACCACTGGCCGAGATGGAAAGTGAAACCGAGCCGTAGTCGAAGCCACGAGCGGCTGGGGACCGACGCCGGACATCGGGAGAGGTGAAGGTGAAGATGGAGGTGGACAGGGCTCCAGGGCAGTCTGCGAAAGCGAGTGTGGGAGTCGCGGCGTCGAAGTCGATTTTGAGGTATCGAGTTCCCAGTTTGCGCGCTATCGATTATTCTCGGTTTCTTTCATTTTTTACGGAACCCTGGGAATCCCTTTGAGGAACCAACGTGATCAAGTTCCCCTTTTTTGAACTATTTCCCCCTTTCTATTTCTCCGTGCAGGCAGCTCGACTGGGCGTCCCTCGAAACTCCAGTCGGGGCCACCTCATCTCACCCAGATCGCCTCCCCACACGCCATCGGAGGCCGAAGGAACTCACCTGAAGTGAAAGGAGCACGGCGAACAGCAGCCAGGTCTTGTTGATCCTCATCGACATCCTCGTCGTGATCGGCATCCTCATGCTCATCTTCGTCTTCAGCCTCATCTTCAGCGTCATCCTTGTCGTTATCGTTAACGTTGTCGTTATCGCTGTCGTTATCGGGTTCTGCTCAGTGGTCGGAGCTGCAATGGGAAGGAGGACGGACCGAGTGAGCGGTTGATGAAATGGGAAAATCAACGAAATCAAACAGATTCACACACTCTTGCCGCCGAGTGCAGAAGCACAACAGCAACGAAGATTAGAGCAACAACAAGACCAACAGCGGCCACAACAACACCGACAATAGCAGCAGCAACGATGGCCAAGTGAAAGCAAATTGAAGCATAAAATATTTATTGAATTCCAAATGTATTTTCGAGCAATTGAAACCGTTTCCACCACCGTTTGTTTTATCCGTTTGTCCGCCAGTTCGATCCGTCCATCAATCGGTCCAGCGGTCCGTCGGCGGCGCATCGCGTTGTCTTTCACCGACACCGACAGATGGACAGACGGACGGACCCGATTGAACGGTGTGTTTCTGCACAATTAACAAGCTCCACGTTCTTCCGGCCGAAAGCAATAAACTAATTGATTATTTCAGGCCAAGCTGCTGTTGCTGGCGATGCTACTTTGCTGTCGTTGTTGTTGATGTGATAAATTAACAAATCGCGGCTCGGGGCGAGTGCAAAAGAGAAATGGAGCCAAAGCAAACAAAAAGCGAAACCGCGCCGGCTGGGAAAGAATGTGCAAATTAATTGAAGTCGGTGAGAAAATCATGCGTGATTGGTCGGTCAGGTGTGGGGGCTTCGCGACGAACGAAAGTGTGGCCGATTGTTCTCGCCGGCGACAACCGACCAGGTGCTAATGGGCGGCCGAGTCCGCCGAAGTGGGTCAAAACTGGAGCGGACAAAACAGAACGTGACAATGAAATCGAAATTGTTTATTCCTCGATTTCGCGCTTTTTGTTCACATTGCTGTTGTTGTTGTAAAACCACAAACATCGGCACCGACATCGTCATCGTCATCGGAAAATGAAAGCGGTTTGAGGTGGAAGCATGAGGAAAAGCATGCGATGTCAAATGTGGGAGCAAACGAAAGACTGAAGGCACGAACTCGCCGGTCACCGATTAGCATCGACTTGACTCGGCTCCAGACTCGGCTCCGGCTTAACGACCCGGCTCCAGTTGTCTGCGGGGCAACGGGGGGACAACAATTGATGGCCACACATACTTGGAAACGAACGGACGAGCGGACGGACGGACGGACGGCCGGCCAAAGCGGTGCCAATTCGAGGGAGGCGCGACGACGGTGCCGAGCGCGAGGGAAGATGTGAAAATATTCGCCGCCACTGATGGACCTTCTGCGAAAGGTCGGCGGTCGACGGTTTCCCCTCTAATGAAGAATGGAGCCCGACATCGATTAGGTGAAACCCATCGCGCTGTGTTTGCTCGCCAACCTCCGACGCCCCCAACTCCTCAAACTCCGTCGCCTTCTCCGGATTCCAACGACTGACTTTTCTGACTTTCCACATCAGGTTCTCCCACTCGGGATCGCCGATCGTCGCACGTCTCCCAACGCTTTTCCCTCTCGACGTCGGGTTGGACACATCAAAACCTAACAACAACAACAACAATGGGAATAATAATAATATTTGCCGCGCCAACAAACAGCGGGAACAGAATCAATAATGCACATGGCATGATTCTGTTTTTTTGACGTCGGAGGCAATGAGTTGGAGATGTGTTAAGCTGTGTTGGCTGTGACAAGCTCAACGACAACACCAACAACGACAACAACAAGCGTCATCGGGGAACATCTCGGCAATCAAAACAACAACGGCAATGAGTGACGACAACGGGCCTGGTTCACACACACGAGCCCGGTTCACCTGCCCATTGGGGAGCCGCTGCAACCGTCGCCGTTGCCGTCGCTGTCGGCAGCTCTCGAAGGCGCTTAAGTGCAGTTAAGCCCTTCTGACCAGGCCCACGGCCACTCGGTCAACCGAACTCACGCACGCACGCAGAGACGATGACTCGATGACACCAACAGGTGGCTGAGATGACGGAGGGGCTGGCGACGCCAGGCCCCTGTCTTGGGCAGCGCTTTAATGAATGGAGCCCAACGCAGTCGGGCCAGAGGAGGCGGGGATTCGCGGGGTCGGGGATCAACGAAGGGAAGGGAAAAGGAAAGGGAAAGAAAGGGTCAGAGCGATTGGCTTGGATTGACTTGACTTGAATTGGCTCGGCTTAGGTTGGATTGAGTTGACTTGGCTTAGCCTGGCTGCCAAGTGAACATGGAAATGTGATAGTGATTGGGCACGAGTTGGGAGTTTGAGGTCCGAAAGAAAGCTCGACGAGAGCCCGGTCTAATCGTCGCCTTTTAGCTTCGACTTAATTGGCTTTTAATAATTTAATTACGCCGACTTTTTATGTTTTTGTATTCTTCTTTCTTTGTGTGGATTATGGTTTTATGCCCAGAGTTCTAGCCACAGATGGGAAAGTGAAACTCAGAACGCGAAGAAGGGTTGGGAAATTCCGCCGCTGCTAAGTGGAGCAGGGAAGGGTCATGGGTGAAAAAGGAAAGTGTTCTTCGTGCTCGAAAGGAAGGCCCCGGGCGACGACCAGTCAACGAGTCGACGGAGCGAAGAGCGGAGGTTGACCATCGGGGCCGCGGGAGGTGGGACTCGGAAGGCGACGGAAGTCGGATGGACGAGGTCGAGTGCGGGGACTGAGAGGTCGAAGGGTTGGGCAGAACTGGTGACAGCGATGGAGCTGCAGGGAAGGAGCGCCCATCGCTAGAACCGAGGCCAGGGAAATGGGAGGACTGGGACGATGGTGGACCTACCTTCAGAATGGATCCAGGCACTAGGCGGAGATATCCAGAGCGGTCCTGTCGACGTACTCCAGTGGGGCGAGCGCGGCGGAGCCACGAACTGTCACAGACAGCGAACAAACGCCGAGCCAGGGGCGACGGCGGGCGCGAACGCGTTCACGGAGATCGCGCGACACACCACGAGCCACTGCGGACGGCGGTCGCGGTTGCGGTTGCGACACTCGGCACAAGAACTCGCTGCACACACGGGCCACAACCGTCCAGGCCAAGAACTGAACGATGGCGGCGACGGCGACGGCGATTCCTCGGGAGAATTCCAGCAGAGAAATCCAAATCGGCAACTGGGTCGCGCGCTGGGCGATGGGCGGCGGTTGGCGGTTGGCGGGCGCCGGCGTTCGGTCGTTTGCCCGAGAAGACAAAAGCGAAAGCGCGCTGAGCAACTATTGGCCTCAGTTGCTCCGTCGAGGACGAGTCCAGTCGACTGCAGACGAGTCCTTGCGAGTTCCTGGTTCGTCGTCCTGCCCAGAACGTGTTCGAGGTTCACCTAAATGCTCTTCGCTTCGGCACGGCGGAACCAGTGGCTTCTCCTGGCCTTGAGTCGGGACTTGGGCTGGCGGTTGTTGTGGTTGCGATTGCGAAGGTGAAGGCGATTGTGATGGCGATTGCGATGCGATCGTGGTCGGGACTGTGGTGGCGATGGTGCTTCGTGAGGTTTGCGCGACGCGATTTTGAGCGCGTCTTGACCGAGCCGTGGGTAACCGAAGAATGGTGGAAACACCTGCTTTCTCGAAGCGAAACACTTCGCATGCGGGAATTTCTTCTTCTGCTGCTGCTGCTCTGACTCTTGCTTTGCTGTTGTTGCTGTGGCCGCTACTGCTACGACTGCGACTGCGGTGGCTGCTGCTGCTGCTGCTGCTGTCGCTGCCTCCGCCGTCGATGATGCGACGCCGCCGCCGTCTGCTGCTGCCAATGCCGCCGTTGTCGCTGTTGTCATTGCGTCTGCTGCTGCTGGTCGCCTGGCTGTTGTTGTTGTTGTCGTTGACTTCGCCGTCGTCTGCTTCGTCTTCTTCGTTGTCGGCATCGTCTTCGTCGCCGTCCCGGCTCCCTCGGCGGCCGTGGTTCGGCTGTGATCTTGGCACTCGATTCACTTAACTTCTTTTTCACTTGTTTGCGATGCGATCGTCGACTTGGTTCTTCTTATTGTTGTTGTTGCTGTTGTTGTTGTTACTCCGGTTTGCTGTTGTTGCTTCCGTGCGGCTGCCGAAGCCGGAAAAGCCAGTGCATTTATTTATATTTGTGCTTGTATTTCTATTTGTATTTGTATGTCATCCTAGACGACGCAGCTCAAGTCGTTCGTCGATCCGTCGATCCAATCGTCTCCCCTCCCTCGCCCCCCCGACCCGCACCGATCGCCTGTTCCTCCTTCCGTCTGTCCTGCTGTCCCTCCGTCCATCCGCCTCCTTGTCCTCCAGGCTGTGCTCGCCGCAAACTACTTTCAGTTGAGCAGTTTCGAGAGTAAAATATGCTAGCGACATCTCTCCCGCCATACATGTACATGCTCCGTCTCTTCCTCTTCCTCTCCCCTTCTCTCTCTAGCGCTGTGGTTCCTGGCAGGCCGGCCAAGGCGAAGCAGTTTCCACCGACGCGGCGTCTGGGCCTCCGCCGCACTGGTTTCTTGACTCCGGAGCTTCCGTGTTATGATGTCGGGCCTCGAAATCCGGCTGCGGCGGACGAGACCAGGACGACCAGTTCGTGGCTGCTCCACCGGATCCCGGCCGTATTCTAGAGAAGTTGCACTGGCGACGGATCTCCTGGCCATCGATCGAGACGCCCCGTCTGTCTGGCTCTCCGGCCACTTTGGTCGACCTCGCCGCCGCGCCTGGGGGTTTCGCCGATTTCACTCTCGTCCATAGGCCTCCATGGTCGATTAATTCTGAGGGCCATCATTTATGATTATTTCCATTTTGATTTTTATTTTTTTTCTTTATCGCTTCACATTTTTCTGCATTTATATATTTTTAATTTTTATTTACTTTTTTATACGATTTCTTATTTTGATTTCTTCTTATTTTTACGATTTCTTACTTTATGATTTCATATTTTTATGATTTTTACCTACGCTTTTACTGAAATTTCTTTTCTTTTGCCGCTTCACTTGCTCCGTTTGCTTTCATTCTGAGTGGCGGCGCCTCGTCTCGGCAACTCGAGGTTCGGACCCAACCGTGGACCGTCGACCCCGGATCACTTTCGCCAGCAAAGAACGTCCTGGTCCTTCTGGATCCGGCGCCCGGCCGCAGATCCCCGTGGACTCGGACGCCGAGACTCGGACTCGATTTCACACTTGCCTCGAATTTCACTTCACTTCACGGCTCTCGGAATCGGATTCCTTAACACTTTCTTTACGCACACGTCAACGTCAATGTCGCCGAAGACGTAGACGTAGACGTCACCTTCAACGTCAACGTCCCCGGCGACGTCAACATCAACGTGTCCATCAGCATCAGTTTCGGCTCAGCTCGAGGCTCATCGTCGCCATCAGCTCCGGCAACGGTGCAAAGGCGACGTTGTCTCGGTCAGAGTCCAAGTCTCCGTGTCTCGGTGTCAACGTCGATGCCGGGTAGACGTAGACGTAGACGACATAAACGACGACGCCGACTGCGACTGCGACCAATTCGCATCAGAGGTCGATTAGCGGGGAATCGTGTACGAGTCCCAGACGTCGGAGGGCATCGGGGGCATCGGCGAAGGGCTCGTGATTGGAACCCACTGCGACGACGCCCACCCGGTTGCACTGACCGACGCCCGCTGGCTTGGAACCACAACCGAGTGCCTGGCGTCGTCCGCTCGTCCCGTCCCGCTGAGGGTCTGTGAAAGCGAAAATTAAGGCTTCAGACGCAGTTTGGTTTGCCCAGGGAAGTGGACCGAGGACCGACGTCCACGGATGACCAGACCAGCCCAGCCCGGCCCGGCCCGGCCCTGCCCGGACTTGGGCTGGTCTGGCCCGGCATCCCAACGATGCGTCGAGTTATGCGCCGTGTCGGACATTTTTCAATGTTACAACGAGTGCTGTTTGCTGTCAGTTTTTCTCTTTCACTTGTGGCCGTTGTTAGTTGTTGTTCTGGTTGTTGCTAGTGCTGTTGTTGTTGCTGTTTTCGTTGCCTGAAAGTGGGTGTAATGCGGTCGGTCGGTCGCGCATGCGCACACAGAAATGTAAAATAATGGTAATGCATGATGAATGATAGAAGTTTCGACGTCTGTCGAACGTCGATTTGCCTCGCGGCATCGCGGCTCGTGGGTTTGGGTTTGGTACGGACGTTGCTATTTTTGTTGTTGTTGTAGCCATTGCTGCTGTAGATACAAAGCGATGAACAATGATTCGAATGCAAACAGCCGCCGATAGAAAGTTGTAAATTGCAAGTGTCAACAGTGGACAACACGACAAGCCAGGCAAGACCTAGGACTCAGAAGACGAGCTCGGCTTCGGCGTCGGGGTCGGTGCCGGTGTCGACGCTGCATAGAATTCCATCTCTAATGACTCGGCGCTGGATCGCCTTTGACTCCCCGGCTTTTATGATTGACATGTTTGATGGAAAGTGAAATTTGAATCGACAAGTGGGGCTTTTTTGAGTGCCAGCGCTGGCAAACGATGTCCGGCGAATGTGGACGGGAATGCGAGTGCGGAAACACGGACAGACATACAGACCGACAGACCGACAGATGGATGGATGGATGGATAGGTAGGGTAATAAAACGAAACCCGCTTGTTTCGAGGTAGAACCCGGGTTTCTCCGCTTTCGGTGCGAATTTAGTGCCGTCTTCTGGGCGAGTTCGTTGCTTCAGCCTTTTGTTTTCGCCCTCCACGCCTCTCTTCGAGGTCGCAGCCGCGCCGAGTCCTCCGCCTTATCGGGTGACTCAATTGGGGCCTCCGGTCGTCGCCGACCGCACACGTTTCACTCGGCGGCTTCATGAACGGAGCAGCAGCAGCAGCAACCGACGTTGGCGACGATTTGCTCAACACTAGTGTGTGTGTGTGTGTGTGTGTGCTCGAGGATGTGAATTAATTTCCTAAATTGATTAAATAACATGCAGCAGAGAGACAACAATCGGCAACCGAAACCAAACGCCAAAACAGAAACAAAACGCAAAGGAAAACCCGCCAAGCGAACAGATGCAGTCGGCAGCAGTGGCTGGCGGTTGGAGGCTGCGGCTGGGGCTGGGCGGGGGGCTGGCGGTCTGTGGCATTGCACTCGATCCGAGGCAATGCTTTCTCGCCGCGCTTCCCATGCCCCCTCCCTCCCCAGCCATCCCCCAGCCACCCGACCGATCGAGATCCCCCTGCGACTTCGAGTGAATGAATTCGATTTTCCGGCAAATGACAAAAAGAAACCCGACCATGTGTGGAGAAAACGAAGCAAGCCGTTGGGAACGAGGCTGGGAGGGCGGCGGCGACGGGAGTCGACGACGACGGCGGTAAGTAGCAAGAAGATTTAACCCAATTTTCGGAGCAGCATTTGTTTCCGTTTTAATTCCTCGTTTTGAAACCTTTCTGGGAAAAATAAAAACGATCTGTAGCACGGCAATTAATTGTGACACGCCGAGAGCGGAGAGCGGAGACCGAGGGCGTCCCAGGGAGCGGGACCGGGAGCAGGAGGGGGAGGGGAGGGTGAGAGCAAGCGCAAGTACAAGAGCAATGACAGCAACAACCGCCAGTAGCTGCTGCCGGGAGCAACGACGACGTCGATGTCGAGGACGCAGCCGCAGCCGCCTCAATTGTTCGAAAGTTTTCACTTCGCCACCTTCTTCGGGGCTGCACAGCGCGGTTTCTCCGGCCGGCGGTGGGGCCGAGCGGACGGACAGCGTTGCAGTGGCTGGCTTGGGTCCGCTGGAGGGTTTGAGTATCGCGCCCGGAGTCGGGAGGAGCCGCGCGATGTTGTCACAGCGGACGAGGCGACGGCGGCACCGACGGTGGCGTCGATTTGTCCCGCGTAACTGTGGGACGTCGCGGCGGCGGCTGCTGGCGGCGGTGATGCGATGACGTTGATGGAGTGTCAATGTAATAAAACATGAATTACAACTGCGACAAACAAGAAGAAGAAGAAACAGGCGGGCAAGAGGGATGGGAGATGGGAGGAGGGGGGCGCTGGAAGTCGCGTCGGAAAAACTGAGAAAACGCGCGTTCGGCCGTGCGAGCCCGCGCACGCCGCCACCTGTGGTGACCCACATATTTCGCTAGAAATTCGCGGAATGTCAAAACATCGACACAAACCCACACACACACAGCCTAATGGGCCTCGTGCTATTGTTGTTGTTATTCTCGTTGTTGTTGTGATTGGCCAAGTATTTGACCCCGAGTGAAAACCAGCCGAGGTCGTCGCGGTCCCGGTCCCGGTCCGTGTCTCCGTCGACGATTTCGAGGGATGCTTCACGGCCCCGTCCTAGAATTTGAGAGCACGAGGCTGCCTCCGAGGGGTCCGAAGGGATCGACGAAGCTCCGTCGTCGTCGTCATCGTCTCTTCGTCTGAAGTGGTTCCACTTGAAGAAACTCGAGTCGAGTCGAATCGAATCGAATGGAATCGAGTTCGTGTTGAGTTGGCGCCAGTCGGTGAATTAGAGATTCTCAACGTGTCCTTTCAATTTCTAACAACCGACTTATGCAGATTGAGGAGGGTCGGTGCTTTCGTCAGTGATCGGCTGAGAGGTGCTGGAGGCGAGGGGACCGGGGTGAGGTGGACTGGGGCGAAGTGAAGTCGAATGGAGCAGACGCTTCACGCATCTTTATGTCTCGTGAGCTTATTCTGCTTTGCGGGCAGATCTCGTTACTTTCACCAGGAGAGACGCGACTTGACAGCAGAAAACGCACACACACCAACACAAGTAGTGCACGCACACACAAACAGTCCGCTCCCCTTGCACTGGGCCGACCTCGAATGGGCTCCGGCCGTCCTCGTCTGCCCGCAAGGGAGGCGTGGCGCGCCCTCCGCTGCACGGGTTTCCTCCCCGAGCAACAACCTCACATCCGGGCTCTGCCACCAACCACATCAACCTCCTCTCCCTCGGTCGAACAATTATGCGGAAGAGAGAAAGTAAAGGCTCATGCACATGCAGACAGACCCGAACACGCCACGGAGGAGGAAAATTCTTGCATAAAAATCGAAATATTCGAATGGATGCGTCGTCGGCGTCGTCGGCGTCGTGCAACAAAAGACCCGACGAGACCGTGATCCACCAACCTTCTCCCCACCCCACCCCACCTTGCGCCATGAGCTCGCCGTCGACCGATCAGAGCCGCCGCCGCCGCCGTCCCACTGGCTGCCAACAACACGACGCCAACGACGACGACGACGGTTGCGCGTGCGCCGCGCACCCATCGCAAACAGGGCGGCAGGCGATGCTGGGGCAACGACGCTGCTCATTAGAGTCGGGTCTGGCTGGCCCGCTGCCACGCCCCCCTCCTCTGGCCCCCTCACACACACGCGCGCGATCACATTCCCAGCGGCTCCTCGAGATCCGCCACGATCCTCCATTCGTGTCAACCTGTCTGTCGGAGGGAGGGAGGTCGAGGAGTCCGACCAACAAACTCAAAGACCGCGGGTTTGTTGGTCGTTGTGTCTGTAGGTCGTTATCGATGTCTGTCTGTCTGGCTGGTTGTCCGTCGGTCGGCCCGGCGGCGCGTGCAACGTGTGTGTTACTTAATTCGGTCTCCGCGAGGCCGGACGCAGCAGGGCAGGGCGGCAGGCGGCTGCTCCAGCGACTTACTCCAATTTCCAGCAGACGCCGATCGACGTCGATCGCGCAAACAGGATCGGCTCCGACCCGGCAGCGCAGCGCCGGCTGCCTCGGAGCCAATGAGGAAGGCGGCAGACAATGACGGCAACGACGACGACGGCGACTACGGCGGAGATCGGATGAAGTCGGAGGCCCGGTCGGGCGATCGGGACCAGGACCAGTTCGCGGCAAGTGGATTCAATGTCGTTAAATGGGCAAAATTGTTGCAGCGACAGTTTAAACGAAACTAAATAAATGAAGAAAAGCGCCTGCGACTCGGAGCGAATAGTTTCCGCAAAAGTGGGCCACTCGGCGGTAGTAGCAGGAGAAACAACAACAACTACAACAATATCCACAATAAGACAACACCAAGATCAAGACCAAGACCGTCTGCGAGGCGAATGAGGAGGACCAATGACGGTGGCGATGACGATGGACCACGGACAACGGACGATGGACAACAAGGGACGCAGACGACGACAAATGACGACGAACGATGGACGAGGAAAGACGAGGTGGCGGCAGGAGATCCAGGAAGCACTCGCTGAGGATCAAAGCAACGACTTCCCAGTCAGTGACGGAGCCTGGTGGCTGCTGATCTCAAGCGCGAAGCTTGTGGCGGCAGCGACTTTACTGGGATGCCAACCTTCGAACCCCCGAACCTCACTCGCGACGGGATGATGGAATCGAATGGCGGTTGTAAAGGCGTCAATTGACCCTTGGCGCTCCCTACTCGAGGGGAAGAGCCTGAGCCAACCTGAGGTCGAACTTGCAAAGTGTGGCTTTCGATGTCAGTGAACCCCATCAGAGAGTGGTTGCCTTGGCTGGCTTCGAGCTCTAGCGTCGGCGAGACCTTGACCCGGAGCCAGACCCAGACCCCCGACCCGTACCCCACACCTCACGTCGTGCACACGCCACACCGAGAGATCGCGTTTCTGCCGACCCCGAGCACTCGCGTGCCCACTGTGCAGACCTCCGTCCGCCCTCCGCCTCCCTCGCCCGCCAAACCTGTCCCAATGCCATTCCCAATGTGGGCTGCTCTGGCGGACTCGCCGCGCCAGCACATGTGAATGAATCTCCGCGGAGGACCGACGCTGCAGGCAGCTCGAGTGCCGCGAGCGCGGAAGTGGGGATCGGACGAGTCCATTGAACGGCCGCCTCGGGTGCGTGCGAGAGTCAGAGAGAAGGACAGAGTGAGAGGGAGAGGCGCAGATGGGGCGACGCACTCAATGGACGACGCTTGCGCACTGGTCGAAAATGGGTTACGAGGTCTGCGTCCCTGACGGCCGCGGCTGCTCGCTGCCATTAGGATGGCGTGTGTCTGCGTCCACAGCACGTTCCGTCGTCAACAACAACAAAAGCAAAACACAAACATGAACACCAGGCGCAATCACAACAACATGCCCTATCCATAGACTAGGATGCCGATATAATGCAAAATTGTCGCGGCGCATGCGTTGTCGTCGTCGACGCTCGTGGAGTTTATTTTTAGCTCTCCTCCTCCTCTTGCCAAACCCCCTCTCTGTTCGCTCTCTGCAGCTGCTGCTGCTCGTCGAAATTGGCGTCGTTCCATGTCGTCGCCGGCGAATTCCTGCGCGACTTCGCTGTCGGCCAGAAGCCGGAACTGAATCAAGAAAACAAGGCATCAGCAGCAGCAGCAGCAGCAGCATAAAAAGTGGCAAGCGGTGCTCGTTGACGACTTGCGTCAAGAAAGTTGCTACGTTTTTGGCAACATTATTCGTCGGCGATCACGAGCTGCCGCGGACCTCGGCCTCCCCGGGACTTGAACTCACACTGGACATCGACGTCGTCCACCGAGTCGTTGTCGTTGTCGTTGTCGTTGTCGGTGCCTGGGTCTGGGTCTGGACCCCCTGGGAGGGGTCCGGGAAAATGTGGCGCGACGGGTTTCGCAATAAAGAGAAAGTGTCCAGGTTGGTGTTCTGCGGGGCCCGGCCATAAAGAACGCATTTTCAGGCAATAAAAATGCTTCCTGCTCGCCATAAACGGCCGGCAGCGAAGAAGCAGTCGGACGCTCGGATGCGTTTCGTCTTTCAGCGAGTCACCTGTGGGAGCCTCATTAGCTCGACTCCCGCGTGTCCTGCATGGGAAGATCTCGGGACCATCCACGACTGTAGCCCTCGATCCTGGCGTGGGTCCAGAAGTCCTAGAAGAGATGCCAACAAGTGATGGGTTTGCGACTAGGAAGAACTGGGAATTGGTGAGCCACAGAATTGGGAGTTCCATGGGGCGACAATTGCAAATGTAATTGTGGCATTGTCGCGATTTTCGTTCGCGTCTTCGAATTGGAGAGAAAGTAAATGGTCGAAGTAAAGATTTCTTAAGTTATTTGTGCAAATTATCATAATGCGAACGAATACGAGGAAAATGAGCTGCTGGAGCAGGCTGTAATCGTAATCGTCTTTGTGACGGCGACTCAAAGCCGTGGAACATGAAGAAAGTGAAAGAAATCGCAGGCCTCGAATTAACTCTGGATTCGATGCGAATTTCTAATTAAGACTTGATCACCAATGGCGATTACTGGCGACCACTGGCGGTGGACGCGTCGCGCTCTCGACTTGGGGTTGGTCTTGCCTTCGTCGAAGGAAAGGAAAATCTCCGCGGATCACATCACCAGTGGAATGAATGCATAATTCGGGGTTTTAATGAATCCAATGAAAGTCCACGAAAGTCTTACGGCAGGCGAAGCGCCGAAAAGTCGCTGCCAGAATCTCTAATCGGAGGCCGGCGTCTGATGTGGATGACGGCGTGACATGTTTATCCGACGGAATGGATTTCAAATAACTGCACTGTGCGATATCTAAAAATACGAGCAGTGGCGGAAGCCGGAGGGCGGGGCGCGGCTCGCACGATGCAGCGCCACGCACGGGCTCCCAACCTAAGCCCACTTGAGGCAGATAAGGAGCCCCGGGGCTCGGGAGTCCAGAGGCAGCCGCCAATCGAAGAGAACGGCAACAGCGGTCGATGAGAGCTACAAGAACTCAGTAGAACCGCGCTCTCGAGCGGCCCTCGTCGAAATCACTCAACGATGCTGATTAAATCCCAATTATAAAAAATACACATGGAACCGCGAGCTGAGAACGGGGAAGTGGGCGGCGAGCACGACGAAAACACTTTTCAGTTGTCGCGCGCCCCGGAATTCGCGGAATAGTTTTCAGTTGAGTTTCGCGTCGAGCGGTTGGAAAACCACGTCCACAACAGATTGCGCCGAAATGTTTTGGAAATCCTGCCTCGTGGCGCTGTTGCTGCTGCTGCTGAGCGTCGAGCGGTCGACGCCTTGGCTGAAGTTCAACAGCTACACGGCCAAAAAGCGCACCGACCTGCGGCGACGTTGTCCCAATGTAAGCATGGACGTCGAGTCCACCAGTAAATAGCAAAATAAAATCACTTTGTTCATTGTGTTGTGTTGGTTGTGCTGTGAGACTTGCTGGGTTCTTCCTATGACGCATAGAGCGACCCAGCTGCGAATTGAGCCGAGCGGAAGTTGCTGTGCTATTGCGCCTTGAAAACCGTCCCATATCTTGCCCCACATACTGTACTGTGTACACCATAATGCTCATAATGTTTACCAGATTTCGTTGTCATATCGCTCTCGAGCCCTATCGTCATCGAATTCCGAATTAGTCGAAACTAAGACAAAAAAGTAGATCAGTGTGAAAGAATGCCAACATTTCACGGACAACGGACACTTTCTTTCTTTCCTTCTCCATAGCCCAACCTGTCGGGCCGTGGGTCGGTCGATCATTCTAAACATCAGACATCAGGCCTCAGACATCAGTTGGAAGCTAATCAATATGCGAGCCATGTGACAAGAGACATCCATCAGAACGTCGGAAAGAAATGGGTGCACTCTCGGAATCAATCACACTTTCTAGTCTGGTCGGTACTCGTGCTATGAGCGCCGGCCTCTCGAATCCAAGCACGAACTGGCCCAGTGCTGATGTCGCAGAGGATGCCTTGGATCCACCAGAGAGCGGTGACGCTGCCATAGGAAAGATAAATCACAAACTGCTCGAATGAAACGAAGGAAACGCTGGCAACTTGATGTTGATGTTCCATTGCAGGCAGATTTTTTTTTTTTTTTTCGTTTCGGTACTTCAGAAATTATTTACGGCCTCAGTGTTTGTACGCAGTTCAAGAGCTCGATATGAACAACTGGAGACGATTCCTCAAGGCCGCTCGAGGTCCACCCAATTCCATAAGTAGGGTGTCTCCGAATCGACCTTGGCTGGAGCCGAATTCCGCACTTGTCGTGAAAAGTAGTGAGAAATCAACGTGTGGCACGCATCTGGTTGATGAGATTTTAAATGCGCGAGCAAACCGTTGCGAAAGTGCTGGAATGGCGAATGACACACACAAGTACTTGATAAGCTCCTCACCTCACACCTCGAATGTGGATATGGCTCAGCTCGTGGGATCCCATTCGGTTCTGTGTGCGTGTACCTGATGGGCAGAAATTTACATGCATATATCATCCGAATCATGAATTGCAAAGCAAAGCCAAAACAACGTCGAGAGCCATAAACGATCATCGCACGCATCTCATTCAAATGCGCCGCAGCTGGAACTCGCTCGCTTTTGGTGTCGCTCGCGCCGCTGGACGAGCCGCTAGCCCCGAGCGGTTGGTGGTCATGCTCATGCTCGTGTGTTCGGGCCGGCCAAGTGACCGGCGAGGAGCCGCGCCGAATGGCCCGTGGAGCTGACTTCGATCTCATGCTCTTGTTTCGACAACCATCGAGATTATTTGGTTCAGGTGTGGCAGGGTCTGCGTCGGCTCCGAGGTCTTCTAGGTAGTCCCAGCAATACACAGCAACACCACAACCCTGCCCACACTCAGTGTGCTTGGTATTCATTGTTAATCGTTACAATGGCACCCGTGGAACCGTGGGAGATTTTTCTCACGCAGCCAACCTAGTATTACACATGAATAACCGACTTTTCCCTCCACTCTCTCGCAAACACACACACACACACATATATACACACAGGTGAGGGCCATCCGCAATTTCGATCTGGAATCAATGATGGGCTCTTGGTACGTGGTCCAGTACTACGCGTCCACCGAGGAGCTGCCCGAGTACGCGTGCATGCAGAGCCAGTTCACGTTCTCCACCGACGATCAGCATGTGAGTTTAACAATTCGACAATTTGCTCAAATTCCCATGGCACAAGGGTTGTCCAAGGGGCGGTCAGTGACCAGAGGACGGAGGGGGGATGAGATCGGTAACTTTCTCGATTATTACCTGCGTTCTCGCTCACGCATCGCCCCGGCAACAACAATCCAACAGATTATTAACTCCGATCGCGGACTCGTTCTGCGTTTGCGGGCCGCGCATGCGCGTGTGCAAAACAAAAGGCAAACAAAGAAAGGCAAAGTAAAGAGGCGAAAAGGCAGTTAGTTGAAGACATAAAAAGTATGATAGATGGGTCGCGGTCATATATTCGAAAATTTCTTATTGTTTTTGGCGGCTGCGACTGCAGTTCGTAGCGTGCGCTTCTTTTTGTCCTCTCCTGCTCGGGTCTTTGTTTTTGTTTTATTTTTTCGATTGAGTTTTTGTTGCTTTAAATGAAAGTTATGCACGCGGGGATACGAGGATTCCGTCAGCGAGAGTGGACACGAGTGGAAGATGACGTCGTTGAACTTTATGATGATGATGATGAGGTTGAACAGCAGACGTTTCTGGAACAGCCTGTTCGAGCACGTGATGGATAGACCTTGCCCGAGCACCTTCACTTAATCACGTATCACGTTTTGGCCCTCGTCAGGAAGATTGGAAGACACGGGAACCTGCACCAGTAGGGGGAGGAGGCCAGGCGGGGATATATCTATATAGTATTCATATGTCCTGTGCATGATATGGTCGTCTTTATTCATCCATAGACAGGTTTTAGTTAAATATTTACTTGCGATCTTTCAGGTCACCATGAATTTCACGTACATTTACGCCGAGGACCCGTTGCGCGAACGGCTTCAGGGCAACATCACCTGGATGATACCGGATTTCGGCGTACCGGCCCACTGGATGCACACCGAGGATATTTGTAAAACATACTTTCCATAGACCAACGATCGATCCTCCAATGATTAATTTCCTTCCACAGACGAGGGCATTTACAACACCTACGTGCTCGACACGGACTACAAATCCTGGAGCCTGATAATGCACTGTGCCGAGAAGAAGAAGCACCCCCGCTACCTCTCCGCCCTACTGTTGGCGCGTGAGCCCAAGCTCGGTGATAACGTTATCAATTTCTTACGGTTAGTGCCCACTTCCACTTCGACAAATCCGATGATTCTGTTGCTTTACATTATTTTTTGTTTCTTCAGCGAGAAATTGCCGCGGTATGATATCGACTTATCATTCATGTTTCCCATCAATCAAACGACCTGTGACAATTTAATGGAGTCCTCGAGCGATGATCCACTTGCATACATCGTCAACGGCCGGAAAAATGCGAAGAATATGTTCAAAGTTATGTTAAAAACATAACGCGTACATATTTAACAACATATTCTTGTAAACTTTATCCCATAAATTTATACATAGATATATAAAATATAACACAAAAACATAACCTAAAATATAACATCTGAAAATTGCACGAATATCGATATACGCTCATACCCCATATATGAATAATTTTCATTCACTTCACCGGATAGCAGGGATCACCACCGTCGGCAAGGTAATAAACTTTATCACTTACCATTTGTTGCCTCTTCCGATCCTAGTCTTGGCAGTACTCTCCTTGAAGTTGTCTTCGAAGTCGAAAGCACATGCACATCTTGGGAGAACTACTGGATGAGGCGACCTTAGTTTGATAGCACAACACACAATTTTGAATTTAAAAAGTAGTAATGATTTTTTTGCAAAGTACAAATAATTATCAAAATGTTTGCAAAGTTCAAAAAAGTAACGAATTGAATTAAAAAACAATAACAACCAAGGGGAGAAAGGAAAATTGTGAATAAAATGGGGTTGGTTAAAACTATATATAAATCTACAAGGAATACGTCAAATTCTGTTTGAAATAAAATTAAATTTTTTAATATCCATACCACTCTGGCGAACACACCCGTAATCTATTACAATGCGTGCACTTGAAGAGCTATTACCATATTATGCATTTCATCATCGTTCGACATTTTGCCGTGGTGGGTTTCATAAAGGAGAAAAATAAAAATGGCTTCGTTGTACATAAAAGCAGTGAATTTAATAAATCAAAACAATTTTGCAATTTAAACCCTTCTTCGTACGAGCTTTATTCTGAAAAATAACACTTTTTAAAGTGCATAAAAACAGTAACAAGTATAAGTGAATCGTGAAATGTACGGCATTGTGCTGAATATTGTAATCGAAAATCGCTATTGTCCTACAAATGTTCGCATGTAAAGCAGTGAACAGCCACATAACAACAGGAAGAAATGTATGTGCAATTATAGGAAATACAAATTGCAAACTATGTGTTATGATTGAAAAAGTGAGAACTAATTAAACTGCGAGATTCGCTATCAGACTCAAATTCCGAAAATGGCGCGATAATAAGTTACATTTCTTTTACGAATTTTCTACTGTATTTGTAAAGAACACCAGATTGTGGTGAACAGTGGAATATGTTTGACATTTCTCTTGCATGAAACGAAAATAGCGAGATTAATACATTGCTGAAAAAACAAAAAATTCAAAGGGGCATCTAGAACCTGGATCGGTAGAAGTGGATTAATTATGCTATATTGTAC
Organism: Coelopa pilipes; assembly: GCA_947389925.1. Lineage (NCBI taxonomy): Eukaryota > Metazoa > Arthropoda > Insecta > Diptera > Coelopidae > Coelopa > Coelopa pilipes. Next base: position 26,174,737 of record OX376700.1, on the reverse strand, counting down.
ATTATTTATTTTTACCACCGTAATTGTCATTTAACTATTTGTTAAGTTCACATTTTGATTTTCACCACATCACAGCGAAAGTTGTTTATGCGTTGACAGTTCAGTGCAGTTGAGTTTTGACATATTCTGATAGCAAAACATAAACATTAAAACCCAGGAAATCTAATTTAATAATACTGTGATTTGGTCTTAATTACAGTTTGCATTTGAATGAAGACTGCGGACCAAAATACAAACACTATCAGTTTCTACTTAAGTATTGAGGTCATCGATTCTTTGCGATAATGTCGCGCTGGAGCAAGAACATTGTTGTTCCACTGGATTCACTTCTGAAGGAGAAGGAAAACACAAACCGTCCGACAGTAGCGCGTTCCGTAGGAACTGTCGGTAAATGGGGTAAAATGGGATTCACCTCCACCCGCACCTATGCGATTTCAGCCCTTCCAGCAGCTGTAGCTGCAGCTGCTGCTGCAGCTGCTGCCGCATCCAGTCCAGGCGAAAGTCCAGCATCCGCACTCGATGATGACATGTCGCCCTCTGTACCAGAACCACCTAAACCTAAGAAGTTCTTTAAATCACGCAATGCCGCTCCTCCAGAGGTTATTGCGCAGATTATTCAACAACTTCCGCGCACACCAACTTCACCCATACGGGACTCATCTGGATTTGGCAATTTCAACAGTGCTCATGTTCATGGACGTGATCAAATAAAAATGAAGATTCCTAAATCTAATTCTGCAGAGCGGAAGAAGAAATCTCCAAAGAAACCCATGAAGGCATCCAAAACATCAATTGCTAGTGCACCATTTGATGAGGACGACGTTGCCACTGGTACTATTGCATCACCTTCAGTTGAAGTCAAGCCGAAAAAGAAAAAAGAAGAAAAGAAGTTGAAGCCGGAAGCTCCACCTTCCCGGATAATTTCCCGAGCTCGCAAAACAGTGAATTATTGTGAGGACGATGAAGACGAGCGTACTCCCACACCACTTAAGGACATTATCGTTCCTAAAAACAAACAACAATCTATGTCAGAAGAGCCGCCTGATGAGAAGGAAGTTTTACCGCCTCCAGCAGCGCCAGCAAATGCAGGAGGAACTGCGGCAGCTCCTCAAATCGCACCGAAAACCCCCGAACACCCGCCTATCGTTTTAAGAATATCAAAGGTGAGTGCGTTTTTTAGTGGTTCAACATTTCATTCATAGCAGCATTTGTTTACCTGCGATCAAGTGACAAATAAGAAAATTGTAAAAGATTCTAATTTTCTTCAATTGCTTACTCTTTTACAATGTGACCTACACAAATGCGGAAAATCAATACGAAGAGTAATGTGAAAGAATTGGTTTGTTGTTGACAACACATTGTAAAAGCGCGCGCAAATTGCTCTTTAATTTTCTGTTGTTTTCATGTTTTATGCTACACAACCGCTCTCATCGACGATGTGCGTTAATATTCATCCATACTAAAACAAACTAATATTGTTTTTTTTTTTTTTTTGTTTTTACAGGGCACATCTAGACTCGTTAGCACAGATAGTGAGGAGCAACCTTTAAATTCGCCACAGCACGAATCAGTCAGTAAATCATCCGAGCCAACTAAATCGCGCAACACTTCCACTGAAGAAACTCCTACTCTCATTTCCACTTCAACTGCATTGCCGACTACTCCTAAAATAATACTGAAGCCTCCGAAAGCGCCTTCACCGATCCAATCATCTGATCCTGCTACAAACATATACGAGGAATCTGAAGAACCTCCTGAAATAAATTATTGCACTGTGAAAATATCTCCCGACAAGCCGCCTAAGGAACGCCTTAAGCTAATCATCAAAACCGATGTTATACGGAATGCAATAGCAGCGGCAGCCGCCGCAGAAGCTGCCAAGGCACAGGCCACTGAGAAAGTTGCTTCAGACGAAGCGCCGACGAATTCTTCAGAGAAACCTGAGAAGGAAAAGAAACAAAAAAACAAAAAACACAAACATTTAAAACACACTGCTGTAGAAAATTTGACACCATCAGTCACTGGTGTAGAGTTCAAAACACCATCACCACATCTAGCACTGGGTGGTGGCAGTAATAGTCATCAACCTAATTGCGATCCTCAGGCATACCCGCGCACTATCATCTCTCCTCCCGCCCTTTCGGAACGAGACTTCGACTCACAGTCGTCGGTGCTAGGGAGTATATCTTCGAAAGGCAATAGTACTCCACAACCGCTCGCACAAACCGTTCAAGAAGAGAGTTGTGTCATACATAGTCGCGGTTCGAGTGTTATTACCAGCGATTTAGAAACCAGTCAACACTCATCTCTCGTAGCACCACCTTCTGATATCGAATCTCGACTGGAATCCATGATGGAAGGAGCTTTGGATGGTGGAGATGTGCTAGAAGCTACACAAAAGGATACAAAGCTACAAGTGGAGCCGTTGCAGGAAGATATCTTAGCAGTGCTTCGTGGTGATGAAACATTGATTGATAATGAAACAGGGACAATGAATGGGGAAGCAGAAACTCCAAAACTTGTAGAAGAAAACAATGCACTAGAATCCAGCTCCCCAGAACGCAGAGTAACGCGTGGTCGCCGTGGTGGTACGAAACCCACATATACGGAGGAGTCTTCGCCGCCTGGGAAACAACAAACAGCAACCAGGACAAGAGGACGAAAGACTACTCCCGCTGTAGTGCAAGAAAATGACGGAGAAGAAACTCCCACAATAAAGAGAACTTCACGTCGTGGAATAGCAGCGAAAAAGGGTGAAGAAAGCGTGGTAACACCAATGGATGTGGAATCTCCTACAAAATCAGCATCTTCTGCGGAAGAAACCACACCATCCAAATCAGAGAAGGAAGAGGATAGTTCGCCTACGCAACCTGCAGTTGTTGCAACAGCCGGAGGTAGAAGGGGTCGGTCCCGAAATAATAACAACATAAGTAATAATAACAACATCATCAATAAGATTGTGGCTGACCTTTCGGCGAAAGCAGGTGCAGCTGAAGAGGCAGCAAAAATAAATGCTCCAGTTGCGGCATCTGGCCCCAATCCTCGCAGTTACGGGCGAAAACGTAAAAATCAACAAGTTACTCAAGTATTGCAACCATCTGCTGAGGAAATGGAACATGTTCCACCTTCAAAAGTTGCAAATATGGACTCACAGTCAGCACAGTCTATCGACCTGCCTTCAATCGATTTGCAAGAAAACACGTCCACAATCAGTAATCAAACCCCCACTATGGATTTCGAGTCGAACTCGGATTCAAACATTATGGCTCCTAATGCAGAAAACAGCAATTCCGCAGTTAACGCATCACCTCCCCGCCGCGACTATAAAATTAAAGACAAGTTCAAGCGCACCCTCATGTTAGATCACCAGGCAGCACAGGCTATTAATTGTAACACAGTCTCTGAATCCGCAAATACGTTATCAGTAGCAGAGGTGCCACAGGCAATAGGTGTTGAGGAAGAGCAACGAGGAGCAGTAAAGCTGGTAATATCGAAAAAGAAAGGCAGCATTTTTAAAAGTCGTGCATTAGTGCCGGATCAAGCTGAACAAACAGCAGCAAAGCGGCATCTTTACAAACACCGTTGGGATGCGGAAGCGAATGGTGGTGTATCCGCAGATGGGTCGGCACCCAGTGGAAACTCGAAGACTGATATCACTCAAGCACAAACAGCGCGAACGGCTGTTGATGCTATATTCGATGACTTCAGTGAAGATTTAAGTGGAGGGGCCACTTCCAGGGATAATAGTCCTTCGCTCAGCAAACTGACACGTGTTACAAAATCCAATTCACAGGGGATTAGTAATCCCTTTGATATGGACAACGATATGGGTGGATCGAGTGATACGATTACCAGCGTGAAAATTGATCGTAAAGCTAAAGATTATTACACCGTTGTAAGAAATGTGAAAACCGCTCATCAAATTCAGGAGATTGGGGAATATCAAGAGATGGATGATGATGTGGAATATATATTGGATGCTTTGCAACCACACAATCCAACGCCAACGAGATGTTTGTCGGCATTACAATTGGCCACTAAGTGCATGACACCAGCGTTTCGAATGCATGTAAGAGCACATGGAGTAGTCACCAAATTTTTCAAGGTATATTATTAAGATAAGAATTCAGTATATGAAAATAAAATCACATATTCATTTTAGGCCCTATCGGATGCGAATACGGACTTAAGTCTCGGTCTTTGTACTACCGCCATCATGTATATTCTTTCTCAAGAAGGACTTAACATGGATTTAGATCGTGACTCTCTTGAACTGATGATGAATTTGCTTGAAGCCGAAGGTGTTGTCGCTGCACCATCTGATCACGTTAACTATGAACGGAATAAACAAAAGGTTCGAGAACTATGTGAAGAAATCAAGGCACAAGGAAAAGCTACCCATCTCAATGTAGATTCTATTACGGTGGGTACGTTAGCTATGGAGACGTTATTATCGCTTACATCGAAGCGGGCTGGAGAGTGGTTTAAGGAGGAACTAAGAGAACTGGGTGGCTTGGAACACATAATCAAAACTATATCCGATTGTTGTCATCCAGTAATCGATAGTAGTAACTCATCAACCAGTCCTGTTAATTGGACACCTGCACTGTTGGATAACATGAAAACTGTTGAGCGTTGCATGCGAGTCATGGAGAATGTTACACAAATGAATGAGGAAAATCAAAAGTATATGTTGACATATTCACGGGGAGCTGCTGTGAATACGCTATGTAACCTGTATCGACTGTGTGATCGGGAACTGATGTTATATCCAACGACAGACTTCACACCGAAAGAGAACGCAGGTGTTGTAATACGAGAACTACTAATTCCACTCATGAAGGTACTGATAAATTTGACGCATACCTTCAATCCAACAAATCCGTTGGGACCTGAAATTATGGGTAAACGCGTTGATGTGATTGAAACTAGTTTTCATATTCTACTTCAAGTACCCAATTACATTCCGGATCGCTGTGTATTCGAATTAAACATATTGGTATGTTTTTGTATTATATTTGCTACTATATTATAATTAATGAAATATAAATTTGTTTTTTAGGTTTTACTGCTATTGATAAATCTTACCATGCATACCACATCGAATCGTACATTAATTATGAAGACATATGCGCCCCCAGAGTTTGGTAATATTTATCATGATCAACAGACCAAGGTCACAGCCATTGAGGCTGTTATGGAGTATTTCTACAAATGCGAAGAGTTAGCAAGGTATTCATCTCACATAACTTATCTGGATTTATAAGTAATTTATAACAAATTTTCATAGGTTGGTAGAAAAGAACACTGACGCTATATTGGACAGCTCGGATAAGAATAAGAAAAAACAGGAGGAAGTCGATGAAACTGTTAATAATTGTGAGTACAAAAGTCCACTAAAACAACATATGAAAATGTATATCATTTGTTACATTATTACAGTGTTGCAAAAGGCTGGTCATCATATGGAGCACACGTTAAAAGGCAGTTATGCTGGAATTTTAATAGGACATTTAATAACCGATAGCGAAGAAAATGAAACAATTGTCCGCTCTCATTTACATGGCAATGGTTTCAAGGAAATAGTTAGCGTCTTGGAAAAGTATTACACATTCATGAATTTAACCGCAAGCGTAAGTGATAACAAATTTATGTCTAGGATACTCATATTTAATACAATAATTTTTTAGTCTGAAGCTTCTGTTGTGGCTCACATTAAATCGACGAAAAAATTGATTGACTACTTCAAAAAACGTGATTTAGTTTACGAAATGAATGATACAAGTGATTGTGCGCTTCCCTTAAATTTAGAAACTCATTCATCGACAACATCAAACAGATCGCCGCAAAGTTCATCACCAACTCTGGCGACGCGAAACACGCAACGCGTTTATAAAACATACAGTCAAAGATAATTGTAAATGTAAATATAAATGCAAATGTTTGGTAAATGTCATGGATACATGTTTTAAATTATGTATTATTTTAATATTAATAATTTTGTATTAAGCAAAACTATAGTCTATTTTATATTAACTTTCTTCAGAAATTAAAATTAATTTTATATACTCGTTTGTATTTAAGCGCAAATTTCTTCTACATTTTCTCTATTATTCACTTTACAAAATATCAATATTTTCTCTTCATTAAGGATACTTGTAGTACTACACCGTGTTCTAATTGTTTAAACATAAAGTAATGTATTAACTGAAACACACAATTAATCATGTATGTAAAATAAAAACTGTAAGGAAAATATATATGTAAATAAACTATTATAGATGTGTAGAATATAAGAAAATTTAATAAATACTATATAATTATAAAAAAAAGAAAACGAACAAATGGTATTGAATACAGAAAACACAAAACAAAACTATTTAACATATAAATTGAAGAGTAATGAACACTATTTTAGACTATACGGAAAATATTCGGGAGCAAAAGTTTATTTTATGTTTAAACTATTGCAAAATAAATTATAACTTGTTTATGAAATCGTAGTTTAATTAATTGCATCTTAGACTATTATTTGTTGTCGCTTCTCAAGTTCACGCGTGTTAGTATGAGTGAGTTCAACTTCGTTTCTTCCGATTCCCGTCCGATCTCACGGATGAAATTTGAGAAAACACGGACAAGAACGCTCATCCAACTATTATACGAATTTCTGCTTTCAATCTTGTGAGATCTACTACAATTTAAAACTTCAAAAACAGCTGACCACTTTCTTACCGCATTGTACGATTACATATTTATTCTGATTACATTTTTGAACGTTTTATACAATAATTTTCTTTGGTTTAAGGTCAATTCTAAATTAAAATTTGATTTACAATGGCAGCAGTAGAACAAACAGTCTCCATCGAGTCCTTGGATAAGGAACAAATAAAAACTGTGAGCCATCCATGATAAATCCAGAGCGATTGAATGAGTTTGGTTAACTTCTACCATCATTTTTAATCTTAAACAAAATATTTTTCTTTTATGTAGTTTTCGGATTTTCTTATGTCATACAATAAATTATCTGAGATGTGCTTCACAGACTGTGTGCGTGATTTCACGAGTAGAGCGGTGAAGGACACTGAGGTAAGCTAACATCGTCGACAAATTTTAGCGCATATGACCAGGATATACGTAATTTACAGGAGAAATGCTCCCTGAACTGCATGGAAAAGTATTTAAAAATGAATCAGCGCATTTCCCAGCGGTTCCAAGAATTCCAAATGGTTGCCAACGAGAACGCGATGGCTATGGCGCAAAAATCAGGCAAGATGTGAGCTCAACTTATATGCACAACCGCAAGATGAGCGTTGTTAGTAATAGTTTCATAAAGCATTTTTAATTCGCTGAGTTTCAAAACCAAATACATAAAAATGTAAAGATTTATTATAAGAAAATATTGAAATGGAATTAATATCTTTATTATTAATTATAAAAAAAAAAACTCTTAATTTATATTAGTGGTTTTAGGGCAGCTTCAGAAACTAGGATTGAATTTTTGACAAAACTTGTGTTTTATATATGTAGATTTATTTATGTTCAAAACTATTTTTGAATATGATTCTTAAACTGTATTGACAAGATAATATTGACCGCAAAATTAATGGCAGAGACAAGCATGATGATTATCATAATTAGCGACACATTGAGATTGATTTCTAATCACAAAATATTTTTCTCAAAGATTTTATTGTTTCAAGAATGGTCAGCCTCGTGAGAAAGGATGATAGTAAAACTTAGAGTATCTAAGCTCTACGTAACTGAGGTCTACTAATACATATATTTAAATCTTAGAAAGACCTACACACTACAAATAATTATGTTAAAAAGCGAAAGTAGCTTTTGTTTATCGTTTAATTAATTAAATAAATTTTAGGGTAAAAATAAATGCTAGTGATTGATACCATTATCAGCTTGGATGCCCTCTGACTCGGTAATCAATGCATATTCCAAAATAACACGGCCCTCTTTGTATCTAGAAAAGAAAATAATGTTATCACTGAGAAACATAGCGGAAGCAGAGAAAGAGGGAGATTTACATTTTGTGAATCTGTTTTCTGAATTACAACACAATTATAAACAGAACCAAGTCTCCAAATTAACATTTTACATTAAGTTACTCCACAGTACACACAGATATTAAACAATTACATACAATACATATTTTGAAAATATTGAACAATGCATTTCAATTAAACACCTTTGCACAACCGCAACAGATTTCGCAAACGATGACCTGGTTTCTCCCCAACAGGTAAAGAAAACACTATTTCTCTCTCTCTCTCTCGCGCTCTCTCTACCAATCGGTTCCAGTAACGCGATTGTAGTAGTAGTAGTGAACTGCTAATTTGCCTGACATTGACTGACAATGAGCAAGCTTCAAACATCCCTCTGCCCCTCGGTATATACGACTACTCACTTCTGTGTGTTGTCTGTGGCGAACTCGTACATCCAGCCCAGTTTCGCATTGCAGTTCTTGCACATGACGTCGCGCACCATGTGTCGTCCTGTGAGCATGACACGCTCCTGCACATTGCTGAACGTCAGGTTGACTACACGCTTAAACAAATATGCGCGGCCTGCAGGGAGGCAGTCGAGGATAATAAAATTATTTTATTTGTGAAATATAAAATGCACACGAGAATGATACAACAAAAATATGGAAAACGTATATTGAACTCATTATCTTACTCACCCGTGGCGCCTGTGAAACGAGTGCTTATCAGTTGGGATTTATTGGTTAGATTCGCGTTGCAATGGGCGCAGTTGAAGAGTTTGACACCTCCCAGGTGTTCCAGGAATATTCTGCCCATATTAGGTTTCCACGATTTCCTTCTCCGCACTGCTTCGTAGAATGTTATGTGAACAAAGTTGAAGCAAAAGTTCTTTGTCCCGATTCTCGCAACTGTATCTAGCTATTTTAATTCTAAAATACTCTTCTGCAATACGAAATGTTGTGTCTGTTTTTCTGCCTGCCTAATAGACAGCCTATGTTGCACGCAGTTTCCGACGAACTGACGAATTTCTACGCTCCCCTCACTCAATCCCACTTTCTGTATTCACTGTCTAGCACTTGATGAATTTTGAAACGCAATTAACTCTACAATTGGCGTTCACCAGATTGCAGTTAACTTCCACAAATAAATAAAATTTTTCATATTTTATTTATTTATCGAATTCTTCTGATTGCAAGTATTATTCCTACCTAGCTTATTAACAAAATCTTCCTCAGTCGTTGCGTTTTCCGTCGTTTACTGGGTGAAGGATGAAAATTTTATTCTCGAATAGCTGTGCAAACAAAGAGAAAATACTCGAAAGAAGAAAAGCAAAACAAAACGAACGAAACGTACGAAGTAAATACGCGAGAAGTTGGCTGCCGTTGCCAGAGAGATAACATAACCGATCACGGTTGCCATCTATCCGTTTTTCGATGTACAAAAATTTAAACAAAAATGTACCACAAAGTTAAAGAAGTACCAATTACCTTACGTTCAAAAAGCATATTTTCTGAAAGTAATAAAATAAACGGAAAATTCTCCGTCTAAATAAAATTTGTTCGTTTTCTTACTGTAATAACTGGAATAAATATAAATACATAATAAAAATGTCCTGTCTCATCTTTAAAAAAACATGATTCGATTAAGAAAGGACTAAATTCAATGCATTTTATTGTTGTACAATTACATCCAAAATGTTGAATACGTTTTGTCCAACACCTTAATCAATGATTTGCATATTGCATTGTGTATGATCCGGTGGATCAAACATGACCGTAAAGTCGAAGTGTGAAACACTTGAAGCTGGGGCCGCCAAAGAGAGTCGTCGTTTCAGAGGAACAGAGACAGAGAAAATCATTCCGGAGTCCTTTAAGAATTAGTTGATGTTCTTAACCGGACGAGGATCGGGTGCGGCTTTGATGAAACCCCGACCGCAATTATCCATATTTGTTGGGTTTTTTTAATAGTCCTGAGCAAGCGACCATCGACATGTTGCTGCGATCATGGATCTATATGGTTCTTCGGCTGGGATGGAAACTCCACTGGACTGTTGTCGGGCTCCACAGGACCGTGGTGAAGTGTCTGGAGGCTACCCAGAACGTCGACACCGCATCCAACGATCCGAGATGCGCCGTTTCGCGCAGCGACGATCGACAAACTGATCAAGTCAAGTGCGATCGCACACTAAAAAGATCCGAAGTCAAAGGCAGAGATATTGATTTCACTAAATTTACAACTAAATTAATTTGGATAAAGAAACACTCCAGACACCTTAAACTTAATTAGTCTTGAAGTTTTGAAATTTCCATTCTCCAAACCCCAGGTATGGGGAGGTCGGGTTGAATTCGACGTGTGCGGCTATCGCATACTTATTTAAAATCATTATTCATCAATATTGTCCTGAATGAACCCATTAAATTAAATTTCATTTTGAATGCGTTTGATTGAATTCTGTAGTTCGGTTCCGAATAAGTAAATAAAAGAAGTAAACAGACCGAAAAGCGAACATTCTCCGTAGCTTGAAGGTAAAGTTGAATACAACTTAATACCAGTGCCTTAATCACTTCGTACTGCCTTCGAGCTGGGGTCGAGTTGCCCCACATTGTTGTGTTCGAATCGAATTTCCTAGCAGTTGAGCGCAGTGGTTCACCAATATCAGACATGATCCCGGCTTTCTACAAGGATTGCGATATTTTCATTACCGGCGGCTCAGGTGGGTCCTTCAAAATTGGCAAAATTGCAAAAGTTGGAAAATGATATTAATAAAATAATAATTCCATATATGTAACGCTAATTCAGGCATCGTTGGCAAGGCGGCGATCGAGAAGCTGCTGCGGTCCTGCGACGTGGCCAGGATCTACATCCTGCTGCGCCCGAAGCGAAACCTCTCGACGGAGCAGCGCCTGGAGAAGCTGAAGAATTCCAAGGTATTTCGAAATGCCGTCGATTCTACCTTCGACTTTGATTTGGAATTTGATCCCACTCTACCTCCCGGTTGCAGATCTTCCGAGTGCTGAAGTCGCAGAAGCCGCATGAGCTGGACAAACTGGTGGCCGTGCCGGGGGACGCGGGCCTGCCGAACCTGGGCATAAGCGCCGAGTGCGCCAAGATGATGGAGAACGTCTCGATCATCCTGCACTGCGCGGCCACGGTGCGCTTCAACGAGCCCCTGGACGCGGCCCTGCGCCTGAACGTGGGCGGCACCTGGGAGGTCCTCAAGTTCGCCGAGACCCTCCGGAAGCTGAAGATTTTCGTCCACGTCTCGACCTTCTACAGCAACCCGTATCTGGAGCACGTCGAGCCGAAGCTCTACCCCTCGCCGATGGACTGGAGGACATGTCTGGATCTAATCCGCGACGAGAGCAAGTTCGGGATGCTGGACGTGCTGACCCGGAAGTACGGACCACGACCACATCAGTGAACTTTGCGTAACGAACGTTTGGTCTCTCCTTAGGATCATCATGGGCTTCCCCAACACCTACTGCTTCACCAAGAACCTCTCGGAGAACGTGGTCGAGAGCTTCCGCGACCGGCTGCCGGTCGTGATCTACAGGCCCTCGATCGGTGAGTGCGCCCATAAACAGATGATATTTCGAGTGGTTTGGAATGTGCTTTTCAGTGCTCTACGCGTTGAAGGAGCCGGAGAAAGGCTTCCCGCCGGCCTTGGCGGGGGCCATGGGCATCATGGTGGGCGTGGCGACGGGCATCCTGAAGAGCGTCTACCTCAAGCGCGACATGACGCTCGACTTGACGCCCCTCGACCTGGGCACGAACGTGATGCTGTCGTTCCCCATACTGGCCGAGCGGCGGTATAGAGAAGGGTGCGTTTGACTCAGGTTGCTGGGGGCCCTCGGAACCTTCGCCAACCAGTCGTCGTTAATCCTCTCTTTTTCTCTCTCGCCCCGCCACAGGACGGTTCGCGACATCCCGGTCACAATATTCTCCTCCTTCAACAATCTGAACTACTCTCTGGAGAAGCTGTTCGACATGATGATGGAGGCCGGCATCTACCACAAGGTTGTGTTCAACAAGAGCTTCCTGACGCCCGGGTGCGTTTTCACCCCGTCGCGGCTCCTGTACAAGACGATTTACTTCACGAAGCAGATCTTTCCCGCCCTGCTGGTCGACGGCCTGCTGCGGTTGGTCGGCCGCAAGCCCGTCATGATGGGCATCATGCGTATGGTCTACACGTCCCTGGAGGTGATGCAGCCCTTCTTGTTCAACGACTTCACCTCCGATGGCATCAGCAACATCGACGAGCTCAAATCTCTGATGCACGGGTAATTTGATCCCCAGATCTTCCAGATCCTCGTATCTTTTCCATACCTTCTCCATATCATCTGCAAATCTTCTCGATGCCGTCCTTTCAGCACCGAGTTCGACATTGAGGAATTGTACATGCATACCTCGAATGTTGAGGACCTTGTAAATACCTACAGCTGCTCGCAGGCCCTAATTCGCGAGATTATCATGCGCGAGGATCCGTCGACCATGGACCGGGCTCGGAAGGTGCTCCAGGCGTAGGTTTTCCTCTCGGTATCCTTCCACGCTCCGCTGCTCATGTTTCCCTCCCTCCTATCTCTTTGCAGGAAACTCGTCGTCTTGAACATCATCCGCGGCATTGTGTTCTACTACCTGGTCTGCTGGTTCTACAGGTGGCTCCAGAACTACTTCTAGCTCAGAAAAAACGTTGAAACTCGAAAACTTGATTAAATATCGAATGAAAATAATTGTTTTTAATATCCCCAGTCTATTTGGCACCTAAATATGGTTAAATTAAAATATGATTACGATTAATAAAAATATGTTTAAATTGTTACAATATGTTTTTTTGTTTTTTAAGTACTTTGCTTAGCGACGTTGCCGGAAAGAACAGGGAATCCTTTCGTCCAGTGTCAGTTCTCTCGATCAGTCACTTCCCATTTCTCGACTCATCAAAATTCGTTCAAATCCAACATCGTACATAATTCGGGAAAAAAAAATCGAAACCTTGCGAAATAAACGAAAATGCTTCCGCTCGAGGTTGTCTACAACCAGAATCTCTGGCGCAAGCTGTGCCAAGCCGTCCGAGCCTGGATGGTTTTCTTCCTTCTGCGCTCCTTCTACCTCATGACCAGGAACTTCATTGCCGAGAGCTGCCTCTGCCTGTGGTCCTGAGTCGCGTTGTCCACTCGCCGGTCATTGCCGGAATTTGTCGCGATTTCTCGCTCGCTCTGAAATTCGCAAACTGAATTCTAAATAAATTTGCCACGATCTCGTGTAAGGCACCCATGTGAATAGGAATGGTTTCAAAAATAGCTCTCAAAGAAAACGCCTTCAGTTTCTATGTTTTGCAATTTTATTATTTTTTTCGCTTAAACTAGGCCGTACAAATCTATAAATATTGTATTGTATTACAGAGTTTCATAAGGAAATTTGTTACAAGGTCGCCCGTGGACTCGAATCAAAGGCTGCTGCTCTGCTCCATAGAAGTTCAAGGTTCCGAGAAGAGGAGATAGTTTTCCGTATATTTACAAACAGTTTTTAGTAGCGGGATTATAATGGGACAATAGCAAAACATTATATTAATAATTTATAGCGATAGACAGAAAATATGCGAGAATGAAGGATGAATGTCCGAATTATATAAACAATTTTATTTCCAATCCAGAGGTTTCACTTTGAATTGTTTTTGCATTGGAAATTCGATTGACGATCGACGATCGACGATTGACGGGTCATTGAGCAGCATGTTTAAAATTACAATATTTACATGACTATTCTGCGTTTGTGTGCACGCATTTTAATGGGGTTTCTATGGTAAGGTAAGGCAAGTGTTTCCCTAAGTGCGGGCTCGCTGGGAGACCCGAGACCTCAATTTTTTTTTCTACACAGAGTCCGTGACTTATTGCTAAGGAGAAGTAGGTGGCTTACATAACTAATTGGGGATTACTAAGTCCATGCACGAGGATGGAGAGAACTTAAATGATACCGTTGAAATCTTGTCGAAGGAAGTACAATAAGAGTAGTTCGTTAATAGTATATAGTCAGGAGTATAGAGACGGGATTAGTATACGATCATATATAGGAAGCAGTTAGCGGAGAGTAGAAAAGAAGGAAAGGAAAAAAATAATGAAACCGTAATTAATCGAAATCTATTCCTAACTAGCAATGATTACTAACGACGGAGCAGTGAACTATGTGGCTCGCAGCGCCATCTGCTGGCCGTTCTCGTCCCGGTCGGCCTTGCGCTCCTGGTACCGCTGGATGGGCGGAATGGCGAACATGACCAGCCCGCTGATGGCGATCATGACGCCGGCCAGGATGAAGGCCGGCGCGTACGACTCGGTGATGTCGTACATCCAACCTGGCAAAGAACATCAAATATCGTTGATCAGTTCACATTGTCCACGAGGGGATTCGATCGACTTACCTCCGATGGGGGGCCCGATGAAGGAGGCGACGCCCTGGAAGAGCAGCAGGAGGCCGAAGGCGTTGGTCAGCTTGTCGAGGCCCAGCAGGTCGACCAGAATGACCGAGGTGAGGCCGACGTAGGCGCCGATGGTGAAGCCGAAGACGGCGCAGTAGAAGCCCAGCGAGTTGATGTCCGTGCACAGGGGACACAGGGCAGTGGCTGGGAAGTCGAGAGGGAGAGTCGTGGGCATTGAAAGGGATCTGTCCTGGCTCAGGCAGGTCTTCAGCGACTACTCACCGATGCCGCAGAGAGTGAGGCAGATGTTGTAGATCCAGAAGCGGTTCACCCAGGGCTTATCGGCGAGGTAGCCGAGAATGATGCGGCCCACGGTGTTGGCGACGCCGATGATGGCGATCAGATAGCTCGACTGCTCGCTGTCCAGATTCAGGGTCTCCGCCTGGGCGGCGATGTACACGTAGGGCATGTTGAAGCCGATGCTCGTGCAGAAGTTCGACACCACGAAGATGATGAAGACCGCGTCCTTCAGCAGCGAGAAGTTCATCATCTCGGAGAAGGTGTCGCGCGTCTCCTTCGAGCAGCTCACGCAGCCACAGCACTTTTCGACCTCCTGCGGGCCGACGTCAAATTACTGTAGTTCAAAGGGGAAAAAGGACAACAAGAGGACACCCACCTCGCTCTGGCTCAGGTGCGTGCTGTGCTTGAGGGAGCCGTAGCGGTTGATCATGCCGGAGCCGTAGCCGGAGAGGTCGTTGCGCGACCGGTACTCGGGGATGTTCAGCAGGGACCCCTGGGCGGGCGAGAGAGACGATTGTCAGAGGGGCCGAGGAGATGGTAGAAAGGGAGCAAGGTTACCTGGTAGAGGATGTCGGGTCGGTACATGGTGCCGCTGCCGAAGCGCTCCCTGTGCGTCACCTCCAGCTGCTGCTGCTCCATCTGGCTGATGTGCGGGTGGCTGACGCTGGCCCGGATGATGTCGTCGTTCTTCGACACCGTGGCGATCTGGATTTTCCCATTGGCCGTTCCATTCATCTTGGCGTTCTGCGGGGTCAAACGGCAGGATGATTGGAAGAAGAGAGAGATGAAGTTAGTTGCAGGTTTCACTAGACGGGGAATGAGGAAAGAGAATGAGGGGTCGGTCAAGAACCGTGTTAGCTGACGACTCGAGGAAGACTCGGATGGTTTAGAGTGACAGAGGACACATTGGGCAAGCACAAGCACAAGCTGGATGTTCGGGGTTTACTTGAGGAGGAGGATTTGAGAATTTGAGGCATCTGGAAGGGTGGGAAGTTTGAGGCAACTGGGTCGGTGGGATGGGTCGAACATTCCGCTCTGTACCTGGTAGAACGTCGAGTCTAGGGAGTACTTCTTGCCGCAGATGAGCATCCGCTACAAGTAACGAGGACACCCATTAAACCAAGTCAAGTCAAACTAATCCCGAACCCAAACCCATGTCGAGCGACTCCCGGACCAGGGACGTTGAGCACTTACGTGTTGCTTGTTGAAGGTGTGTCCGACGCTGTTGGAGCGGCAGAGCGGCCCGTTGGCCACCCCGGCTCCGACGCCCTGGGGCAGCTGCAGGTACTGCTCGCCAGGCTGGACGCTCGCCTTGAGCGGCTCCAGCTCGGCCCGGGTCGTGTGGTTGTCGATCAGGGCCGCCTTCTTGGGGGTCTTCGGCTTCTTAGGGGGCTCCAGAGGCCGGAACATGGCGCCGAAGATGATGCAGTTCAGGACGATGCCGCCGATGATCAGGAGGGCGCCGCGCCAGCCGTAGTTGCCGATCAGGGTCTCTGTCAGTGGGGCGAAGACGAACGTGCCGAAGCCCGAGCCGCAGACGGCGATGCCCGTGGCCAGCGAGCGCTTGGCCTCGAAGTACGTCGTCACACTGACGATGGCCGGCAGGTAGATCAGGCCGAAGCCCAGGCCGGTGCCGAGGCCGATCGTGATGATCAGGGTCAGGACGTTCTGGGCGAACATGCTGATGATGATGCAGCCGGCGGCCAGGATCGAGCCGGCGATCGTGACCGGCCGACAGCCGTAGCGGTTGACGAACGACGACGAGATCGGACCTGCGGAGCAGAATGAAGCCATTGGAGCCGGTGCCTAAAAGTAGGCAACAGAATCGTCGATCGCACTCACCTGACGCAAACGTGACGCCCACCAGGATGGACACGATCCACGCCGTGTAGCCCTTGCCCTCGTTAAAGTAGTTCAGGAACTCGATGTAGAACAGGCCGAAGGAGTAGGTCATGCCATCGGCTGCAAGTGTACAGAAACAAAAAGAACATGCCTTATTTCCACGCTACTAAAAGATCCTGGGTGGAGATACTATTGGTCATTGGTTCATGTGTTTCGTCACGAAAGTTGGGTCTGTTTGATCCCAATCTCACGGAGCTGTCATTGGAACACCTCCACCATATCGATCCATCATAATTGTGTGTCAATTAATCAGTTGAAGTTGATTTAGTCGCGAGCATAGTTTTAATCGGACCACGCTTTGGTATGGGAAGCGATCGTTTCCAAGATCGTCCCTCGAAACAGTGGCTGCTTATCAGCAGATAGGAGAGTGTGGCCGAGATTAGAAAATGCCCTGTAACGTGGTCATTGCGAAACGATGCCGTGACGATCGAGACCGAAAGTTATCGTGGGCTCTTGGGTCTTTCGCAAGGGGTTCGCGTGGTCAAATTAGACAAAGTCCACTGAGGCTGAGGCCGGGAAAAAGTTCTGCAGAGACTGGTCAAAACTTACCAGACTCATGTGTGATCGGAGTGGATCAAGAGCTAAGTTCAGTGCCCAATTGGCCAAAAAGTCAACTGAGGCTGAAGAAGGGAAAACGTTTTTTAAGACTGAAACTTCCCAGAGCCATGTGTGGTGGAAGTATGTCAAAAGCGAAGTCGACTGTGCGATCGCAATCACTGAATCTGATGAACTGCCGACAGCCTGTTGGACGTTGAATATCAACAACAACAGCACTTGAAAAGACAATGAGTCCGTTTTATCGACCCTTCGAAAAAAGAAAAAATGCATCCTTTCACCGACGAACATGTGGCTTGGAAAATACCAGTCGCCGCCGGCCTGGCCATGGCACGTGCTCCGTGTTTTAGTTTAGTTTAGAGCACTTTACATGTGCTCTTATCGTAAAACTATCGAGCCAACGAGCCATCGATATGATGGCTGTGGGTCTCATAAATAAATTGGCGATTGTCGCTCGATAAGATTCGGGAAAATCGCCCGAGCACCGTTGGCAACGCGCCGCAATTTTCAGTGAATTCAACGCAAAATTAAAGTAATCAGAAATTAATTACGACACCGACTGCCACGAGTCTGAGAACAAAGCAATGTGGAGCCGTTACGTGGTAGCAACAGTAGCCGGAAGCGAGTAGTCAAGACGATGGCTTGTCGAGCTTATGTAATTCCGTCCATCTGACTATTTTCCTCATCCCTCGCAATCCGACTCCCGGCCGTAGTAAGGCTTGACGTAATCACGGACGGACTCCTTCCATCACTAATCAGGGGAGACGTAAACAGAACGCACGATGTCGCAAGTCCTTGTCCAGGACTAGGGATGGAGCTGAACGGTGGCGGCATTAGCGAGATATGGTTGCAGACTTACTGATGATGTGGATAATGAACGAGCCGAAGACGACCATCCAGCCCCAGCCGCCGTCCGGGGGCACCGGTTGATTCGACACCTCCTCCATCTCCTGCAGCTCGCAGTGCTTCGCGATGCCGTTGCTGTTGCTGTTGCCGTGGCCATGGCCGTTGCCATTGCTGTTGGAGGCATTCGATTTTCTGCGCGCTGGCGGACCGTGAACCATTTTGTTTGTGTGTCTCCTTTCCCTTTCCTCTGCTAGTCTGGCTCTCTCTCTATCTACCTGGCGCTCGCGTGAAAATTGCGCAAATTAATATTTTAATTGAAGTCCTAATTGGCCGAACGAAGTTGGCGCTTCACAAGGAAACGGAAGTGGGCAACCGAGCAGGAAATCACAGTGAGAGCACCAGCGACATCTGCCACGACATCGACTCGCGGCGTTGTTGTAGTTGTAGTTGTTGGTGGCAAGGCTTTTTTCGTGGATTGTCTTCCTCGATTCTCGCTGTTGTGTTCGCGCCTCCGTCAGTTGACGTTTGCTGGTGGCTGGCTCGATTCCGGGTCCAATTGACTCTCGCTGCAGCGGCTGCAATCGGAGAGAAGAAAACATTCAATACAGATATGGAGATTGAATTGGAATCGATTGGGCTCGAGATCGAGTGGAAGTGATTGCTGATGAGTGGATGCGATGAGAGAGGGGATGGGCATGAGGTGGGTCAAGACGGAAAAATGTGAAAGCGAGAGTTGATGTCAGGGTATCGAAGGGAAGAGAGAGCGAGGGAGAGTGGGAAGGTTCGAGTTTCTCGCGTTCAAATCGTGATAGATGGCTGAACTAATTGATTCGCATAGGATATTATGTGGTGATGACTTTGGCACAATAAAGGCGTCGATGTAATGCGATTGTCATTTGACGATGTGACCAAATTTCGTCTTAACGCCAGCTTAAATGTGGTTTTTGACTTCCACCGAATTCACAAGTGAGCTAAAATTTAACTAATTGGATTTCCCCGAGCTCATAAATCAGCCTCATATTTCTGCCCGGATTTCGGCCTCCAGAAACTAGAGATAATCGTCGGTTCCTCCTTGACAACGTCGGTGTCGTTGCATTGTGTATGGCTGGAGATCGGACATCCGGACACGACAGATAGTAGTAGTTAAGGCCAGATGCTGAGCGAAGATGCAAATGAATTAAAATCCAAAATTCATGTTCCCGAAAGCTCTTGACCTCGCCGACGACAGGTCGGAGATAAATCAGGAAAGCCATGAAATCGCACGACAATTCCATTGATATGAAAATGAAAATGGCAAAAAGTAGACAAAGAAAAGGAAACGAAGAGAACAACATCAATGCAGCTGTCAATTGGGTGCTGGTGCGAGGTGTCAAAAGTAACGCCAAGTGGCAGCGCCATTAAAAAAAATTTGCCATAAATGCAATAATGAACTTGTCACAATATTTGTGGCAATTTAATTGGACACAACAGCCAGAGATAGCGAGTTGATGACCCAAAGAGAATGCCGAACAATGCATACGGCGAGTGTCGTCTATAAATCGAATCTAGGAGCTATCGTTCTGTAAATTATTCATTTATTTAATCTACTGTCGAATGAAATGGCGCCCGGACTTATTTGCTGGCCACACACAATGCGATCTCGCGAGCAAGGGAGTGCGTTTGAGGGGGAAGGAGATAGCGAAACTATTTAATTATCAGCTCACAGCATCATCTGGGAGGCGTAGAGAATACACAAATATTTGCCGAATGCTTTGTGTGTGTTCTAGAATTTGATCAGAAGGCTACAGCCGGCATTGACAGGCCTCAGGCGAAGATCAGGGAAGACCCCAAGAAGGAGGCCTCGAAAGAGCTGTTTGCCCATCTCGGTAAATGGGTCACCAACTCAGATCTATACTAGTATCAATAAAACTTTAGCAACTGTGCAAAGTTCCTCGTTTGTTTCGCTTTCCTTTTGTCTTTTCTGCCTACTCCCCAGTAAACATGTTGTTATCAGCTGATTTTGTGCCAACCGCCCATAATAGAATTTTCTTTGTTCACAGCATTTCCTCATATGCGTGCATTAAATAATTTGTATTGCTTTCAAGTTGTGTATATTTTGTATATTTTCATCCTTTGCCAGTTATTTAATCGGCGGCTTTTTATCAATCTGATAATTCTGATTTGAAAAACATTCGTTGCTAGTCGATTGGGAGGTGCGATAGGACAAAAATGCGAGATAATCTGTTACCAAGTGTTTGGCCCGGGCACAGTAGATCTCAGTAGTCATATATCGAGCGACCGAGTGCCAAGATTTGAAAATTCAAATTCATTGAAAAGTGAAATTCTTGGCCCCGTGACGTGCAGTAGCGAAGTAGCAGACTTCATCTATTCTACTACAGTATTTTCCTCTTTATTTCCTTTCCTCGATATTAGGTCCACATGTCACGTATGGAATTGTCGACATGGTTCCGAGAGCCGTCTGGGCCTGGGTCTGCGACTGGGTCTGGATTCCAGAGACCTTCACCCACTGTTCGTTCGACCGGAGAGCGACGAGCGATAATTTGTGGGGAATTCTTTTTGAAGTTCACTTGAGTTCTCCTCCGGCGGAGAGCATCAAGACACGATTAATTATAAACGTACGTAGGCATTCCTCGTGAGCAGTGGAAACACGTTTGACTGCACTATACTTTGCGAGTGTCTGGTGTTATTATTTTTGAATTAGAGTCATGAAATATTTATAAGCCATCGATTATCATACAGACAAATCAGTCTTATTTCTACGAAGCAAGGCCTGAACGGTTGTAGAATGACTATAAAGGTATCAACAAGTTGTTTGGGTTTCGGATTCACGTGCAGTGAGGTTTTTTTTGCACTGACGCAACAAGGTTGAATGTAATTACCTCTGACTTTACTATATAGGTAGAATGTAAATACCTCTATGTATACTATATAGACATGGTTATGAGCAGAAAAGGTCACTTGAGTGGAAGTTTCCGATATATACAGAGGAGTTCTGTCGCGATTCTGATGTCTGATTCATCTA
Source organism: Coelopa pilipes (assembly GCA_947389925.1). Taxonomy (NCBI): domain Eukaryota; kingdom Metazoa; phylum Arthropoda; class Insecta; order Diptera; family Coelopidae; genus Coelopa; species Coelopa pilipes. The sequence goes on along the minus strand of OX376700.1, from coordinate 26,153,706 downwards.
TTGGAGTATTCCGATTTGAACTATAGGGCGTGAATCATCGGATCATCTGAACACCAACCTACAGTAGCGATTGTCAGTAACAAGAAATTGTTTATCATCATCCAAACAACAATAATAAATCGAAAAAGTCGATTTCACTTTTGTTATTTTCACGTCGTTTCCATTATAAATATAAACAAAAGAGGTGCAAATTGACGAGGACTGAGGCTACTCGGGGGCAGACAAACACGATACCAGGGCGTGAAATTCTTAATGAGATCTTCTTTTCCCAGACTCCTCCCCCTACCCCACTCTGCAGTTCGGGTGGGAAAACAGAGAGTTCGTGGAGCGAGCGATGTAAACAGAACAGAAGACCGAAAACAGACGACCGGCGATGATTTGTCCGAACAGAATTCACGTCTCTTCGATTCGTCAGAATTTGATCTGGACTGGTCTGGTCTGTTTTCTCAGATCTGGCGCTGATTCTGGTTCTGGTCTCCGTTCCAAATCCCTTTGTTTCTATGTTGCATTAACTAATCGCGTTTAGTACTTTGCACTGGCTATCGGTCGACTCTGCTCCCTCCATCCCTCTCTTTCTCTCCTAGATTTCCCATGCTTTTCTTTCCGGAACTCGTGCGTGCCGGAAATGCGTCATAAGCGCTTGTTTTCATTTGCTCTTATTGTTCCCACTGTTGTCCTCGTTTTGTTCTTGTTGTTCTTGAGACTCTGGTCGAATCATAAGAACCGAATCATCGGAGCGATCAAATAAAAATACAAGCAAGCCTTACAAGCGCCGACCGCGACCACGACCATGGCCAGGGGTTAATTGGCTCGGTTCACTTCTCGGGATTCGCCCGAGCATGACTATTAATTAAAAATTAACTCATAATTGCCGCTAGCCGCTATTTCTTTCTTTCGATTCGGGGAAATTTCGGGAACGGGATTTGCATTGGTTTTCCATCCCCCAGGCCCGCCTGCCCTCGTACCACCCAATGTGATTCAATTAATTGATTTTGATTGTACCAAATGAGCATTGATTATGGTGCTGCTGACTCTGGTGCTCTCGTGCTCTACTGTTCAAATGTCATGTTCGCAACGCGCTCTTATCGCGGCCCGGATTGGGCTGGAGCTGGAGCCGAGTCCCCGCAGCCTCCCCACCTCCCGTCGCCGCCCATCGCTGGGTGACCATGACTTCTCATGGCGGCTTATCTATTTTCCAGAAGAGGATTCTGTTCGCACTCATCTCCCATATATTTTGCCTTATATTTATTTATTTCTTTTATTCATTTTTTATTTGTTTATTCAGTTTTTTTCATTCAGCTTTGTATCATTTCATATTTTTTAGTCATTTTTTTCTTCATTCTTTCAGCTTTGATACGGTGTTTTCTGGAGCTTACGAGAGAGTTTTACTCCGCATAATCTCGAATGCTTCCAAAATATTCCATGGCGTCTTGGGCGATGTAAACGACCCGAAGATGATAAACACAAATTTTGGTTTTTTCTTCTCTGATATTTGCTCGTGGAAACATTTCGCACTCCACTTTGGCGACAAATGCCAAATGCAATGGAATTTCTTCCCATCTTCTCGCCAGCGATCGACTCATCTCAGTGTCCAGGGTCCAGTGGCCAGGGACGAGCTGGAGTCGACGGTGGCCTTGTGGGTCAGAGAAACCTGCCCGTATCGGGGCGCTGGAGTGGGATCGAGTGCTCACCTTTGTTATCACGCCGCGATTTGTCGTTGACATATTTATGAGAATCTAGAGGATTCGCGTCCGCCGATTGCCGCGATGTGGTCGAGAGTCGCCGATTGTGCGATTTAGGTCCTCGCTCGCTGGGCTCCGCGGCCGATAAGATACGGATTATTCGATTTATTTTTAAATGAATTCACACCGTCGCCGTCGCCGTCGCCAGTGCAGACATGACAAGAACACAATTGCTGGTCAGAGGCCGTCAGGGGTCAGACGGAATTGAAATAATTTTTTTAATTTCTTCCATTTTTACTTAAATTTCATTTAAAAGAATGCAATTGATTGGACTAAATGCGATTGGCTTCGCAGCAGAAGGTGCCCGAAAGTAGTGTATCTCTAGAAATACGCTTGTTGGCGCCATGCAAATGCTGAGCACGCACTTGGAGCAAAGTAAAAATAAAAATTTAAGTCTTAGGTCGTGATTCTGGGTTTTACTGCAGGAGATCCCATAAAGATTAGAGAGCGAGAGGTGGAAAAAAAAAAACGACTGCTTTCGAGTCAAACTCTCTCGTGCTCGAGCACTTGGCATTGAACTTGCTCTAGAAACGCGCTGCCCGGAGTCAACGAACTCCGCGGCTCCGGAAGACACAGAAAGACTAACACACACGGAGCCACACACGCACACATGCGACCCAGAGCGGGGCGTCTAATGCAGCGGAGAATTTTATCCGGCCGCGCGGAGAAAGTTCTATTTTCGGGCAGATTCCATCACTGGGGTATCGGGAGGTCTTCATTAAAACCGAGCCGGAGCAAAGACCAACAAATGCAAGTGTATGTGAGCGGTTGTGTGTGTGTGTGTGTCCAGCAGCACAGTAACAATAATAATAATTATTCGAGCGAATAAACAAAACAAACAACGACAAGTCGACGAAGTGATAACCGAAAAACGATTTGAACGAAAGAGCGAAATTCGGGTAAACAAATCAATCCTGCGAATTGGACGCAGTTTGGCCGAGTCAATAAACGGCAAAAATAACGCCGTGCCTGCTAGAGAAGCGCCTCGGGGGTCCACAGGGGCGGAGCGGGGGCGGGGGTGGTCGCGGTTGGGCGTGTGGTGGGCGGAGGTGGAGCAGAATCGCTCTCCGAACAGCTGTTCGAAGCCAGGAGGTTGCGTCGTTCGAAACAAAGAAAGTCGCCTCCAAGAATAATTTGCTATTTATTTTTGTTTGGGTTTCATCTTGTTCACTGCTGTTTTTTCGTTTTTCCCGTTGCTTCTGGCCGTCTATTTTCTTTTTCCTTTGGAGAAAACATTTCATTATTCATGTTCGTCGTGTGTCGCCGTCTGACGTCTTCCGACACCTCCTGACATTGGGAAAAATCCGTCCACGCAGCCTCTTTGTCTCGGCGGAGAAATCCATGACGGTGCTTTGTCCCACTCAGCGGCCTCTCATGCGCCCTGGCAACGAGGCGACCGAGTCATGGACACGGCACATGGCCGGCGGATGGCCGGTTGCGGGACCCCCGGCTCGGTGACTCCCTTTTCGCCTCGCCGGGCGGAACAAAGTTCGGATTGGGTGGTGGAAGGGGGACGCGAATCGAGCCAGGGGGCAGCCGGGCTGGGTTCGGCCGGGCGAAGGTCGCGCCAACAGGTGTCTCCAGGTTGGCTCCGCTGACTCGATGCAATTCGACTCGACTCGACTCGACTCGATTTAACTCAGCCTGTCACGACTCAACCTGACACGACTCGATTCTACGCGATTCGATTCTACGCGATTCGATTCGTTTCGGTTCGGTTCGAGGTGATGAGTCGCGTTTTCGCCGTTCCCCCCGTCGTCGTTTTCTTTGTGGCGCGATTTCGCACCGAATGCGCTTTAGGTCAATGGCATTGTATAAAATTGCTGCCATATCGCTGGCGCTGCTGCCCATTTCGAGGCGATATTTCGGGCTGATGACGCGGGCGCTTTGGCCGAGTTAGCCGGAGGGTGAGCGAGAGGCCCGTTGGGTTCGGCTCGGGGTCTGGAGTTGCCGGCGACGGGTGGGGGAAGCCGGAAAAATTCCATTTCCTCGGGACGGCAACGCGATTGCCCCACATAAAACATAACGACGGGCCGACGACAGCGAATTGAGGCGGATTTCGGCGAAGAATGTTTCAGAAATAGCATCGGGTTCTCCCCCACGGCCCACGGCCCCCGCCCATCGCCAAGTGCGCGTCGGGGGATTCGCGAGAGACTCCCACAGCAAGTGTTACGAAAAGACGAGACAAAACAAACAACTGAACACGTTTCCTCAACTGAGTGCAAAAACAACAATGTTGCTGGGCGAAAATAGAAACAATTACAGATAGATTAAACGAAACGAAATAAAATAAAATAAATAAATAATTGCCACAAAGTAAATTCATGAAATTAAATACAGTACACACAAATTAAAATCAAATTCAAAAAAATCAAAATACAAATTGATTAAAAAAAAACACAATAACATTAAGAAAATAAATTAAATAAAAAACAAAAATAAAAAAATACAAACGAAAATAAAATATAATATAATTAAATGAAATGCAAATAAAATTAAAAAAGGGAAAAATATAAAAATAAAATAAAATAGTATCATAAAAAACTAATAAACTTATTGTCAAATAAAATTAAATTGGAATTCAATTCAAATAAGAGAAATTAAAATAAAATAAATAAACTTCAAATAAATTAAAATATTAAAACGACAAAGTAAAAAAATAAAATGTAAATAATTTAAAATTGAACAACATGTAATACAATAAAATAAAACAAATTAAAATAAAATAAAACTTAACAAATTAAAATCAATTGAAAGAAATAATTCAAATGAAATGACAAATACAAATAAATAGAAGTGAAATAAATTGCAAACGTATTATTGGAAAAGTGAAAACACACATTACGAAAACACTGGCATCGAGAATAATGCGGAGCAGGAAGAATTGCACTAAAAATAGAATCGCAAATAATTCGTACAGTTTGTAGTTATTCGGAGCGGGCGGATTAGGTTTTCGCAAGAATGTAAACAAAGTCGAAACGTGTCGGGAAACGTCGAAACAACGAAATAAGAAATGGGAACAATGGACCGTTGGACCGATGGAGGGAAATCGGAACACAATGTGTGCAGTGTTGCCTACCTTCGGACGGCGCCTGGCCGCGGACTTTTCGCGCTCACTGTGCGGCCGAAAATTCGGCGATGCGGGGGCGACTTGGCAATTGGCAACACGCGCTGGCCGTCACAAGAAGTGCATCACATCGACACCGACACAGACACCGACACAGGCGGAGGCAGCGGCGAACGCAAGTGTGTCGACGGGCAGCACCAACAACAACAACAACTTTCGTACTCAGGCACTTTTTGCCCCTCGAATATCAATCATTCAGTTCATTAATGTAATTGTTTTTTCGTTTTTTCTTATTTTATATATTTTATCAATTCAGTATTTAATTCTGTGATATGTTTTGGTGAATGTTTTTCGTGATTTATTTTTTGTGATTTATTTGTTGTGAATTTCCTTTTATGAAAATTTTCTTTCCTCTTGTTCTGTGTTCAAATCTCGATTTTTTATTCAATTTCGGGTTTTACTCAGATTCTCAAATTTGTCTTGACTTCTTTCTTGATTTGTAACGCGATCGACCCGGCGCCGATCGGGCCGAGGTGTGAAAAAGCTCGAAATTAACGCCTCCTGGGGCGGCTTCACCGCAGCAACAACAAAGTAGTAACACAACAACAACAGCGGCAATTGGTAACGATCACACTTTGACACTACGCGAGTGGGCAACGAGTGCCGAACGTCTGTGGGTTCCGGTGGTTGGTTTTTGTATGAAAACGGGACGCACCGAATCCACCAATTCAACGATTCGAAGTCGAACCTAGAGGGCTTTTCTGAACCTCGTCGCTTGCGATCCGCACGGAGGGAAGTCGGTGAATCTTGGGGGAGTCTAGGACGAGTCGATTCCGCTCGACGATCGGCGATTCTACGATTGGGCGATTCCGCCTGCTGCCGGCTGCGTGCAACGTGCTGTGCAGACTGACGACGATTAAAAACTGAATTAATTTCATTTGCGGACGGAAATTCTTAAACTCAACCTCGCCGCCGCTCTACGACGACAAGACGCGATACGACGGGGACGGCGACGGCGGCGGCGGCGGCGGCGACGACGACAGCACGAGGACGACTGCGACTGCGACGACATCAACGACGTCGTCGATTCTGACGCCAACGACGTCAACTCCGACGCCGACGTCGCCGCCAGCGTCGAGCCACGTCGGAGTCGGTTCAGTTGTTGTTTTTACTGCTGGGGTTTTCGGTCAAAAAACACAATAAACAAGAGGGAAATCAACAACACCAACAACAACAACACTCATGTCGAACAAGAACAACGCTGAGCGATAATCAAATAATCATTGATACTTTGAGAGCCGCCACAACAGCGAGCCGATAGGCGACCAGAGAGACAGAGAGACAGAGAGAGAGAGGACGTATCAGTCGGCGTTGAGGCAGAGCGAGGGGCGAGAGACAAGTGGCGAGAGAGGAGTGCGAGAGACGGGAGCAGAGCAGCAAGTGGCGAGCAACGAGTGGCGATAGGCGAGAGAGTCAGCCAACGCTTGGCGATAGTGCAGGAGAGCGAGAGCCGAGCTGCACCGCAGTGCGCTCTTGGGGCGAGCGCGAGTTCTTATAAATAAAAATATCATATCTACATATGTTCTTTGTTCTCGATCGGCCGCATCGAAGCAGCCGCCTGCTAGCGAGCGAGCGAGGGACACGGTTAGATTACAGATTATCAAACGTCGAACACAGGCACGATAAACATCAGAAGAAAACTCCTAGTCTTTCCCTCGACCGATCTCGGCCACAACTTGGGTCGAGTGCGGGTCGCCGCCCCCGCGTGCGGTTCACCCTGTAACGATCGATCGTTCAGACTTTGAGCCTTCCGCCCAAGTCGCATTTTCCTCGCAGTGTATTCGGGTATTTTTAGAACTCATGCGAAGCAACCCTTCTGTCCGCGCCCTCCCTCGCTCCTAATCGATCGCTCGTCATTGCTCTCGTTCTCTTCTTGTCTTATCAACTCGCTGCTCTCTCTCTCTGCTCGGCCGTTATCCCAACAGTGCCTCGAGTGTCACTTGTTGCTCTCCTCCTCTCTCTCTGCTCGAATTGGTCGCTCTCCCCACTCGAATGACTGATAAGAGCCTTCCCTCTCCCTCACTCCCTATCTCTCTCTCTCTCTATCAGTCGTGTCGTCCGTCCGCCGGCGGCGACTGATAAGAGCCGCAGTCGCGGCGGCCTCCTCGGCGTCGTGCGTCGTGTGCGTCGCGGCCGAGCGCGTGGGTCTCGACGCCGAAGACCAGGGCGGGCGGCCGAGGGTCGGTCGGTCGGTGGTCGGTGGTCGGCGGCTTCGGGTAATCGCCAGCAGACCGACTGATAAGGAGTTCGCCTCGCGACCGCGCGATTCGCGAGCCGCGATGTGGAACAAGATCGATCCTCGAGTGCCGATAGGGGCTGCCCATGGAGGGCCCAGGGGCGGTTCCGAAAAATCTCAGCACGAAGAAAATGTCAATTATGTGTCACAAAGTCCCCTCACGAACAAAAATCTCTCACGAACCTTATCGCCATATCACAAGCAAAATTATCAAGAGAAAACGGAAAAAAAAATAATAAAATAAAAATATTAATAAAAACAATTAACCAGCATCTTTCGTCATGTAATCAGAACCAATAACCAATCATTTTCCGAGATTCGCAAACCGAAACCCGGGTCTCTCGTCCCTCTTGTCATGATACCAGCTAAGCAAGAGAGAGAGAGCGAGAGAGCGAGAGAGAGAGAGAGAAGCTCGCAGTGAAATAATGGCATATTAAATTTCACAATCGCTCGCATTCAGAGCATAACGAGCCGCGGACGAATTCGCTTATCAGCAATTAAAATGCCCATTTTTAAATATTGTTTTGCATAAACGTTGTTATTGCTGTTCCCTCGGCGTTTGCTCCTGCGTATATTGTTTACTCTTTCCGAACATTCTGGGAACACGCCAGATTTTCCTCCCTCTCGCAGTCGCCAATCCATCATGTCATCATCGAAGTATTTTGTTTCACCTTGGAATAATTCGCTTTTGACAATGTTATCGATGAGAACTCGTTGAGTGTTCTTTGACTTGCTCGAATCCTTCGTCCTTTTGGAGGCCCTTAGATTTATGCAAAATATTTCGCACTTGTTCGCCTTCTCCCCATCTCGCTCGGGAACGATTTCTGCAACTTCTAAGTATTTTTTGAACTTCTCCAAACCCCGGGGTCTCCTGCCCTCTCTCGCCTGTATTACTGAGATTCGCTAAGCTCGTTTACTTCGCATTTTCCTTCGACTGTCGACTTCTCCAGGGTCGAACTTTTCCATTCACATTGTTCTCGGCTTGCCTTTTATGGCCAAAGTAAAGGCGAGCCGGCCCATAAATATTTTAACAACTCCGGCGAGGAACTCGTCAGTGGGACCGGGGCACGGGCGCCTCAAAATTTGCCACAATATTTGACTCGCTCATCCCGAAGAAACCCCGGTATCGAAAGTCAGCGGAGGAGAAGAAAGAATTGAAGGGAGGGTAGAGAAAGGAAGGAAAAGATGGGATGGGAAGAAAAGAACGAGAAAGGAAGGATGGAAAAGGAATGCAAGGGAAAGACAGGAAAGCAAGGAAAGGGTAGGCAGGAAGGAAGGGAAGGGATGGGAAGGATGGAAGGGGAAGGAAGGGAAAGGAAAGGGAAGGGAAGGAGGGAAAGGAGTGGCTGGCGACGGAGGGAAGGAAGGAAAAGGCATGGAAAGGCAGAAAGGTTGGGGAAAGGAAGGAAAAGAAGGGAAGGGAAAGGAAGAGGGAGAAAATGTGAGAAAAATGCGAGAATCGAAGGAAACCCCTCGAATGGAGGTAATTTCAGTGATGGATGTTGTCTTTGCCTCAAAGGATGGCAATCACGGCACCACCACCGACACGCCGCAGTCACTGCCACACACACAGTCACATCCACAGCTACGGGCGCCGGCCGTCCTTCGTCCTGCGCCCTCCGTCCCTCCTCCTGCGCCCTCGATCGAGCAGCGCGTGTCCTCGGCTGACATCGTCGGCAGCAAGAATTCAAATTATAATTGGACGGATTGTCTGCTGATTGTTGTTTTTTTCATTTCGCTCTTGCTCCTGGTCTGTTCATGTTGAAAATTATTGTCATCATTACGAGGACGATTTCTCTTGTTGTTGTTGTTAGTGTTTTTGTTGTTGTTAGAGCTGGTCCCCTTAATTACATAAATTATCAAACTGAGAAGCGAAATAGTCCTGTGACGACGCAGTAGCAGCAGCAAAAGCTAATGATTCTCCCTCTCGCTCTCGCTCTCGCTCTGTCGCCGGGATGCCCCTCGTTGTTGTTGAGCTGGTAGCTAGTGTTGTTGTTGCTGCTTCTGTTGCTGTTGCTTCATTGTTGTTCATCCAAACATCTGTCGTTGCCATGGAGCAGCAACTGTCGCTCCGACTTCCCTCGCCGGCTCGATAGTTTCCTCTGCTTCCAGCACTTTCTGCGGTCTCGCTTTCCCTCGCAACGAGACTCCGGTGTCTTCTGAGCCTCGTCCGGGCCCAAATACATATGCACTTGTCCTTCTCTCTGGCCCTTTCTCTGCCCTCGTGTCGCCGAGTCGTCCCAGTTTCTCGCCATTCACTCGCCTCGTCCTTCGCTGCTGGGTTTGCTTTGTGACCTGTTATCTCTTTCCCTTCTGACTGACACGACGTCGACGTCGACGGGCTGTCTCACTTATTCTTTCCCACTTCCCTCTCCCCCTCTCTCTCTCTCTGTGCGCCTCTCCTTCTCACTAGTCCCGTGCCTTCGACGCATTCATCATTAGTGCAGGCGAAAGCAAAGTTTAAATGTCAATGTTTAAGAATGTGAATGTGATTCCTCCAAGTGTGTGTGAGTGATATGGTGACCTGTCGGTGAGTGTGTTTGTAGCGCGTGTGAGTGAGCGTGTGTGTGTTGGTGCCTGCATTCAAAGCTGTGCACTTTCACTCGGAACTAAAGCGCAAGCCAAACGACCCGGAAGCAGAGCAAACAAAGGCAACACCCAAAGGGACCGAGACGAATTTAAAAGAAAACAGGCAATTTATAAACGGAGGGAAAAGAAAAAAAGTTAATACATAAATAAAGTAAAGAAATAACCAAATTAGCACGAGCTTTGATCGAAAATTGGCCGAGCGAGAGGCAACGGGAGGAAGGCGTCTCTTTCTCCTTCCCTTACTTGCACTTATTGCATTATTTGCTCTGATTATTCTTCGTATTATCCTCTGCTCCTAATTAGCGCTCTCATTCGTTATCACTTTTCACTCTCACATCCTGCCGATGCTCTCCCGTTTGATACTTCAAATTAATTCAAACTTTTTCCCCTAGAAACCTGCTCGTTTTCCCAACGACTCTTTAAAGCTCTGCGATTCAATTTAATTTTTCGTAAACAATTCCTTGAAGTATGTGGGTTTTTTCCCTCTGTATGCCCGGCACATATTTTCGCAAATATTTTCATAATCTCTCTCTTTTTCCCTCTCTGTTTTGTATGCAGTCATCGCCATTCTTCACCTTTTTGATGAGTTTCCACCTTGCTTAAACCCACGGAACTCTCGGTTTCCGGCTGCTTTTGTTTCACTTCGGCATCGGCTTCGGCCACGGCAATCAAAACACCAAAGACCACGAACAACAACAATCGGTCTCCTCACCAGAGCGAAGGCGACCCGTTGTTGCCGAGCACGTGGTCCGCATTTGCGCTTCCTTTATGCACTTTTTGTGCACTTTTCGCCTGCTCTTCAGTCCTGTTGGGTGAGGGTTCGGCGATGTTGTTGTTGGTGTCGTTGCTGCCGTTGTAAACTCACCTGCCTCGTGGCCTAGAGAGCCGGAGTCCGCCGCTTGCAGGTCAGGGACTCGTCGTCCCCCAGGCCGGAGGAGCAGGAGGCGGAAACTTGGCTGCGTCCGGTGGCCGAGCGATCGATCGCGGCATCGGCGGCGGCAGGGCCTCGAACACGCTGCATACTTCGGGGCGCCTCCGAGTGTTCTCCGGTTCTCGGCTTCTTTCCTTTGTCTAAGTTCGAGGGATTTTGGTTTGTGATTCTTAGTAACTTGTATTTTGTTTTGTTATATTATTTATTATTTTTTGGTATTTTTATTATTGTTTTTGGTACGACTCGTCCCGGTCCCGTTAGTGCACCGCGAAGCACGCGCTGCGACTGCCTGCAGCCGACGGGCTCCGTGCGGCTCGGTCCACGTCCAAACGCCACGCGAGGCGCGACGCAACGTGCGGCTCTCAGCCGGAAAATATGCAGCATTTTTCGAGCGCCATTCATGGCGGCCCCGTCCAACGTTGTTGTTGCTGCTGCTGCTGCTGCTGTAGCCACTGTGTCTGTGTCTGTTGTCGAGTTGGCGCATGACATGCTGCAAGGACAACGTGTGAAACACCTGAGGAATAGATGGAAATCAGCTGTTCCCCCGTTGTTGTGGTGGTGGTTGTTGTTGCTAGGTATTGGGGACGTCATTGTTGTTGCCGTTGTTGTATTGTTGTTGCTCTCGTCTCAATCGCCTTCGCTTCCGCAGCCTTCGGTCGACGCGAGCTTTCGTTTGGCGCTCAAAACAAAGTCCTCAGGAAGCTGGCAGGCGACGCTTCCTTCCTTCCTTCCTTCCTTGTCCTCCCCTCCTTTCTCCATTCTCATCCTTCCTTCCATCCGTCCTTCCTTCCCTCCTCTTCCTCCTCATCCCAGGTGGCGAAAGTTCGCAGTTGTCTCGAAAGCTTTCCTTCTCCTCGCAGAAAGCTCGGTGTCGGGTTCTGGGCCTCGATTTTCCACCGTGCACAGGAAGCGGGCGTCACGAGCGCCCTCTCGGAGAGGGCCTTGGCAGCAGCAGCGACAAGTGACGACCAAGGTAGCGGAAGATTTTGCCAAAACACACGAACTTAGGTAATCGAAATAAATATTATAAAAGAGGCAATACAAAATATGGGGCTTCCTTGAATCCATTTTAATAATTATACATATTTGAAATTCTTCAATATTGTGATTACTCTTATTTGAACATTTTCTTACTTACAAGAATAAACCTAAATATTACAAATTAAAAATATGAAAATGGAAACAGATGTGAGAGCAAAAATGAAAATATATGTGAAAACTAACGTAAAAAGAAAGCAAACCGGAGATAAAGAAAAATTTGTAGAAAAAGATGTGGAAAATAAATGTGAAAATATTCCTGAAACTAATTCATAAAGAAATAGTTAAGCGAATATATAAACAAATTCTCATTGCTCCTCTCTCTCTTCTCTCTCGCTCTCTCTTTCCCCTCTCCCTCCTACACCGAAGCGATAACGACGGTAATCCTGGGCACGATTCCCCGGAAGCCACGTGCTGAAGGACACCATCCTTTCTCGCTGCAGTCCTTCGCTAATTCGCGCAGAGAAAACGATTCCTCGGAAATCTTCACCTCGTTCTCGACCTCGTTCCGAAGCCCCGCCGAGTGGTTGCATTCCGAAAATAATCGTATTTCAGCGCAATTTCGAGCTACTGACAGGGGATGCCGAAGGGATGCAGCGAAGGCTCCAGAAGACGGCTCCGAAGGACAAGGGACCGGCGAGGACTAATTGCGGGGACACGGGCCGAACGGAGATCGAAGGGAAGGAGGACGACTGGAGGGTGTGGGTGTGGGTGTGGTGAGGGCGATGGAGGGGAGGGGCGGGGTCGGCGGATCGCGAGGCCCATGTCGTAATGGCTGGCGAATTCCTCTGATTGACGTAATGCTCAATAATCCTATTTATGTGTTGTAGCGCGCACCCTCAAAGGAACTTGGGCCGCCGCAACAACAACAGGAACAACAATAAGAACAACAACAACAACAACCAGAACACCATCAACAACAATGAATACCAACAACACCAGCAGAGAACAGCAGAACAAAACCCCACAGTGGCAACGAGAACCGCTTTGCGTAACAACAAGGGACAGCCTTAAGTAGGTCTGGCAGCAGTGCGTTGACAACCCTGTTCCGGGGGGCGGGAGACGAAGGGGGGCTGCCAGCGGAAAGGGAAGGGAGGGGAATGCCATATCATTGCTGTGATAATTTGTTCTCCGTTGTTCGATTTTGTATTTTGTATTTTTGCCACAGACGCCGAGACGGCGAGGGGTCGAGGGGATCGGGGGGTCGAGGGAGCGGCTCCTTTTCAAATCAAGAGGCAACACTTACGCAGCACAAAAACCGGGGACCACCCTGCGCCCCGCCGGCCCGCTCCAGGCGCTCCACCGGCTCCAGCGTCGCTCGAATTTTAATGCGCGGCAGGCGAGGCCTGAACGAGCGACCGCCGTCCGTCCGTCCGTCGGCCTGCGCGTCCTTCTGTGCGTCTCCGCGTCCTTCGCCCTCGCCTTCGCTGCCGGTCCCTCTCCTCGCCCCCTGCCCCCACCCCTCCATCGGCCTCTCCCTGTCCCGCCTGTGGGTGTTTATCGGTAATTGCGAAGCCTATAAAAATCTTACGAATGATAAATGACCATAAGCAGCGTGGAATTTCGGGGATTGCTTTTTATTTCATTTCCTCCTCCTTCTGCCCCTCCCCCTCTCCATTCGTGTCCCCGGCCCAGGGTCTTTAGCGAAATCTCGATTGTCATCGATTCGGAGCCGTATCTGCATTTCGAACGCGGAGCAGCTCAAATTATGGCATCGATAATTTCGCCTCGTCCTCGTCCTCGTCGGGGCGGAAAAGGGAGGATGAGGTCATGAGGGGAGGAGGTGGAAGGGGGGACCTGCGTCATTACTTTCGGCTTTTTGGGGGATTTGTCTCCGTTTTGTTTGAATTCTTCGCCCATCAATTGTGCGAGTTATTAATGGCCGACTCATACAGAAAAAATGCCCGAGGTTGAGTTTCCATATTCATCATAATTTTTGTATATCATCCTGCGATCGGCGAAGTTCAGATAATTTCTCTCAACGTTCAATCGGGTGGTCTTCGTGGGTTCCCGGGACCAAATGACAAGAGCCGTGGAAGCCAACATGATCTTGAGCTCGTCCCAAAACCGAGTTTCTCACACACGCGAACCCGTTCACGAACCCTCAGACACACTCAGGCACCCTCTCGGGATCGCCAGCCAGCCGTCCAGGCCAAAACAAAAACTTCCCAAATTGAAAATATGGCGCCATCCGCCTCCTCCCTCCACTTCCGCCGAGTCCGAGTTCGAATCCGCTTCCGCTGCAGCCGGACGCCTTCTGCGCCTTCTTATTGTCAGCCTCTGTCTCTGGCGAGGCTCGGGGAGGTGGGGGGATCGGTTGAGGGAGGCAGGGGAGGGTGCAGAAGGCGCTGGGAGGACGTGGCTGGGGGTGGGGGGTTGGGAGCTGTTTTCGATCAACCAACACCGACGGCGTTGCAGGCGATGCCACGGACTCGATGTGTCCGGCAAAGTTTGGGGCACGACAGCAGGTGTTGGACGTCGTCCTGCCAGGGGGTGAGAGTGTGGGGGGCAGGGGGAGGGGGTGGTTGCCAGAGTGTCCGGTGTGCGTACGTGTGTGGCCGAGGGCGAGGCGTGGCGTGGCGTGGCGGCGACTGCGGGCGACGCCGTCGAGCTCTGCACAAGCTGTTCAATTTAAATGTCAAAATAATGGAAAATGAAACAGCGAAGTGGACAAAGTCGGCGAAGAGGAAGGAGACGAAGTGGAGGAAGGAAGTGGGAGAAGCAGGTGGAGGAAGCAGGTGGAGGAAGGAGGTGGAGGAAGGAGGAGTTGGAGGAGGATGAATGAGATGAGTTGGAGGAGGTTCAGGAACAACTGCAGCCGGAGTCCACGGACGACCTGGCGAATGTCCTGCCCTGATGTGAATCCTCTCCCCTCCTCGCTCTCTGCCTGTCCGCCTCCATCTCCACGTCGACGGTGCCTCGAATCCTGGCTCTCCCCCCCCGCAGGTGGCGTGGAGCCCGACAGGACGACGGCGCAATCTCTGTCCCTTATCCTTTTGAGCCGGATTGTCTCACTTTCGAACTCCATTCGTCGCTCGTGTCCATGGGGCGGGGCAGTGAGGGAGGCGATGGCGGGACGGTCGCTGTCGATCCTTCCGCCGAGTTGCCTGCCGAGTAAATATTTTTGTTTCCACAGCGACGGCGACGGGCGCTAAAGTGATGGATGAGGTGCACGGAGCGAGTTCCCTGGTGTTCCTCGGTGCCTCCCTCCCTCTCTCCCTCTCACCCTCTTGGCAGCTCTCCTCTCCTCGCTCTTTCTCCCTCCCTCTCTGTTCGATCTCGCCTTCCTGCTCCGATCCGAGGGGTTTTCGCAGTGCATCGCCGATTGATTGATTAATTAATCTTCGCGCTTACCTCAGTCCGGCGAGGTCCTGCTCTACCTGTCTCCTCCTCTTCTGCCCGCCGCCCCTTCACCTTCCTCTTTGCCTTCCCGCCTCCTTCCCCTCCCCGCTCTCCACTTTCCTTTGTCCCTTCCCGCTGGGATTACGTTAAAAGTATCGCTGAGATCACTTCGTTCTGAACACACGCATAAGGCATTAAACGAGATATGGCTAGGGAGAGGCAGAGGGACGACGAGGCAGAGAGGGACAGAGAGACAGAGAGAGCATAAGGGAGAGAGGTAACAGTGAGGGAGAGCGAGAGCGAGCGAGAGGGATCGAGGGAGGTTCGGCGCAACCCGGTCAGACTCTCGTTTCACATTATTTTATTTCAATTTAATTCGATTCGGCTACTTGAGTGCACTGAAAAGGAGCAGGTGCCGGGAGCGGAGGGAAGAGGGAAAGAGAGAGGGAGAGGGAGAGCGAGAGACAAGGAGCGGGGGAGGGAGAGAGATTTAGTTACGTGTGAGGAGGGAGGGGTCGAGCACGTTGTCGTTCACAATGAGTCGAGCCGTGGAGCGAGAAGTCGTCTCGTTGTATGGGGATGAGAGGATGGGCCAAGGCGAGAGCGAGGGAGACAGAAACAAGTCCATTACGGGGCACCGCCAACCCCTTCGACCACCTCCCCCCACCCTCCTATTCCTGCAACTCCCTCCACCTTCCCTCAGTGAACTGTCGAACCCGAATGTCCTTTTGCCGAGTCCACGGCTCCGGGACTGCTGTAATGGAATTTGGGCAAACGTGTGTCTGTGTGTGTGAGTTGACTTCTGATTTTGTGGAATTTTTACTTTCTCTCTCTCTCTCTCTCGCTCTCGGTCGCCCCCTCTCTCTTGCCTCCTCGTCAGGGCACCAGATGCAGCGGAAAGTAAATAAAAATTAAGTTCCAAACAAAGGCGGCAGCCACAAACACAAACAAACAAACACTCGAACTCCAGCGAAACACGTACACACGGCCACGTGCTTGTGTGTGTGTGAGTGTGTGTGTTTGACACACTTGGCCGGCACTCGTTGCCGAGTCTCGTGAATTAAAGAAATCAAGTGCCCGGCCCGAGTGCGCTTCGAGCGGCCCTCGGTCCAGCGACCAGCCCTCGGCAACCGAGCCGCACCGCCCCGCCACGCCCTGCGGCGGCGTCCGATCCGCCCTGCCCCGCCCCAACGCCGGTCGCCTCTGCGGCTGCTGCTCCCTGTGTCCGGAGGTCCTGCCGGGCAGCCAAACATCGCCGCGGTCGAGTGGTCGGCGTCGGTTGTTTGCGCTCGATTCGTTTGCCGATGGGCGACAGGGCGACGGGGGCGGAGTGGGCGTGGCAGTAGGCGTCAAGGGAGGCTCGAGGGAGTTTCGTGGGAGGATCGAGTGAGGCTCGTGGCAGGGTCGAGGTTGTTTCGAGGGAGGCACGAGGGAGGCTCGAGGGAGATTCGAATGCAGATCGAGTGAGGTTTCCCGGGACCCAGGGCGGTTTGAGGGAGGATCGGGGGAGGCTCGTGGGAGGCTCGAGGGAGCTCCGAGGGGCTCCGAGGGTGCCTCGAGAGCGATTCCTATTTGTTTGTCTGCTTCGCTGTGATTGCGACCATTTTTTAGGTCTCTTCACACCTCGAAGTCGTCCGCCGAAGTTGATGGCTCTTGATTTTTCCCACCTAATCCGCTCTCTCTCTCATGGGCTTGTCTTCGCCTTGGCCTCTTGCTCGTTGCCCACCAGAGTCCACAAATCGCCCGACCTGGAGACACCCGGGACGTTGCCAGGACGTCCATCAATCAATTGGGCCGAGTGCAATTGCAAGGGCCAACAATAGCGGCAACAACGCCAGCGATAGGCCGCGCCAACAGGGCAGCACAATGCGGTCCGAGGAGAAGCATGCGAGGGGCGTGGGAAAGGGGCGTGGCCTCCTCGATGGCGCGTTAATTAATTTATCAACGCATAATTGATGTTAATTGAATTGTCGTGCCGAGCGAGGCCAGGCGGGTCGCAGGGGCGGCGGTAGGGTCGAAGGGGGCATGCTCGAAGAGGGCGTGGCACCTTCTTCGGCCCCAGACGCGGCCGTCAGTCGCCGGTCCTCGTAATGTGCGGGCACTTAACAGAATTATCCACATGTCCACGCTCCGGCTCGGCTCCTGACACCTTTGCGGGCATCGGCTTCGCTCCGTGTGTGTGTGTGCGTGTGTGTGAGTCCCAGTGTGTTTACTGGACAATTGAATATTGAATTCGTGTCGTCGGCAGCGGGACGACGTTGGCTCGAAGTCGCCGTCGATGCTGAAGTCGAAGTCGGAGTCGAAATCGATGTCGGAGCCGTAGACGAAGTCGCCGTCGTTGGCGATGTCATTGTCGAAGACGACGTCGAGATCTTTGTCGATGTCGCCGTCCATGTCGAAGTCGTTGTCGATGTCGATGTCGAGATCTTTGTCGATGTCGCCGTCCATGTCGAAGTCGTTGTAGTTGTCGATGCCGACGTCGAAGCCACAGTCCCAGACGAAGTCGTCTCGTCATCGGTGCAACGGCTCGGCCCTCGTCCGACGGCCCCGTCCGACGGCCTGCGTAATTAAGTTTCGGCCTCGACAGCTGTCAGTTCGGGGCACCCGAGGCCGACACCGAAACCGAACCCCGTCGCCCCCCAGTCGTTCCATTATTTGGAAATCCTGCTGCTGCTGCTGCCTGTTTCGTCCCGCTGGCGCCGACCGGACGGCGGCCGGAAGCTGATGTTGCAGCGTGCGGTTGACCTGCCGAGGGACCCGGGCCGACTCCCTTCGACCTGGGCCGCGACGACGACGGCGACGGCGACGATGACAAAGACGACAATGACAACAACGCCAGCTGCAACAACGAAGAAGTCCTTCGAGCGGTGGACGTAAACAAATGGAGTCCAGTGCGCAGGACCTCCAAGAGAGCGCGAGAGAGGTGGACCAGAGACCACCGAGAGACCTCCCAGAGCGAGGGCCGCGAGAGAGAGAGCAAAGTTTTGCGCTCTCCGGCGAATTCGGCGATAATTTCTCCGAAAGCTCGCGCTCGGCCCAGCGCCAGGCAAACATTTCGACCGCGGCCGCTCCAGACGACGCCACGCGACGCGCCGTGTCCTGGCCCGACGTCGGTCGGCGGTCGCTCGAGGCTCCGGCGATGGCCTGGCCATTAGATTCAATCACTGGCTGGCCTTTACGATGGCCATGTTAATTGAATCCAGTTCATCGCTTCGACTTCGGCGTCGCCATCGCTTGGCCGTCGTCATCTTGTTGTCGTTTTGGTCCTCGTCACCCCCGTCCCACTAGCCGTCCTCGCCTCGTCATCCTGACGGCCCTCATGTCCTCCTGGTCCACGGTCGACTCCTTCACGGCGATCCGCAGTGCGAAATTGAAATGAAATAAAATTCATTAAATCGCACGACGGCAGGAGCCTCGGGCTCGGGCTCGGGCTAGGTCGTAAAAGCTTCTCTTTTTATGGGCTCCAAATCGCGTCGGCCAAGTGGGGGCCGTGGCGGGGCGGGGCGGGGCGGCTATTAATAAATCATTTCGCCATAAAAATCATATGTGCTGGAATTCTTCAACAACGAGCGATAAAATTAAAATTGAGTCAAAATCCAGGAAGGAATCGCAAAAGCCACGGAACAAATGCATCAAAAAGAATAACAGTAACAGCAACAACAATAGCAACGAGAAGAATAACAACAAAAAGAGCAAACACAACAACAAATGCTGTTATGGAAAAATTATGGTCATTTTATTTTTCTGCTAAAACGTATTAAGAAAATTGAATTTTTGCTGATTTTCATTCCATTCCCAGCTCTTTTTCTCTCCCCTTCTCACTGCTCACTTCTCACCTCTTCTTCCTCACTCTCCCCTTCACCCATCACCCTGTCGCTTTCTCACTTCCCCGCCCCCTTCGGTGATTCCTTGTCTATTTTTCTCCGCTTCTAGATTTTATTTTATCTGTGCGATTTTATGGAGCCGGATGCCGGCTGCCCATGTGTGAGTGTGTGCGTGTGGGAGAGTGTGTGTGTGTGCGAAATCGTCTGCCCTGCCGGATGTCGGTGTGTTAGAGTGGAGCTGTTTTTTGTCTCGCTCCGACGACTGGCGCCGAATGCGCGCTCTGTTGTTTCTTCCTCTCGCTCTGCCTCAATCTTCTACTCCTCTATCTTGCTCACTCCCTCCTCACCCTCTCCCAGGGTTTTCCTTTCCTTCCTTCCGCCTGGCTCCGGCCCTTCCTCTACCTCTGCCTCTCTCGCTCTCTCCCACGGCTTCTGCTGCCTCTGCGTCCGCCCGAGCTCCCGTGAGTGTGTGATATCCGTGTGTGCGCAGAGTCGCATGTATTATTTAACCCACACACATACACACAGAAACACTCGTGCCCAGCCCGTCCTCCGGATCCGCAGTTACTCTCCAGGTGGAGTCGTAAAGTCGACTTCTCCTGCTCCGTCGTTCCCCATCCCTCCCTCGGGGGTCGTGGATGAAGAGGCAGATGGGGTGGATGGAGGTGGATGTGGATGGAGTTGGCTGTGTTTCGTCTCGGAATAACAAAATCCACAACGGCGGTCCGGGGGCCGGCGAGCAGTTTATGCTTGTGGCCAGCTCGAGACCAGCCGCGGCCAGGTGTTGACTGGCCAGGTGGGGACTCGGGGCGTTCCAGGAATGGGAGCCGAAATCACATCCAGCTGGAGCTGGAGCTGGAGGAGTTGCCGAGGGTGGCGACACCGACCTCAAGTACGTGGGCTCGGCGAGTGAAAGTGAATAATTTCGAACTTGGGGAAGGATTTGGGAACATGGGGAAAATATTTGACTAGACGTTCCCAAACGTTCCCAAAATAAATGTGAAGGTGTTTGCAGTGTTTAAATTATATTCCTTTATTTAATAATTAATTTAATTTAATACCTTGTGAACATTTTCAGGCTTCTCTCTCAACCTTTGGTTTAAATTTCTCTCCATATTATATTAGTAATCATTGTTTTTAATACCTTTGCATTAATTTTTATTTTACTAATAATTTCCATCCTCTTCTGTAACAATCTGAAGGATTAAAACTTATCTTTAATGGTGCTTTTGGACTTCTTCTCTTCTTCAAAACTTAAGTAGCAAATTTTAATTTTTCTCTCTAATGTTTTAGTAATAACTCTTTCATCCTTGCTGTAATATTTTAGTAACAATTTTCTTCCTTCTTTTTAGCAATAATTTTGATCATTCTCTCCAATGTTTCGTTTCACATTTTCCACATATTTTCTGTTACAGCAATTTGTATGGAAAATTTGCAATTTTCTCCTTAATTTGCTCAAATTGCATCCTCCTCTTCCTCGCACTCTTCCCTTTCTCCACCTCTTCGTCATCCTCCTTTTCTACCCCTTCGCCGTTCCTCTCTCTCCCTGATTTCGGTTGCATCAGAGATCGCAGCGAAATCGATTTCATTTGCGATTTTATTCCACGTCGATTTCCGACTCCGCCCCCGCACCCTGCGATCCCTCGACTCCTGGCAACAACTCGGCGAAACCCGAGGAGCGAAAACACACACCGAGCCATGGACCAGCGCAAACACAGTTTTGTGGGTGGATGAGGGCGAGGGAGGGACGGCCGTCGGCTGTCGAGGCTGCGGCGAGAAACAACCGAAATGCGGCGAAGAAAACCGCAAATATTTTTCATTCCGACGGCCAGGAGCCGGAGCCGGAGCTGGAGCCGAACCAGAACAGGAAGCGGAAACGCGTGGCGGTAGGACGACGGACCACGTTTATGACATCAACAGCAACACAACAACAAAGGACAGGACAGCAGCGAGAGCGCCAGGGAACAAATATAAAATGAACCACGAAAAAATAAACGAAAAATATAAAGAAAAAATAAAAAATCACACATCGATTGAACGGTCGATCGGTGGTGCATCGGGCTAAAGCGAATTCGGAATCGGAATCGGAGAAAATGGCGTTTTTTCGCCTCCACCTATCGACCAGATGCTGGCGGAAGGAGGTTCATGTCCTGCCTTGATATCGGACGAGTTTATTAGCTACAATTACAACAAAAGCTACACCAACGAAGGCAATTTCAAATAATGCAAACAATAGCTGTTCTCACAAGACTCGGGCCGACGACTTTCTCAATCACATTTGCATATCGTTGGATGTGGAATGGCAACAATAATAAGGGCAAAAAACAGCAATTACAACAACAGCACCTCAACACTTTGCCCACCCAATTACCAGGCTAATAAAACCGTTACGAACTCGCTCCAAACTCGGCCAATGCTCGAGCGAGGGCCATCAAAAAGGCTTCGAAGGCAACATTTGTCAACAGCAACAAAGCGGCCGAGTGGAAGTTATATAACAACAACAACAACAACTACAACAATAAGAAGAACAACAGCAAAATCAGTAACAAGGACAACAACTAATTCCATTGCTTTCCCCACAACAACAACTGCGGCTCCTCCTCCCGCCCGAACCCTTCTGGCCAACACTTGTTCGCGTCGTCAAAATTTAAACGGCAGCCAATAAAATCCTGTAGGGGGCGGCGGAAGGCGGAGGGCGGAGGGGGATTCACAGCCGAAAGGACTTGCAGCAAGGATGAGCAGAGGGAGCGGGCGGTGGGTTCGGTGGGGTTCGGAGCGAGGGAGGCTCGGTCGTTGTCGGGCCGGGAGGGATTTGAATGGGGAAACGGAACACGAGAATTTCCCCGCAAGATTCCGGCCAAGGCGTGTCTGGCTCGACATTTACAAAATCTCTGCTCTTTAGTGGTGAACAAAGGAGCAAGCGAGCAGAGGAGAAAAACATGTACGAAAAAGCGCCATCCCTTGGCAGGAGACTCCTGCAGGCAAAAAGCACTTGGGTCCGTCTTCGCGCTCACCCTGCCGCCAGGTGAGTGGGCCGGGCGCGGAGATTTATTTCCGAGACCTGGATGCACTCCAAGAGCCGGCTCGTGTCCATTGATTGCTCCGCATTTACATGCGGCTGGCATCGGTTCAACTCTCGGATGGAGTCGTCTTCGCCATCGCCCCAACTGGGGCAGGGGGTCAGCAGGATGTCGTCGTCGTGACTCCTCGGGCAAATTGCGGGCATCCTGTAGGCCTCCGCCTTCCCACGAGCCACGGAGCCGAAGGACCCACGATCAAAGGACAGATCAGAAGAAAGGGATCAATGACTTCTGCCTGAAGATGCGAGCGAAGAACTCGGGGGGAAGAGAACGAGGAAAAGCTGAGAGGTGGAGGAAAATGGAGAGGCGAAAAATGGTGGGGTGGGGAGGAGGAGGAAGAGGAAGAAGTGGAGTTGTAGAGAGCGCATTAAAAATAATCTCTGCGAAAGTTTGTCCAGCTCTACTTCAATTCCCCTCAGCACGAACTCGGTCCGCTCCTTTCACTCTCTTCCTCGTCCTCTTCTCTCACTCGCCCACGCCCTCGTCGGTGATCCCATGTCTCGTCCTTCGTCCGTTGCCTCTCGGCCCTCCTTCTCCTTCTATCTGTGCTGCAGGCCCGGCTTCCGTCGTCAACTCTTTCCTCATTACCTCCGGCGTCCCATCTTCGCCTCTTCCTCGTCACCATCGTCATCCCCCGCCTCTCGCCCTCTGGCCTCTGGCGCTCCTCCCACTTTGCTTTGCCGCACAGAATTTTAATTTTTCCCTAACGAACCACGTGACTTGTTGACGAAATCAGCTGCAGGATGCGTCGTCGCGTGCGTGTCCTGGGCGACTCCTGCCCGACGCGTTCCCTGTAACTATCGACCAAATGTGCGACTTCGAGAACTTCTCGCTCGGAACTTCTCGATCTCCGCGGCTGCTCCGCCCACGCCTTCCAATTTCTTCTCTCCACCTGCTGCTTTTCCTGCTCCCTCCCCGCTCCTTCTCCACTCCTCCTCTAGCGGCTTGTCTCGTCGTCTTCACCCACCGGTCCTGCGATTTCTGTTTACAGCGAGTGGAAATCGCAGCAAGGACGACCGGAAGCAGGTAGGGAAGGAAGGCGAGTTGCCGTCGTGGAACCACCGTCGACTGCTCTTCTCCTCGCTTCGCTCTCCCTTTCCTCCGCCGTCACCAGCGCCTTCGCTTTCTGTCTCCTCCACCGCGACCTCGGCGAAATAAGAAGACATATTTCGTTGTTCTGACAACGTCGAATAGGGAGCGAAGATGGTTTTGGCTAAGGCCAGAGGATGAGGGCAGGGCTCGGAGTCTTTTGCGGAAAGCGGAAATGGAAATTATGAACTTCGCCTCATTTTCGCCGAGCTGCCGACGCTCGCACGGCAGGCACGCAGGGCAGTTGAAGGGAAATCCCGAAATTACCTCATCCTTGTACGAGCCGAGAAATGCGTTCGGTTCGTTTTCGCATCGAGGATCGACGAAAGCAAGGAGTCAGAAAACCTTCCCAAGGATCTCATCTCATGTTTTCCTCTTTTGCTCCAGGAGTTGGTCGATGAGAAGTTGCGTTTTTTCTTTCCTGATTTTTTCTTTAATTTTGCAGAGTTTTTCAACTCTGCTTTTCCCAACCTCTCTCTCTCTCTTTCGTCTGCCTATGCTCTTCTGACTCCCCTCTCTCTCTCTCTCTCTCTGGTCGTCGGTTGTTCCGCCTGCTGTTGCGTGCGCTTGCAGGAAGCCGTTGGAGTCCTTCGGAGCCAGCTGCAGCCTAGGATGACTGCAGGACGACTGCGAAATGCAAATGCTCCCCTGGTTGTTGTTGTTGTTGTTATTGTTATTGCAGGGCATCGGGCGCAATTTGCCAGGCAGCGGCAGCGGCAGCGGCACTCGCTCCCGAAGGACTCGCATGTGGCGCCCGGCAAAGGGACCCGAGAGTCAGAAGGAAGCGAACATGCAAATCCACAAATATGGAGAAACCAGTTGAATAAATAAATGAGGAGCGACAGGCAGAGGCAGAGGGAGAGGGAGAGAGAGAGTGACTGAGGGAGGGAGAGTGAATTGCGAAAAAATAGAGCGGGCGAAAATGCATAAATATTAAATGCAGGCAGAAGAAAATTTATAAGATGGGGAGCGAGGCGAGATCACCGATGCATGGATGAGAAATTCAATCGGAATATGAAATTTATTTGGCAGACACGACGGGGGCGACGGCGACGATGAGGGCGAGGACGGGGAGGCGCTGCGAAGGCCCAGGTTTTCAGGGCTCCCCGACTCCAGCAGCCTTCGATGCAGGGACTGTCGGACTGTCAGAGGCAGCCCCAGCACCGCCGGCCCGGCCGCTGCCCCCATCGCCCACGATCTCAGCGCGAACCCGAATCCGTCGCCTCAACCTCCCCTCCCCCTCACCGTCTTCTCGTCCCCATCCCCTGCTCTCCAGCTGCCTCGGGCTCCACCGACGACGTTGCCCTCGGCCGCCCCATCGCTCCAGGTCCTTCTCTGGCTCCCGTTCCTTCTCTCCCTGCCGGTCTCCCGATTCTTTTCTCCAAATCGCTCTTGTTCTTTCTCTCCCTCTCACCCGCTCGTTCCTTCTCTTCCTCATCGCGCACATCGCGCCCCGCAACGGCCGCCCCTCGCTCCCCCGCACTCGTGCATATGGCGGCATGTTAAACTTGATTTGACAAGAAAACTTTATGCTATTTTTATTCTTCTACTTTTATTTTATTTTCGTTTTCATTTTCGTCTCACTTTTGGCATGTCTTTGCACTCGCTGCGATTGCAAAACTTTTTCGGGATTTCTCCTGCTGCCTCTCTCGGTCTGGCAGTTGCGCTTCGATGTGAGCTTCGAGCTGCTCAAACGATTTATGGAAATTCGCATCACTGAAAGTTTGATCGCCCCACGACAGCAACAGCACGGTGAGACCAACAACGGGAACAACAACAATGTCAGCAACAGTGGCAACAACAAGGACATCAATTGCTGCAAGCAGTCGACGGAAGACGCATAAGAATTCTGCGGATTTTTGTTGCGATTCGATGGCGAGCTGGGGGAAATTTAAAATATGGCGGGTTTGGAGAGACAGAGGGCGAGAGAGAGCGAGAGAGGGATTGAGCGTGAAACGGGCACCTAGCGAGACGGGGAGGAGCGCGGAGATGCCTGACCTAGACAATGACAATGCGACACCATTAAAGAGGATTAAAGCACAACACCAGGAGAGCCGGACCGAGACCGAGGTATCGCCGAGGAGTCCTGAAGGCTCCTCTTCCTCCCGATGTCAGGCGGTCGAAACGACGACAAGGACATCGGGAGCCGAGGAGTGGTTGAGAGGGCGCTTGTTTTCATACAAAACCTCGTGCCACAAACTCGAGCTCTTGGCGGTGGAGAGGCAGGGCCGGGAAAGGAGAGGAAATTCCATTTTTTCACGAGCGCATTAATGCCAGGATGTCGAGGAAGCCCTTGATTGAAATGTATATGTCGGGAAATCGGGCTCGGTCCGCGTCGCGGTCAAGAGGAAATGAAAGCGAGTCCTGTGACTTGTGCGAGGCATCGATTCCCAATTAAAACTGAAATTGGAAAAGTTCTCCACGTACCCTGGTCCACCTTATCACAACAACAACAAGAACAACAGCAACAATATCGACAACAACAACCGAAACTAGCCTGAAAATGCGTTTTTTGCTCGCTCTGCTCCGGTTCTGCCCGGCCACCGGATGCCGAGATTAAAAAATAATTTGATTACAGTGCCGTATCATGGCGCAGGACGCAGGACACGCGACACGAGCGCAGCGACATCGGGCGCAACACACACAAGCAACAGCAACGTCGTCGACCGGCCAAGGCGCGCTTGGGCGATCGCTACAGGTGTTGGGGGCGGCAGGCGAGGGAGCTGAAAATTAGCAAAATATTTTTTTCATTTTTTAAAAATGAAACTAAATAAAAAATTTGACTCCGAAAAATATATTTCAAAGCTGTGATTTTAAGAAAAATTGAAGCAAAATTAGTTTTTCTTAGCGAAGTAAATTAATAACAAAAAAGAACAAGAAACAAGAAAAACAAAAATAAGAAGTAAGAATGGCAAAAAAAGGATAGCAAGAATACATAAAAATGTAAGAATAACAACAAAATAATAAAATAGAACAAGACGCGAACGACAAAAAGTTTTCAAAATAAAAATTACAGAAAATAGAAATTCAACAAGAATTTCAAAACAAAACAAAAAATAAATAACCAGAAAATAACAGAAATAAATGAATAACAAAAATAGACCAAGTGGTTTCAATTGGTTTCAGTTGGTCATAGAAATTCAAGGAAATGTAGCATAAACCAATGTAAACATGGAATAAAAGAATTAAAAAATATTAATCGAACTAAAATTGTTGACTGATAGGGTCGGGATAGGCAAACAAATGAGAAAATTAGGACAGGGCACGGCCAAAATACGTCCGTCGTCGTCGGCCCAATCAATCACGCACGTCCTGCACATGGTAGGGTGCAGATGGTAGGGTGTGGGTAATCGGGAGCCTGGCGGAAACCCCGAGCCAGCGCCGAACCCTCCTGGCGGGGCCCGGCACGAGCCGCACGAAGTTGTGCCTTTGGAAATTTTCGATTTATTTAAATTAAGGCTTACGTTACAAACGGGCAGGCAGCACACACACATACAAACACGCACGCACTCGGGCCCACACAGGCACGGCACATGCACCAGTCGCAGGGGGTGGGTCGATGGTGAGGGAGAGAGGGAGAAGGAAGAAGGAGCTCGCCTCGTCAAAGCCAATTTTTGGAAAAATTATAATAAATCTCAATTTATCTTCACACACACACACGCGTATACGCTTTAACGTACATATTCACAGAGAGCGGTGAGATTTCCGGAAGGCAAGCAAAAGAGCGAGCAGAGGGGGTGAGAGACAGGAGGGAGGGAGAGGGAGGCACGGAGACGGAGACGGGACGAGATGAAAGAACATCGCTTAATGTTGACTTAATTTGTTAAAGATATGAATGAAATTTTAAATATCTCTGGCTCAGGCGCACACACACAGGCACGGACACGGACACGGCCAAGCAGACAAGGACCCACACAGACACATCCCTGTAAACGCGAACAAGGACCAGAAATGAGGAGATGAGTTAATGGAAGCCGGCGGGAAGAAGGAAAGGAAAAGCCGTACGAAAATAAAACACAAAAAGTGGGAGAGAACCAGAAGAGAGATGGAAAAGAGACAGGAGTATGAGAAGGCAGTAAGAAATGTGAAAAAGTCCTCTGGGCAATTTAAAGCTGAAATTTTATTCGTTGAAAATTTAATTTGAAAAATGTCTGACTATATTGGGCGTCAACATTTTGACGTCAAAAGTTAATCCAATTGTTAGCCGAAATCCTCATTTCCTCTGAATCCTCTGAGGTTCTCGCGCTCTTCCCAAGCCCCGGTTTAATGAGAGCCCACTATGTTGTAATGGGGCGGAAGTTCCGAAGTTAACTCGGCTGGAATTTCAACGCTTTGCACGTCGCTCATACGACCCGAGACCCCAACTCAACTCAGACTCCAACTCGCAGCCCTTTACGAGGCACGGACGCCAGTCCTTGTGCCGGGGATCAGCTCGCGAATCATCCCCGTGGGACGCGCCGTGAGACGCTGAGCCGCTCGAACGTCTCCTGCTTTAACTGTTGCCCTCCCCAGCCCGCTCCAACCTCGCTCCAACCACTTCGCCACTTGTTGTCCTTGTCGCCAACCCCTCGAACGAACCCTTCCCAGGGCCCTCCCGCCGCGTCGCAAATCTTGGCCACTCCAGGCGACAGCCGGAAGCCGCTGGGCCTCCCGGCATCCTGGCGTCCTGTCGTCCTGCCTGCTCCGGCCCTCGAACCTCTCGCCTCCCTCCCTCCCTCTGGTCGCGAATCCTGGGCGAGTCACGCGTCCTCGCCGAGCCAGCCGCCCACGCCGTGCCACGTACCGGCCCGCCCTGCCCCGCCCTCTGGAAGCTGCTCGCGCGACAAATTGAAGGCATTCGCAGTTCAAGCGGTGCCGGGATTTATGGCGTATCCTTGGAAATGATTTCCTGCCAAGAGAGGGGGGGTGGGGCAGGGACGGAGGGGGGTGGTTTAACGCCTCCTAATAGGGGAGGCAACAACAAGGGAGCGACGTCAACGCGTATCCTGCGGCTTCCCTGCCCACTCGCCACTGCCCACACTTTCACCGCTCTCCCCTTTGGGCTCCACTTTCCACTCCCCGCTGTTCACTCCTCTCTCCTCCCTGGCCCCGTTTCACTACCCCCTTTTCTCTTCTCCCGCCCACTCTTCACTGGCCCGCCCAAGGACATCGCTCGCTTTGTGACAATTATGGGCTCTCGCGCTCGGTCTCGCTCTCCGCTGATGAAGCCATGTACCGTGGTACGACGACGACGACGACGACGACGCATCCTGTCTCCCGTCCTGTCCCTGCCTCAGTCGCCCTCGTCCTGGCCCTGGCCCGTCCCTCGCCGTTCGCTGAGTAATTGCTTCATAAATGTTGCGTATAAATCTTGTCAATGGGCGAATTTTCCGCCCATCCCCGCCGGCCGGCGCTGCCGATGACGCCCCAGTCCTTTCGCCACGCTCGCGGACGGATTCCCGGCCGTTTATTTTAAATTGGCCTGTCAGGCCGCACGGACCGTGGCGACGGCCCCCGGCCGCCGTCAACGGGGACAACGAATCGCTTCCGGCCGCCAGGACGAGTCGCGGCGAGGCGGGCGAAAATTGAAAACGAGACGCGCCGAATCCCGTTTTAGATGTGCGTGCGACCGAAACGTCTGTCCGTCCGTCCGTCCGTCCGTCCGTCTGTCTGTTGGTTGTTTGGTTGCCTGTTCGGTCGGTCGCTCGGTCAAAGGAGTCGCCTGGCGACTCTTGACAAGTCGACGAGGCCCCGCGGCAGGACGACGGCTGCTGCCAACGCCGACGGCCCTGATGAATTAATGTGAGAATTATTTGCTGGCCCGCCGCTCGAATCGGGGGCGGAAGGTGCGAAGAGTCGCCTCTAATCGATGTTCGAGGGTCGGCTCGGCTGGGAGGCGTTCGCCAAGACAACGGCGAGATTGGATTCAGAGTTAATTAACTATGAAAATTGCGATCCCTCTTTTCTGCTCCCCCCACCCCCATCGCCTTCGGGCGCTTCGTCTCCTCGGCGGAATCCACTTGGCGGAAACTACTTTCGAGCCGAATGACGAGGGCTCTCGTCATCGCCATGGGGCTCGAGAGCTAATTAATTACATTTGAAGCCGTGGAATCCCTCGGAGGTCCTTCCTTCGCAACCTGAGGGCAGCAGCGCCGACCAAACTGTCCCATGGATTCCCGCCCACTCTCTCTCTTTCTGTGTGCAAATTCACTTCCTGTCATTGCGTCCTGGCAGTTCCCGGCTGCCCGTCAGTCGTCGCCCGGCAACTGGACCTCAATCGGCAATCGGTCTAATAATTGGAGTCGAATGTGGTGCCGGGAAGCGCTGGCGGGAGGTCCTGCTACATTAATGAGTAGTGTTGAAACCTTTATGAAGGATTCAAGTGTCGATCATAAAAACTGTTGACTTTTAGGCATATTTATGTGTTGTCGTAAATTTTGTATTTTTATGATGTGCATGCGATTAGGATAGAGACACTTTAAGAATTGTAACCAATAGATAATTAGTATTGTTAGTTCTGAGAAAAACTATAAAATAAGAAGTAATAAAGATAAAAAAGGATCAGTTGTGTGAAGTGGTCCCCTGCGTGGGTTCTCACGGTATGAAGGGGATGTTTATGCACTGTGTCTATAAATAGAATTAGAGATAGGGATAGTTTTAAGAACCGATGTTAGTTGTAAGGATTTTAGTTTCAATAAAATTAGTTCAAAACTGACTGTCGTCGAAGTCACAGTGTTGTTATTTAAAAATCGTCTTTAGGTTTTTTCAAGTAGTGTTTGCGAGTCCAGGGGACTGGGAGGAGGCCGAGGTATGAACGATTTGGGGCCCGGAGCTCGACCCGGCCCAGGCATTGCCGGGCTTTATCCTAGAGTTATTGGAGATTTGTGTTTGTTGAATGTTGGCCTGTTGTTGTCATTGTTGTTTCGTTCTGTTGTACATGGCTTTGTTTTAGTTGTAGTTTCCTCTGCGAAATGGTTGCTGTTATTAAAGTGGTAGCAGGAGTTGTTGTTGTTGTTATTGTTATGATTTAGACTCCGCCGGCATCGAGGCCTCGCAACTGCGCACGTCGACAAAAGCGGATTGTGCCGAGTTCGGCGAAAAGTTTCGTCGCCACGGCCGGCTGCGTCCGGCCGGACCGACGCCAAAATGCGGCCAGGATTAAAACGGAAGAGCGAAGCTCAACCGAAACAGAGCCGAGACCAAGGCGGAGGGCGACGGAGGGAGAGGACGAAGGACGAGCGGTGAATTCTGACAAATTAAAAGTTTTCTCTGGTGGTGAAAAATTGCTTTTCGCCTTCCCGGCTCCTGTCGACCTGCTTTTGCGACGTTGCCCCTGGATTTCGGATGCGATTCCGTGAAACCCGGGCCCCACCCCCTCCCCCTTAATGGAACATCCACATCCTTTCATCCGTTCATTGTCCTCGCCTCCCGGCAGTCGACTCGTTCGTTTCCTGCCTCCGCGATTTAAATGGGAAATTTCTGGCACTTCGAGGCCATGTCGCAGGACACGTCGTTCCAGCGGCTCCGTTGCGTTTTCGTTTGACACTTGCGTCGAAGGGCGATCGACCCGCCCCTCTCGTGCTGACGAACAGAAGGACAGAAGGACGTCAGGTCAGAGCGAGGAATCGCTCGATCGCTCAATCGGCGGGTGGCCGATTATGCGAGGGCGACCGAGCTAATGACAGGACGAGCGAGAGAACTGATAAGAGGGAGAGAGGGCGAGATCCAATGAATGAACCCCTGACTGGGCGAGGAGTGAGGAAGGAGGCGAGTGGAGGAGGAAGGCATTTGATGCATTCGGTCCCGAATGGGGGTGGGGGGTCGCTGAATAATAAATGGCGGTTGGCGCAATTAGTTGTCCGAAAAGGGGTCGCCGTCGTCCTTGCAGGCGACTGAATCGAGTGTCCTCTCATTCGAACGATGTCACGTGGCGCTCTCCGCCCTCGAGAAGGACAATGGGACGAAATGGAACGAAGCATTTGGCATTTTGGATGTCCTGGCCGGGACCCTCGACGCCACGGCCAGCGGTTGCACTCACAGTGAGTTTGTCCTCGATCGGCCTGGGTCGATGGAGAGGGAACTTTGTGAATAAGTATGAGACGAGAGTCCGCAGTCAGTCGGTCGTCCTTCTGCCTCAGTTCCGAGTTCCCTGCTGCGACAGCCCTCCGAAGACAAGCTCCAACAACTCTCTAATTGACTTCGCATAGCAGTTTCGAGCTTC
Source organism: Coelopa pilipes (assembly GCA_947389925.1). Taxonomy (NCBI): domain Eukaryota; kingdom Metazoa; phylum Arthropoda; class Insecta; order Diptera; family Coelopidae; genus Coelopa; species Coelopa pilipes. The sequence goes on along the minus strand of OX376700.1, from coordinate 26,122,508 downwards.
AAGTTTCAGAAGCCGCGACACTGCAAACTCGGGGAAAACGCACAAAGCTGTTTTCCCACCGACAATTAAGTATCTTTAATCTGGCTCTTAAGTAACGAGCTCCTGCTTAAGTGAGAGTCTTTAAAAAACAAATGCCGCTCGTTGCTGTTTCGCAAGCCTTCGTACAGTAGTTTTTCCGTTGAATTCCCGCAACCGCCCTGTAGAGAAATCAAAGAAATTAAGGGGCCAACAAAAGGAAAATGAAAGCTGAATAAAAAGAACAACGCAAAAAAACAAACAAATTCTTGGGAATCATCGGCACACAAGGATGAAGGATAAAAGTGTTGTTCATGTCGTGCCTTTTCTCGGGAAACCGCAATTTAATGAACTCGGCTCTCGAAACAAATTTAATTTCCGGGTCGCAAGATCCGCGGTCCTTGGGTGGTTTTGTTGTTGCTCTTTCTCCCACTTATGGTCGGTGTAAATGAATAACAAGACGAGTGAAAACAATAAAAGCGTCAACACGTCGCGCATCCTGTCGCCGGGTGACGCCTGGCGGACGGCGGACGGTGATCGTGGACGGAAACGCGTTGGGGTGACGCAAAGTGATGACAACAACAATGACGACAACAACAACACCGACAACACCCACAGAAAATTGATTAAAATACATACTGATTAAGAACATGTATTTATTTGTTGCTTTGCTCTGTTTGCTTTTGTTGTTGCTGTTTTCACTTCGTCCTTTTTGTTTTCGCTTCGTTTTTTCTCCCAGTCTGGCGGTTTTTCTATGTGTTGTCTGAGTGTCGGCAAGTGTTCGTTTGTCTGTGTGCAGCAGACGGAGGTTAATGAGAACATGTCGACAACAACAACAACACCAACAACAATAATACGAGTGAAGGCCGACACCCACAACTACAACAACACCTGCCATTGATGTGACATGACGCGTCACGCACTCCACTCTTTTTCATTTCCTGTTTGATTTCTTTTTTTTTAATTTCGACAGACACGCACACACACACCCACAAGAGCACAGCACGCAGAGAACTCACTCACACATAAACAGAGCCGCCCCCAAAGCCGCAGACATGTCGACGGCAAACACGGCGAACGGACGAAAGGGCGAAGGAGGCGATTTTAATGGGAAGCAAAGAGATAAGGGAAGAGGACAGAGGCGACAACCGAAGAGAGGGGAAGGCAGAGAAGAAGACAGAGCAGAGAAGAGGCCCTGAGAGAGGAGAAAATCGACAGAATTCGATTCCCATCCACATTTTTTAAATCTTTTCCTGGATGTTTCGAGGAAGTTTCGCGGTTGTGGCCAGGGAAGACGACCTGAAGACCGACGACGACTGGAGACGAGACGAGTGCGAGCTGAAGACTTGAAGGCAGGTCCTGAAACTCGATCAAAGGATAACCAATCACTTCAGACAACGGCCAGCAATTTCGGGAATTTTTAATCATGACTGCAAAACGGAGGATGCCGAGGCCCAGACGAGGACGAGGACGACGACGAGCTCACCTCAAATTTCTGTCGGCTCCCTGCGGAAGGAGGAGGAGGACGGAGGAGGAGTCGACGCCGAAGTATGCGAAGTCTTTTTCGCCGGCGGAAAGGAATCCTTTTCAAGTCGCTGCCTTGGGAACAGCACAAATTGATCCACTCTCCCTCTCTCTAAGCTTTTTCCCACTGCTTCTCCCTCCTTCTCCACTCCTTCTCCCCTGCTGCCACTCCTTCCCACTCCACTCTTCCCCCAAAGTTCGGCTGCTCAAAGCTGAACCGGCTCTCGCTCGTCCCCGCTCGTCCTGCAGGAACTGTCAAATTAAGTTACCGTTGACATGGGTTGCATCGGCGGTCAGCAGCCCCGCTCCCCAGGAGAAACAACCACAACAACAGGAATAACAACAACAGCAATGCCCGCTACAACTCAGCGATAAAAAGCATCCTTGAATAAAATACAGAAAGCACGCCAGAGGGAGGGGGGTGGAGCAGTAGGAGCAGGAGCAGGAGGAGAAGGCGACGAAGGGCGTTGAAAAGTGGGAATAATTTCGGGTCAATTGGTGATTGAAAAGCAACACTTGTGCAGGCAACAACAGCCACAACACAACAACAACAGCGACATCCCCTCGAGATGTGATCGATCAGGATAGAGCAAAGAGCACAAAGGCATCTACGGACCGGGGCTCCGGTCTCCGGGCAGGGCAGGGCCCGAGGACGCGAGGGTGCGGAGAACGAACTCCTTTTCTCCGCTCACCTTTTTAATCAATTTTCGATTAATTCGCTCGCAGCTGCCGGCGGTCCGAGTGCGGGAAGGAGCGAAGGAACGATGGAGGAAAGAGCGATGGACGGAAGGCATTGCCAAAGGCAGAGGGGCCGAACGAGAGAGCCAGCGAGAGAGAGAGAGAGAGGGAGAGTGCGAGCGAGAGTTCATGAAGCAACTTTTGATTGTCTTGTCAGTCAAAAGGCAACAACCACAACACGGCGGCAAAAATAAGTTGCCAACAATTTTTGCTTGGTTGTCGGATGAAAAATTTGCCAGGGCCTTTGTGTGGAGGCGTGGGCGAGGCGGACGAGGGCGGGGGGAGCTTGGTGAGGGAAGGACCTCGTCGGCCAAAGTGGTTTCGCCGGAATTTCCGAGATCTGTCGGCAACTCTTTGAGTTGGAAACAGTTGGCCGCAAACTTCCTAGAAGCGAACGAGGGAGCGAAGGGCAACCTGATGAGGGAGAGGAGGGGGCAGAGGAACGACGAAGAGAGAAAGAGAACGAAAGGGGGAGGAAGAGGGAGAGGTAGCGACGGCTAATTAATAACAACAGATCGATGTCCTGCGGCCGGCGAGGGCAAACACGGCCTAATCAGGGCAGCCAGAAAGTATCATCTCGGCTGCCCCGCGGCTGGGGACCCTCGGCAGCAAAAGCAACAACAACAAGAACAAATACAATGCCAACAACAAGAAGAAGCACAAAAAGGACCGCCCGCAGCCGAACACAATGGACGAAAGTTCGCAGCTTCTCGCCTCGCCTTGCCGTGCCTTGTTGTTTCCAGTTTCTTCGTCTGCTCCTTATCCCGAGGAGAAGTCGTTACGAATTCCCAGGATAACCTGATTGCAGGACATTAAAGTTATCGCAACGAGGACCAGGGACGAGGGGTGGCGGAAGGACGGAGAGCGAGGGTCGGCTGGCCGGACAGTTGGGATGATTGAAAGGAATCCCCACAGCCCCGGGGAAGGGAACGCGGACGAGGAAGACGATGGATCCTCATTCGTCTGACACTCGTCGCTGCGTTGCTGGAATTTTGATGCGCCAAACGAGCCACGTGACCTGCACAAAGATGGACCCGCCCCTCTCCGCTGCCCTGCCAGGGACGACTATGACGACGGCATTGTCGCTGCCGCTGTCGTTGTCGTTGTCGCTGTCGCTGTCGTCATCGCGATCGTCATCATCGCTGTCGTCGGCGTCGTCGCTGATGACGACGTTGATGAAAACAATGATGCGCAGGCATCGAGGGCAGCTTCATGAAGCTGGCGTTGGAGGAGGACGAGGATCCTCCACGGCCACATCCTCGGCAAACTTTTGAACTTGTACCTGTAACCGCACACACACAGACACCAAGCTGCCTGTCTCCACCCGCCATCGGTGCGACGCCCTCCTTTGTTGTGCTTAATTTGAAAAGTTTTCGCATCGAGCGCAAATATCGTTCAAACGAGACGCCATCAAAGGACGTCGCAGGACATCGGCGGACGGCAACGGCGACGGCGGCGGCAACGAGACGCAAATGAGTTGCACTAAACTGCGAAACTTCCCAAAGGATATCGAATAATCCAATCGGCCGAGTCGCCCGGCCCTCGCGAGGGGTCCGAGTAATTAAAAGCGACCCGCAGCACCCCAATCGGTGGAGCTCGGCCTTCGGGAATGGGCCCAAGTATTAGATTAGAAATTGAGAAAAACGAAAGCCGAAAAATATCATTAAATAAAAATAGTAAATATCACAATAAAATGATTTAGGTTACGGGAAGCAAGTAAAGGGTAGTTTAATATTTGTATTAAATGATTTAAATGATTGTATTTAAATTTTTATATTTATTTCCGTTTCGATTGCATTATGAACTGAACTTGATTGTGATTATGAAATGTATAAAAAATTTTTAAGAAAATTATGTCAAAGGAAGTTTAATATTTTTTTCCAATGTGATATTTATATTTATATTCTATTTAAGTTTAAAATATATAGAATTTGCTGTTTATTTCTTTAATGAAGTTAATTTAAAAAATCATTTAAAATGTTCCAAATTGTTTCATATTCAATTCATTGAAATAGATTTAAAAATCCATTTAATTCGTTTAATGTCTCAATTCGGGGAAATCCATTGAACTGCCATTAAATGTTTTCGAGTGAAATTCATGAAAGCCCTCAAGGAAGCCGTGACGGGCTCCCTTCGGACCAGTCGGACACCACCAACCATCAAACCAGCCATCCGTTCATCTATCCCTTCATCGTTTCAACCATCCGTACTCTGCGATCCCCCCTCCTCAACCCCTGGAATTCTCCGGATTCTCCAAATATCCCCAATTACTCACGCACGCCCCGCTCCCGAGGACGTCCCGCAGGAGAGGCGCCGACGATCTCCTGCCGCAGGACCTGCGCCGCCCTCGCCGCCCCCCCCGTGCGAGCGCAACGCCAAGCAGTTCCCGCAAGCGCTCGTCCGCCGGCGGAGGACACAAAGGACCTCGCTCCACTTACTTATGCTGCAAGGCGAACATAAACAATGTAGGACAAACAGCTACAACAATGCCAAAGCAACAACAAGCGAACAACACCAACAAGAGAGCCGACAACAGGACGAACCCGAGCCCGAGCCCGAGAACGAAAACAAAGTTTATTTGTCTTACAGAATCATTTTAAAATTGCTCGAAAGCCCTTCGTCCCTTCGTTCCTTCGCGCCGAGCCGACCACACGAGCCCAGTATTTGGGCTTCCAACAAGAACTGCAGCAACAAAGAAGGGAATTCTTCGAAAGACAAACAAAGAGGCTGTTGTTGTTGCTGTCCTTGTTCTGCGGCGCGAATAACGGCAGGAGGAAAATGGGTGTGAGGAGGGAAGCGAGTGAAACAAGAAATAAATAAATACATTTTTAAGCGGAAGCTGGGCGGCGATATTTCGAAGGCAATTTGTGCCGACCCGATGTCCTCTCGATTCCCGAGAGACCAAAACAACATGAACAGGGACCACTACAGTGACAACAACAAGAGCAACACCAACAACAGTGGCGACGAAAACTCGCCACGCGAGCGCCTGGGACGACGCTTGGTTGCCGCATTATGCAAGGACACTCTCGCACACACATACACATACTTACCCACACTTGGAACCGTTCGCCCGCTCTCTTTACTCGCTCTCTCTCCCTCCCACACACACAGACACACACACACACACTTAACGAGCATCCCGATGACACGCATTCATTTTCGAATGCTCGCAAAATCACTTTCGTGTGGCTCGTTCGTGTTCTTTTATTGTTTTTGCACCAATTGCTGTTGTTGTACTCGTGGTTCTTCTCCTTCTTGTTGTTGTACTGATTGTTCTTGTTCTTACTATTGTGTCCTACTTGTTGTTCTTGTCCTTTGGCCGCTGCATATCCTTGTTCTTGATGCTTGTTATTGCTGCTCGTGTCCTGGTTGTCTTTGTCGCTGTCGTTGTTTTAGTTGTTGTTGTTGTTGCAGCTGCTTTATTGGTCATAAATATGAAATCGAATAGTTGAGGTGTTGTTGTTGTTGTTGTTGTTGTTGTTTTTTGGCTGGTCTGCTTTTCGTTGCCTTCGCCATTGTCGCCATTATTGCCTTTCATTTATTTTCCCTCCCTGAAAATCGCGGCAATAACTTTGGTTTTTATGTCTTTGTTTGTTGCCGATCGTGCGGTTCTGTAGTGGTTGTTGTAGTCATTGTTGTTGTTCGCTTTGCTCTTCTCGCAGCAGTTGTTGTTGCTCGTGTTGTTGCGGTTGTGGATGAGCCTGGAAATTTATTTTTAATGAAATTTCCATTCTTTGTTTCACCCTCTTCCCTCTTCCTCTCCCCTTTCTTGTGCATTTTTACATTGAATTTTACAGCAAATGGTTTTCGGAAGCGAAATTACTTTATTCGATGCCGGATTTCTCGATTCCCCGCCGTCCACGCTCGTCGTCTCTCTTCAAACGATCCCTTCGATTTCCCACGCCCAACACTCGACGCCCACTCGCCCCATGGCCAAAAACCGCCCCACTCCTCTGCCCGCATCTGCGATGACCCGACTAAGCTCCCCGTCATCCCTCGGCTGCCACTGCTGTGTAAGTCATTGGACCAACAACAACAAGAGCTACAACGAGAGCCCAGCAGATATTTTCCCGATCCTCCGCCATCCACCGGCCGCCCTCGCCAGCCACAGCCTCCGCTGCCGAAGACAAGGAGCCATGGGCAGACGACGAAGACGGAAGCGGGGCGGGGAGATGGAGAGAAAGAGGGAGACAGAGAGAGAGCGAGAGAGAGAGAATGTCCCGAAAAATGCTGTGCCGCCGACTTAAAAGGGTATTAGAAGGACTTACTTACATTTACTTGGCTTCCTTCGCGCTGCTTCTTTTATTGCCGGCTCCTTAAGCGGTGTTCCGTCCATCGATAAATCTCTCCCCACGTGTGTGTGTGAGTGTGCGTGGGTCTGCCTGAGTGTGTGACTGGAGTCCTTTGTCGGTGTGTAACGTGATGTGGATGAAACAATTTTTGACTTTGCGCGCCCTCGAGTCGAGTGGCCACAAGCAAGATTGATGCCAGAGGCTTCGGCCAGCTCCAGCAGCACTAAATGTCTCTCTCTCTCTCGCTCTGCCCTCTGTCTTTCCTTCCCACTCTCTTCTCGTCCTGTTTAACCATGTGTTCAGTGTGTGTGTTGGAGCGTAGCAAATGTTGTGTTTGTAGTTGTTAAGCTGCATTAGTGATGATTTTTCAATTTGATCTCCTCAGCCTTTATTTTTATTTCCTTGTTTGTCTTCCTTCCTTTCTTCCATCCCTCTTGGTTCTACCAGTTCTTTCTCCATCTCTCTTTCTCTCTCGGTGGGTTTATTTTTGTCCTTGTTTGAGCTCATGTGGCTCCGCATCGAGAAATAAATTGCCGACTATTAAGCGATGGACCGTCCAAACAGTCGGCCAGGACATTTGTTATCCTTTGAGCATTCTTAATTATTTAATACAGCATTCCATTCCATTTCGATGTCCTCCGACTGCGAGGACTTTCATCTCGCTAGGGATGTCGCCGTCGCCGTCGTCGCCGCCGTCGGGGATCAAAGGGCAATGGGAAGAGGCAAATAGCCATGTGGGACGCCGTCTGGACAAGACAGAGAAGAACAGTAAGAGAGAGAGGGAGATGTGAAGTTAATGGTTGCGGATGGTTTTAGAGAAAGTGGTTTCTGGCAAATGAATCGCAAGCTCGGACTCGGCTTCTGGGACCCTGCGTAGTCGGTTTCGGTTGTGGCCAGTGGAAGGAGGTTCGTGGAACGGGGCTCAGGAGGAGCGAAAGGTCGGGAGGAATGAAGCCAGAATTAAATAATTCAGAAATTGGGCCCAGAAACTCAAAGGGTCAGGGCCAGATCGAGGAACCGTGGAAGAGAAAACAAGATGCTTTAGATATTCCATGAAAACTCATTTGGAGCACACATAGCACAGACTTAATGACGAATTAACATCATGTACAACGAATATTTATGTACCAGAATTCATGATTTAAATGACTTCAAATAGATTGAGATTTTACGATGATTGAAATTCTTTCCGAGTTAATTCCGAGTGAACAAACATAAGAAAATAAGTGCTACAGGAGACCATCGATAAATTTTCTAATTGGGACATATAAAAGCTGGTCTGGTAGGGCAGCAATCACAAAAAGTTTTCAAAAAAACTTTAAATCGCTGTAACTTTTAAACTAGCAGAGATAGAGCGCCTAGAGTTGAACGGTAAGAATTTTCAAAAAACCGAGTTTTGTTGTCTACAAGCATCAGGTGTCCTCCAGTACAACTTTAAAATGCTCTACAAGCCAAGCGGAAGGAGCTAGAGTACCCAGAATTAGCAGAATCAATTTTTCAAGTTTTCGTATATGGGTGGTTTTCTTGCCTTTTTCCATGGATCACTATTGGTAAAGTTGGAATCCGAATTAAATGAAACTCCAGGACGTTAAAGAGGGGAAGTTCCTCTTTCATTTGAGCCAAAAACCAGCTCTCTAGCTGGTCTGGAACGGCAGCAATCACAAAAAGTTGTCAACAAAACTTTAAATCGCTGTAACTTCTAAACTAGCAGAGATAGAGCGCCTAGAGTTGAACGGTAAGAATTTTCAAAAAACCGAGTTTTGTTGTCTACAGGCATCAGGTGTCCTCCAGTACAACTTTACACTGCTCTACAAGCCAAGCGGAAAGAGCTAGAGTACCCAGAATATGCCGAATCAATTTTTCAATTTTTCGTATATGGGCGATTTTCTTGCCTTTTTCCATGGATCACTATTGGTAAAGTTGGAATCCGAATTAAATGAAACTCCAGGACGTTAAAGAGGGGAAGTTCCTCTTTCATTTGAGCCAAAAACCAGCTCTCTAGCTCGTCTGGAACGACAGCAATCACAAAAAGTTGTCAACAAAACTTTAAATCGCTGTAACTTCTAAACTAGCAGAGATAGCGCCTAGAGTTGAACGGTAAGAATTTTCAAAAACCGAGTTTTGTTGTCTACAGGCATCAGGTGTCCTCCAGGACAACTTTAAACTGCTCTACAAGCCACGCGGAAAGAGCTAGAGTACCCAGAATATGCCGAATCAATTTTTCAATTTTTCGTATATGGGCGATTTTCTTGCCTTTTTCCATGGATCACTATTGGTAAAGTTGGAATCCGAATTAAATGAAACTCCAGGACGTTAAAGAGGGGAAGTTCCTCTTTCATTTGAGCCAAAAACCAGCTCTCTAGCTGGTCTGGAACGGCAGCAATCACAAAAAGTTGTCAACAAAACTTTAAAACGCTGTAACTTCTAAACTTGCAGAGATAGAGCGCCTAGAGTTGAACGGTAAGAATTTTCAAAAAACCGAGTTTTGTTGTCTACAGGCATCAGGTCCTCCAGTACAACTTTAAACTGCTCTACAAGCCAAGCGGAAAGAGCTAGAGTACCCAGAATATGCCGAATCAATTTTTCAATTTTTCGTATATGGGCGATTTTCTTGCCTTTTTCCATGGATCACTATTGGTAAAGTTGGAATCCGAATTAAATGAAACTCCAGGACGTTCATTTGAGCCAAAAACCAGCTCTCTAGCTGGTCTGGAACGGCAGCAATCACAAAAAGTTGTCAACAAAACTTTAAATCGCTGTAACTTCTAAACTAGCAGAGATAGAGCGCCTAGAGTTGAACGGTAAGAATTTTAAAAAAACCGAGTATTGTTGTCTACAGGCATCAGGTGTCCTCCAGTACAACTTTACACTGCTCTACAAGCCAAGCGGAAAGAGCTAGAGTACCCAGAATATGCCGAATCAATTTTTCTAAACTAGCAGAGATAGAGCGCCTAGAGTTGAACGGTAAGAATTTTCAAAAAACCGAGTTTTGTTGTCTACAGGCATCAGGTGTCCTCCAGTACAACTTTAAACTGCTCTACAAGCCAAGCGGAAAGAGCTAGAGTACCCAGAATATGCCGAATCAATTTTTCCATTTTTCGTATATGGGCGATTTTCTTGCCTTTTTCCATGGATCACTATTGGTAAAGTTGAAATCCGAATTAAATGAAACTCTAGGACGTTAAAGAGGGGAAGTTCCTCTTTCATTTGAGCTCTCTAGCTGGTGTGAAACAGCAGCAATTACGAAAAGTTGTCACAAATATTGCTGTTACTTCTAAACTAGCAGAGATAGAGCGTCTAGATTTGAACGGTAAGAATTTTCAAAAAACCGAGTTTTGTCGCCTGGAAATCAGCAAATTCTGAAATATTGAAACATGGATTAGGCATGTTTGTGGTACTCTGGTCTTCTCGCTTGGCTAGTAGAGGAAGGTCTTCTTCGGGCAATGAATTTTTGTTGGTCGTTCTTCATGGGCAACCGGAACCAGACGGAACGAAAAAAATCAGCGCCCGAGCCGACACAAGGCGAATCAAATCGCAGTGAATTGGAGAGGAAGATGCAGAACCACAAGAATCGTCGAAGGAGACAGGTTGAACGGATTGGAAAAATTTGTTCGTAAGGGATGTGGGGATCGGACTGATGGAAACGACATCGGCTGGAGCGAGGCTGTTGATTGTTGGTGCTTTGTGATCGGCCGAAAGGCCGAGCAACAATGGACACGAACGACAAGTGCATAAAATCAAGCAACACAGGCAACCTTCATGCAACAACAAGAGATATGAACAACAGCAACAGAAGCAACAGCAAGAAGGGATGATGTGATAACAACAACAACAAGAGGAGAAACCAGAATAAAAACAACTGAAAAACAATAAGAGGAAACACCTAAACAACAACAAGTGCATGTGGAAGAACATATAGATGGAAGACGAGCAAACGGATGAACGGTGGAGAGGGAAAGGGAGAAAGAGAGCAAGAGGAAGATGACAAGATGTACGAGGAAGGTGAGATATGAGGGAGTGGAGTGCGGGGGGATGATGGAAGACGCTCAAGCAAAAATGAGCCTGACACGCGAAAGTGACACAGAGTGAAAACAAAAGGACGCCAGTCGAGAAGTGCGATTGCAAGATGTCCGAGAAAGAGAGAGAGGAGGAGGCTGACAAAGTCTACGAGAGCGGGAGAGACGAACGAGAAACGCGACACAGAACCAGAACCGGAACCAGATCGAAGACGAGGTCGAGCAAGACGGGGGAGGGGAGAAACAAATTAAAACGGCTTCTTTTGGCAGTGCGGCTCAGCTGGAAGGCGACGAGCCCAACAATGCAGCCGGGGATGACGAGGCGGACACCACGGATGAGGACGAGAAGGATGAGGACGAGGAGGATGAGAACCAGAAGGATGAAGACAAATTGGACGAGAAGAACGAAGCGAGGAACCAGCGGGTGCAACCAACCGAGCGGGGAGGGTCGGGCAGGCGGGGGTCCGACGAGAGGCCGCCAATCGTGCGGCGTCCTTGAGAGACGCGACAGACAAGAATGCAGAATGAGCAGATAGCGAGAGCGGCAAGGAAAACGAACCAAAGAGCGAGAGCGAGCCGGTGAGCGACAAGCCGACAGAAAATGCTCTCTCTCTCTCTCTCTCGCCGCGAATTCGCCGCAACTGCTGGAGCGGCAACGGCGACGGTGACGAAAGCTCACGGGACGACGCTTATAAGGCCATGTGGCGAGCGCGAGTCCTGCCAGACACTCAAGGATAGCGTGCGCGAGCGGACCTAAACGGGAGTGGAAACGCGAACACAGTGAAATCGTTGTCGTCTCTCTCTCTCTCTTCTGCGCTCCATGCGTTCCGCAGAGGCAGAGCAATAACAAGGAGCAGAAAAACGAAATAGAAGAAAAATATCCGAAAAAAAATCGAAAATATAATCAAAAATCCAGCGCGTGTCGAGTGCGTGGTGCAAAATCAGAAACCAAGCGAGAGCAAACACAAGTCGGAGGTGTCGAAGTCGAAGGTGAAACCGCCGTTGAAACGAAAGAAAGCGAAGCAGAAGCCGTGGTCGATCTATCTCGCCGCAGACGTCGAAGTAAAGGTTGAAAACCAGTTGCCGCCCCGCCAGGCGAACGTTGCGAGGATGGCGCTGCGAAGGTCCTGGCAAGTGTGGACGGCGCTGCTCCTGGGCACGCTCTACATCAGCATCGAGTGCGATGCACGTGCGGTGAGTTCGAAATCGCCAACAGCCACAGTCAGAGTCGAGTTGAAGCCGCCGCCGCAACGGCTGCGATGCAAATCCTTTCGGAATTAATTTCGCCAGCTCCGAAACAACATCGGTTTGTTTTTGTTTTTGTTTTTGATTTCCTCTCTCTTCCTTTTTTGCGCTTGTTTTGGCTTCGAAATGACTTTTCCCCGACTGCTGCTGAAGGGCTCGGCCGCCGCTCAACCGCAAGTGCTCACGTTTTCCCCGACACGCCCGACCCTCGCGACCTCGTCGACCCCCCTTCGCTATTCAATTTATTTCTGGGTCACCATGCGAATTTTTCCACTCCTGGCGGATTGTTGGAGCTCGCCCCATCGCCCTCTGCCCCCTCTCCCTCCCGGCTCCAGGCTTCTACCTTCGCCCTTTCCCTCTCCCCTCGTTCCTTGGCCGATTTTTCGCTCTTGCCGCAAGAATTTTGCGCGGTGGTGGCTGCAGCAGCACCAGAACAACAGCAACAACAACCGCCACCACTGTAACGAAACAGTGGAGAAACGAGAGAGAGAGAGAAAGAGAGCGAGAGAAGAACAATAATAGCTGTGGCAGTCGTTGGTTCGCGATTTATAAAGTTGGGAAATGAAAATCAGGGGAAGGCATTAAAATTGCCGGCACGTTCGGCGAGTTTATGCGTTCGCTCGTTCGTTCCTTGGCTCGTTCGCTCGCTCGCTCCGTCGGTCGTCTTCGCTTCCTCGTTCGTGGCGCTTCCGCCGTCCGTCCTCCGGTGCCTCCTCCAGCGCGTCCTTCGCAGAGCTCCCTCCGGTTTCCGACCGGAACAGTTTATTTTTCCCGCCCACCCGCAGCATCCCCGAAAATCCCTCCCTCTATTTCTCCCCTTCCTTCTCTCCTACTCCTTCTTCTTCCATGTCTCTCCCTCACTCTGCCTCTGCCTCTGCCTCAGTGGGCGAGGAATGTCCGAAAATTAATTATCCTGCTGTTGTCTGCGGCATCCGGCCAGAAGTTAGTCCTTTAATCCCCACTTGCCACCCTCGCACCCCTCGCCTCTCCACACCACTACACGCATGCAAGTCTTCACGGACCCAGCCACGAGCTCGTCCTTTTCCCTTCAAAAGTATTTGGTTACCATTAGGGGTTTAGAGCCTGAATTCGAATTTTTTTTTGATCCTGAAATTCGGACAATTTGGTGTCAGATATTGAAATTCAATTAAAGTAAGTAAAACAAATAAAAATATTTATTTATTCCGGCTTCCCTGATTCGATGTCCTCGATTCACGATGTCCTCTCCTCCCACCTTTTCTGTCCTCTTGCGCTCTCACCTCCAGTCTTCCACCTCCCAGCTCGCCAGCGGGTCCTTGAGACCCCGGAGGCAAGCCAGGGCGGGGTGCGGCGGCCCGTCGGGCGACAAATGATCGCGATGTTCGAAGCGCTCTCGCCGCAATTCGTCTCGCTCGCTTTACGGCGCATAACAACTCAAATGAAGTAATAAATTTTCATTATCCTGTTTGCGCCGCGCCGGGCCCCGCGACGGCGCTGAGGGAAGCGTAAAATGCGAGCAAACAACCTTCCGAATATCCTCGGATCTCGTACAAATGTTGGCAATATAATTTGTGCCAAACACACACATCGGTGCTGCCTCTCACACACAGTCCCTCTCCCTCTCCCTCTCACTCACTCCCTGGCCGTCAGGCGACGACAACGTCTGGCGGACAAAAACCCGACGACTCCGGGGCGCCGCCGTTCCTTGTGATTCCAATAAGAAAGTCTTTGACGCAGAAAATCTTCTTCTCCCCTTCTCCCTCGCCGCCTCCATCGCCTTCTCGTCCTGTACGTATTCATTCGCACACACTCAGTTATGCGGCCGCACACATTCCCTCATGCCCAATCAGTCGCGGTCCATTAGGCCGGGCGGCAGGATGTCGAGAGATCGTGAAGCGACGCCGGTTATCGACGGTGTTGTTGTTGTTCTTATTATTTGCATATAATGAATAAAGGAATACAGAATGAAAAGTAAAGATTACGACGGCGTTGCAACAACAACAAAGACAATAGCAATAACACCATCGACATGATGATCCTTCCTTTGCTTGGATAAAAAATGAGCCGCTCACAAAAAACTCGCCCTCGCTCTCCTCAACCTCCCTTTCCCCACCCTCCTCCTCCTCCTCCTCGGTCACAGTTTTTGCTCCTCTCAGTTCGCCCTCCTTCTGATTTTTTCCTCCTTCACCTTTCTTCTGACTCTTCCTTCTCATCCTCCATTTTTCCGGCTTCTCCTTCCCGATCTTCCTCCGTCGCCGAGCATGCAAAACAGGCAGGACGTCGGCCCCAATCACACACTCCCTCACTCACAAACACCAGCACACGCACAGGAACTCAGTCGCACGCATTCCTCCCTCCAGCCCCTCTCCCGCTTCCGCTGCTCGCCCACCAACACACTAACAGGTATTTATTCGCTCGTCTGTCGGACAAAATCAAAGCTCATAGTTCGCCGCGGTTCCTGGTGTATGTGCGTGTCCTTTGCAAGTGTGCGTGCGACAATGTGTGCGTGTCATGAATTTGAATGGCCTTCAGGGGGCCGACCGAGGAGCAGGAGCCGAGACATAGATGGGTAGAGGGGGGAAGGCGAAAGGAAAAAAGGCAGACAGCATGAAGTGCGATGGGAGAGGAGAGAGGGAGACGGAAAGGCAACTGTGGGAAGAAATACTCATGAATAATATTGGGAAATTTACAAACAAATAAATCAAAAACGCTCTCAACACTTGTGCGGGGATCGAGGCCCAGGCCGAGGCCAGGCGGCGGGGAGAGGGCAGGATGAGGACCAAGAGGAGCAGGAGGAAGAGGAGGAGGAGGAGAAGAAGGAGATGAGGTGAAGGGTGAGCAGGAGACGATGGCGAGGGCGGCGTCGACTGGCGTCGCCGAGTCTCGCGTGGCGGCGCCGCGCTTCCGGCTGCCATTTCGCTGGCGCCGCCGAAGTCGTCCTCGCAGTTGTTGTTGTACGGTGATGCCATTGCTGTTATTGTTGTTGTTCCTGCCGCGGGATGCCACCAGCGCCTCGAGGCCTCACTCGCCGCCCGCAGTCCGCGCAGGACGAAACTCGATCGTGCTCTGCCATCGGCGTTCATGATTTATTACACCACCCAACACACACACATGCACGCGTGTGCCAGTGTGATTGTGTGGTTGTGTGTGTGACGGCATGTTCGACAAATTTAATAAACTCGCCTCGCCTCGCCATCGCCTTCGCCGGCCGCCGGCCCCTGCTGCACAATTACCAAGCAACTGGCATGAAATGAATTGACTTCCACGTCGGCAATAATGGCGACAATAACAGCAACAACAACGGCCACTACGACAACAACAACAGCATCAAGAGAACACGACCCTAACAAATTCTTGTTCCAGTTCCTTCCTCTTCCCCTTCCCGTTCCCTTGCCAAGCCTTGTGGACATTCTTTGGTACTTTGAGAAGGACCCATGGCAACCCTAATGAATGTTGATATATGAACAATAAATTACCTACACCGAAAGAAATGAAAATAAATGAACAAAAGCAACAACAGGGAGGAGGAGAAGGAGGAGGACCATGACAACAACGAGGACGAGAACAGCAAGCCCGACAGCAACAAACTAGATCTGAAGAAACCGACGACGTGAATTTCCGCAACTTTTTGCCCCACATGCTGGGAGTTGGAGCCTTGCCGTGCCCTGGCAGACGAGGAAAGTTTGACATGATTTTCGGACGGACGGACGGACGTTGGCTGATTCTCAAGTCTCGACCCATCTCGCTCCCTCTCCGCGCGTCCCCCTCCCGCACGAAGTGCACGGCGGAATGGGGTCAGTGGCGTCGGAGGAGTCTTTGGGGAAGAAATCGTCCTGCCTTCGCCCCACTCCCCAGGTGCCGACGGATGACGGAGAAACGTGCAAATAAATCCGGTATAAAAATAACTTTGAGATACGCTCGCCAGACTCGGTGGAAACTCGACGCCGCCACCGCCTGACCTCAAATCATTCATTCATCCTTCGCGTTTGTTCCCCCCAGGGTTCGGGGCACAAGCCTAATAGACTGCGACCTCCTAAATCTCCGGACAAAGTCGTCCGCCGCATCGCGTAAATAAGGGAGCAGCGGGGAGCAGAACGACAAAGATACACCGAGGGAAGCCGGCTGGGGCGGAGGGAGGAGCGAGGGCCAGTGGGAAACTGGGAGCCAAGGCGAGTGACAGAGGGAGGGCAGGCGAGACCGGCGGAGGGAGAGCAGGTCGACCCAGTGAGCGAGCGGGAGAAAGAATGGAGGAGTGGAGGAAAGAGAGCGGCGAACGGCGAACGGCGGAGCCAAGAAACGGATATAATTTATGATCTCCGCCGCCATCGCGCTCCCACATAATTATCGGCATGATTTATGAAAGCAATTTGCGAGCTACGTGGCGTCTGCAACTAGTTGTCAAACCCATGCAGCCCCACGCTGGCAGACAGACACACTCACACACACACACACACAAACACATAAACACAATCTCACACACTCGCACTCGCTCTCACTTGGCGGTTCTCACGGCCTGCCGAGCGAGCGGAGGCCGCGGTGGTTGACGAGTTCAGCGGGCGGCCGAAAATATTGAACGAATGAATGAATCACAACAACAACAACGAACTTTCATAAATACCGTAATGTGGGCAACAATAACTAGAGCAATTGCAATAACAATGGCGAACTTACCATTGTCATTGTTGTTGCAATTGCAATGGCAACAAAAAAACGGAAAGAGCTGTGGAAATTTCCACTCCATCATTATATTTTTGCCCGCAGCAACGAAGGCAATTTAAAACAACGCAATCAACAACAACAACAACACATTGTCTCCTGGAATTTATGGCACTTTATCCGGAATGCAGGTCAATGGGCGTGGCAAAATGATGGGTTTCCTCGCTTCTGGCTTCTGGCTTTTCCGAGAATTTAAAATCGAATCCAGGTCCACTGTTTTCCCCGAAACCCCGACGTCTACTGCGCACAAGGATTCGCGCCAATTCGATTCGAGGGAGTGGTCGATGAGTTCTGTGCGTTTGAGTTCGATTCCTCAACTTCCGTCGTCCTCGAAATGGCAGATGGACAAGCTTCGAATTTTTGAAAGAAGTTCTCCTCAAAAGAGTTTCTCCTCTTAAAGAGCTCCTCCTCATGAAGGCTCCTCCTTAAAGCCGTCCCCTTAAAGCACGCCATCCCTTCTCCTTCCCCGGTTTCCCGCGAAGCGATGTCGCTGGGACGAAAGTGAATTATCAGCCGAACTTCCTCCAGCCATCCGCCCGGATCGAGGTCGTCTCCATCGCCGCCTGCAGCGCCGCCATCCCTGCCCACCCCTGCCCCAGAGGCCCCTCGAAGGTTGCGCTTCAGGGTGACTCCGGCCCCCCTGCCCGGTCCCCTCGCTGCACGTGGGTCGGCCTCCGGCGCACGAAGGATGCAACTGCACATTGGAGGCGAGTCACGCGATGCCGGCCGGGTTTCCCTCTCTCCCTCTCACTCACCTTATTCAGGCTTCTTCTCCCTCTCTCTCTGTCCCTCTCTGCCCGATGTTTTGGCCGCTTCCCTGTCGAGGATGGGAACAAAATGCAGCTCGTGTTTCGCCTCGAAGGCTCCGGGAGTTTCATTAACAGGTCCTCGTATTTATTTATGAGCCAAGCTGAGGAGCGGAGAGGGAGAGTCTCGTCAATGGGATCAGGGAAGGGGGCGCGGTGGGAAATCATTTTTGGATGAAAGCCTTTGAAAGTTTCCAGATCGAGTGAGTTTCGCAGCCGGAAGGCGAGGCGGGAGGGCGAAGGGCCGTCTCATTAAACGGGCACGTGACTTGCGTCTTCAACACAGAGAACAGCAGTGGGAGGAAGAGCAACAACAACAACAATAAGGGGAGGAAGAACAACAACAACGGTCAAACGGCGAACAAACAGCGGGAAAACAAAAGAAGGAAACAAAGGACGAGGACAGGCAGAGGATTAAACCTAGCTCCGTGATGGCCAGGAGGAATAGGGGCGGAGAGAGGGAGGTAGGGAGGGAGGGAGGTAGGGAGAAGAGGACGAAGGCGTGGGCGAATCCTTTGACAATGAGCTCTGTCGGCAGGATAACGAGATGGAAGGGATTAGCAGATAAACACACAGCTAACCAGCGATCTCGGTTCGTCCTCGGCTCGTCCGCTGCAGGACGCGTTGTGTCCAGGACGACGACGACAACGGCTGGCAAGGGGCAGAAAAGGACGGAGCGGCAGTGAGTCTGAACGAGTGGAAGCGAGACGGCCAGGGAGGGACTCGAAAACTACGCGGATGGGACGAGGAAGAGACGGCGCGAAGACGGAACTTATGCAGCGAACGAGAACAAAGCGAGCGAATGGAGCGGAAGCTGCTCGGCGTCTGGATGCCAAAGGATAATCAGGAGGAGTCGGCGATGAAAGCAACGGCATTCGCAGGAGCAGGACGGAGCGACAGCGAAGGATTGGCTTCGTTAGGACTCGTCCGGGCCGCAGCCAAGATTTCTCTCCGCTCGAGCCCTCATTTGCGTGGCGCGAGGCGGGAAATTCGCGAGTTTTCCCCTCTCTCCCTCTCATTCACTGCGTTTCCTCAGCCTTTCCCTCTCCCTTTCTTGGCTTTGTTCTTTCCACGACCCTCCAATTACGGCGTCGCAGCAACTCTTTCTAGTTTCCTCTCGCGTTCCCTCACGCCCGCTTCCTCTCGTCCTCCCTCTCGCTCCCTCTTGCTCCCTTGTCTTTCTTCCCCTCCCTGGCTCGCCTCCTGCGCTTCCGGCTCGCGTGTAATTTCGTTGCTATCCTCACTTCATCTGCCGTGCTCCATCGGCCACGGGTGTTCGTTTGCAGCTTAATAGATATCCTTAATATCCTGGCGATGTTTATCGACGTCCACGCTCTGCCCAAAAACACAGCCATCGCCGGCTGTCCGTCCGTCTGTCCGTGAGTCCGTTCGTTGCTTTCTCGTTTTGCCCCCGATTTCGCCTCGTTCCGCCCTCCCTTGTTTGCGAAATTTATTAATAATTCACATCGATTGCAGGCGGCCCGGCCTCCCACCCTCCGCCGAGGCCCCTCGACACCTCCGGCCACGCCCCCTGCCCACGTCACTCCTCCCACAGTGGTCGCCGTCTCGCTTCTGCTCGGAGCCTTTGTTTGCGATGGCTTCCAAGGTCCTTTCGGCCAGTTCAAGAGAGCCTTTGTGTTTCCTCTCCTGCCGTTTTTGTTGTTGTATTTTGTTGTTGTTGCTGCTATTGTTTCTGGCGCTGTCCGTTTCCACCGCCCCCGATCCGACCACGAAAATGGCGAGGAGCAGACGAGGAGGAGGAGGAGGAGGAGGAAGAGGAAGGAGCTGAAGCAGAAGCCTTGAAAGTTTCGTGTTTCTTCGGCTCGTGCCGTTGACGTTGTTGATATTGCTGTTGTTGTTCTTATTGTTTTTGTTGTTGCGGCTCTTTGTGTTGTTCTTGTTGATATTGCTATTGTTATTTTTGTTGCCTTTGTTGATATTGTTTTTGCAATTTTCATTTCAATTCATTTCTATTGATCGTTTTCGTTGTTTGTTTTTGCTCTTGTTCGTGGTGATGGTGCTGTCATTGTTGTTGTTGTGGCAGCTGTTGTTGGTGACGTTGTTGGCTTTGTTGTTGTTGTTTGTAGAATGGTTTTGTTGATTTTGTCTCTGGCCAATGGAGCGTGTGTTTGCCTTCATGTTTGCTATTGTTTTACTCGTTGTTGCTATTGTTTTTCCTAATGGCTTCGTTGTCACTCCCACCAACAGCCCACCCTTCCCTGGAATCCGTCCCGCACTCTCCCTATCCCACTCCCTCGCCCTCTCTCTCGCTCCCTTGTTGGCACCGCCTCCCACTTGTTTGGTCTCCCTCTCCTTTGCTGTTCCATCGTTGGTCGGTTGAAATTTGTCGGTCGAAATCATGGCTTCATTTGAGGACGAAACAGAAGGAGCTGGGCTGGACGTGGGCCCAGCCCCCCTCGACCCTTGACCCCCTCGAACCCCCGGTCCGGTGCCCCGCAAGATGCGAGCGTTGCTTCTTCGAAATGTCTCGAATCGATTCGCGGAATTCCTTTCCCGAGCACAAGGGCGAGCTGCGAGCTCGGCTTCTTCCATGCCAGTGGAAAATGACACTGATAATTACAACAACAAACACTGCTCAATTGCCACAACGCCAACATGGGTCGGTCCAGGACCTGCCCAGACTTTGGCTTGTTTCCAATTACAATCGATGACATTCGGTTCGTTGATGGTGATGGTGGCCAAGGATAAAAAGAAACCGTCAGCAATAGAGACAATAACTTCGTCCCCAGCAACAACGAGGTCATCAATTGGAACAACAGCAACGTCTGCATCGTCACCAGCATCAGCGAAGGCAACCACATTGATAAGTACATGTGTGTGATTAGTTGAGAAGCTTTTAAGCTGGGAGAACTTAATTAATATTTGCTCCGAGGGCAGCCAAACATCGACCAGGACAGGGCACACCAAGGACTGCCCGGGCGACGACGGCCGGACGGACGTCGTGGAATCCACAAAATATCAATTAGGCTGACCGGCTCCTACATCTGTGCATGGCCTCGGGATCAGAGGACACAGGCCGGCGATGGCGACCACTCGACTCGTCTCGAGCGGTTGCCAAACAAGGAGCAGGGAGCGAGAGGGACGAGAGGATCCTGCAGGACGGGCGGCTGGACGGACGACTGGTCCGGCTCATCCTCGAATATGATTAATGTTCGTCCTCCGCCTACTTGTGATTGGGGCCTAATGCCATGGTTATGGTTTTTTATTTTCGCTCCACCCGCAACGTCGTCCGGTCACGACACGGATCCCGCTGTCAACTCGGGAGCCTCCGAGGGACGTCGGCTTTTGTTCTCTTCGCGTCCTTTCGCCGGGAACCCGGGACGAGCAGCTGGGTCGAGATGAGGCAGGCTCGATTTCCGGCCGGTCCTGGTCCTGGTCGTGGTCCTGGGGGGCTGCCCGGTCGGGTCCGCCGTAATGAGGAGGGAGGGCCCGCTCCTGACGTCTAGCGTTCGTCAAACTTCAGTCCGGACCCGTCCCGTCTCGTCCCCACGGACATCGCGGCAGGACACGTCATTTTGTGTCTGATCTTTAAACGCGCATCTCTTCCAACTTTCCACAGCCAATGCGGGGCGGCCGGGGGAAGAAGACAAATAGACACATCAGCCCAAGTGGCGGTGGGTCCTCGACGTCCTCTTGTCCTCGTCCTGCGGGAGCTGGTCGAAGATTTATGGTCGTGCCGGCCAGGACAATTAGTCATCGGCACGCATAGGTTTTATGACAGATTGAAAAATTTGTCCCGCTCCTTCGAGACGTTCCTCTGCCGCTCGCAGGTCCTGCCAATCCTCGCACATCTCAATTTGTATGCGAGTTAACCAGAAGCCTGGGCGTCGTCGAGGTTTATTTTTTTGCTTTCTGCCTTCCTTTCTTCCTTCGTACAAGGATAATGGAAGTTTTAATCGTATTATCGCTGCCCTCTGTGTTATGCAAGCGGCAGGTCGGCTGCGCAGGACCCCAACAACAACAGTGGCATCAGCAAGAGCACCATACACATTAGCAAGAACAACAACAGCAACATATACACGAACACGAACCAACAACTGCTTCGTCCACGGCAAGAGGAAGCTCAAACAAGGCCAGGGCAAATATTTATGGGCTACCAAGGGTGAACGGAAGCGTGAAGATGGAGGGACAGATCGACTGAATGAGCGAGGGAAGGAGAGAGAAACAAAAACAAGCTGCAGAGAACTTGAAGTCGCAGGACGTCTTCCAGGACATCCGACGGTGTCCGACACGCCGTCCGTCGCCACACGACGTTTGCCGGGACTCTGCAGGAAACGAGGATTAAATCGAACGTAAGGGCGAGACAAAGACATCACACACACATGTCGAAAAGGACGAAGGGCGGAGGAAGGGATGAACAACGACCGGACCTGGATCGAGGGGATGAATGTGTTAAATTGAGTAGAGCAACAAGGAAATGCGTGGGCAGGAGCCAAGTCGGAGGCGGAGTCGGAGCGGTGAAGAGGCGAAGAGTGGGACATGAAAACACACTGAAATCCATCCCATTCCGCGAGGGGATTTTCATTTTCATTAAAATTTCCGATTCACTTCGTTCGGAGGTCGGTCCTCCCGCCACCAGCAGCTGGTTCATTCGGACTCCGCCTGCGTAATCACTTAAAAGTCGCATTAATAAACGCCAAACAGTCTGTCCGCGCTGTGGCGACAACAACAACAGCAGCAACAACAATGGCAACAACAATGCCACGCTGCTCGGCGTCATTAAATCGTCTCCGGGAGCCCCGACTTGGCCGGCGCCTGCGACGCAGCTGCACACAATGGATTCCGATGGACACCGAAAGACATTCAAATGCGGCCCCACGATCCGGCCTCACCCGGGGATTCGCCCCGTTACCCCTCCCCCTGCCCACCCTTCCCTCCACCCACATCCTCCTGAAACTTCGCCGTCACCCGGGCGTCGCTTCACCTCCGTCTCCGCCTCCGCCTGCGACGAATGCGACTTCGACTGCAACTTCGACTGCAAATTCAAGCGACTCCGGCTCTGTCCGTCCCTCCTTCCCGCCCCCTCGCTTCGTCCACCTCTGGCGCCTCGGCCGCTGGTGGAGCTTCTGAAATTTTCATTTTCAATTAAGTTGCAAAACTTATACCATTCGCTGCTAGTTTTCAACGCCCATCCAGCGGCAGCTGCTCAACGACCGAACGCCCCGCCCCGCCCCATTCAATTAGCGTGGCCGGTGAAGCGCTGCGGGGGGCGAACGACGAACGACGAAGGACGACTCCCTTCCACTTTCTCACGAGTCGTCGCTTTTGCTCCTGCCCGTCGTTTTTACGGCTTCTTCAACGACTCCTGGTCGATTTTCCCCGTCGTTTTTCCTTTCGAAACGTGACTTTTTTCGTCCCTTTGACCAGAGAGATTTCCGTCCACTTTATTTGGTACTTTGTATTTTTACTACCTTTTCCACTCCGGCTCGCAACAGCCAACAGCCAACGGCCCTCGAATCAAATGCAATCGACTATGCAAAAGCCCTCGGCACAGGTAGGCAGGAGGTGGTTGAAGGGCGCCAGTCGGGGACGATCGACGAGGGGCCCTCGCTGTGCTGGGCTTCGAGAACTGGAGACGTCGTCACCGGCGGCGATTTGACGTCCTCCGAGCACCCTTGGGGTTTCTTTGATTCCGCCGATCTCGACATGCGCTGGCCATTGAGATGCAAATCCGTCGCCTTCCACTCGGGCCCCGAGGAACCGGCGTGGCTTTCTAATTGCACTCGAGTACTCGGCGAACATCGTCGTCGACGTCCAGGTCGTCCAGTGGCGTAGAAGAAAAAGTTCCTCTCGGGTTTGCGCATACATTTTTAAGTTCATACATTTTTAATCCTCTCCCGAACTCGCCCACGCCGCCGTCCTTTCTGGGCGATCGACTTTCGCCTGCGACCCGCCACCTGACCACGGGCCACCCACCGACCAACGCCTCGTCCTTGTCGGCCACAAGACCACCGACATCGCCGTCGTCATCATCGTCGTGGTCATTAATTGCGTCGTAGTGGAAAAGTTTGCCGCAAGCCAGAGGCCAAAAACAATGCATTTCTGCCATGTTCCCTCCGATGATGGCTCCAAGATGTTCGAACTTTCACCGGACCTTCCGGTTTGGCTCTGATTTTGTGATGCAGGACAATTTTCTAAAATTATGGAATGAATTATTCAACAGTTTGTTCACAACGTGAGCATTAAAACTCAAATTAAACGATACTAAAAGTTTGCACTGCCTTTAACTTGAAATTTGGTTCAAAAAAGGTACGAATTTAAAATATTCAATTTCAGTATCATTAATGAAAACTATATTTAGTAGGAAAATTCCGAAAATTCAAAAATTTAAAATATGCCAATCATTTCCATTTCAAAGAAATTAATAAATAATGTGAAAATAAACGGAATAAAAGGAGTGAAAGTAAATATGACGAACAAAGAATCGCAATTAAACAAATTCCAAATTAAAATTACGCCGGAATCAAACTCTAAATCAAAATTACACCATGAAAATAAAATACCAAACCTGAATTTGACTAGGAGAATGGTAGGGAAGCACATTCTAAATTTAAATTTCACCACAAAAACAACTCAGAGCATGAAAACCGCATTGTTCAGCCGGCCGGCCGCGGCCATAGAAAAGTTGCTCATTTCGCTGGCGCTGCCGCTGCCGGTGGCGCCGCCGCCCTCAAGGCTCAACAATCGCCACTTCTCGCCGTGGTTGCGCCGTCCCTTCGACCCTCCGACCCTCCATCCATCTCTCGGTGCTGAGCACAGTTGCCACGAGCAGGGAGTGAAGTGCGAGTTGGAGTGTTAATTGCTGATAATGAGCAGCAACTTCTGGCGCCGACGGTTAATTGGCAATTTGTGAGCACGTTGTTAATCGCCTGCCACGCCGTCGGGCGACGTGCAAGGACTCGCGTCCAGGATCCACGCACGGTGATTAACTGAGGAATGCATTGAGCGAACTCAGCGCTCTGTGCCGAGGCACGTCGACGTCTGAGTAACAGCCGAGGAGGCGGCGGAGTCGGAGTGCGTACGGCTGGCTTTGGTTTGGCTATGAATGGGCGGCGGCGACGGTGCAGATTTTGGAGTCACGGCGTAGGTGGATGAGTTATGGTATTTGGCTTAGAGCAGGATGGGTTGATGGGCTGGGTGACAACTCTGTTGACGTGGGCGCAAAGTGTTAAGGAATCCGTTGTGGGAGAACAGAGAGATCATTCCCATTACACTATAATGACATTACTTATCAGTGGAAACATATTTCAGATGTCTCTTAAAACCACATATTTGAGGAAACACCATGGCGTATGAGTGACATGAGTTGCTCTGGACCTCGACTTCGCGACTTCGACCGCCCCATCAGCTCCACAATGTGAGTTAATCTCCGCAGAGGAATCGATTTCAGTGAGCCCGACGTTTGCACCTTCAATTCCTTGCGGTTGTTGAGGTCGAAATCCACAAATAATCCTCGCAAAATGCGAGCGAATAAAGAGATTGAGCTGACTACGACAACACGACTGGCCGCAATAGCGGTCAACCGCGACAGCAGGAGGATTTCCAATAGATTGAGACAGCGAGGATAGCGACAATTAAGGCGAAATTAGTCATCGTCGCAATGAGGGCATTCAAGAGCAACAGCTAGAGACAACACAGAGGCAATTTTGAGAAAAAGAAAACCCATGCTTATCGACGGTCAAACGGACGGAACTCACACACATCGAATTTCAGCATACATACATATGCAAATTGCGCCGCACGCGCACGGCAGACGCCGACCGGACGTCGCCACAACTTGAGCCGCCAGGCAGGCCGGGGTCGGGGTCGTGTTCGGGCCGGCAAATTAATGTACGTCATTAGTTATCAACGATGCCCAATCATCGCCATCGCCGTCGCCGACGCCATCAGCAGCAACATCATCAGCATCACCGGCGCCAGGAACATCATGCCGACGATGATGATGAGCCTTGGTGTGCCTCGAAATGGACTTTAATTAATTTGATCGTTGCTAATGAGGTTATTTAAATACAAGAACAAAGGCATGCCAGGAGAAGGCGCAACAACATGACGAAAAACGGCAAATTTAAGTAATTGAAATGAGAACCGGCACCAACCCCACATCGCCCTCACCCCCGCCTCACCCTCGAGCGGCCATCGGGGGGTTGGGCGGACCGAGGTCGGGCATTTAATTTGCAAATGAGACTGCAATTAATTACGAGGCGCGCGTGGTCGGCAAATATCTGAGGGAATGACTTCTGACTCCCCGTCGAAGTCGCCGACCGAGTCCCCGGGGCCTCGGAGATCTCTGGGAGACTCGACCTGTCCCTTTTCATTTGGAAGAGAATTCAATTTGAGCACGATTTTCATGCAATCAATTATTATTTTTCTGGCCTTCAGCGGCTCGGTCTGAAACAAGAATTTGTCACTTACTTACTAATTACATCAATATTAAATCAAATTAAATACTGCCGAAGCAACTCAAGCGCAAAAGTTGGAGTGCGCAAATCAATTGAAGGGAGATATTGAATTCACTTGAAGCCACTTGTGATTGTTGATTTGATTAATGCCGTAATTCAAGACCAATTGATAAGCCAGAAATGTAATGCCATCGAAATCTCGCCGAATACCAGCCTCGAGGGCGAGACCCTGCCATAGTCGAGAGTGCTCTTGACACTTGCTAATGCAATTCCAGTAACAGTTTTATAAATATAAATTCTGGAAATTGAGACATTTCCAAGCCGATAACTCTTAGATGATGGTGCTTCGGGTGCTCTTTTTTCCGACCCCGCACCCCAAATTTACAAAGGCAAAGCCTGGCAGGCTCCAGTGGCGTCACCTTCAAAGCGAAGGGGAATTCGAGCCTGAATGTGGAGAGCACTGAAGTGTCTGGCCGGCAGCTGATGAGTTTTCGAAGATAAAGGGAGCGACATCCACGCGCTCGAGAGCCCGAGGTGAGCGGGCGACCGAGAGCCGTCCGGGGGCTTCCATTCAAATCCAGTGCCATTCACTGGTTGCACCGAACCGCACGGCACCTGAGCGGAGCGGCAAATGAACTGAACGGGTGGGGGGGCTCGGCTCAGTGGATCAAGGCCGGATCCGGCTGGCTGGCTGCGAGCGCCGTGTTTGTATTGCTAACGATGAATTCGGTCTGCGAAAATTTCCACGTCACGTGGCTTTCGTGTCGCTGACACAGTGACACCTTTCATTGTCCACCCCTCCCCAGCTGCCCACGACCCCACTCGACTTCTTTCGCCGTCGCCGACTTCTGGCAGACGAACTTCAATGGAAGAAATAGAGAGAACGGCGATAAAGAGCGAGAGGAGAGGAGGGAATTTATTGAAAAAATTTCCATATCCTGGACGTGAATGGCTTGAATGGCTCTAATACATGGATGTATGTGAGTGTCAGACAGACTCGTGTTGACACCGCACAGCTTCCAAACACACAGACAAGCTCTCGCACAGACAGACCCACACTCGCCGACTCTCGTCTACTCGCAGATAATGCTGTCGACACTTTTTGAATAAATTTTAAGATGTCTTTTCTCCTCTCATGAACCCTCCTCGCACTCGCACTCGCCCTCGCTCTCAAACACACACAGTCCGACGCCACTTTGTTGCCTTTTATTAGCAACTGCTCTTCCGCCCTCCCGGAAATGTGAATTTCCATTTCCCGGCACGCTCTGTTATTAAACTTTGAAAATATCGAATTTATTATTTTTTGTTTGTGTTCGTGTTTGTGTTTGTTTCTTTTTGTGTGTGTCGATCAATAAAAGCTCCGCCTGCCATTTGCAGCATCATTAGGAGCTCGTCGCAAGCGGGATCCGTTCATCGGAGTGGGCTTGTGTGTGTGAGTCTATGTGTGTGTGTGTGTTCTAGTCTATTTCGGACGTGGCTGGAAGGCATTTGAGGCTGAATGGAGGACGTCGATGGGTACGTTTCTAATTATTTTCCATTCAATGGACTTCTTTGAACTCTTCTAAATCGAACTACGTCTTAAAGGTGTTTAAACATTTTTGAAAACTGAAAATCTATAAATATAAATTAATTTTAAAATTTTAAATATAGGTTTCTCCCAAAGGTTGGACAATAATAATAATAATAATAATTACTGCTTAATTCCACTTTACTTTCCGCTTAAACTACTGAGAAGTCCTTCAAATTTCCTTCAGTTGCTTTGTATGCCTTGAATTCGCGTTCCAAAAGCCATCTTCCCGGTTTAGTTGACTGCAAAAGGCATCAACGAGCCTCCGGTAAACGGCGCCGACGACCTTTCACCAACTTCCATCCACCTTCAGCCACCTGTGTCCCTCCTCCGCCGACCTCGCCACCAACCTCGCCCTCGGTGAACCCCAGCCTCGGCCTCGCGCCACCCTCCTCGGCCTCGTTGGACGACCAACTGCCATCGACTGGCACTCGCTGAGGGCACCTCCAGACGCTCCTGCGGGACCGCGACCACCTTTTACAACTTCGTCTGCAAGTCCTCCATTTCCTCCCCTCACTCTGTGTTCGAACGTGTATTTTAATTTCTGCTGAATCGCTGATTTATTGCAAAATCATCTTGGGCAAACTTTCACAGCGCTACTTTTTCCACCTCCACATCTCCAGCATGCTCCGCTCTCGCTAGGGCGAAAGTTGAAATACTGAATTCGGAGTTTTTTCCTTTCCCGTGAAATCTCTCCGCTTCTCCGTCTCTTCCGCGACTTCGGCTCGTTCGTCTCGCCGTTCCCGTTTATGTCTGCGGGTTGTAAACATTTTCCATCAATGAATTGCGAAGTTGATGATGGAGCTGGCGCATGAATAAATATCGAGATGAAAAGTGTCGTCTTGTTGTCGTCGTTGCGCTGTTGTTGGGGAACGTTGTTGTCATTGATGTTGTTGCGGTTGTTGTTGTGTCCTCGTCCTTGCTGGCTCGTGCTGAGATTTGTTGCCGTTGTTGCTATTTATGCTCAAAGCCGATTTGAATTGAAATGAATTTTTATTATTTAACTGGAGTTAGAGCAGTAAACAACAGGAGAATATAAATAACAAGAACAGCAAAAACCAGAATAAACAACAACAAAACAACAACGACAACAGCAACAGCAACCACTGTAACAACATCAACATTGAGTGAAAGTTTGTCAGAATTTTAAGAACCGAAACGATTTCCCCCCCCCCCCCTCTATTTATTTTCATTTTTCCTTGGTTTTCTGCTGCTCCGAGCTTCTCGATGTTTCTGTTATTGGAAGAAATAAATCAAGCTGGGTGGGGGGCGTGAAGAACATCATAATTTGATTGGAAAAGTTGCGTTGTTCGATTAAAGAGAGCTCGAAAAAAGCTCTTAGCGTTCGCTGCGTTTCTTCCCAGCCCCCACTTCTTTCTACTCATCGACCTACGAACCTTCCTACCTACACACAAATCTCTATTTTCGAGCTTTGACAGAAGGTTTCGCCAAACATGCCACAATTCCAGCGCCAAATTTAGCTGCGATTTCACCTCACCGACAATTGGAAACCGTAAACAATTCGGGTTGAGCTGGCGAAACATGTGTAATTTATTCATTTGTATTAATTCGATGTTTATTGTCCTCATTCATAGTCAGTTAATTATTTAATGTTGTCGGCAGCACGGCGCATACGGCACACACACACACACACACAGCCACCAACCCACACAGCATTGTCAACAATGGCCGTAATTAGGATTACAACATCAACACATTCATAATTTCAACGACAACGCAAATCGACTGTAGCAAACAGAGATTTTAAATGCGAGCAAATATTAATAATGAGCGGACATTCGTTGATTTATTTGGCTGCACGGTGAACCGGCGGAGGCGGAGGCGATGGCGAAGCTCTCCACATGGGTTTTCCTCAGGAGCTAATTAGGGGGATTTGCCCAGCCCTCTGCTCCGAAGTTCGGAGAATCCCGGAGAGGAATTCGAAATTCCACGTCGCTCATACGCCCCGTGGACCGTGGATTTCTGAATATCCATTTCTTTCGCCTCAAACGGAGATAATTTCATCTCTTCGCTCTTTCCCTCTTCCATTTATCCGCCGGTCTCTTCCGCACCTCCCTTCGACCCTGCTGCGCCCACTTCTCCGCTGCAATTCCGAACTTTGCCCGTTCAGTCGCCTCTCTATTAATAGAGGCATTATTTTGCTCGTGGCCGCCTCCGTCGTCTCCGCCTCTCGTCCGAAACTGCGAAGTTCCTCGGCGAACACGTAGGAACGGGCGGAGCAGACATTGAAGGAGGAACAGGAGAAAAAGAAGGAGGAGCAGGAGGCAAAAGGAGCAGGAGCAGGAGCAGGATTTGCCATTCGCGGCACAATCGTGCCGGATGAAATGGAATTACGGGAAATCCAGAGACGAGAAATGAAAATATTGCGAAATATGCAAATGATCCCATTTGGGGTAGGAGCAAGGCAGCGGCAGGAGCGAAGTATGCGAAGGATGTGCCGCGGGGTCTCGAGGAGTGGATGCGGATTTGCGCAGCCTCCGTGGAGTCGACGTCGCGATAACGATGGCGATAACGACGGTGATGCTGTTGTTGTTGCTGCTGATGATGGAGCGGCTTCTAATAATCTTAAGGTTGTTAATGTTCGTTTCTGGCTAACGTTGTTGTTCTGGGAGAAGTTGTTGTTCTTGGTTAGTTGTTGTTCTTGTCAAAGTTCTTCTGGCTAAGGTTGTTGCGGCCCATGTTGCTGTTGTTGCCGGTGAAGTCTTTGCGCTGCAGCGAGGAATCTGTTCCCTTTTCGCGGTTCATAATCCGATCTGCCGGCGGGAAATCGCTCAGCATATTTTCCACTACTTCGAGGCCCTTGGCTGCCTCAGGCCCTCTGCCTGGGCGTGGGAGGTGCACGCGCAGGTGGGTTGTGGGACGCCGGGACCCGGCCTGGACGACGGAGGGCGATCAACGCGGCCCGCGATTGCAGATTCCAAAACTCCCAGGCCGAGGGACAGAGGCAGGGACGGGTGGACGACGAGGACCCAAGGACGTCTGCGGGTGTCAACGACTTCTTCGCTTCCGGTCGCTCGCTCCGTCCCTCCCCCAGACCCCGGGCCCCACTCGTCCCGCCGCACGCCCTCCTGCTCTCGGCACTGCAGCGAGGACGGGCCCTCACGACATGTGAAAAATTGCGCATACGCCTCGCTGGCCCTCCGCCGGATTCCGGCTCACGAAACCCACTTCACTCCACCGCGCCCCTGGCTCTGGCCGCCCACCTGCGTCCCGTGCCCCGGGCAAAAAGTAATGCAAATTTTCATTAACGCGAGGTCGAAAACGAGGAAAAACGAGGCAAACTGAGAAGCAGAGCCAAACAAAGGTGCGTTGACTTTGCCCTGTTCTTCAGCAAATTCAAAGTCGTTTCGTAATTCCGAGTCAAGGATTCATTTATTCGTTCCTCGCCGCCGACCCGCCTCCTCTCGCTCGCTCTCGCTCTCCTCCGCTCGTTCGTTCGTTGCATCGCCGTTTGTCCTGGCGTTTTTGCAGCAGTCAAGTTGGCCCAGGCCGCTGCAAGGACGAGGGAGGCGAGGGCGACGGATGCGCGGACGATGAACAATAATAATGCCAGCATTTGCAATGCAAAGACCCGCGAGGGACGGCGGGGACAGCGGGGGAGGCGGAGACGGCGAAGGTCTCGGGTGCAGAAGAGGAAGCCGGGGGTTTGGAGCGGGAGAACAATGAGGACCGGAGCCGATGCGAGGCTGGGGAGTGATTTGGGTTGGAGAAATTTGAGAAAAACTGGAAGACATTTCAGGCGAGAAAAGCGAAAACAGCTAAAAAGACAACGGAGCAAATGCCGGAAGAAGGACGAGAGGAGGTCGGAGGGCGATCGAGAGAACCGGGCGAGAAAGACGCGAGGAAACGAGGGAATCGAGAGAGAAGATGAAGACGATGGGGGGGACAGGAGGACGATCGCAAGACCAAGGGCGGGTCGAGAACAAAGGAAGGAGAACAAAAGATCGTTTACGAGCGAGTACTGGGTGGGTTGGGAAGGAGTTGGGAGAGGAGCAAGAAATGGCAGAACGAAATAATGATGGAATCGCCGTAAGCGAGCCGGAGCCAGAGCCAGACAAATCGAAAAAACGACGAATAAAGACAGAGGAAAACCATTATAGGAAAATCCAATATCGAGTTCACGACAAATAAAACAGGAAGAAGCCGACTTTTGATTCTGAATTTCCACCGATTAAAGGGATCCAAAATATTGGCTCTAAAGCAGTCTCGTGAATCAACGAAAAACACCTCGAAGTCCCCAAAAACAACAACCGCCATCCAAACTATGCCAACAACAGAGGAAAGGGAAGGGAATCGGGTACGTAAAAATCGGTTTCTATCGCGTTGCCAACTATCGCCCCGTTAATGAAGCTACATTTACGAGGCTCATAAAAAGTTATTTACAACAAACAACAGCAGCAACACTGATAGCAACCAAGTGTTGTCAGCGGCAACAACAAAATGCAAATGAAACCTTCGTCTCCTTCCTCCCGCCACCCAGGGCTTACGTTATTAAATCAACAGCAACAACAAAAACAAAAATGTACAACAGCAAATTATAACAACAATAAAAGGAAGAATAAGCTCATATAACAACAAATAATAACCAACAACAACAACAACAACAGCGGCAACGAGGCAAATGCAAATGAAATATATTTATGAAGCAGCAGAGTATTCATAATAACGACAACAACAACAGCAACAATTACCACAACAACCACAGGAAACCAGTACAGAAAACAAAAGACAGAGCAGGAAAGAAGGAGAACTGGAAGTGGAGGTGGAGGTGGGAGCAGAAGAGGAGGAGGAGGAGGAAAACAACAAAAACAAGGGATGACAACAACAGCAAAACTACGCATGAAACCCAATTTCAGCGCATTTTCCAAGGGAGGAGGAGCAGCCAGAGAAGGCGGAGAGGAAGGAGAAGTGGGCGTGGCCGGGTTTCCTGAGTCTCGTAAGGTTGTTTTGTGGTCGTTGGCGCTACGTATTGCTGCGTTCCCGACTCGTGTGGCATCCGGATCCTGCCTGTAAATCACCGCCATAACAGCGGAATAATTCCGCTACAGTGGTTCTTGTTGTTGTAGTTGTTGTTGCCGTTGTTGCTATTGTAGCTGCTGCGCTGTTGTTGCTGTTATTGCTATTGCTGCGTTTGCTGCATGAAATCTCCTTGTTGCTGCCATTCAACCTGTTCTTGTTGCTGGCTTTCGACTCGTTGTTGCTATTCACCTTTTGTTGGTATTCTACTCTTGTATTGTTGTTGTCATTCATGATGTTGTTGTTGCCATCCACGCTGTTGTTGTCAGTCTGCTGTTCGTAGATATTCGACATGTTGTTGGTCTTGCTATTCCACATGTTGCTATTCTTCATGTTGCTATTGTTGCTACTCATTTGTTGTTTATTTGCCGGAGTTCAAATTTTGTTACTCTCCGTGTACATTTTGTCGTTTGTTGTTGTTGTGTGCCGTTGTGGCTTCTACCGACTCCCCCCCGGCCCCTCCACTGGCCCCACAACATTCGACAAACGCAAAAACTTTCGCAGTTCATAATTCAATGAAACGCTACAAAGTAGCCGATGAAATGTGAGCGAAAAGGCGAGGGAAAAGGGAGTGAAGAGGGCGTAAAAAGGCAGGTGAAAATGGGACTGAAAAGAGGAGTTAAAATGGAAATGGAAGTGCGGAAGGTGCGAATGTAATTAGAATTTAATAGCATTAGCGATGTGGAGAAGTCGAAAAGTGTGTGTGAAAAACGGAGCAAAAATAAAATTTTTTATTTTAAAAAAATTCAAAAATCATCGCCAATCGATGCGATCGAGAAACTCTAAAATGTCAACTTAAAATTAAAACAAGACTCATCAAAAACCCCCAAAAAGGGAGGGGACGCAAAAATAACTCAATGCAGAGCTCGGCCAAGCGTTTCCAAGTCGTTCAAAAAGTCCCGGCCAAGTAGAAAGGCGCGCGAACACTCGAATGGGTGTCCATAAAATCAAGTTCCGCGAATTCGGCCCCTGCCCCTCTCCCGCTGGCCCGCGCCCTCTCTCGTTGCCGGTTGATCAACGAGCTGGAACCGCCGGGACCCGCCGAAATGAGTCGATCCTTAAAAGTTTCCAAACGAGTTCCGCGCCCGCGAGTCCTGCCTAATTTATGTAAATTACAAGTTTCCATACTCGAGGAGGAATTTTCATAAATTCGCGGGGCAACAAAAACCACAACAACAATGGTAGCAGGAACAGAAACCATGGCAGGAACAAGGACGATTGCAAAAACAACGACGTAGCAAGAGCAACAACAATAGCAAGGCCGACAAGAATAGAGTGGCGGGAGTCCTTGTAGATATTGTTGTTGTTGTTGTTGTTGGAGTAGAACAAATAGAGCGCGGGCCCGGCGCAAAAGTGCTCCGTCATTAACTCAATTAATTTTCACTCTCGCAACAATTTTTCCTCACACGCGACTCGGCGGCTCCTCGTCCTCGTTCCGGCCCGTAAAACACGGAGAGTGTGGAAAACAGAAAGAGAAAAAAGTAATACGGATGTAGGAAAATTATTTTATCTGCGTGGAAGCGAGGGACGGGCCGCGGGCATCGCGTTTTAATGAAGGACTCGAATGGAGGAACCTCGAACACGCAGTTTAGGCAATTTATTAACAAGCGAAGTTTATCCGGGACCAGCAGGATCCTCGCCTTCGGCTCCGACTTGTCCTCCTCCGCCACTTGTTCCTCGCCCTCCTGGCCGTGTTTAATAATTTCATTAAAAGCACCCGAATTGCCTTCCCGGCCTTGGGCCGCGTCCTTCGTCTAATCGGGGCCCAGACACAATGCGAAGCCGGAGAAAATGAAAGTGAGCACAAAAAAGCCCAGCGATGAAGACCGAAATAAGGGGCGAGTCCAACAACAAAGGCGATGACGGCCAAGAGCCGGAGCCGGAGCCGGAGACGGAGCCGGAGCAAGTGGGAGGCAATGGCTCGAGTCGACTGAATTTGGCCTCGAAAATAGGAGTCGAAAATAAGAAATATCGGCCGGGAATAGAGAGAGCGAGCGAGAACAATCGGCAAACCCTTCCGCCGCCACCCCTCGGCCCTCGGCTTAGATCGGACTTCGTCCTGGCTGCAGGCTTTTACTTAATTTTGTGGGCCTCGCTGTGGTTCCTGCGGTCGTCGCTGTGGTTGTTGCGGCCGTTGGCGTTGTTGTTGCTGGTGTGTTTTTCCAGCCTTCCTGCTGATGACGGTCCGGGCCACGATCTCCGTAGCTGCGAGCCAATTAAACAGCCGACGGAATCCGGCGCGGTTCTTGGGAATTCAATCATTTTTTCCATTCTCGTTTCCTTCTGTTTGTTTTCGTGTGGACCGCACGAGCCTTTGCACGACTTCCTCGACCTCCCTCGACTTGCGAACCCTCCCTGAACTCACGAATCCCTCCTCTCCCTCTCTCTCTCCGGCCGTCACCGCCGCACCTGACAGTCAAATATGACCAGCCATTTGTCCCGTCCATCCAACGACTTGTCCGTCCTTCCACCGGCCATCCACCGTCCTCCCATCCGTCCCCGCATCCACCCCTTCCTGCCAGCCTTCCGCCCACTCGCCCCCCATCCGTCAGTCGCATGCAAATGTATTTCTGCAGCTTTTCCCGTGGGTCCCGCGTTTTTGCTCCTGTGTCCTCAGGATCCTTGGTCCTTTCATTGTTGACAAAGCTCCTGTTTTCGCCATGCATCGCATGGTTGTTGTGTTGGTGCAGTTGTTTGATGTCCCGTTGCCCTGCTCACCCCCGCTTGACGAACGCGACTCGAGCGATCTGGCAGCTTTGGCTTTGCGACAACGGGGCATCAGGGCATCAGGGCGAGAGGACAAAAGGGAAAATTGCGGGGTTGAGATTGGACGGAGGAGGGAGAGTTGATGAAGAGTGGACGAGAAGTGGGGAAATGAAGCTAATTTATTAAATTATTAAATGAAGCTGTGAAAATCCCGAAGATTTCGAGAGAACGCTTCATGCATCTAGTGCAGACGGCTCCGTCCGAGGGGTCCAACGGACGCCCCTCTGTCCCTCGCCCCGCTTCCCGGTAGCGTCCTTCGCGGGCGTTGAACGCTGGCTTCGGCTTCCGGGCACGACTTGTGGCGACTTCGACTTCGACTTCCAATTCGACGACGTCTCCCGCCGCATGTCCTTCGTTCGTTCCACCACGACATCCGCCTCTGCTCCACCGCCTTCGTCGCCTCCACCGCCGTCGTCGCCTCCACCGCCGTCGTCGCCTCCACCGCCTTCGTCGCCTCCACCGCCTTCGCTGCGCGCTTGTCATCGGCATCCACCGCTGGTTTTTGCGGTTGATCCCTCGCCTCTCCGGGCACCCGCAGCGCCCCTGGCTCTCTCTCCCTCCCTCCCCCACTCTCCGCTCTGTCCCTTTCTCCCTCCCTTGATCTCCCCCGGTCGTGTCCTTGCTTTTTGTGTCCTTCCAGCGGCGACGTTTGTCGCGTCCATCGCCGGCTCGTCCAACCGTGAGTAATTCGTGTTGCCAAAAAGCCAGAGAGAGAGGGGGAGAGCGCGAAGAACTTGCAATTTATATGCAATACATATGTACGCATAAATATGTAACTAGCAGCTGGCTGTGTGGCTGTGCGCGCGCTTTGTATACAAGCTTAAAAAAGCACCACAGCGAACCGTTATTTCACGCCATGATTTTAAATTAAGGATAATGGCGGTTTCCTTCATCCTAGTCGCCGTCATCGCCGAGATTTTGCACCCTTTTGCGATTCGTTTTTGTCGCTCTCTGGTCCTCACGCTCTCTCCCTCTCTCTCTCTCTCTCCCTTCCTCGGTCCGCCGCGTTCCCCCTCCTCCTCCCTGAATCCTCTTCTTTGGTCTTCCTCCCCCTCCTTTGCCTCTGCTCGTCATCGCCGCCCGCAGCTTCCTGCGGTCGGAGCCGGTCGTTGAACCTCGGGCTTCCCTCCGTGCCCTCGGCGCCGCTCCCCGCGGATCGTCCGGAATTTGCATATGAATCACGCGGACACCCGGTCGACTCCGCCGCCCCCGAGCCGGCCCCTGGGGAGCTCATGGAAAAGCACTCGAGCCCGCGATGTGAATTAAAAAACCCGGCACCGTCGGTCAGAAGAGGAAGAGGAAGAAGAAGCGCCGTCGTGCCGCGGCGCTTCTTTCGATGCTTCCATTTGGTTAATGATTAAAAATAAAATCAGAAGCGACGTGGCGAAGGAGAGCACGAAAAGGGAGCCGGCGACGAGGAAACGAACCCGTTGCCGCCGACGATGGAGCTGGGCCTGGGGCTGCCGCTGACTGATGGAGTCCATCAACATCGCAGCCAATGGAATTTCTCGCCCTCGGATTCTCGGGGATCCGCGCCCCGGGCGGACGACTTCGAGATGAGGAATTTCGCAGCGAAAGTTTCGTCCACGATAAACGGTCCTGATTAAGAAGGCAGCGAGCGACGGACGATGGACGATGGACGGCGAACGACGGACGGCAGCAGAGGCAAATATGGAATATAAATTTCATTTTCAGACCGAAGATAAATGCTCGACTTCGGTTAAGTCGGAGCAGAGATTAAGAACGAGAGAAATGAGAGTGGGAGGAAGGGAGTTGGGGGTGAGGGCAATCAACAGAGTTAAATTGAGAGCTCGCCCTCGGTTCGGGAGTGACAGACATTTAATTGGCGTCAAGTTGAATGCCCGACATCCAATCAAGCTGGTGGTAAATGTCGCCGTCGTCCAGTGTCATCGGTGAACAGCCATCGTGCGGAGGGTTCGGGACAGCATCTTGGCCACATCCGCAGCACAACACACGACATTCCCAACAGCAATCACATCGTGGCAAGGTTTCGATTTTCCCAAATTAATTAGTGCGTGGGACGAGTTCTTCCCACGTCCGGGTCGTACCCGGAAACTCTTCCGGCGAACTCCAATTGAACTCGAATTAATTTCGCCCTCCTCTCTTCCGCCTGCAGGTGAACGTCAGCAACACCTGGACCATGCCGCAGGAGGGCCTCAACGTCTTCTACAGGTTCTTCCGCGACCGGATATCGTGGTTCGAGGCCGACGCCGTCTGCCAGTTCCACCACGCGAATCTGGTGACAGGTAAGCAAAGGGTCGGGGCGGGACTCTGGAGCTGCGGGGTGCCTCGAGAGAGGCGGAAGGGACTCGAATGGCCGCCCACAAACGCTCGACGAAGCTGACAACAGGGAACCACAACCAGAGACAGAGGCAGGCAAGGGGACAGAGGTCAGATAAAGCGAGCAGAGAGAACGGTAGAAGGCGGCAACAGAGACAGGAGACAGCGACAGGAGGCAGGGGCAGCGACAGAGACCGGGGACAGCGATAGAGGCCGGGGACAGAGAGAAAGACAGCGACAGAGGCACAGAAAAGGAGGAGAGACCGGGGCCTGAGACCCCTGGCGAAAAGGGCCGCATGCAAATTAGACTGAAAAGAAGGGACATCGCGGTCCGGAGGCTGAGAATGCAGAGGTGCGCGAGGGCGAAGCGATGAGGAACAAAAGGAGGCACAAAAGAGATTCGAAGGTAGGGACAAAAGGAGGAGGGACAAACGGGAAGCCTGCTGCCCACTGGGTGTTTGTCCACTCACACGGACGCGGCCACGGACTCGGGCTCGGCCACACGGACGAAGAGCGACCGTGGTCCGCAGAGTGGGAGAAGCGACGGCATCAGGGGCCTGAAAGAAATGCCATCACTTAAAATGTCAACAAGGCTCTTCCAGTTCGACAGGAAACAAGGACACACTCCAAGGAGGAGGCGAAACCCAGAGAGAGGGAGTGTAGGAGAGGACGACGCCAGGGCGAGGCGAGTCGTCAACCGATTTCCTGTGACAGCGTGAAAGCGGCGGAACCGGCGCTGGGCTTAGTCTGTCGATCTGACGTCTGTCGGCTGTCCTTGTGTCTTTTATCTGTCTGTCGGCTGTCAAACACCAGCTGCTGGGCGGCGGTTCAGTCGAGTGAGAACAGAGCCAGCTACACAAAGAGATGGGGAGCTGTAAACGGACGGAGGGACGGCAGACCGACAGAGGCCCAGCTTCGAGGACGAGCGGGGACAGCAGTAAACGAAGTGGAATAAAATCAAACCGGAATCGAGACCAAGGAGCTGGAAAGGGGAGAGGAGAGACAGAACGATTCCTTTCAGCGCGACTCACCCTTGGCTCGACATGATTTTCCACGTTCCCGTTGGTCCCGCGATAAAAATGCTCCTTGCGACAAAATCCGGTCGCAGGAGTTGGCAGAGAACATTTTTTCGCACCGATTTCTATGCGATCGATAATAGAAGAAACCACTTCTACTTGTCCATGGAAACCTCCGCGAAATAAGGACCGGACTGCAGAGCGCACAAACTCGACTCCGGTCCACTTCCGTGCAGCCGCATTCGGCCACCGGAAGTGAGTTTTCCAGTTTTCTCAGTTTTCCCCAGAGAGGGCGAGGAGAACATAATGATATTTTCCGCTTCGATTCGTGGTCCTGGAGCCTCGCTCGTTGTCCTGCTCTGGCAGCCAACATCCCTGCTCTGGCAGCCAACATCCCTGCTCGTGGCCCACACACACACATATTTATATAGAGATCTTGTTGTTCTTGTTGTTTTGTTTTTGAAGGCTCTTGTTGCTGATGTTGTTGCTCTGTTTTCTTCTCTCTCATTACAGTCGACAACAGTTTTCAATTCGATGCAACGCGAGACCTTTTAAGGGAATTGGATGTCAACGACATTGTTTGGATTGGACTCATGAGGCCGCAGAGCTCGGAGCGCTTTATGTGGTCGTAAGTTGTGACATTCCTCTCACTCACTCACACCCTCTCATTCACACCAACTCGCTGTCAATCTGTCCCCCTCACTCCCCACCGACGTACGGTTTTTCTCGCTCTCGCTGTCGCTGTCGCTGCCGTCGTTTTCCAAGCTCGATTTTTTATCCACAAGTTATTTGCATTCAAACAGTTTCGCGCACACCACCTCGCTCACATACAGCCATATATCGACACACACACACACGCACACACACACAGCAGTGAGCAACACTCACAAATTGATACCTCCATTTGTTGACTTGGCTTCAGCTGCGTCTCTGATTGCGATTCTGTTTGGAAATTGAAATTATTTGTTTGCCAAAAAGCACGAACGAACCGATGTCAAATAGAGTGGAGCCCGGGAGGCGGGTAGAAAAGAGAGCAGAATTCATTTCGAATGTGGCAGCAGTTAGTGAATTATTGAAGCTTCACTTTTGTCTGCTTTAAAGTACATTTAAGACCTCCACATGCGACTCAGCCGTTGACTCCAGCCAGTTTCCAGAAACCCTCACTCCTTTCTGTCTGTCCGTCATTTTGTAGAGATCGCCACAGGTTTATTCCTAGAATTTGCACTCGAAAGGAAAAAATGCCTCCCTAAGTCCGTCGACGTCCTCCCGAACAATAAAAGAACTTCCGAGAATTCTGCGTTATTTCCGATGCATTCTTCAGCTTCTCTCCCCCGTCTCCTCCTCGAGGTGAAAGAGGCTTCGGAGAACTGGGGACGGTTTTTCCAACCCGCCAGGCCCGGAGATCGCAGAGTTTTCAGGGACCAATCGGTTGTTCAGAAAGCGCTTAGTTTCAGATAAATTTCTTCCATCACCTGATTACTTTTGAACACGAAAGAGCGAGGGAGACAAGCAGAGTTTTCCACAATTGACCTCCCTAACCGTTGCTTTTTGTCTCTCTCTCTCTCTGTTTCCTTGCAGGAACTCGCGGCCCCTGGCGGCCGACACCGGGTACTGGGCCGAGTCGCTGCCCCTGATGGACGCGCCGCTGTGCGCCGTGATCGACCCGATCCGCGACTACCGCTGGCACGCCCTGCGCTGCGGCGGCCCCGAGACGGCCTCCTTCCTCTGCGAGATGCCCGGTGAGTACGAGCGACGAGCCCTCGACCCCTCGAGCCCTCGCACACCAGTCGAGCCACGACCCGTCGTCCTTTCCTTGAGCAACTTCCTTGACCCCACCTTGATCTTCCCGTGATCCTGGAATCGGCCAATTTCGCGCCCTCGTTTGATTAACTTGTCTTCCATTTCGTCTCCTCTCTCCACCCAGTTCCCTCCTGGGCCGACACCTGCATCATCAAGGACATGCCGGCCCTGACCATGCAGTACATGGCGGACACCGCCAGCATCGAGCTGATCCGGAACTGCGGCGAGGAGGGGCTCCTGCGGCAGTCCTGCCGCAGCAAGGACGACCGTGAGCGCGTCGTCCGCGAGCTGATCTGCCCCAAGGAGCGCTACGAGGCCCAGCGGATCAACGACATCACCAGCTCGCACTTCAAATCGCTCCAGCTGATCAACAGCATCCCCAGCGATAACAACGAGAACAACGACATCGAGCTGCTGCCCCTCGGCGCCGTCTCGGGCTCCCGATCCGCCTCCCCGTCCTCCTACGGCCCGCCCTCGTCCAACTCGAGCCCCGACTTCGGCGAGTTCGCGGCCCTGTCGCCGTCACGGACCCAGACTCAGACCGAGAAGAACCCGGTGCAGCGGCTGATCGAGCAGTTCAACGTGGACGAGCTGATGCAGGCCGACCAGGCCGAGGCCCAGCGAGGGCTGAGCGGCTTCCACATCCCCGGCGAGATCCCGAAGCCGGTGAAGAAGCTGGCCAAGAAGGTCGTCGGGCCGAAGGCCGGGGCCGACTTCCCGGCGAAGAAGGCGCCGGCCCAGGGCAAGAAGAAGGAGGAGGAGAAGCAGGATCAGTTCCAGGTGGCCCAGAAGTCGCCGAAGGACTCGTCGGACACGTCGCGCCACGCGCTCGAGGACATGATGATGGGCGACCAGGCGCCGGCCGAGGGCGGGTCGCGCGAGTCGCACGAGGCGCTGCTGGCGCGGGACGCGGACAACGAGGCGTCGAACGAGATCGTGAGGCCGCTGCCGCACATCAAGAAAGTGCTGCCGCAGGACCTCAAGACGATGCCGACGCTCGTCGAGCGCGAGCAGAGGAGGGACGAGCAGGAGGCGACGACCACAAGCACAACATCAAAAACAACAACAACCACGACGCCGGCTCCTGCCACCCAGACCCCGATCGCCCTGACCACGGAGGCGCCGACCGAGACCCCGTCGTCGACGTCGTCGTCCTCCGGCGCCGATGCCTCGGAGGCCCCGGCAACGACACCCACGACGGCGGCGGCCACGACGACGACGGGGGCGGCCACCATCGGCCACCCGATGCACCCGCAGCAGGCGCGCAGCAACGTGATCAGCGAGGAGACGCAGCACCCGCACGTGAAGGAGTCGCCCGACAACAGTCACTTCATCCCCCCGATGCTGCTGGTGAAGTCGCACTACGTGCCGCCGGGCGAGCACCACCATCAGCACCAGCACGAGCACGAGCACGAGCACGAGCACGAGCACGAGCAACATGAAGGGCAGGAACAGCGGGCGCAACACGAGCGACCCGAGCAGCATCAACGGCGCGAACAACGCGAGCGACTCCAGCAACTCGGACAACGCGAGCACCAGCACCAGGCGGAGACCGCTGTGGAGACGATGGCGACGACGTCGACGACGACAACGGCGGGGGCGACGACTGCGGCCGGGGAGAACCAGACGACCGAGGCCCCGGCCGCCACAACCTCGATGGCGAAGGAGCACCCGAAGGAGGTGGAGACCGAGCAGGGGCAGGAGCTGCGCGGGAAGGAGCAGGTACCGGATGGGGATGCGGTTGGGCCAGCGTCAGAGCGGGCAGCCGCGATCGATCGGCCAGCGACGACAGCAGGTCCGGCAGCAACAGCAGCAGCGCCAGGAGCTGCAGCTGCAGATCGCGAGAAGGCGGACGACGAGGTCGGGCGACGGGGCGACGGCAGCGACAGCGGGAGCGGCGTGAAGGGTCAGAAGACAGAGAAGAACTTGGAGCAAACGGCGGTGGAGGCAGTAGCAACAACAACAACAACAACAACAACGACAACCACCACCATCAGCCCTCCAACGACTGGAGCGCCGAACGCAGCAGCAGGAGGCGAGATTCCAGAGCAACAACAGCAACCACAGGCGACGAGTGCGGACGAGTTGACGATGACGACAACAACTACTGCAACAACAACAACAACAACAATGAGACCCCCAGCCAGACAACCGCAAGCAGCCCAGCAACCGGCGGCAGAGACAGAGACAGAGACAGACACAGCAACAGGAACAGTCGAAGCAGCGACAACGACATCGGCAACGGCGGGAATTCAACGAGAAACTTCCGGTGACGATCGAGAAGACAATGGCGAGAAGACCAGCAATAACGACAACAATAACGATAACAACAACAACAATGATAACAACGATCACAACAAGAACAACAACAACAACAACCCCAACCTGGCTGCAGCAGGTGTCGTTGATAAACAGGAAACATCAGCAACGGAGGCGTCCGCAGCAGGTGTTGTTGCTGCAGATGCGGCACGAACAACAACAACAACAACCAGACCCCCTGCTGCAGCGGCATCAGAGGAGACAACAACAACAACAACAACAGCAGCAGCAACACCATCAACAGCAGGAGGCGGAGGAGCCGAGGAAGCGGCGGCAACAGGGGCAGCGGCCACGACGTCGGCGGCACCGGCCGCCCTGGCAACAACGACAACAACAACAACAACAACCACCACAACCCTAGCACCATTAACAACAACAGCAGGAGCAGCGGGCGCACCTGCCGACGTCGAGATCGTCCCGACGCGCAACTTCCTGAAGGAGGAAACGGAAACGCCGTTCAAGCCCAATCGACGGCGCTCGCTCACGAAGCCGGAAGCGGCGAGCTACTTCAAGAAGATCCTCGGCTAGAGAGGGACGGCGGCGGGCACGGACGGAGACAGAGATGGGTGG
Source organism: Coelopa pilipes (assembly GCA_947389925.1). Classification (NCBI taxonomy): domain Eukaryota; kingdom Metazoa; phylum Arthropoda; class Insecta; order Diptera; family Coelopidae; genus Coelopa; species Coelopa pilipes. Next base: position 26,079,378 of record OX376700.1, on the reverse strand, counting down.
AGCGAAAGGGACAGAAGGTCGAAGAGAGAGGGCGAAGCGAAGGCGCACAGATGGCTGGACGGACGACCGACTGAGGACGACTGGGGACGACCGACGGCGACTGAGGACGACTGGGGACGACTGGGGACGACTGAAGGCGGCGGAAGGGCTGCGGGAGGGATGAAGAGGGGATGAAGGAATCGAGTCAAATTGCCGAGCAGATGGTTTGTGTTGTAGTCTTAGGTTTACGAGCGGACGAGGGCTTCGCAGGGAGTCCCGAGAGCGCGCGCCAGCAGGTGGCGGGCGTGCGATTTTGCCAAAGTACATGTAATTAGGTAGACGAGGAACCACAGCAACAATAAAGGAAACAACAACAACAACAACAAGAACAAGAACAACAGGATCAATTAGAGCAAGAACAACCAGTCCAGGAGCTTTGCCAAATCCGCCAAATCCGCGGAAGCCGGAGACGCTGAACGGAAATAGAGACACAGAAAACCGCAGAGAGAAACGAGTTTGAAGAAATGTGTTTTTATTTTGTCTCTTCACAAAACGAGGAATTTCGAGGAAGAAGAAAAATTAAATAAAATCGCGGGTTGGTTTCATGGGAATCATTAAAGCTCGATTCGTTGCAAACAAAAACAAAAACTGCGGAGCGATTGAACCACAGCAGCAACAACAACAACAGCCGCAACAACAACCACAAAACGCGTTCATTCAATGCGATTGAATTCTCCGGTGTTCGATCGCTTCGATTCGATTTATGGAAAATCACTCACACGTTAATTAAAACCCTATTGAGAAATTCAAACGAAACAAAAACCAAACGAAAACCAAAACAGTAAACAACAAATTTAATAACTATGAATATGAGCATTAAGGACACAAATGAGATTAAAAGTATATATACAAAACAATTAAAAATATAAATAAAATACACTTAGCGTAAAGTTTTCATCGTAGCGTAACGAGAGGCGACTGTTGAGTACGAGTCCATCGTATGTTAATGTAATTAAAATTAATAAAATTCACAACAACAACAAGGAGAACAACCACAACAACTACAAGAACAACTCGACCCCACTCGCCTCGATTCGATTCGGTGGCATCGGAGTAAAACACTCTAATAATTGCGATTTTCCGCAGTCCAGGTCGAGGGAAATTTTGAACGAACGAGGTGGAGGCCGAGCCGGAGCCGAAGGACCTTCGCACGAAGGACGCAGAGAGAGTAATTGGGATATCTAGAAAAGGAAATAAATGTACTTGAGACGGAATCAACCGTAGCTCGAACACACTTGTGGTCGCTTCATTTGGATCCCCGTGTGTTTCGAAGCATTCGACAGTCGAGTTTTTAATTGAGGGTGTTGATTGCAACAACAACAACAATAGTAAAAACAAGAACAACAACAATGCACAAATGTCCACGCAATAAGATTTCCAACAAATATTGATATTGAATAAAATTAATAAAAATCTAGAGAAGGAGTTTTTGTTTTGCACTTTAATTGGAGGAGGTTTCTTTGGCTTCCTTCCCTTGCTGGATTCGGGGAGTTTCGCTCAGTGTACTTAGGTTTCTCTCTGCGGAATTTCCCTCTCCCTCTCTCTTCCCCTTTTGTCCTCGCCTTTCAGCGCTTCCTGAAACTCCCAGGCCTCCTTCCGTCAACCCTCCTTCTCCTCCGTCCACTCTCGAGCCGCTCGCCGCTCGCCGTCCATCACCCCGAATCCTCCGCGCCTCTTTCCGCTCGCGTTGCCAGCTCATGGACCGGAAACGGCCTCGTTGCGCAGTGATTGCCGAAGCCCCCGCCCGGCGCTCCAGACGCTAATTGACAACATTTGCGGCCAATTAAAGCGCCCTGCGTCGCCGACTAATTAAACCCGCCTGGGCCCCTCGGCCGTTCCTCCTTCTGCGCCCTCGTCTCCGCCTTCCTCTGCCTCTCCCTCCCCTTCCTCTGCCTCTCCCTCCCCTTCCTCTGCCTCTCCCTTCCCTTCCTCTGCCTCTCCCTCCCCTTCCTCTGTCGCTCCCTCCCCTTCGTCCGCCGCCCCTGACCCGCGGCACCCGTTCGCGAATCCCTTTTCCTGCCATTCGCGCCACTCGACGGCCAAAGTTCGCCGCGCGTCCGCCTCTAAGCGCGTGCTGCCGCCGTGCCAGGCGTTGGCAACGCGGCCACCGCCGGCAACTGAATCCACGGCCCTCGTTGTTGTTGTTTGGGTGGGTTTTGCCGGTGTTTTTGTTGGAGTTTTTTCCGTTGCTCTCGTTGCGGGTTTCGCTGTCGGTGTCGTTGTTGCTGTAGCTGTTGCTGTTGCTGTTGATTGTGATTGCGTTTGGAAGGGTTTTCGTTCCCGTTGTTTCGTTCTCTTGATTTCATGCCCGCGGTCGTGGCAACAACAACAACAACGACAACGACTCGATTTCTGAGAACAGCAACAGCAGCAAGAACATTCAAAGAGCAATAACAACAAATCCAACCAAGCAGAACCAGAACGACCTCAGCACAAATACAGAAACGACGTCAACGAAATCACCAAAAACGACATCAACGAAAGCGAAATCAACGAAAGCGACTTCAACGAAAGCGACTTGAAATGAAAACAAGAACAGCGTCGAGAAGGACAACAAACAAATCCTCCGGCACAGTCCTATTTCCGTTTCCGCTCGGGCAACGCTTCGCGATCGCTATTAATTTCACCCGGCCAGCCCGGGGCCGAGGGTCGGGGGGTCGAGGCGGCCGGGCTGGGGTCGGTGGCGGCCGCGGCTCGGTGCTGCGAGGGCCCGGGCGCCGGAGCCAAAAATAATGTTTATGGCCGGCTTTTGGCCAAAACCACGGAGCGACCGACGACCGACGCCCAGCCGAGCCTGGGGGCGTGCCTGGAGGGCGTGGCGGGCATGTGGAAATTGACTCGATTACGCGTCGTTCGCTCGTCCGTCCTTTCAAACGTTCAGCCCCGGGCGCCGTGGGCCGGTTCGAGGCGTGGCCGGGAATCGCTTGAGCTCAGCCCGCTTGAGCTCAGCCCCGGCCGCGGCCTCCGTGGCTCCGGCGAAGCCCCCGGTTTCGTGGCTCCTGATCTCAACTCGGACGAGTCCTGACCACAGACTGACAGGAGACGCCGGAGCGAGGTGGGGAAATGGAGAGGGTGGAGGGAAGGAGTCAATTGGGAGGGGTGAGAAGAGAATGATGGAAGGAATGAGTCAAGAGGGAGCAGTGAGGAGAGCTGGGAGGAAGGGATGCGAATCGGATGTGAAAAGTCGTCGAATCGAATCGATCTTGAAAATAAACCAGAAATAAACAAGAAGAAAGCACGGGAGAGAGGGGAAAAGGGGAAAAATGAAGATATTTTTCGATTTCCTCTCGCTGATTCCATGCCCTCGTTTACGTAAGAGCGGCAACGAGATCTCGCCATAGCCGGTGGTAATTATTCTGGTTATTATGTATTTTTAATATTTCCGTAAGGCCGCTTTGGATTCCGCAAATGCGAGTCCGCCGCCGCTCATCCTTTAATGCCTTCCACCATGCGGTGATCAAGCGCAATAGCAATAACTACAACAACAACAATATACAACAACAACACATTTATCCGTCCAGTGATAAAATAATAATCGTAATAAAGACAGTGAAGAATTGCGTAAAATCCGAGTAAAAACTTCGTGAACAGGACTCAGGACTCAGGCTCATGGCATCAAAAGCTGCGCCCACGGTAAGCTGTTGTTGTAGTTGTTGTGTTGTGGCGAGAAACATCTGTTAATTATGCATTAAATTAACGGCCTAGGGGGGGGAGAGAGGGGGGGCTCCATTAATAACAGTAATTTCTTTGCTTAAAATGCAATTTTCGACGTCGAAAACTGAATTTAATGTGCTCCAGTCCTCTCGCTCGCTCACACACACACACACACATACATAAAAACACACCAATGCCTCCATACGTCCACATGCATCGCCCCACATATACAAATACATATTCAGGCTCACACACACCCTGGCCTTGGGCAGGGGTCGCGCGTCGGAGGAATTAAAAATTTAAATGTCGCCCACTAACGATGAGAAATGTCACCGGCAGCGTTGCCAACTGCGTGACCGAGTCGCCCGCACACACACGCTCTCACCCACACACCCACACACACACAGACACTCAGACACACACAGGCCGACGCTCACACACTCGGCAAAGTCATTTATATTTAGTTTGGAGTCGAGAGGCCCCGAGGCGCGGCTCTCGTCGGGTCCCCGAAGTGTGATGAAAATTTCGCACACCATTACACGCACTCACACGCACACTCACACACTCCAACGAACCCACTCACACATGCGGAAACATTGGACACACACCCACGCCGAGCCGCTCCAGCACCAGCGCACGTTCGCTCTTTTCAGCAGTCGTCGAAGCGCTTTCAGGGCACGGCGCCTCCAAGGCAGACCTTCAAAGGGCGTTGGCAACGCGAAAACGGGAGGGGCAGGGGCTGAAAGAGGAGGGGGGGGAGGAAGGGTGGGGGCGGACGGGCGGAGTCGCAAATTGGTGGGCATCGCATTCGGATGCGCTCGCGAGCCGGGAGACGCGGGAGAGAAGTCGGTGAAGGCACTAAAGGGAAGTGAAAGGAGCGAGGGAAATGGGGGGAAGCGAGTGAAAGGAAGCAAGTGAGAGGAAGCGACTGGAAGGAAATGTAAAAGAGAAGAAGGAAATGTAAAACAGCAGAGAGAACTGTGAGAGCAGAAGAGAGGGAGCCGAAGACCAGAACTTGCGGGACACGAGCGAAGCCCAACTTCAGAACGAATTCCGCCGATCGACGCCCGGTCCGTCGACACTGCTGCACGTGCCGCCAGACCCAGGCCTGAGACGTCCCTCTGGCTCCCCTGCGAAATCCTTCTGAACCCCCTCTCGCCACTCACTCGACATCACGTTGACGACACCGACGTTGACGGCCCTCGCCATCTGGTTTGGCCGACGCGCGCGAAAACAGAAAACTCTTCCAGCTTCTCCTCCTCTTCCTCCCCATCCTCCCCATCCTTGCCGTGGTGCTGGACCGCAAAGGAGGCCGTGGACGAAAGGGAACCTGCCGGAAGTCCTGTCGCCCCTCGGCAGCCGCAGTCATTGGTGTCTGAGGCGAGGCTGCGGCTGCGGCAGCAACGAGAAGAACAACAACGTGAACAAGAAGAAGAAGAAGAGCCGCAGCTCACACTTCAACAAGACAGCAACAACCACCATGACAAAGTCTCTTATCAAGCAGCAACAACAAAGGGGCGTCACCGGCAACAACAACAACAGGGATCTCTTCAACTGCAACAACGAATGCCGTCGCCAACAGCAACAACAACAGCCCGATGCTGCTCCAGGAAACAACAACAAATCATTCTCCCACAAACAACAACAACATCTTCCTGGAACAGCAACAGCAACAGCAACAGCAACAAATTTTCCTCCAACACCACGAGTAGGAGAACAATAAAAACAACAGCTGGAAGAATAGCAGTAACAACAGCAACAGCAGCAATACTGCCAACAACTACAATTGCAACAATAACAGCAACAACAAACATTTCCACAACAACAACCATTACAACAAGCATGGGTCTAGTAATAGGCAACTGTTCTGCGGCGGCGAAGAAGTCGTCAGGAGCAGTCATTTGAATTGTCACAAAAGTAGATAAAGGATAATCACCAACCGCCGTTGGCCTGCAGGAGCGGGGACCGGGAGGGTGAAGGGGAGAGGGCGAGGAGAAGACAGGGGTCGAGGCGAGACCGCGGTCGGGAAGCGGGCACGGACGAGCAGACGACACTTGTCGAAGACGACAAAGGGAACAAAGGGAGGCGAACAAGCGAGGGAGCGAAGCAGGAGAGTGACAAGGGTGGAGAGATAGGGAGGGAAGGAGGGCGAGAGAGAACAGCTCTATTCCATCGGAACAATGGGAGCTCGAGGTCCCGCAGGACATGTGTCTGCGTCCTGGAAGCGGGCGAAAATGTTGCTTTGACAGCGAAACCGCTTCCCTCCTGCCGTCAGGTGCGATGAGGACGCGGCGAAGTCGACGATGAGAACGGGGGAGGACGAGCACGATGATGAGCAGGAGGATGGCAACGAGGATGAACATGAGGGCAAGGATAAGGAGGATGAGGGCGAGGACGCGGTTGATTGACATCGTCAATGATCGATGGGCGGAATGATGGCCGTTTGGGTGGATGAGACATCGATGAAGTTTCTATTTTTATATTTCCTTTCACGTCTTTCGATTGAGTTCCCCAATTTTATTTTATTCGAATTTATCCTTATTATTTCTACTTATCATTTGCAGTACGCTGTCATTCAATTCATGGAAGTAAAATGTATTACTTTAAGTTGTTATTTTTCTTCTTTTCCATCAGAAGTTTCGTAGTATTTCCATAATTTTCTTACATTATTATTATTATCTTATGTCCTCACGATTTCTGTTCAATCAAATAATCAAAGGAATTTGAATATTAGAAAGAAAAAATTAAAATTAATTCTTTTTAATTTTAAGCAAAAGCCATCCGCTCCTTAGTATGCTATTATCTTTTGTTCCCCTTTTTTTAAGGTCAATTTTTTCAAATTTGTTCCAAAAATTCATTGTAAACAATTTCACTGCATCTTCGGCCTGACGAAAATCTGAGCGCCCGAAACGTCTCCAACCCGCACCCACCCTCGTCTTCGCCCGACCCAAACCCAACCCTTCCCGCCCCTCGTGGCCCCCTCTCCTTCCTTCCCTCCTTCCACCTTCCCTTCCTCCCCATTGCCGCTTACATAATCGCTCCTTATCGACAGCTGTCGGCGATATTTCGACACAATTTCATGTCCCGGCAGCAACGACAACAACAATAAAAGCCCTACAACAATCACGCAGGACAACAACAACCACAAGCGGGACAACAGCAATAGTCGTTGCAATCGTAGCAATTGTGCATGACAACAACTACAAATAAAGAACGCCAACAACCACTGGGACTGCTCGAGATCCGTCGACGACTCCGGGCAGCAACGAGGGCTAAACCAATAACAAATAGCGGCAGCGACAACGGCGTCTAAACCAACAGCAGCCACATCGTTGGGAGCAACAACAGGAGCAACAACAGGAACAACAACAACAACGCAGCATATCAATAGCAACATCCCGGGCCAGGATTTGCGCGATCTCCACGCAGCGACTGCAGCATTTGACTTGCTTCGCTGCAATTGCTGCGAATCCGAGTGTGTGAGTGCGCCAGATGCGCGCGTGTGTGTGCGGGTGTGTGTCGCCCGTCTCTGTCTCAGCCAGGGAGTGCCAGGGCGGGAGAGTGGGAGAGGGAGCGAGTCGAGAGATGTGTTTAATGCTGACGTACTTAGGGAAATTGCAAAAATCCATCCGGCGGCTGGAGCAAACGCGCCGACATGGCGAATAAGCGAGGACATCAGTGGGAGTGGAAGGCGGGGAAGACGAGGGGGGACGGGCGAAGGAGAGGAAGGGGGAGGGGGAGAAGGACGACGACAACAACGACAACCGGCCCGACAAGAGCGACAGGAGCGACAGGAGGAGGAGCAGCAGGAGGTGGAAACGGTTTCACATTTCATAACTTTCCAAGCAGGATAATATTTTCGCATATCCTTTTCAATTTTGTTGCTGCCGAGACTCCGGCGTCTCCCTCACTCGCTATCTCGCTCTCTCGCTCCCTCTCACCCTGTCTCACTGCATCCCACTCGTTTCTTCTGCCTCAGTCTCTGCGCGCTGGAGTCGATATCGCCGTCGGTTGTGTGTCGAAGGAGGCGGCGCAGCGGCCGGAGGTGGAGAGGAGAAGAGGGTGGAAGAGACAGAGATGAAGATGAGGACGACGGCGAGGACGAGGAAGGACGAAGACGCGAAGCCTCCTCGCCAAGCATTTCCGCTTCCGTTAATGCAAACTTCTCGCTGTGAATTTTTACAGAATTCGCTCCACTCTCGGTCGCCCCACGCACGCTCGTCCTCACACTTGCCGCCGCCGTCGTCGTCGTCGTGAGAGTCACAGACAAGGACACAAGGACACATGGAGACATGAAGACACTCGTATCCTTGACACTCGCGCCCCAGAATGAAATGGAAAACGCTCTCCGCAAAGTGACAATGGAGTGACTGGCGTCGGGCGCGCCACACCCGAGTCGAGGGTCGACCCGGGGCCGAGCCGGGCTCGCTGCAGGCCGGGCACGACGGCCGACCGACTGCAAGGCGGCCTCGTCCTGCCGCTGCACTCCCAAGTCTTGCGTCGTTCGTCTCACGTCCCTCGTCCGTCGTCTGTCGTCTCACGACTCTTGTCTTTCTTCTTCGTCTCTGGTCCGTCTTCTGTCGCCCTCGTCCCTCGCCCTCCGCCCAGCGTCCTTCGCGATCGTGGGCGGTCGGTGGCCCGGAGTGCGTCAAACTGTCGCTCAGCGCGGCTTCACCGAAAGACAAAGAGACCGAGCGTGCCATCTCCATCTCTCCATCTCTCCCTCTCCCTCCCACTCTTTTCCTCCCCCGCACTCGACCACGTCTTTCTAAATCGTCTTCGTCGTTGTCTCTGCTCGTTCTCATCGCCGTCAACGTCGTCGTCGTCGTCGTCGTCGTCGTCGTCGTCGTCGTCGTCGTCGTCGTCGTCGTCGTCGTCGTCGTCGTCGTCGTCGTCGTGGTCTTGTTGTTGCTTCTTTTGTCGTGGTTGTTGTTGTTACTGCCGTGGTTGTAGTTGTAGTTGTTGTTGCCGCTGTTCTGTTGTTCTGGTTGCTCCTGTTGCCTTTGCTGTAGTTGTTGTTGTGGATGCTGCAGTCGTTTCTGCCTCCTCTCCTTCTCATAGCCGTCGTCCCGTTCGTCGCCTCGCTGCCGTCACTTCCGTTTCCGCTGACTCCTGCCTCAATCTCACCCACTCTCTCTCTCTCGCTCTCTCTCTCTCTCTGGCTCTGTCGACTCTCGGCAGCTCCTCGGTCTCATGTTCTGTAATTTCCGCTGTCAATTTATTTTATTCGCCTCGGCTGCCGGGGTCCCTCGCCCTCAGCCTCGCCCTCGCCCTCGCCCCCGACTCCACCACATACATATATATTATATTATACTTCTGCGTGACCCCCTCGCCTGACCCACCACCCCGCCTCGCCTCGCCTCGCACGCGGATATTGACGGCAGTAAAATGCGAGATGTGAAAGGATTTAAGTTAATAACTAGGATTCGGGGTCGAGAAGTCGTCGACGACTGACTCGTGTCAGCGACGACGAGGGCCTCCCGCATCCTGCCTGCAACGTTGCATCGGCGAGGACGAGTTTTTCGCGCGAGTTTCGCTCCATTTCCGCCCACCACCCCCCCCCCACGTCCTTCTTTTGGCCCGTCGATCGTGGTGTGTCTTAGAGCTGTTGGACTCCTTGGCGAAACCATCGTCAATCATTTCTGCTATCTTCCTTTTTGCTCCACTTCCTTTCCATTTTTCAATAATTTTCAATGTTCTGTAACAGCAACAAAAACTGCGAATTTCAATAAATTTTCTACAATCAAATTTTGCTCGTTCTTCCCATCTCTTTGACAATATTTTTCTACAATAAAAATAAAAACGTTAACTTTTTAATACATTGTCTTAAATTCATTGTTTTCCGCATTTTGAATCAATTTGATTATAATTTTCTCCAAAAGCAATAAATATATTTTTCAATATATCTTCATAATATTAATTATTTCTTCACTTTTACACCTACTTCTCATTCTTACCTGTTATATTTTTTTAATTTATGACTTTTTTCCAAATTTTTTTCATTTCACTTATCGTCATCGTCATTGGCTATTTTAAGTAAACGTTTAAAATTTGTTTTACCAAAATTTCGTACTCCGAACATCCTCTTGGTTCTGTTTATTTTTCCGCAATGGAAGTATTTCAATTTTCCACAATGATTACTGCGATCTTAAAACATCCTCATTTCACCCCTTCAACCACTCACTCAACGCCCTGCTTCCACTGCGACTCGACTCAACCTCGACCCCGCACGCAGGTTGAACCCGGTTGGAGCCACGCCCTCGCACCTCCCGGCGCCGTGACCCCTCGGGGCCATAAATAAATGGCGCGGCGAGTCCTCGCGTTGATCCCGCTGTCGAAATCCATTAAGGCAGTCGAGCTCGGGCTCCTGGTTAAAACCGCCAAATCCCGCACACAATCGTACGTCATCCGACGGTCGGTCCCTCGACTCCCGGCTCCTGACTCCGGTCGTCGGTCTTCGGTCCCCGGTCTCCTGACTCCGGTCTCCTGTCTCTTTCCTCTGGCTCTGACTTTGCTCTGACTCGGCCCTGGTCCGGGCTCCGCGGTCGTGGCCCGCACGGAGGGTCCTGGAAGGGTCCTGTTTCGCAGCAGTTCATCCGACGACGACAGCGACGTTCGCATGATTTTCGACGACGACCGACGACCGACGTTGGACCGACAGCACGAAGCGGCGACTTCATAAAAAGACCGCAACACATTTAACGGTTACGACGCCCGAGCGACCCGAGCGACCCGCGGCGGCTGCGAGCGCATTGGGCTGCAGCTCGTCCTCGCGGCGAGAACAGCAGCAAACACCAACAACGCCCCACATACACCCACACCCACACCCACACACTGACACTGACTAATAACCGCCTTTCCGCAACGAGCAGCGGCAGCGGAAGCGGAAACAGTCACGGGCGCTGCCATTAAAATGCTCCTCTAGCATTCCATTTGATCCGAGATGTTGGCGGCGAGCGCTTTAATTGAATTTTATGACAATGTCTTCTGTGTATGTGCTTACTTCTTCTCCTCGTCCTCGTCCTCGTCCGTGTCCGTGTCCGTGTCCCTGCTTGTGTTTCCGCCCCCAAGTCCTGGCGGTGGTCATGTGTGAGAGCGTGTGTGAGAGCGTGTGTGCCTGGGTGTTTGTTTGCCAGGCTGCAGTAGATTATGTGGCTTTTATGGCGAATTTGTTTAATTCTCGTAATTTATTTGTTGATATTAGAATCTGCCGCCGAGCAGATGGAATTGACTTCATGCCAACAACATGCTCAAGTGCGAGTGTGTGCGAGGAAGTGGCTTCATGCGTGTGTGTGTGTGTGTGTGTGTCTGTGTTAATTTGCGTCCCACCTCACGAACACTTGGAGGCAGTAAATTAACCGAGTCCCCGGGCTCACGAGCCGGCCATAAAAAGGCCTCCGCTTCCCAGAACCCACACCCACGCCACTTGTCCCAAGTAGACTTCCCTCGGCGGATATGTATGGATGGATTGACTGTATGTATGGATTGACTGACTCGCAATAAGTGCTCGGCGATCGCTGGCTCTCAGTGCATCAAAATGTCGAAATCAACCGACTCCGTTTTCCGACTGAAGCGACTCCGATTTGAAATCTAAATAAGCACAAACACAAACACAAACACGACCGGAAACTGAACGGCCCGCATCATTTAAATCGATTTCCCTCCCGGCCGCCCCTCTCGGCGTCCTCGCTGGGGGCTGGAGTGGATGCGGCTTCGGCTTCGAGGCCGGGGCTCATGCGAAAAGCAATTAAAAAGCCACCGATTGATCTCGACCCCAATCACGGCGAGACGACTATCGACTAATGCTCTCCCTCTCCCCTCCCCCTCTCCTCCCTTTCTCTCCCCCTCTCGGTCTCTGATTACACTATTTCAATTATAGTTTGATGTGTTTCTCCCATCGTTGCCCATGTGCGAGTGGGCGTTGGCTAGTTAGCCAGCTCCAAGCTCGGCAATAACTCGTCCCAAAGTCCAGGGGCGGAAATGCAAAATTGATCGGGGCGCCGGATCTCGCTTCAAGCGTTTAGATTAAAACGCAATTTCGTGTCGATTGCCCACGAGTTATAGTAATAGTTATTATTATTGTTGTTATTGTTATGGTTGTCAGCGGATTTTGCGAAATGTCAAAGTGTCGGCAACAAAATTGCAAAACATTGCATTAACAACAACAATTGTTAGCGACAACAACAACAAAGCGATTGAACTGCCAACACAACAAACACACACACAAGGTGCGCGAACAAATATTTAATTCCTGTAATGTTCAAAATGTTCCCATTTCCTCCCGATGGCTTTTTAAATATGCGGCAACGAGGCAAACACAATATTAATAAATTATGTTTCATTACGTATTCGCACTCACACAAACAAAACACAATCACGCACACACCAACACCCCCACCCCCACCCACACCAATGCATGGCGCATCGGCCACAATCTGCAATCAGCAAATGCAACAGAATCGGAGAAAAATCGAATCGAAAATTTGTGGTCGCCTGCGAATCGGAGTTTCAATTTGGCCAGTGTGTGTGTGTGTGTGTGTGTATTGACAGTTAATTTAATTATTTTGCCACTCAGTCCGGGCCGGGCAGGGCCGGGTCCTGGCGCGCGTCCGTGTTAATTGAACATTTCTGAGGCCTGCCGTTGTTGGTGCCGCAGCAGCCGCCACTTCAATATCGTCCAGATCGTATGAATTTGATGAAAAAAGAGTACATATATATGATTAAAAACGAAGGAAAAATGAAAAATAAAACATCGGAAACAAACAGAATTCAGAAATTAACTTCGATCGTCCCGACGGCTGCAAGTGCCAAATGAATCATTGATTGTTTGTTTTCCTCCACCAGCGATGTTTGAAAAATGGAACGAAAATATAATGAAGAGGAAAATCGAAAACGATGCTTTTAATAAATCAATTTTTGCTTCTGTTGCACGGGAAAAACGCAAATAAATAAATCGCAGTTGGTCCTAATTAAAATCACTCATACGCAACAGGGGACGAGCTTTTAATTTCGATCAAAAATCCGCTTCCACGAAGGCCGCCGCAACCAAACGGAGAGCAGCTGCAAGCAATTAAGCAGACAACAGCAATAACAGAGCACCGAGAACAGGGAGCAGGAAGTGGGAAGCCGGAAACGGGAAGGCACGGGGCGAATCGGCCGAGGAACCCACAGCAAAGCAGTGGCGACCAGCAGAGGACAAGGGAGCGAGTGGTCGATGTGATTAAAATTTTGATTTCTATTCGAAACAGCGAGCGGAAATTAAAACTTTCGTCCCCGCTCCGAGCACTCGCCACGACCGCGTCCCTGGTGTGTGGCGGCGGGAAATTGAATTCGGAATTCTTCGGCACGTCTTCCGCCACCGACACCGCCACCGACGCCCGCTCATCCGCGCCCGCCCACTGGCATTCGGATGAACCAAGGACACTCGAGCTCGAGCTCGAGCGTGCTCCTGTCGACCCCGCCTGGCCCGGTTCGCAGCCAACGTATGCAGCGAATCTTTTTCAAATTTTAATTAATAAGCTTTTCGCGGGCTTCGTCCTGATCCTGCTCCTGCTCCTCCTCCTCCTCCTTCGCCGCATTGCGCTCCTTCAGCTCGAGTTCGCCACGTCCTCGTCCTCATTTCCCCTCGACCCACTTTCGACCCTCCGATTCACTTTCTCCCCTCGACCTTTGCCGCCTCCTTCGCTCTCCTCCCTCCTCTGACCGGCGTCTCGTCTTTCGCTCTAGTTTCTGGCGCGATTCCTTCGAGATTTCCACCCAGGACTCGGCGCCCCCCGCCCCCCACGTCCGTCTGTCCATCTGTTTGTCTGCCTGCGAGTGTTGGCCTGTCTGTGTGTGTGTGTTGCATACTAATTAATATCGCATAGAACTCGATTCCCCGCCTTTCCCGCGACCCTCGCCACGGCTGCCCCTGCAAATATTTGCCGTGAATTTGCATTTCAATTATTTCATTGGATTCTTTTGAGGAATTGAATTTGCCCGGGACAAGAAAGAATTGCTTTCACGATTCGCTCCAGGGAGTCAGAGTCGGACTCGGAGTCGGACTCGGAGTCGGGGCGAGTGGTCGATGAATTCATTTGGAGCTTCTAATTAAATGGGAATTTTCGTCGTCGCTCGCTTCAGATCCTTGAGGATGACCTGCTCAATCTCTTCGCCAAGCCCGGCGTCCAAATCGACAGGAAGTGGAGTCGAGGACCTCCCATGGGACGTTGATTAGCCGAGCAACGGTTTATTTCGACTGTTCCGGCTCCATTTCCATTGATACGCCGCAATACCCGAGAGCAGTCAGTTTTGAAAAATACAAAAATTGTTTTTCTATTTTCGGCAGGTTCGACTCGAGCGCAATCACCGTCCACTGGAACAAATCCGCAAACAGAACTAATAAATATATTATTTTCCGCAAAACCAACACGAAAACAACATAAGCCCCGATTCGACTACGGATTCCGGGGATTTGAAACGAAACACAGCCAAACACGAGCGAGTGATGGACGTTTTTGCGGCTCGAAAAGTTTTGATGATCAAATATTCGATAAATAAACCCCATAAACTGGAGTAACAAAAAAGAGCAAAAGTTATTGGAAAAATAAATTCCACACAATGGAATAAAAAATGAAATAAATTATGCAAAAAAAATATATAAAAAATAAAAATTCTCCACTTTGATTTACTCGGAGAAAACAACATAAAAGCGAAATATTCATAAAAAATTCATTTGCATTTCGACTTTGATTGTTGGCGAATAAAATATTCCTGAAATATGGAGATTTTTAATTTTCATCTACTTTTATTATTTTCCCGGAATGCGCTTCGCTTTTGACGACTTCTCGTTATTCCGATGACCACCACGGTGGTTTTGCCATTAAAGATTCACCTAATTATAATTTTAATGAAGACGTTCTCCGTCGTTGTAGCCAATGGATGCCAATTAATTGAACTAATATTTTTAATTCGAGCAGAACGTTTCAGTCGATCCGGTGGATCCGTCGTCCTGGTCGCCCCTCTGCCGGGGTCTCGTCTTTCGTTTAATCCTGCTCCAGTCCTTCCTGCCCCGGGCACCGAAATCCCGCCCTTCTTCTCTTCCTTCCTTCTCCTCCAATCTTCGTCCTCCTGCGACCCTCGCTCGATCGCCCTCCCTCACTTCAATGAGATTCGATCCGATTCGATTCGTGTTGATGAAGTTTCTGCTAGTCGATGATTATGTGCTTTTCATTATCCTAATTTTATTCGCCTCTCGCGCTCCCTCTTTTTCAATTCCTCGTTCTCGCCTTCTTCCCTTCCCCCGATGCCACCCTCCCTTGCCATCCCTTTCCCCACCTCTGTTATTATTTTTTCATTGCTATCGCCTGCACCTGAGGGCTCCTGGGAGAGGGTGCGGCCTGGGTTGGGTTGGTCTGGGGTCGCCGGCGGAGGGCAAACGTTTTTCTGTTCCCTCCCGGTGCTAAATCAATTTGCGGCGCCCGCCCTTCCGCCCTACGACCCTTGCGACGGGAAATTTTTACGCTGCAATTAGAGAAGTTACTGAATGCGATTCCAATGGACTCGCCGGAGGCAATCGAGAGGCGAAGGTGGGTCCAAAGGGAGTCCAAGGCGATCGAGTGGGAGTCCACAGAGTCTCCAACAGGGCTCCCAGATGCCCCAGAGGATACCTACCGGCAGCTGTCGACTCGTTTGGTCCTTTCTTAGAGGAATCGCAACTCCTTGCGCAAATTACTTACAGATTTTTTCAATTCCATTGCTTTAGCCAAAGGTTTCCCAACGACAAATGGAGTAGAATCCATGAAGAAGATCCACGGCCCTGGACCCCTTGAGGCCACCACGAGGGACGTTTTAAATCCTCGTAGTCAACGTCGGATCCGAGCATGGAAATATGATGGAGAGAAGGCCCTGCTTTACGAGGGAATGAATACTCGGACAGTGAATAAATAAGCACGATGCCCTGACACGGCCAGAGGCGGCGACTTTAGTTCGTGACAGCCAGAGAGGGAGGCGCGCGAGGCGACCGGGCTGCGCTTGGAGCAGCCGCAAGCACTCGGGCTTCCGGGGAAACTACAACAGATGTGGGGCTCAACACGAGCTCCGCCTGGTCTTCGTCTCGCCTGGTCTTCGCCTCGCCTGGTCTTCGCCTCGACCTCGTCTCTCCCGGTCCTGCTCCTCGTCTTGACCAGCCGACTGCAATGCGACCCGAGAGCCAGGCCTATAAAAACAGCAGCCTCCATAAATTCCCTGTCGCAGGCCCTGGGCTCGCTGTCTCTCTCCACACATCTCTCATTTGCGTCCTCCGTCCACGGCTCCTTGGCCACCTCTCTCCGACCTCCTCTCTCTCATCCTCTCCATCTGCCTCGGTTTATCTGTGTGGCAATCGCCAGGCTGCGTTGTCCGGTCGCTGTTGCATGGGCCTGAGATAAGGAGCGACCACACACACACGTCCCACTCACACACTCGCCACTCTCGCACATGGACGCGGGCCCCTCACGGCCGTCGTGGGCAGGCGAACGCAGCCCACACATGGACTCAATTGTGCTTTAAATCGTGCGGTGACCACGCCATAAATTCCCGCGGTGAGGGGAGGAGGGCGTGGTTGTTTCCCGGTCGCCCCGCCACGCCCCTTCCGGCCTCCCAACCCCCATAAGTCTCAATTAGAAGCGAATTATAATTTCCAATTAGAGCGGCCACGTGTGTAGGTGGGTCGGGAGTGGGTCACGGTGAGCCGGGATTCAACAGAGATCTCGTGAGGGTGGGCCGTGGGAGAGAGAGAGAGGCATGGAGGGAGTTGGTGAGCGAGGGAGAGGGAAGACCAGGCCCAGCCGTCTTTTAAATCACAATTAAATGACGAGGTCTGCTTGCAGAGCCGACCGCAACCGGAAAAAACGACGTGCTGGAACTTCAGGAGACGAAAACGAAAACCTGGAACTCCGCATCTGAAGCCTTCGAGGACGTCGGCCGAGGCTGGTGCGAATTTAAGTAATTTGCAATTGCCGACGGCGAAATTTATTTGCCGAAAGCGGTGGCAAAAATCACAAGCCATTATCCTGGCGACCGGCAGAGGACAGCACACTGGTTTGCCGGAAGCGGAAATGCTGCTGGCGGTAGCAACAACAACGGGAACCGACTGCAACTGGTTGAGAGCTTCGCGCGAAGGAGGGAAGCGGACGGGGGAGGAGGAGAAGGAGAAGGGAAGAACAATGAGAGCCACTTAAGGCTCGCCGTCGGGCCAGGACTCGGCTGGGCTGTGGCGATGGAAATCGACGCTTAACGAGCTCTCATTCGGCATCGTTTGCTCCTTGGTCCCTGCTCTTTAGCCACGGCTCCCGTTGCTCCTGCTGTTGTACATATTTTCCAGTGTTTTCTTATTGTCTGCGGACTTTTGCTTGCCACGGGCAGGAGTCCGTTTGGCTTTCGCTCCCACCTGGGTCTTTCGTCGCACTCCTGGCCTTCTTCACCTGCACTCCGTCACTTTCACCCCGTTCGCCTTTCGTCCCCCCCCCCGATCTCTCCGTCTTCCTCTCCTCAAAACCCATCGTTCTCCCCCTGTCTCCCTTCCTTTTGCTCTCCAACCCTCTTGGGCTTTTCCTCCCATCTCTCGTCTCTCCTGCCACTCCCTGCCTCTCTGCCAAGTGTGAAGAATGCAAACGAGGAAACAACGCCAGGCATCTTCAGGAATCCGGAATTGCCTACCGAGTCAATTACACACACACAAGCACACTCGCAAAACCACATGCCCTCCGTTCAACGTGTGCGGGAGGCGGGAAAATTTTCCAGAAGCACCTTCGTCCTCCGGTCGATGGACGACTACATTTTTCTGCATGTTTCCTCGCTTCCTTCCGGCCACAGGAGTTCCTCGCTTCCTTCCGGCCTGGGCAGATGAGTGGGGAGGGCAGGAAGAACACCGAGCAGGCAAGAACAACAGGAGTAAGAGCAACGAAAATAGGCACGACAAGGACACAAGCAACAACTGCCGAACCAACAACTTCTGCTGGAAGAACTTCAAGTGCATTCACGATACGATCGAACATTTCAATTGACGGCTTAATTGCCAGCCGGTGGCGAGCCCCAGGTCTCCACGTCCGTGTCCTTCTCGCCCTCCTCCTCAGCCTCTCCATCCTCTTCGTTCTCGTCCGCATCCTAGACTGTGTCTTGATCCCGTTTGTGTCCTCATCATTCTCCTCATCCTCATCCTCGTCCGACCGTTTGAAATTCCAGGCATTTGCAGTCGCCCACTCGCAGGCCGTCAAAGTAGGAAGCAAGCAAAACAACCGGAAGTCCAGGACACCGGAGAAGGTGCAGAGGGAAGGAGGCGACCCAATTAGTGTGGGGAGGAGGCGGTGGAGTCCGAGTGCGTGCGGATCTCAGATCCTTCAAGGGACACCCGACGAGGTCAGCCGCTGGTTTGAGCGCGCGACAAGACCCAATGTGTGTGAGGGAAGAATCGAAACGACTCGAGCCATCAAAGTATTCTCAGTAAACCAATGAATAAATTACGTAAATAAGTGAGTATTTTCCAAAGGAGAGATAAATTAAAAATATAGAATTTATAATTTAATCTCGTAAAATGTAAATAAGGAAATGACAAATTTTTTATCTGTGATTTATAGTGACATAAAATAATAATTATGAAAATAAAATGCAGAATTTATAGTTGCAAATGCAATTTTAAATGGAATTCAGAAGAAGCGAATAAATTGAAGAGGAAAATCAAAAATTCCATTCAATTCACCAGAATGAGAGCCGAAATAAACTGAGTTTAAGTTTAGGCAGAAAGAAATTATGATGAAAAAACGTTATTGAATTTCTGTCCGGCATAATTGGCTCAAAGGCAATTAATTTGCTGGGTCGAAACAAATACATTAGGAGCCGGAGAGAGAGCAAGAGAGCGGGAGGGGGAGATGCCGAAGATTAGACGGCTCAAAAGGACATCGAGATGGACGATAAATCGATGATTAATACGAATATTGCATTGCCGCAATGACAGACGGTCAATTTCCAAAAAATGTCCTGGACTTAATTGGCGCCAATCAAAGGATGGCGAAGGAACATGTGGAAGAATTTAGAAATTAAAGACGAGCAGACCGAGGAGAATTTCTCGGAATTGTCGTGGCAGGGGAGAGGGGAGGGAGACAGGCAGAGCGAGAGAGTGACAGAGACAGTTAATTAACACACAAAAAGCCACACTCGCGCAACAGCAGTTGGTCCGAAGGCATTTGGCTTTTACGTTTGTAATTCGAGCACTTTGTGGATGGATGCGACGGTGTGAGTGTACGTGTGAGTGTGAGGGTGTGTGTGTGTGCATGCTCATTACATAATTAATACGTGCACGAGAGACCAAGAACAAGAGCGAGACGACGACAGCGAGGACGAGGCCAGGAGACGCGGGAGGTTGGGAGACCAGAGGGAGTGAGGGAGAGGCGGCGAGGCGGCGAGCCGTGGTTCGTCCAGGGCTAGCGAATAGACAGATGGTCGGAGCGTTGAAGTCCCTCGTGCACATTTTTGCAGCAATTACTCGACGACCGGGCGTGTCCTTTGTATAGCGTCCGGTCGTCGGCCGTGGATCGTCGGCCGTGGTTCGTCCGCACCCGCGTCATCGGATCTCGACGTCTGGGGTCCGCGCGATGCGTCGGGATCGAGGGTCCGGCTTGGCTGCTCCTTCGTCCTCGTTCGTCGATGAACTCATTCGATGTCAGGATGTCGAGGATGTCGAGTGGACTCGAAGGGCTTCAGCCGTTGCCGTAGTTTGGACTGGGCTCTGGGTCATGTAGTTTTCTGCTTTCGCGTTGCTCGACTTTTCTGGGATTTCTTTGATTGAATTGAAAACTTTGCCTTTTCATTCATTCATCCCATTTTCATTATTTTGTTTTACCTTTTATTATTTCATTTTCTACTTTCTATTTTTACTCCCATTTTTTTTGTGTTTTTTTTTGTTTTTGTCAATCTCTACTTCGGTTCTAGCTTCAGTTTTGGTTTTAAATATTTTACCTTTTTTATTATTTTTATTTAATATTTTCTTATTTTAATTTGTTAAGCTAATTTTTTGTCTGAAATTTAGTTTTAGTTTGATTTGTCTATTTTCTTCAACATATTTTTAATTCTTATTATTTACTTTCTAATTCTGATTTCATTCCTCATTCTCGTATTTTCCATTTCTTACTTTCATTAGTAGTTTAATTTTTAGTTTTGTTTTGCATATTATTTGTATATTTAAATTTTTTATTTATTTTCTATTCCCTTTTTCCACTTCTCGTGTTCATATTTATTATTCTCATTCAGAGCTTTCCATAGTGAATTCTTATTTTTGCAAATTTCTTGTTCTTCCATTTATTTTTTGCTGACGTTTCCGCAATTCGAATGCTTTTTATTGCCGCTGTCATGTCGCACATCGCTTCGCATAAAAACAAAAGCCACTCATAGCCTCACACACACACACACACACACACACACACGCACACCCATGGCCACACTCAAGCAGACTACGCGAAACTCACACTCACGGCTGGCAGACAATTTTCGCTATCCGAGGAAAAATCCTTCCTTCCTTCCACGCTCCGAGGGAACTTTTCTCTCTCTCTCTCTCCCTCTCTCTCTCTCTCTCTCTCTCTCACTGTATATATATATATATATACATATATATTTATGTCGTTTTCTTTCCAATTTTCTAGTTCACCCCTTATTCTTTGTAATCTGTGTCACTTTTTTCTGTTTTTCTGTGCCTTTTTCATTATATTTCCTCTCTCTCTCTCACTCAGTCTCTATCTCTCTCTCCCTGTTACATCAGCCCACAATCTCGCCTCTCACTCCCACTCACTGTCTCTCGCTGACAGATTCCTTGAACGGTCCAACGGCCGTCCAACTTCCTCTCTCTACCTCTCACTCCCTCTTCCGCTGTCCGTCCTTCCCCCTACCTCCTCCTCACTCCCGCCTCTCTCTCTCTCTCCTGCTCCCTCCCTCTCGCTCACTCTACCTCTTTCCACCTCCTTCTCTCCATCGCTTTGTGGTTTTTACTTATTTTTTCCCAACCTCCCAAGATACCTCCAGCTGTCTCTTCCTCTCCAGCTCCATCTCTCCCTCTCTTTTCCACTCCCTCCCTCTTTCACCCCCCCCCCCTCTCTCTCCCTCTGTCGCCGCCACTGTCTTTCCTATCGCTCTCTCGAATTGGGCAAAAATCACATCGCGGCCGAGCCGCAGCCGGAGCCGGAGTCGGGTCGAGTTTCGTCTGGTTTGGCTTGGTTTGGTTTTCCAGTTATTGCGCTAGAATTGGGCAGAGAGGCCCGAGCTCGGCCGGAGCAGGAACAAGAAACAACAACACAAACAACATATCGCAACAACAACAACGCAGCAATAAAAATGAACAAATAGAGGCAACATCAAAGTAAGTGAAACTCGTGAAGCCCCGAAGGACAACTGTCGTCAACAACAACAACAACGACAACAACAACTCCATCACCGCCACCGCCAACAACAACAACAATAACAACAAGTACAACAACCACAACAACAACCACTCCACGTCCACACGAAATGCGAAAAGCATGTAAGAGAAACAAAAGCAACGGCCAGCGAGCGAGAGAAAAAAGTCAAACCGGCGAAGAGGAGCCGGGGCGGGGCGAGGCGTGGCGTAGGAGGGCGGTGGCGGGGCGAAGTCGAGCCGAGGCGAAAAATGTCCTTGTCAATTATCCGTTTAGCTTTCGACGACCGAGTGGATTCGGCGGAGGTTGAGGGAGGTCGATTCCGACGTCGTCGCTGTTGTTGGCTCTCAGCTTGTTGTTGTCCGAATTGTTACTCGTGTCTTTGTTGTTGCTCTCGTTGTTTTTGTTGTTGTTGTTGTTGTTGTTGTTGCTGCTGCACTGCTCCCTTTGTCCACGTGGCTCCGAAAGCACTCGCTTTGAGGGATTTTTGCAACCGACGAGGATCCAAAGGAATCGTAGTTGATGTGCACCCAAATGGCTTGCGATTGTTATTGTTGTTCTTATTGTTGTTCCTCATGTTCTTGTTGTTGCTCACTCTGTTGTAGTTCCTGTTGCTGCTGTCATGTTGTTTTTGTTGTTGCTCTTAATGTGTTCCACCATCTGCACTCCGGGCACTCCGGGCACTCCCGACAGCCGGGCGGGCGGGCGAGCGAACCGAAAGAAACCTTCAGCGACCTCCCGCCCCCCGAGCTCCCCGGAGCTCGTCATTGAGACCTGCTTCGGCTTCTCGAGCGCATCCTTCCGAATCCCATCCGCCCCACACAGACACACACGCACACCAACGCCCACTAACACCTCCTCGCCGGGGCCTCGAACTCATTTAACGGCGCCGTGCAGGAGCAAATTCACGAGCATATGTCGGGGAAATGCAGATGGAGCCACAATGTGTGAGTGGGAGCGGGCGGGTGTGAGTGTGTGCGAGCCGTGCGTAATTACGGAACCGCGAGCGAGTCTCATTTAAATTGCTTCCAGCCCCATCCCGCTGGGCTTCTGCGGCCCGGTCGCTCGCGGCCCGTGGCTGCATCCGCCGTCCGTTGTCGAGTGGTGTCCCAAGGGTCTCGGGATTCTCTCCTCGCCTCGCCTCTCTTCTCGTGCCCCGCCACCGTCGTCGTCACCTGCTGCACACGCCGCAGGATCCCATAAGGATTCGCAACACGTTCCGAGTCGATCGCAATCGATGGAGCTCGCGAGTCCCCGAAGGAAACGATGATCAACATAAGCATAAGCATTACGGAACCAGTCACACATCCACTCACACCAACTCACATCCACTCACACCAGCTCACACCAACCCACATCCCCATTCACATCCAACAGACATCCACCGTACGCCAGCCGGAAGCCGCGGACGACGACGACGACGACGACGAGTTGTTTCCAATCCCGTCTGTTGCCTGCCGCTGGTGTGCAACATGGATGCTCCCAATGCTCGTGTGTGTGTCAGCCCACCGTAAGCCAACATCGACAACGCCGCCGCCGCCGCCGACCCGGGCGCCCGGGTGCCAGCGAATGAGTCGGGAATTTATTTAGAATGCATCTTAATTTGTCAGCCTGCGACGCAACCCAGTCACGCTGCTTATTACGTTGCAAGGCGACCGCCCCCCACTATCTGTCTCACTCGCACTCTATACCTCTCCCTCTCTCTCTCTCTCTCTCTGGCTCTCTCACTCTCTCGATTTCTGCCCCCCCTATCTGCGCCCTCATTTGTGCATGTCGAAGGCCTGGCGCGACATCCGTCGAGCGAAAGCCACAGGATGCACTTGTTGTTGATGTATTGTGGTTGTTGTTTACGTAGTTGTTGTTTTTGTAGTTGTTGATGCTTTGTGGTTGTTGTTGTTTTTTTTTGTAGTGGTTGTTTTTGCCATTATAGTTGTGTTATCAGAGTTGTTCTTGCTTCAGTTACTATTGTTCTTGGCTCTATTTCTGTTGTTCTTATTGTTGTCGCCATTGTTGTCGCCATCGCTGTCCTGGTTCTTGTTGTCGTTGTCGTTGTCGTTGTCGTCGTCGTCGTTGTTCTTGTTCCATTGCTGTTGCTGTCGCCCACGCGCCCTGTCGGCTCACGTAGTTTATTACGAAACACTCGCGACTCGTGTCATTTGCGCCATCCTCACGACGTTGGCTGCGGCGCGTGGCCAGGGCGGCCTCCGACGAGCCGGCGGAGCCACAGCCAGGCGCCGGCCGGAAGGACGACAACGGCGACAACGGCGACGACGTGGGATCACAGGACGCGCATCGCTTTGTTGCAGCCGGATGTCGGATGCTGGGCGTCGGGTCAACGCCTCCTGCGAGCACACGAGCCACGCTGATTGCCTGACGGAGGCGGAGGCGGAGGCGAACGGATTTTCCCGGATTTCAAATCCACCTGCCTCGCTCCAACCACTCGAGGCCCGTCCTTCTGTCCTGCCTTGTCGCGTGGCGCCCTCACGAGGACGAAGGCGCCGATGGCATCAGAGGGAGCTGGAGGAAACTGGAATCGAATTACGTTACCGGTAGCGGCGTCGGAGGCAACACAATCGCTTCCTGGACTCATTAGGGCGACGATCGGCCACGATGCAGTCAGTCCCTCATTCATTCATTCATCCACTCGGAGTTTCATCTCTCGGATTTCGGGGTGTTCGTTCTGCGGGATCTGCTGCACAACCGAGGGGAGGCCTCGGCAAGCGCAGGAACAACAAGCACGAAAGCAACGCCATCAGGACGACGAACACGGCACAGGCCCGAACCAGCCATGGGCCTGGACCCAGACACAGCCACGGCCACAGGTTTAGGCGCAAACACAGCCTCAGACTGGAACCCAGAACGCATGTTGTGCGCATTGAGTGGCGAGTTCCAGACCCAGCCCTGCGAGTCTGCCGGAACCTCATGAACAGTCAAAGGGAGCCACAGCGGAACTTGGACTCCGACGGCTGGGACTGGTGCGAAACGAGTACGAACTGAGCAGGAATTCGAGATATTTGTGGGAAGTCGACCACAGGCCTCGCTTCATGAACTGCTCCTTTACATCTTTCGCCCACCCAGGGGAATTTCAGAATATTTTCCGAATTTCCATTAAAATCCGCCTTTACGCACTTCGTGATAAGGTGGATAAATTTCTTCCGATAAACTCCTCGAGGTTGGGTCGACCTCCCTCGACTCTTTTCCACATGAGAATATAAAAAAATCAATATGAAAAATAAAATAGAAAGGAATACAGTAGGAAATATAGAAAAACGATATTTGACAAAAAATATAGGAACAAATTTTTACAAAAATACAGATAAAAATTCAGACAAAGATATAGAAAAAAGTACACACAAAAATATTGAAAAATAAACAGAAAGGTAAAAATATAGAAAAAATACAAAAAAATAATATAGAAAAAAATACGGAAGAAAATATAGAAAAGATATATTGAAAATAAGACATAGGAAAAATATTAGAAAAAAATAGATAAAATATCTGACAAAAATATAGAAAAATGTAGAGAAAAAAAGGGAAAATTATAGAAAAAATGCAGACAAAAAAATACAGGAAAATATGCATAAAGATATAGCACAAAAATGTGAAAAAATTGGGATAAAATACAGATAACAATTGAGACAAAAATATTGAACGAAAAACGGAAAGAAATATAGGTAGAAATATAGAAAATAACTTTGGACGAAATACTGAAGAAAATATAGAAAAATGATTTTGAAAAAAAAATAAAAATATAGGAAAACAATTAGAAAAAGTATAAATACAAATTCTGACAAAAGAGAGAATTATAGAAAAAAACAAAACAGAAAAAAAACAACAAGAAATACGGAAAAAAACATAAAAAAACAGAAATAATGTGGAACAAAAATATAGGAACAAAAACGGCAGACAGATGTTTGGAGCTTGCAGAACGGGAGCGAGGAAAAATTCTAATAATTTCGCCAGACATAAAAGCCATTAATTTTCATTACGTCTCGATGCGATTATTATTTGCACACGGCGCCACCGACGGAGCAGCCGGAAGTTCCGGCGCCGCCATATTGTGCCGCAGCGCAATTAGGGGCCGGCGAGGATGCGCCAAAGGGAGAGAGGGGAAGGTAGAAGGGGGAAGGAGAGGCTGCGGGAAAGGGAGGCGGGAAAGTTTGTCAGAGGAAAAAACTGTTTGTGTTTATTTTTGGTTTGATATTCCAGTGATTGTCGTAGTTGCAGTTGTTGTTTTCGCGTTAGTCATTGCTGTGGTTGTTGTTTTCCCACTAGTTCCCGTTGTATTTGTTGCTTTTGCTTTGTTCTTTCACCTCCCATTTATTATTATTGTTTTCCTTTTATTAATTTTTGTTGTTTTCCCTTTTATTTCCTGTCGTAAAGATTGCTTTATTGTTTTATTGTATTTTACTTTCTTGTTTATTGTGAATTTTATTTTTAGTTTATTGTTTTCTTCTCCCTATCTTCTTGTTGTATTTGTTGCTTTCCCTTGTTGCCCTTCCGGCTGCCCCTGCCCCTGCCCTCGTCGTTGCTCCGGTTGTTATTATTGCCGATAATGACGACTATCGCTGGGATCGTTTCAATGACGACCAACAACAGCAGACAAACCCACGACGATTTCCGCATGTGTTCTCGGGGAGGGGTGGCCATGCCTTTATTCCCTGTCTCTCCGCCCCCAGAAGGACGCACTTCAAACGGAAATCGAAAACAGCTGCTGGCACTCGGGAATCGTTTGCCCCAACCACCTCGTTGTCGTCCTCGTCCCGTCCCAATGACGTCCCTTCGCCGGACATCGTCGGACCCTCGCAGATACAGGACATCGTCACTAGATTCGGTCAGCGCTTTTTCTTTTGAAAAACGGACCGCTTTGCCCGAGCCGTTTTCGGCTGGTTGTCAGGCTCCACCCTTCTGTTGGTCCCGCCCCGGCTCCTCCACGAGGACCGCAAATGAATTTGAATTTGCGGCCACGACTTCGTCCCCTCCGAGTCTGTCCGGGACTCGTAAAATCGGGACGATCGAACGCTTTTTACGAGGGACTCGAAGCTCGGTCTCGTCCTGGTCCTGGTCCTGGTCCTGGTCCTCGTCCTCCCCAGCGACCGCAGCGTCAACCGGAAATAAAAAACAACGACCGATTTTCGGTGTCGCAAAAACGGCAACAGAGGCGATTTTGAATTTATGTGGCCCGATGAAAACGATGTGACAAGTAGAAGACGACTTGTTATCCCTTTTGTTTTCAATTCTTTTCAATTCGCACTCAGTTCCCTTCAGTTCGAATGAATTCCTTCCCTTTCGAATTCAACTCCGTTCGATTCAAATTGAATAATTTTCTGCTCACATTCAATTACTTTCAAATCGAATTTAATACTTCTTTTTCAGTTTAGAATATTTTTTCATTCGCATTCAAAAATATTCAGTTCCAAATTATTTATTATTTATTCATCATTCTTTTTTTATTATTACTTTTTTTTCCTTCGAATTCAATCTTTTTCCGTTCAGATTGAATTGATATAATAATTATTTAATCATTTTCAATTCAGTTCAACATTTTTTAATTAAATATTTTTAATGCCTTCTATTTTCAATGCCTTTAAATTCAAATTGAATAACTTTTAGTTGGAATCCAATTCGAATTCATGGCCTTCCAATTGGAATTTAACGCTTTTCAATTAAAATTCAATTCGAATTCAATTCAACTCTTCAACTGAAGTTCAATTCGAGAGGCTTCGACCAGGCTGAAGTCTGGGTTGGAGCCCGAGCGAGGCTCCGAGAGCGCTTCGCAATAAAAGTCAGCCGCGAAATAAACATGAATAAAACAATGAAAATCAATCGAGTGCGAAAATATCGAAATATGGAGCGAGCGTCGAGCCCCGGTCTCTTGGGATGGGTCGACAACGGGGCCGGGCCAGGGCGGGGTGGAGATGAGGAAGCGAGGGAGGAGGAGCAGGTGGAGGTGGAGGTGGAGGAGGAGGGGAGGGAGAAGGTGCAGGTGTTGGTGTTTTTGTTGGTGTTGTTGGTTGGACTCGGACTCGGACTCGGCCCACGGCGCCTGGAAGCCACTCAATGTCGGCAGCAGGCGCCGGACGGCGTCGACCGCGGTGAAACCAGGTCTCGTTGGTGCGGCGGGAACTCGATGTTCGCAACAATCGAAGCAATTTATGCTGCTGTTGTGTTTTGTATGACGACAATGCGCCAACAACAACAGCAGCAGCAACACCACTGTCAGTTGTTTCAATTTAATTCTTTCCCACATTCGCTGCGAATGAAGGACGTCGAATGGAGACGAAACAAAACGAAACGAAACGAAACAAATGGAACGATACGAGAAGGAGACGTGTGAAAGCAGCAACGAGCCAATAAATAAAAATGCAAAATCATTATCACAACACCAACAACAACACAGCACCAACACACAGGCCTCATTCACACACACGCACGCATGGCCGGCACTTCATCGATTGCCACTTGAGACGAGCCGGAGAGCGGGAGGGGCAGGGAATAGGGGGAGGTTGGGGGGAGGTTGTGGGTGGTCTGGGAGATGTCGGGGGGGATTTTGGGGTGGTCGGCGGGAGGTCGGAGGAGCTCGGGGCGGTCTTTACGCACTTGGCGTCGCCTCGGCCGAGCAACCGAGTATAAATTTTGAGAAAGAGCGAACGCTCGGCGCCGTCAAAACGCGTTAACTATTTTATAACGTGCAGGGCGAAAGCGGAAGATAAGGAGAAGGTGCAGATGAAGATGACGACGAAGAAGACGAGGAAGACGGGAGGCGAGTGAGCAAGCGATGGCGACGTTGTGGGTGTGTGAGTTGGGTGGGCGTTGTGTGCAGGTGGGCGTGTCTGCAACTGGAGAACTCGGCCGTTTTATTTGCTTTTTACGACTCGCCTTTATTGAATCTCCAGCCGTTTATCTACAAATTCCCATTTCCTCGCGCTCCACCTTGGGCTGGCTGATTCGGCGCACACACACACAGGCACACACACACATGTATGGACGCCACACGCCCACGCCCACGCACACGCCCCGCCCGCTGAGACGAGGCTCAAAACACAATTTCGAGTGTGCCGAGTTCGCACACGAACGCGAGGGCGATTAATAAGCACTCGCGCCCTCTCCCTCGCTCCCTCGCTCCCTCCGTCCTCACCGCCCACCCACACCAGCACGAGCGCGTCCTGCGCCGCGCGTCCCGCGATTCAATTGCCGAAATTGTTATTGGTGTTGTTGTTGTTGTTGCTTTCGATTCCGCCGTTCAATACAAATCCCATTGATATTTTATCTTGTTGTTGCTGTGTTCGGGGTCTCCCTCTTTGCCTTTTTGTCCCTTTATTTGTTTTCTTTTGCTCTTGCTCTGGCTCTGGCTCTTGTTGTTTTTGTTTTTGTTTGCTTTTGTTGTTGTTTTTATTCGCTTTTCTGCGCCTCTTTCATTCTTCACGTGAACGCCTTTCGTTTGGCAGGCTTGTTGTTTGTGTAGGCCTTATTTGTTATTGCTGCTGTTGTTTTCGTTGTTGTTGTTGTTCCTGTGTTGTTGCTCTTTTGGGACCCGCATTCCGTGGAATCGACAGCGGTTGCGTGCTTTTAGGCGCACATCAAAGCATTAATCTTTTTAATTAAGTTAAATAATGGTTTTGTGCAGCCGATCGTGATGCGAACGAGTTTCGCGACGCAGCTCGTCAGGTCGAGGCGAGAGCGGAAAGAGAGAGAGCGAGAGAGCGAGAGGGGAGCAGCGAAAAAGAGCTCGTATCGGGCCGTCGAGCACGAAACACATAAAAGGGAAACCGTTGTGATAAGAACCAGGCGAGGGGGTTGAGGAGGAGGTGACGGGGGAGGAGGAGACGAGGCAGTCAATGAGGGAGGAGGATCAACAAGTCAGAGGCTCGAATCAGGGGACCAGATCAGAGAATCACATCAAGGAGTGTCTAAAAGAATCGAATTCCGTCTTCAAATTATTCCACACAATCATATCGAGGAATCATATTAGAGAATCATGTCGGAGTCAGTTGGTAGAATCATATCATGGAATCATGTAAGGAATCATATAAAATAAAACATGGACATGGGATCATATCAAATTGAAAAGAGAAACCTGTCGAAGAATCATATCGGAGAATCACATCGTAGAATCATATCGAGGAATCAAGTCATAAACTCATACACTACAATCATATCAGGATATCACATCATGAATCATATCAAAGAATTGTGAAAAAGAATCGTATCATGGTTTCAAATCATGGATTCATCTCATATAATCATAATAGAGAACAGTACCATTTACAGAGATTATATCATAGAATCATATCATGGAATCATATCAAACAGCCATATGGTGAAATCATTTCAAGGAATCCTTTCAAGGAATCGTGTAAAAGAATCTTATCATGGATTTAAATCATGCAATCATTAATTCATAACAGAAAAGTCTGTCAAAGAATCCCATCAAGGAAATACTTTAAAAAAGAAAATATATAAGAGAATCGTATCATGGATCAGAGGATTATAATAATAAATCCTGTCTGAGCAACATATCAAAATATCTTATACTAGAATCATATACAGAATCGTATTACCTGGAATCATAAGTATCACATAATTATATCATGGAACAATGTCGTAAAATCATATCATAGAATTCACAGAATCACGAATGGAAAATGAGTAGAAAGCGACAATTTCAAAAGAGCCCATTAACAGCCTATAGAAGGCCGATGAATGCACGTGGAGAATATTAGGCAAAAGGTGAGATCCTAAGAAGATCAAATACAGAGGAGGCGTTGCCAGGGAAATTCCGGCACCAGTCACCGTGGCCGCCCCCACTGGAAGTCGAGATCAAACGCAGCGCCGCGAACGATTCCACAAGAAGAAATCGCGACATGAACACAAGCACATTAACGCAAGGACCTTAAACAAGAGAGCGTTAACAGAAGAGAATCGACAGAGAGACTGGAACAGGAGGACATGACGAAGACAAGGACCTCGAACAGGAGCGCCGGAGCGATGTCAACGAAAAGGCGCCGCCTGTTGCTGCCGCCTCAAAAGCCCCGACTCTACACGAGGACGATGGCGTCATCTGAACGTGTTTCCTCGAAAAGAGGATCGGCTTCACTCCCAAGGAACGCTACTGTAGTTCGAAATTCAATATGACTAATTGAGCGCCCAACCTCCTCCACGAACTTCCCAGACTCCTGAGAAAACCGAAAATACACCTAAAATGAAATCAATATCGATAAAATCAGGAGACAGCGGTGTGGAAAGCGCTTTAATGTCCCGTATTAGAAAGAATCGTAGCGTTCAACTAAACGGCGAGACGGCCAAGGAGGACTGGAGAGGATCGAGGAGGCCGGACGTCCTTTGAGGGATCTTCATCATGGTCGCAAATAGTCGTCAATAAAAAAGCACGACGTCGTTAATTAACTTCCATACAGTCTCGTTCCCTGAATAATTCACGACGCCTGTTGGTGGCCAAATGAGCGCCACGTCCGGGCAGGATCCGCCGGCCTCGAAGGACGCAGGACGGAGGACGGAGACTGGGCGAAGGCGAGGAGCGAGGATAAGTGAAAAATAAGCTGGGGAATAAGAAATTAATGTCCTGCACGGCCGAGCGACCGAACGTCAGCCGAGTCGCCCCCTGCCCTCGTCCCAAGCTTCGTCTTTCACTCGTTCTTCCTTCATCCTTCTCTCGCCCTCGTCCTTCTCGATCCTCGTCCTCCTCCTCATCCTCATCCTCATCCTCGTCTTCAGACCTTTACCACACCCATCTCGTCTCCTGTCTGTATTTCATCTCTCGCCATATCCTTCCGAGTGAATTCGCCTTAATGTAAAATTAATGAAAATCTTCGAGAAAGAATGAAAGAGGACGAAGGGAGAGAAGACGGACCGAAAGGGAGCGAAGGGACATCGAGTGGCATCGATTCGAAGGGAAGGAAACTGTCGCAAATCACGCTGTCGGCCACCGCCGCCGTCGCTCCGAAAGTGGGCCACGTGATAAATTATTGTCCTTATCTCTGGGGAAGGACTCGGCAAGTCCTTTCGCTGCTGCGGTCGCTCGCACTCTCGCTCTCGCTCTCTCCCTCCCCGTTGCTGCTGACGACAAGTCGTTGTTGTTGTTGTTGTGGTTGTGTCCGCTTTTTATTGCTCGCGGCTGCCCGAGTTTCGACCGGCTCTCGGGTGTAGAAAGCGACGTGAGCTTTAGTCGGAAGTGTCCTTGGGAGGGATTTGCATGGACGAGGCATCGGCTTTGGCTTCGGCTTTTTTTCCAAACCCCACCTCGGTGTTTCAAATCCTTTGGTTTTGGTTTCAATTTTTTTATTTTCGTCCGTTTTCAGTTCACGCTGAATTTCGTTTAAAAGTTTTCGCTGCAATGTTTGCACATTGCACACTTTCCAAAACACTTTAGAGGACGCGGTGGGCACCAGCCAGAAGAAGAAGAAGACGAAGCGTCCTCATTAGGCCGACAAAGGGACGCCGGAAGCTGGAGCGGAAACGGAAACGGAACGGTAGTCGGCCCAATCGCGGCCTCCGCCATTAATCACGGACGCGACGACAGTCACATTATGCTCTCCCTCCCGCCCACGCTGTCTCTCCCTCACTCACTCCTCCTCTCCCTGTTTCAGTCGCTCCTGCCCCCCCATCGATGGATCCTCGTCGCCGTAGCCGTCGCCGTCGTCGTCGTCGCTGGCTGGCTGGAGTCTTCGATTTCATTGTTCAATGGAGTGCGAAGCGTTTTCGAAATTGCGTGCGTTTCATTTATCAAATTGTCGAGATTATTTCGAACAGCTCCGAACAGCTTTATTTCGAGGACGGGCAGGATCTGCTCGTGCCGTTCGCGGCCTGACAGGCGGATCCGCTCCGCAGCCACGGTCTGGGGCTCAGCCCCCCAGTCAGCGACGTTGTCGGCGCCGTTCAATGGTGGCGAATTTAGAGCTCGAATAAATTTCCGGGACGTCGCGCGCCCGAGTAACATCCAAATCGCCGGCGAGGGGGGAAGTCGTCGGCGTCCTCGTCCCCCCAAACTCCTCCCTGTCGTCCTCATCCCCGTCCCCATCTTTGCTGGTCGATTCCAGATTGCCGGAAATCCCCTTGTCTGACGTCCAAACGCCGCCCCCTCTGGTGCGGAATTACGTTGGCTCCGCCACTATCTACTGATGGCTACCGCTGCTCAGATCGATGTTGGGCGACTCGGAGACAGGACCTTATGCGCCTTCCTTCCCGGTGTCCTTTCGTAGCCTTTCCTGGGAACCGATTCAGCGATTCTTACACCAGTTCAAACGACAGACCTTCACTGATTTCAACATGATTTCACATTATTTTTACTTGCAGTTGTTTTCCATAATTTCGAGTTGTATTTTATAAATTTTTCCCTTCTACTCTTTTTGCTATTTCACTTCTATTAGTGTAACTTGTTTCTCTTCCCTTCATCAACCTCTTCTCTTCGTATTAATTTTCCCTTATATTCATACAATATTTTCTCTTCCATTAGTATAATTTGTTCTCCTCTATTCCAATTATGAATCTATTGGCATTATATTCTCTCTCTCTCTCTCTCTCTCTCTCCCTTTTCTCTCCCTTTTCTCTCCCATTCGCCTCTATTGCCTGCGTCGGTTCCCGACACTTGGCCAGATTGACTGACGCCAAAGCCGGGCGGGGTTTGGGATGGCGTCTGTTGAGCTGATTCTGCTGGATCCGGGCGATGACAGCTTTCGCCTGGATTTCGGGATTTAGGGATGCAGCGTTCGGGCGATTCTTGGCGCATTTTATTCGTGTGCTCGAACCAAATAACGCAAGCAACAGAAATGACAATAGCAACAACACCAGTCCAACCCAGCGGCAGCAACAGCTACAACGACAACGACAGCGACAACAACAACAACGACATCGCCGACTGATATGACAACAAACAACGCTAGTTTGTGTGTTTGTGTGTTTGCAATAATAATAGAACCAACAACTCACCAAAACTGACGTTAAATCAGTTGAATCAACAAAAGCTTAACAAGCCAGCCATGGCCATAAAAACAGCCAACGGGCAGGGGACGCGGGATGACGGGGGGTGCCTGGAGGGGGTGGGGGTTGCGTTGGCGTTGGCGTTGGCGTTGGTGGGTCATCGGGGGCATCAGCATTTGCAACTGAAATGTAATTCAAGTTGGGCAAATTGCGAGCATGTCTGAGGGTGACGGACGCAGACTGACTGAAAAGCGAGTAGGGGAGGGAGAGAGGGAGAGCACGAGGGTGATGTGAAGAGGGCTACAGAGGGAAAGAGAGGAATATAGCTCGTCTGCTCGGGCCTGGCTGTGCTTTCGTGCTGTCGTGTGTTTGTCTTTATGGAGCGTTTCCTTAAAAAGAGGCGAATAAAACGCACGACCCCACCCAAACTATGCATTTATATTTATGAGCACCAACACAGACACATACGAACACACGCACGCACACCCTCACGCTCTCAGTCGTCACTCACGAATCCAGAGCCATGCAAGCAGCATCAGCTGCATGGGTCAAACACGGACGGGAGCAACAACGACGTCTGTCTGTCTGTCTGTTTGTTTGTGGAATTGCGAGTGTGTCTCAGTCTCTCTCCACCCTCTCCTCCCCTCTCACTCACTCTCAATCCCTCTCTCTCTCTCTCTCTTCCGCTGAATCCCCTGCCTCTCCTCCTTGTTAGGACTTCAAACCGGAAATGCAAGCGTATAGATTTTTACTCACATTAATTCTCTTCACAACTTCTCCCAATTCATCAAGTTGCAGTCGTTGTTATTGTTATTCCTATTGTTGTTTTCATTGCTGTTGTTGTTGTTGTTGTTGTTGTCATTGTTGTTCCCGTTGCTACTCTTCTGAATGAATGCAATTGTTTGAATTGTTTGTTCTGTTGCAGCTGCCGAATCACTTGCTAATTTCTCGGCAGCCGCATTCACTGGCCCCTGATTGCTGACCATCGTCCACCCCCCCCCCCCATTCCCTCCTGTCTCTTCCTCACTCTTCCCTCATCCCTCGCAAGGAACTTCTTCCCCCTGCTCGCTGTTGTTGGACTGCACTCGAGCGAGCCGAGACGTTAATTCCTTTCAATTTCTCAAGCCTTCCACTCGAATGGCAGCCTGCCTTCCTTCCTTCCCTCGACTGGACGCAGGACGAAGACCAGGGCGAAATCTGGCTGCGATCCTTGTGGGACCCGAGGCCGCCTGTCGGTCGGTTGTCGGTCGGTCGGGGCGAAAACTTTATGTGGCCAATATTTTCGAAGATTCCCGTAAAGCCTTCCGACGCAGCCCACAGGATTGCCGAGGAGAAACAACCGAGAAGCGAAGCCGCAGGGACTCGTAAGAAGTCGGTGAGAGGGGGAGAAGAAGAAGAAGAAGGAGAAGGAGAGGACGAGGGCGGCTGACTGTCCATGCATGTATGGCTTTCTCTTCCGCTTCCGGCCGTTCGCATCATTTGCCAGCGATGGAGAGCGAAGAAGATTTTGCATCACGCTCTACCTCCCTCCCTCCCTCTCTCCCTATCTCCCTCTTCCCTCCGCCACTCTTCTTCGTCCTCATTTGTTATGAATACCGCTCTCTCCATCGGACCTTTCATTCGCACCCAGGCCTTGTTTCCATCTCGCTCCCTGGCATCGGAGGCGTCAAACATGCTGGGAAATTTGCTGAGGCCGTAAGTGTGTTTGTGTTTCTTGTTGTTGTAGGTGTTGTTGGACTACTGGTGTTGTTGCAGTTGTTGCTACTTTTGTTGTTGTCCCCGTCTCCGTTTGTACTTGGGCTCTGGCCATTTGTTCGTGCATTTGATTTGTCTCCATTGGGAGTCTCGACGAGCGGCTCCTTCGGCCCGGACACGTGCATGTGATCTGTGCATGTGTGTGCGTGTGTGGTGCCCACGTTTGTGTGAGTGTGTCTGGGTGCAGATCCGAGTGTGTGGGTGTTGGTGTTGGTGTTTTCATTAGATAAGTTACTCGGATCGGTTGCGTAAAAGTTCACCGAGCAAATAGATTTGTGTTTAAATTGGATTTTGCACCGAGACAGGATCTTCTCTCCCTGTCTCTCTCTCTCTCTCTCTCGCTCTCTCTCTCCTCTCGCCACTCTGTCGGCCAGCAGGATATGCCAGGCTATTTGCTCGTCCTGGCCAGGGAGACCGCAGTGGATGCCAGTTGTTTTGCATTGTCCTTTAATTAAATTATCGTCAGGATCGAACGAATGAAGAGATTATCCCGTGCATC
Source organism: Coelopa pilipes (assembly GCA_947389925.1). Lineage (NCBI taxonomy): Eukaryota > Metazoa > Arthropoda > Insecta > Diptera > Coelopidae > Coelopa > Coelopa pilipes. Next base: position 26,044,098 of record OX376700.1, on the reverse strand, counting down.
CGGATGTGGCCGGGCGGGAGTGCGTCCGTGTGCGTGTGACCGACACACAGACAGGCAGAGACCGACCGACCTACGGGATTTCCTCTGGTCGCCCCAGCTTCCGTCCGACCGCCGAGGGCCGGCGACGAGCGAACTTTCGCCGAACTCGCATCCATCGTTTTCAGCCGTGTCGCCAGGCGCATTTTCCAGCGAGGGCGTGGCGCGGGTCGGTCCAACCGCCTCCCGCTCCCCCTCCTCCTCGTCGTCCTCCTCCTCTTCGTCAACGGCCACACGAACGCATCCTCGCAATCTCTGGCCTTGCGTTCCCGCTTCCGGCCGCCGCCTCTCACGTCGCGCCACCGACGACCCCGACCTCGTTGCCGCCCTCGACCCGACCCGTCCCTGATTCGCCGCCCCAACCGCGTTCGCGACCCCGCCTCACCCCGACCCCGAGCTCGACCTCGACCTCGTCCTGGCGCCCACCCGGCTGCCCATGTTAATTACAGGTGTCCGAGCTCGACCCACGCAGGCCTCCGACTTCTCGGCGACTAATTGCAAAAGCCCACAGGGAGAGGAAGAGGGAGAGTGAGGGCTGGACTGAAGTGTGTGTGTGTGAAAGGGTGACAGGCTGAGCGAGCGAAAGGGGAGTCGGGCGAAATTTATTTAATTTCGTCGCCGATGTCGCCGCCGGGCAAATTGAATTCGAGTCGCCGGGGGCGAAGGACGACGAAGTGACGGACAGTTTTGTGGCCGCAGGCCGCAGAGGGCGTGGCCGTGGGTGGCGGCGGCGACTGATGGGCTTAATTAAGCACATTTTCCAACTTCGCCAAAGCGCTTTCGCCCCGGCCGCTCGCGGCGGCGACGACGGTGGCGACGACAGCGTTGGCGGCATCGGCCGTGTTTTGCGGTCGCCGTCGCGTCGCTCGCGAGTCCACACGGCGGCCACGTCTGTGCCCCGTCCCTGTCCCTGTCCCTGGGTAGGTGCCTCCGATCGAAGCAATTAAAATCGCTGACAATGCGGTCGGCACTGCAAGTATGCCTGAGCATGCGTGCGTGTGTGTGTTGGCCGCCCGCTCGCTCAATCACTCGCATGCAATCAATCAGAGCCGCCTCCACCGACTCGAGCCGCATCATCCAAAGTCGTCCGTCTCCCTCCCCCACCATCTGGCCCTCTCGCCCTCTGTCTTATTGCCGCCCGCACCGATCTCGACCCGGTGCAACTTTGTCGTCCCCATCCGTCCGTCCTTCCTTTCCTCCGTCCGTCCGTTCCGCCTCGTCTCTGCCTCAATCTCTCTCTCTCTCTCTCTCTCTCTCTCTCTCAATCTCTCGTTCACGCAATCGTTCATACCTCCGTCCCGTTTTCGAACATCCTTCGAGTGCTTCCGATCACTCACGCGTCCCCGTCTGCGTCCTCGCCCACATGTCCTTCAACTCTGACCCCCAGGCATCACCCAGACTTCCATCTTCCACCTCTCTCTTTCTCCCGCTTCCCCTCGCCACCTCCCCGGCCCTCTTCCCACCCTCCACTCCTCGCCGCTCCCTCCCCACCACCGGCTCGCGTTTCCCCCATCGTCCTCCGGCTTCCTCTTCCCCCTCTCTATGACACTCCTTTGGTTCCTTCGATTGTCTGCCGCAACTTTTACTTAACACCAACCTCAACCTGAAGCCACCTCCCTCCCTCTGCGCCCCTCTTCCCTCACTCTCGCCTCCACCTGCCGCTCTCCACATCTTGCCTCTCACTCCAACAGCTCCTCCCGGCCTCGATGTCGCACGTGAATGAGGAGAGGGAGGAGGAGGAGGTCGTTATTTATGCGATGCCTTGTCTCATGTGAAATGGAGCCGAAGAGACAGAGGGACAGACAGACAGAGAGAGATAGACAATGAGAGAGAGAGAGACACACACAGAGAGCGAGGCCGAATGAGATGTAAAGAGAGAGTTCATCAAGAACTTTCAAGTGATCCTTCGTTGTTCGTGGCACTTTGGCAGACGTTGTTGTAAAAATGATTCCATGTTATTCTTGGCCATTGTTGTTGTTGTTGTTGTTGTTCTTCCTCATATTGTTGTTATTGTTGTTCTTGCCATTGTTACTGCAAAGTTGTTCGCTGTTGTTGTGCTTTTCAGGCAGCCTCCCTACGACATTTATTGCCAGTTACTGTCGCCCGCCTGACATCGCCATGAGTGGAGAGCCCGAGTTTGACAGGATTAAATTCGGCATAAAGGAGAGGAGAGGAGAGCTGGGCACTCAAACAGGGAGAGACCGAGAGAGAGAGAGGCAGGGAATGAGAGAGATATAGCGGGAAGTATGGGTAAATATTTATGTTGGAAAGCTGCAAGTTGGTCCGAGACTTTGACGAGCTGCACGCGTTCGGTTTCCGCTGATTGCATTGCGGGAAGAGGAGAGCAAAGAGCGAGAGGGAGGGGAGAGGAAAAAATGGAGAGAGGGAGAAGAGAAGGGGCTGGGGGCGTGAGGGGAAGGATCAGTATCAGGATCAGGATCAGACCGGGATTGATTTGACAGAGAGTAATGACAGCGAGAACACCGTGCGAGGGTTTCTTCGACGTTGCTCATGTTTTTCGGAAGCCCCTGCCCAGCCCCCGTCCCCTCTCATCCCCATCCGCACCATCCCCTTCTCTTCCTCGTCCCTTCCCCTGCCCTTCCGTTTCCTTCGCCATCTTCCTCGCAGTGTAAACTCATCCATTTCTCTCCCTCTCTCGCTCCGTGTAAACTCCTCCTCCTCTCGCTCGCCCTCTTCCCAGCGGCATCTCGGTGTCCTTGCGCCTCACTGTGAACTCAGCAACGCAAACATTTGCTCACCCACACAGCCACACCCACGCTCAAACGCACACAGTCTCAATCACACCCCGACTCGCCCTTGCATGCATGGCTGGAATCCGCTGGAATTCTGTTGCAAATCGAAGGACCCGATACGGTTGTGCGAGTGTGCATGAGGGTGTGTGGGTGCGATGGAGCCTGCTGCATATGCATGAACGGCGTGCGAAGGCTCGAGCACGGCCGAAGGTCGCCGCTGGACGAAACACAATATTCAGCAGACACGTGGCCCATGGCCGAGACCGGGACCGGGACCGGGTCGGGGCGCACGGGTCGTTGGTTCCTTGACCTGATCCTGTTACTCCTCCTGCTGCCTGTCCCGGAGCTGGTCCTGGTCACTGGTGCTGCTCCCGGTCCTGATGCTGGCCAAAAACACGGAGCGAAATTCGGTGGACGATCGTCGGTCGGTCGTCGGACTCCCATTCCCGGTCCTCGCCTCGCCAACGGAGCCGCCTCCACAGGCTCCTCCCGTTCTCCGAATCGTCCCGGTTCTGCCACTGACTCCTCTCAGTCTCCTCCCTCCTCTCTCTCCTCTCTCCTCCCGCTCCTCCCCAGCCGCCCACTCCCTCTCGACTCTGCCCGGCAATCGCACGAATTATGCGCCAAGGCGACAACGAGCTCAGCGAGGACCGGACACGATTTATGAATCGACACACAACGAAAACATGGCCACCGAAACAACAACAACAACAACGACAACAACTAGAGAAATGGACCACCGAAACAACGACAACAACAACAAGTCATTCCACAGGCGAATTTCGCAATTTTGAAAACAAAGAAGTGCAAAATAAAAAGACAGCAGATGGAAATTTCCATTTTTGCAACGGATTCGAATCTCTGCGATTATGAAACAGAAATATATGAAATTGATAAAAAAAAAAAAAAAAATTATTTTCGCAAACAAAAAAATTCCCTCTGGTTGGAAATTGTGTAAAATTCGGCTTCCGACGGGGGCAAAAATGGAAATGCAAATCTCTAATGGAATTCTAAATCCGCAATCGCGGCCGCCACTTCCGATTGGAAGCTTCCGCGGACCGAGGCCACCGACGAGTTTTTCTCATTTTCAGCTGAATGTTTGAGGTTTTGCTTCTGGTTCTATCGCAACCGGAAGTCGGTTCCTGGCCGTGTGTGTGTGGATTTCTGTTGTTGCTGGTACGTTTTGACCTACATTGTTGCTGGAATGTGTCGATTTTTATGATGCTGGTATGTGGATTGTTGTTGTTGTTGGTTGTTGTGTTTGTTGCTGCATCTGATTTTTCATCCTTGTTCCAGCTGATTTTTATTCTGGATTCTCAGTGCTGGTAATTAATGTTTCTCGTTGTTTCTTTCGCGATTCAATTCCACTTATTATGTATTTTTGTATATTTTTTCCTTCATTTTCCCCGGCTTAAATTATTCCCGTGAACTGTGATTATTCCACGCCGCTTTATGTCTGCGGCAACGCCGGCTCTTGAAGCACTCGTCCTTGCTCGTCCTCCGCGCCGCATTGAGTACGAATGGAAAACAATGGAGTCGCTTCCACGCGAAAGGGAAAATAATAAAAAGGCGGGCCGCCGCGCCCACGCGCCCCCCACGCCGAGAGGCGGGCGTTGCACATGCGGCCGTTGGGCGAGGGGCAAAAAAGTGCGCAACACCAGCAACGGTCGAGAGCTTAAAATAAATATTATCGCTGCAATGAATTAAGCCCATCAACAATATCACAACAACAGCGCGAATGGCGACAGTAACAGCAGAATATCAACAACAACAACAACAACAACAGCAGCAACAACGCCCGCCCTCACGCACGCATAATCGCTGAGCCGTCAACTCAACACACACGCTCTCACTCACGCCCGACCACTGCCCACCCCGTCACGCCCCGCTCTCGCTCACGCACGCACGCACGCTCGCCCGCCGCCCTCGCCGTTGCGTGCAGTCGTGTGTGTGTGTGTGCGTGCGTGTGGCAATGCGAGGGTATGGGTGTCTCGTATTTAATTCGCCAAATGCTTGTGTATTCATTTTTCATTCTTTTTTGCTCGCCCTCATTTATAATTTTCCTCTTATCTCCAAATGCATTACTATTCCGATTATTTATTTGTATGTGTTTGTTTTCTTTTTTATTTATATTCCTTTTTGATTGTCATTTCAGTGTTCGTGTGAGTAATCGCTGTTGTCCTGGGTGTTGACTTTGCATTAATTATGCTTCTAATTGCACGGCGATGAATCGCCTTTGTTATTTACGCTTTTTACCCCATCGTCCCACGTTCGGGTGATTTCACGAAAAATAGCAAAAATAGCAATAACGAATGTTTTAAAGGATGTTCCTCATATAAGGAAACTGCTTTTGACATCCTTCGTTGCTTTCGCTTTCTTAACAGGCTCTTCACAGTTTCTTTTGCTTCACTTCGAACAGCAGGAAGTGAGGAAGCGGAAGTGAATTTCTCACTATCACTCAATCCCCGCTCTCCACGAGGTCCTCGCCCGGGTCTCAAATGTTGAAAAAGTACAAAAATAATCGGAAGCATTTTGAGATAAAAAGTTAAAAATAAAAAATGAAGTTTAAGAACAAACTTGACAGCGGAAGCTCTCTTTGAAACCCCGTTTAATCGTAGCTAATTGTGCGACACGGCGACAAGAGCGCTGCCACAGTGTTTACACAATCTCTCTCTCTCCCTCCCGCTCTGTCACTATCTTTCCCTCCCTCTCCCTTTCCTCCTCGGCCACACATTCACTCGCACTTGTGTAATTTTTCACTCATTAAGCAGGATCTCATTTGCGCGCTGACATTCAAAATTACTCACGACAACTACAACTACAACTACAACAACAACAACAACAGCTACAACACCAACAACAATACGAACAAGTGGCAAAAGAGTTGCATCCCATTCGCCACAATCGGCCGCAGCGACTGCCAGATGGAGCCGAAAAATCAAAATAATTCCTCTTCTCCCCACTTGCAGATCTCGGCATCCGGTGGTTGATTCGAGCCGGAAATACCTGCATACAACGCAGGAGATTCGAACGAACGACCCGACCCGGGCCCTCTAGCGCCGAGTGTAGGGTGCCGAGGAGTCCGTCGAAACGTGTGCCGTGGAGAAAAAGTTGGCGCTCGAGTGTCGAGAAACAAACTCAATAAAGCTTTCCTCTGGCAGGTTCTCCCTTTCGCCCTCGCGCTCGGAAGTGACAGCGAAATAAAAACTTTCCGTGTTTATTTTTATTTATATTTGTTTTTCGCAATATTGTAAATTTTTGGGGTTTCTGTTTGATGTTTTTATTTTTCTGCAAATGAAGTCGCGTTGAGCACGCCCAGATTACACGCTAATCAGGCCAGCGAGTGAGGCGTGGCAGCAGTTGGCAGCGCGTCGGAGGACGATTGCGAAACTTTCACGAGCATCCGCACGAGTCGAAAGCGCCAGCCACTTCCGCCTCACACACTCACACTCACACCCTTTCCCTGGCAACACCGACTGAGTGCGCCGTGAGAGCTGGAGCTCGCTAATTCATCACTTATTTACTTTTGTTCGTCGTTTTGTGTCGCCGTCGTTGTGGTTGTTGTTGTTGCTGGTATGGTTGTTGTCATTAGTGTTGTTCTACTTGTTGTTGCTGCTGTTGTAACTGTTGATTGTTATTGCATAATTGCTGGGGTTTCTCTTTTATATTATTCCTGCTTTAATATTGCATTCCCGGAAATTGTCAGCTTTATTGACTCTTTCAGTGGTTCCCTCCCTCTCTGGGTGTTGACCACCTGCCTCAATGAGCGTGTGTGTGTCTGTGAGTGTGTCCGTTGCTCACGAACGCCTCGCCGGAAGTTGGGCATTTTGAACGGCGATTTTCGCGTCCAGCGGGAAATTAAATTGCATTTAATGAAATATGCATGTCCAAGCGGAAGATGGAAGATTTCGGAGCGCTCGTCGATTGGTTCGCTCGACGCGGACCCGGTTCGCCCCAACGCACCGCAATCGTCAGGTTCCTTTTAAACCCTTAAACCCCGTGCCCACGACACGGCGCCCGAGTCGCTTTCCGGGGTCCCACTCAAATGACCCACGGAACCACCGAACCACGGAGCCATGGACAATCGCAGCTTTCGCCATCAGAAATTGCAAATTTTCCGCTCCCCCTACCCATCCACCTCTGCGCTTTCCACCACACAAACGCACTCGAGCGGACTCCGCGCTCGGTCCTCGCCCTCGTCCCCTCCATCGGCCTCGCCGTCGTCCTCACCATCGCCCACTCGTCACCTCACCGCCCACCCAGAACCGCAGAAACAGGACCATGAACGAGGGGAAATCAACGTGACACGGTGCTGGAACTGTCGTAATTGCCGCAGGATATCTAATTTGGTTGCGTTCGAGGAAATGCGCTGCCACTTCCGGTGGCTGCACCGACGACACCACATCCGGTGACGATCTGGCTCGCACACCATTTACCTCGCTCTCTCCCCCTCACACTCCCCTCTCTTCGCCCTCCAGTCTCTCAATCTCGCTCGCTCTCCAGCTCCATTCTGTTTCTATCTCCAGCTCCCTGGCTCCTGCTATCTTTGCCTGGCTGTGTGTCCTCGCTTGCGCCTGACTGTGTGTGTGTGTGTGTGTGTGTGTTTGGGCAAATGTAAATGTGCCAGCGCGAAGTCGAAATGAATATTCATTAAAAATAAGCTGGCAGGAAGGCGAGGGAAGGACGAGGAGGGAGGGCGGCAGGGAAACCCGAACACATCCTGTGAGCATCCTGCGGCAGGTCCCAGGTGGAGTCGCCTGCTGGTGCTGCCAGCGTCCTGCATGGCTGCGTGCAGAGTTACAACAGCAACAACAACAACGAGACGAAGAACTACAACAAGAAGAAGAAGAAGAACAGCAACAACAAGCACAACACCGCCAGGAGCAGCAGGAACAAGTCGAACAGCGTTAGTTTGCATTTTACAATATATTTTTATGCACACACACACATGCGCGCACACTCAGAGAAATGCACACACCGACAGAGAGAAGACAGACAGACAGACAGCCAGACGGACGGACGGACTGACGGAAAAATAGACACGCAGACAGTAAGACAAACACACATAGACACACACAGCCAGAGGGACAGACACGAGCCACGGAGCCACGCAGCGAGACGTCCGGATGACAATCAGGGAATGGATGTATTAGGGGGCGAGGGAGGGCGACAGACACGGGCGGGCAGATGGAGGGAGGGAGGGAGGGAGGTAATGGGTGATTGAGGGACCCCGGAGGGCCGTGGGGAGGGCGCGCGGGGGCGACGACGCTGTTGCATATTTAACAAAGTTGTTGCACGAAATTAAGTCGAGTGCCTAACATGTGTAAAATGAAAATCCCTGCGGTGGAAAAACCACCAGCAACAACCACCACAACAACAACAACTACAACAATCCCAACAACATACGTCAGTCATAAAGGGGAAATAAAACCGAGTTGGCGGAAAAAGCGCTCCGGAGAAGGCGGCAGAAGGCAGACGAAAGCAGATTGCGAGTCGGGAGGAAGGGAGAGAGACACCAAGGAGAGAGAAAGGGAGAGAGAGAGAAGGGAAATTGCCACCTAAAAGTAATCAGAAAACCCTGATGATGCCCTCCCTCGCCTCCTTTGTGTCTGTCCCTCGTTGTCGTTGCCTCCGCTTAGTCGTTTGGCCGTGGCTTTACAAGTTTATTAGGAAGAAACCTCTCAGTCAGACCTCCCAGCTCTCCAGGTGCTTCCGTCGATATCTTCGCCATCTCTGCGCGGCTCCTCCGGCTCTTCCTCGGCTTCCTCTGCTGCTCCTCTGCACCTTCGAGCCACCTCCTTGAGCTGCTCTTCCCTCCACCTCCACCTCCACTCCTTCCCTTATTCAAGTCCTCTTTGGCCCTCCATCTCCTCCCTCAGGCCTTCTCCGGCTGTTCGAATCCAACACGAAATCAAAGGGTTCGCGAAGTGGCGCGAAGGACGTTTTAATTATCCTTGTTGTGCTATCGCTCCTTCTGCATCTGCCCCGGTCCATCTGTCTCCCAGCGTCGCCCACCGTCTGACGCCAGCGACGACGACGGCGACGAGGGCGACATTCTTGTTATAATGGTTTAATTGCTTAATTTGCAATAACTTGGCTCCTTTCATCCGCCTGCGGGTCTCGTCGGCCGACTTCGCCTCGCCCTGCCGCGCCCGCGACCGAGTCCTCCCTCGGACGTCTTCATTAACACGTTTCCGCCTCAAGGCCGAGCTCTTCACATGCGACAATTTGCCTAATTTACAAACGTATTTAGCGTTACTTTCCGCCGGCTTCCTCGACATCCTCCACCAACCTCGTCCTTCGTCCGCGTCCTTTCTACGTTCTCGCCCCGTCCGCTCACGCCGCGCCAACGACTGCCAAAGGGATATTAAAAAGGAAGGAAGCCAGGCGACAATGATGGCAGAACGACATGGACGGATGGCGCTGGGATGCCTGGGGCTGCTCCGAGTGTGGGCCGGGGGGAAGCGAACGACAGCGATTGGGATGATGGAGGTGGGGAGGTGGAGCGGTTTGAGGGGCTGCCTTAGCGCAACGCTATTTGGAGCGCAACCAAACCAGCAACAGCAAGAGGACTACAGCAGCATCGGCACCACAATCAGCTCCACAACCGGCAAGCTGGAGCCACAAGAACAACAACGCGACGGGCAACAACAACTACAGCGGGAAGAGCAACAGCAGCAGCGGTGAGTGTTGCAATTAAGCACGAAATGGATGCTCAACCCATTTAACACTTGAAAGGATAGCAGTTACAGAGAGCAGGTTGGTTGGCTAGACAAATGTATAGACGGATGGAAAGACGAATGGACGGACGGACGGACAGCGAGGGAGACCGACGGAGCGACGGCGGGGGGCGGGCAGCGGTAGGTGGAAGGTGGAAGGACATGGAAGGATGGATGTATAGTGAGCACGGTTGGGTGGATGCGCGGAAGGATGTGCAGATAGTTGGTTGTGCAAAGCAGCGCAGGGACGACGACGACGACGACGACGACGACGACAACGACAACGACAACGCCAACGACTGGGGGATGGGCGGACAGAGGAACGAACGGAAGGACGGGCAGCTGGACGGATGTGTGAAGGGAAAGATGGGAAACGGATGTAAATTCGGACTGAGTCGGTCGATCGGCTGAGTGAATGAGTGGCCCAGAAGCGGATGCGGATGCGAACGACGCGATAGGAAAATGGTGAGCTTTCGGCCGGCCGACAAGTGGGGGGCGGATTGTGGGAATGTGAAAGTGTTTCGCGTCAAGGGGAGAAGTCTTTTGGCAGAGCTCATATAGAGGCGGGGACTTTCTCCGCAAACACTGCAGATGCAATTCAGTCGGCGTGCGATTCAATCCTCTAATGCCCATCCACGCGGGCTTTTAATCTCTCGAACTAGAAAATCGCCATCATACATGGCAATTTGCCCAGCCCCAGACCCTTCACTCGAGCACTCACAGCCCACGGCACCGCCCACCGATCCACTTGGCTCGTTGAAGCGCCTCCAACGAGGACATTTTTGTTCCACATAAATGGCATTTCATTCATGACGAGTTGGAGTTGCTGGCGCAGTTTGTGTCCTTTGTGTTTGTGCTGTTCCTGCAGCACTGGGTGCAACCTAATTTACCGAATATATGTATGTGGAACTAGTTGCAGTATTCTGAAAGGCAGTTGTGGCCGTTGTTGTTCGATGTTGAATGTTGTATGGTGTTCGGAGCGGCCTCCACTCCATTGCGTCAATTTGAAATGGCACAGCAGCCCGCAGGAACCGAAGCAACAACGACGAACGCCGTGGCCGATGTGAGTGAACTCAACTCGACTCCACTCCGCGGCAAAACAATTTGGGCCAACTGTGGGCGCAAACAAGCCAATGGAGACAGACGGCATGTACTGGAACTGGCATTCTATGCATGTTGTTGGTAATTTCCCAAAAGACACTTCGTTTGACTGCATTGTATGCTATTTTATTGAGTTAATTTTACATTAAACAATAATTTCAATTCGTTAACAATTTTAACCTATGATTTACGAAAGTAGTTTAGAACATTTAAGTGTTTATACAATTTCAATATATATTGTTTAAAATTAAACATAGAACCCCGACAATTGACAAAACTAATAATGTTACTGAAACTTAATAATCATACTATTTTGCACTATAATGTTTGCGTTGCAAGTTAATTCATTTGGAATATTTCGTTGTGTTCAAAATTATTATTAACTAATAACTGTCTAACAAAAATCCACGACACAGAATCCAACAACACGTTGATTTCATTTAATAGACAAATGCATTTAAAGACTAACTTAATGACAATGAACTTAAGTAAATCCTCTAAATATTAATGCTAATTTTTATCATCTCTTTCCCTGTTACTTACGACGAGTCCATGGCGTTCGTATTCATTCTAGCACCATTGTTATCACCGGCTGCACCACTATCCGGCCCCCGGACTTCGTCGGACACATTTGAAAAGGTTCCCAGGTCGGAGCTAATGAAACGGTGCATAAATTCGCGACAACGTGTATCGCGGTAGTTCTCGTGAGGCTTCGATCCCCGCAGCAAAACCTTTCCAAACACAATGGCTGCAAAATTGGAGATGAATTTCAGATTTGATTAAATTTTCACATCGGCGTCTATTTCCAAATAGTACTGACCAACTTGATTCAAATTATAATACTTTCGCTCAATACCCTCGCGCAGGAACATGCACAGATGCACGAACACATTGCGCTTCGGCGAGCTAAGTTGCGAAATGATTTCCATGGCCTCACTCGCAGTGGTGGTTCGCAGTAACTCCTCTACGTACGGGTCCAACAGCGGCTTTTCGGGCAGATCGAGTAGCATGAGTAGAGCTTCTGCAGCGGAATGTGGAGTACCGGCTATTTGGTAAGGAAAATACAATTTAAATCTGCAATGACATCAAGTTTCGGGGCAATTTACGGAAGTCATTGTCCGACCACGTGTCCAGCCAGTCTCGAAGCTCGTTGAACTGCACCTGGCGTGAGTACTTGTAATCCAACGAAGCAAAGGCACCTTCAACTTTGTTTCCCTGCTTGTGCAGGTAGTCTATAAGCAAGAAGAATTCACGCGGCATCGTTACCCTGAATTCAGGCGAATCATCATTCATCTGAATTAAATAAATAAGAATTGATTATTAATATAGCTGACGCTAAATGCGATATGGATTGCGTTTACCAGTTCCTTAATCTGGGCCTGTGTATATTCGCATATTGGACGATCCGTGCGACATAATGTCTCCATGGAAAGCCCGAAACAACTAGGTTTATACTCGCCCGTGACAGTTAAAAATATATCGGGACCATTCTTCACGTGCAGAATTAGAATGTCGAAATCGAACTTCCAATTAGTCGTACGTATTTTTTTCAGTAAGCCAGTGACGGAACGGACATCAGCCAGCAATTTGACGCGTATACTCTTGGCAGTGTCTGTCATTAGGCTATCGGTACGAGGTTCCACCTGCAGCCACTTCTCACAGATGTCATTCAAAGGAGGGTCCTTCACTTTAAACATAAACTCCACAGTCATTGGACAGGTATTGGATACGGTGAAATCGCAAACCGCCAATTCATTAAAGTGCACCAAACCGAAGTCGATCACTGTCTTCTCAACATTGATTTGTGGTTGATTCTCATTCTCACGTTTGTCCACTAATTTCAGGACTTCCTCATGAACACGCTTGTATAGTTTTTCGTCTTTCGATTTAACCTAAAGAGTACGTTTTTAGTTAACAATTGAAAACGTTCTAGAGTTACAAACAGTTTACCTTGACTTTAAAACACGCATACACCGGTTTATGGTCACTCTGTCGAATTTCCATGACACTGTTATAGGCAGTCTGCTCGATGCGAACTCCCTTCCACAGTATGCGATCACAATAGGCGGGAGCTCGTTGTTTCTCGCTGAAAAATGTAAAGCATCTTTAGACATTTTGACACAAAAGAAATCGCGCAGAACTTGCCCACCTGCTGTCGAAGTTATCAGTGCCTACGTCATACTTATACGTTGGTCTGAAGTGAATCGGACCCTCTGTGTAGCCCTCAAAGCAGTTGCCTTTACGCATCTCTTGCCTGAGTTGGTCGAATTGCAACAACATCTCGTAAGTATTGGGTGAAGAGCGAGACATCGGCAATTGCAAACCGGGAGGCTCTTCAATGCGATAATTCAAATCGCCGATCCAGAATATGTGGCTGCAAACAAAACGATTTGAAACAAATATATAAATGATAAACAATTGTCGCTTACTCGTGGTCATTGATAGTTCTTCTCAAATCATCATCGAATACCAGCCCCTTTACGATTCCGGCGTAATCTTCATTGCGCGCCTCAACAAAACCCATGTGGGCGGCCAAGTGAGAGTTCACAAAACAAATATTGCCCTCGTTCAGCTGTAAACTTACAGCAACGCCACCTTTGTTGCCCACGACATTGAAGACCCCACGTGCAATCGATTTAACTCGACACCGCGCAATGTATGGTCGTATTTTCTTACGAACAATTATGGTCAGCATCATGCCAACTAAGCGTACTGTTGTCAGTTCCTCATATTCAGTCCCTTTGTGCACACTTTCAAGCATCTTGTGACTGCAAAAATAATGGTACGGAATTTAACGGAATAATTTAACTATATAATTTCTTTACATCCACACAGCATCGGGACGGTTCTCACTGAATGTTAACGCCTTTGCTGATGTGTCCAATTCCTGCAGAGCAATCGCATAAATATCTGGAATATCACCTCCGGCAGCCAACCATAAGTCCAGAGGGCAATCATGATAGGACTGATTGTTCACATTCCAAGTAGCACAGTAGATTCTGTAGTAAATTATTTGGTATTATATTTAGTAAAGTTATATCAATTGTGAACTTCTTTTACTTGAACTCTTTGTATATAGTATATTCGTCCTCTCGTCTCTTCAGCTCCTGTTTGACCTCGCCGATCTGTCGATATTCGTTCAGCCAACTGTAGCTCAAGACAGAGTCTGTGGTCGAGTTCGCCGGATGCGTCATTGACATTTTTGCAGAAATGATCTGAGCCTGAAATGTGTTGAAATCCGAGGCACCATCCGCCGTGATGATGGGATAGTAGAAGAACTTTACGGGCTTTTCGTCGGCATTTCTCATATCGAATTGCAATTGAGAAATAGACCCTTTTTTATCTAAACGAAAACCCGCAATGAATGACATAGATAAGGCAGTAGGTATCGGGAAACGAACCAGATCCCATCTGAAAGGTTTCATTCAGAGCAAAGATTTTGTCTATTGTCAAATCACTGCTGCTCTGCGGAGGCAGACGTGCAGCAGTTAGAGAGAAGACGGCGTATGTGCCTCCGGCAACGGAAACCACCAGTGCCAGCAATCGACTGACATGCTCCTGGCCAATTATCTGATATGCTTCGAAAATCTAAAAAGAGAACGAATTAATTTAATATCATAGCAAAGTGTTTATAGGCGAATCAGACTTACGGATAGGACGTTTTCGTTATCCTTGAATTTCTGCTGCACGAGTTCAACCAGTTTCACACTGTTGCTGCTTTGGTATCCAGTTTGATGAGCAGACATTCCTCCGGAGACGCCACCAGCACCAGTGCTCGAGACAGCTGCCGATATTGTGGGAATGGCGCCCAGCGCCGTTCCAGCCGATGCCGTCGGAGTTGTAGCTGGAGTTGGTCTCGCCCCTCTCCCAACATTTCCGTTGCTCATTTTATGCTGATTAATCGGTTTGTGGTTTCAGCTGCGGCTATTTTTAGTGCACTATTTGTTTTGATAGCTTTTTCATACAATTCGCGCGGAGCTCGACGTCATTGATAAATTTACTTATTAACGAAACTGTGAGTGTGTTTGTGCCCCTGTAACAGACAGACAACCCGAAAGATAACCGATATTTCCTCTACTCGCATTCCCAATAGGAGATAGTTTACATGCAGAGGTGTCGCCTTCCGACTGCCAGTCGACACACTTGCTCTAATTCGAATGTCGTTCGATAATTCAATTAGGAAAATCAATATTTTCCTCTCCAGTGCCAATTATGTAAACGATTAACACTTCCTCACATCACAAGTTCCATCGATTCATGCAAATGTTCCTCCCTTGTTTATTTTAACAATAATTTCCCACGAAAATCATGAATATATCCGTTTGCGATAAAATCGACAACGATTGTTGACGACACCTCGCACAAACTTCAAACTGACAGCTATATACAGGATGCGATTGTTCTTTGTCAATTTAATAAATTGAATATTCAAATTGACATCGCACATGAAATTGTTTAAAGCAGATTTTGAAATTTATAATTTTGCTGCCTTATATCTTGTGATTTGCTGATTGAAATAATTAGTCGTATCTTTAAGATAATGTTGGTTATTTGTTTCTTATTAAATATAGATATTGGTTCTGATGTATTGCCATCAGCAACGAGTTGTTTTTTGAACGAACCTGTGGTGCGGTGTAAAACTGTGCCCAGCGACGCTGTCAAACAAATATGTAATGACACACGCACAAACATATCCGAAATACGTCAAAAATAGTGCGGTGTTTTTCTGTACAATTTTTCATACTCATTTACTTCTGCTTTATATTCAATAAAAACACCTACAATTATCAACATGGATTTGCGACCGAATCAAACAATATATATCAATAATTTAAATGAGAAAATAAAAAAAGAGGAACTCAAGAAATCGCTCTACGCTATCTTCTCGCAATTTGGACAAATTCTAGATATCGTCGCACTTAAAACACTGAAAATGCGTGGACAAGCATTCGTTGTGTTTAAGGAAATATCCAGTGCATCCAATGCACTCCGAACCATGCAGGGTTTCCCATTCTACGACAAACCTATGCGGATCGCATACTCCAAGACCGACAGCGACATTGTAGCCAAAATAAAAGGAACCTTCAAGGAGCGTCCCAAGAAAATTAAGCCCCCAAAGGCCCCAGCAACTACTGAGGAAAAGAAGTGAGTCGATGCATAGTAAATTAATTTCTTGTATATACCAAACAATTTTTATTAACTCACAGGGACAAGAAAAAGAAGTCGTCGAATGCTGAGAATTCAAATCCAAATTCACAGGCTGAACAACCACCTAACCAGATTCTTTTCCTTACCAATCTGCCTGAGGAGACAAATGAAATGATGTTGTGTATGTTGTTCAATCAATTTCCTGGCTTCAAAGAAGTTCGTCTGGTGCCGAACCGTCATGACATCGCTTTTGTGGAATTCGCTACCGAGCTGCAGAGTAACGCGGCTAAAGAAGCTCTGCAAGGATTCAAAATAACACCGTCGCATGCAATGAAGATTACATTCGCCAAAAAGTAGATGCCCAAGATATTTGCGTTCATTTAAATTGCATTTTATTATAATTAAATATAAGATAATAATTTAGCCGCAAACAATTTAGAGAAATTAAATTGAAAGGCAAGGAAACACTTTTCAATGTAAAAGAAATGGATTTTGAATACTTGAATAGAAAGTAAACTTAACCAAACATTTTTTAATTGTGGTTTTTATTGAAATATTTAAACAATTATTATTAGTTTTAATATCGTTTATTTAATATAAATAAGCAAAATTGTTTATGTTTGCAAAATAGATTCCTCACATATTCTATTCAATCAGTTGTTGTTCTAATGGTGCATTTTCAATGCTCCCCCCCTCCACTTCATCAGCCACCGGGACTGGATCTCCTCCACCAACTATGAACTTCTCCATATTTTTGACAAGCTTCTCGCTATTGCCTCCCACGAAGACGTCGATTATCTGATTTTGTTTAATAAACACGAATGTGGGCATGCTGGTCACATTATATTCGAGAGCTAGGTCTTCACAATCGTCCACGTTGACTTTCAATACAAGCGCCTTCTCGGCGTACGTTTCCGCTAACTCCTCTAACTTGGGGCCAATAATTTTACAGGGGCCACACCAATTGGCATAAAAATCAATGACAACCAACTTCTCCCCGGCCTCCTCTATCTTTTGGTCCAAGTCCGCCTTGTTCTGAATAATGTAGATCATTTTGGTTTTCTTCAATTTTTCTCAGTTTTTAATTTTATTTCTAATCAAAAGTTTTTCATCTAACAGAAGTTTTTTCCATCAAATACTTTTTTCACAAAATTTTTCGATAAATGTAAAGTGGATTCCTTTAAGAATATTATATTTGGCTCGCTATATTTGGAAACTGTTATTCATCCGTAACACATTGGAATGGTGTATCTAGGTGAAAACTCTAGTATGGACCATGGACCACAATGCATGGAGATTCATTTATTCACCGCATAACTTTTCCAAACTCTTAATCAACTTTTCCCCATTGCTACCAATGAGTGATTCTACCTTCTTCTTGTTGCGTAGGAAAAGGAAGGTCGGCATGCTGGTAACGTTGTACTCGATGGCTATATCCTCGCACTCGTCCACATCCAGTTTGATGATCACGGCTTTGCTCTCATACTTGTTGGCCAACTCCTCCAGCTGAGTGCCGATCAGCTTGCAGGGCCCACACCAGTTCGCATAGAACTCTACGACCACCAGTTTGGTACCAGCCTCAGCTACCTTGATGTCGAACGCCGACTTCGAACTGATGTCGAACACTTTCTTCTCGTCAGCATTCTCTTTCGTGGGAGTTTTGCTGGTTTTACTTGTGGTCATAATTAAGAATTTGTGTGTTAAAAGAGAAAACTAATTTTGAAGGTCAAAATTAATTTAAGGTATCATACAATTTTGAAATATTATTTTTAACATAGTTTTTTTAGTCAATCCGAAAAGCTTAATTCAAATTTGAAATAACGTTTATACAGATATGTTCGATTTTTAAAAAAATGGAAAACATTACCTTACCGACATTCGTATTCATGTTTCGATTCGCCCTAATCGATAAATCGATATATTCGCGCCGATATTATTTTGAGGTAAACCTTCCCGCGCAAACTGTGCACGTAGAAAAACCGTTAGAATAGCTGAAGACGTTCGTCGCAGCTATGATTATTTCTCATTTATAGAAGAATATTTGATAAGTGTGGACATCCCGTGATTTCTTTTATCTATCTTTAAGTTTTATTTCTTTACATTCACTTTTCAACAATCAATTGGAGTTCATCGAAAATGGTTTACACAGTCAAGAGCAATGCCGATTTCGATAAGAAACTTGTCGAAGCCGGTAATAAATTGGTCGTTGTGGACTTCTATGCCACCTGGTGTGGCCCATGCAAGAGCATCGAACCCAAAGTAAGAGCGTTATCTAAAAAATACAGCGACAAGGCTATCGTCTTGAAGGTGAATGTGGAGAAATTCGAGGAGATCGCTAACTACTATAAGGTTTCCAGCATGCCGACGTTTGTATTCATCCGGAATAAGAAGAAGATCTCGGGATTTGCGGGTGCTGATGATATAAAGCTTGGAATAAAAATGTCAAATTTGATTAAGTAATGGGTGTTTTAAACTGTTAATGGATTGAAATTTATATTTATGTATTTTAAAGATAATTGTTACGAAAAAAATATTGTGAAACGCATCTGCGATGTGTAAAAGAATTGATCTATGTTATGTCCTTGTCTATTAATGTTTTTGTAATATATATACTACCGCAATAAGTTAAAATTTCATCATTTATATAATTGTATTAAGAACTACCGATAATTCTTCTATTTCATGTCTTCGATTTTATGTGATAATCCAATAAATGTCCTGTAATGAAAAACTCCTGTCTTACATTTTTTGACCGTTTTGGGTTTTAGGTTCGATTATAAAAACTATCAGAATTTCGGGTACTTGGTAATTAAAACTATTAATACGGTTTCATGTTGAAAATAAATACAGTCCATCACTACGTAAAGAAAATGGATTCCACAATCCACAGGCATTTGACAGCCGAAGCGACGTTGACATGCGTCTAGGAGAATACAATTCGTATTTATTCTTTTGCAATTGTAAATTGAATTTCCTGAAATAAATTTTAAAAATAAAATATAGAAGAAAGATATTCTTTGTGCGAGCTCTAAAAAATCGAGAAACATTATTTGTATGTATTATGGCCACCAAGAAATCCACAGATTATGAGGACATCGACGAGGCGGAGGTAAAAATAAACAATACTCAAAGTAATTTATTCTGATTGGGGTTTATTAGGAAGAGGCGCTGCTCAAATCTGATGATGAAAATGAAGCAGCTGCTAAAGTTAAAGCCAATCTGAGGCTTCTTGCTCCCCCCGCTGCTGTGGACGACGATTCTCTTATGAATGAGGCCTCGCAATTGGAAGATTATGACTCGAATGCAGGGATAAGTGATGATGAAAAGGCGCCAATGGATGACGATGAAGACGACGCTGATGACGATGATGATTTAGATGAGGCAGATAAAGCATTGGCTGAATATAAAACAATTCTTAAGGAATTGGAAAATAACCAGTATGCATACGACAAATATGTTCGTTTGTGTGAATTATCCCAGTGAGTTTCTGACAGAATAACTTTTTCATTCAGTTATCTAAACATGGTGAATCATTTTTTTAAATAGCGCAACTGACGACCTGGATTACATACGCAATGCTTATAATGTGTTTGCAGCAGTTTATCCTTTGGCACCGGAGATATGGCTGAAGTATTTAAGGATTGAGGCTAGTGTAGCCTTGTCGTGCACTGAAATTGAAAAGGTCGAAGATCTCTTTCGAAAAGCTCTTCGTGATTACTATTGTAAGTATTTAATTATACAACAAATAGTAATTTAAACATAAATTTTGTACATTGTTACTAGCTATTGATGTGGCCTTAGAATTTGCGACATTGGCCACACGAACAGCAGATCCAGAAATCATCTGGAATGAACTTTTGGGCACATACGGGTTACACTGCATGAAAGGACAGGAGTTCTTCAAACAGTACAGGCAATATATATCTAGTCACAACTCAATGAGCCCAGAGGAGAAGCAAGAAGCTTATATACAAAGTTTTTTGCGGGAACTTAAATATCCACTTTACAACATGGAGGAAAGCTATATAGAATTCAAAGTTTTCTATGAGAAAAATAAATCCCAGATACCCCGGGATGTAAATTGGGAACTTATTGATAGAAGCTACTTTAAGGCCAAGGAACATTTGCAGAAAATTCTTCCATATGAACAGAAACTCGATGCTCTAGAAACCAAAATGTTTCGGGAACGCGCTGAAGTTTATTCAAACTATATAAAAGATTCGGACAAATTTCTTGATGAAAATGTCCTGCAGACAGTCTATGAACGTATGGTGGCAGACTGCTGCCTAAATGCTGATTGCTGGTTGACATACATAGATTTCCTTGACTATCGTGATGAGTTTGGTCGTCCTGAAGAGTTACAAGATTTACCGGTTTTCCAACAGGAGGCTGTTGAAGTAAATAATCGAGCATTACGGAATTGCACTTGGTCAGAGAAACTGTATATAAGGCGGATTCACTTGCTAGAGAAATTGGAGAAAACCCGAGAGGAAATTCAAGAGGTATTGGAGAGTTCTTTGGCGGCTGGATTTCAAACAGCAGATCCGGCTGTTTCCATTTGGATGGAGTATTTAACATATTTACGTCGTCATACAGACTGGGAAAACGAGGGAGAGGTATGAGGATTAAATCTCCTGGTAAAATTTATGTAAAGGCCTTTGTTTCCTAGTGTGATATTCTGCGTAAAAACTTCAACCTCTGTTGGACAATTTTAGGCCAACAGTGGGGTGTTTTGGCGGACTGCAATTGCGAAATTTTACAGTTTTGGGGAAGACTGGAATATGGGCCACTACAAGATCCCAAACGAGGAAAGGAGTTATGGACGACTGTTATGGGTAATTAATGCAATTATCCCATGAAATTTTCATCAATTCCCCGATATATTTAGAGAGTTCTGATAATGCAACAAAATCTGGTCTTTGGATTGAATTTACCCAACTGGAAATGAGACGTGATTTAGAATCCACGAGAAAGTACACAACTCTTCATTACATACAGAAAATTTAATAACAATTTTTTCTTTAAGATTATTTCGGAAAGCATTGCATACTCCAGGCATAGACAATCCTCTTGTAATAGCTTCAGCTTGGCAACGTTTTGAACGCTGCAATGGAAATATAAAGTCCTTGCTTTCATGCACAAAGGAATGCGAAGCATTTATAAAACAATACATCGTAGAAACAGGTTCACAATTAGCGAAACCTCAAGTTGGAAAAGGCGTCAAACGAAAATCTAATACAGCTCCGGAAATAATACAGGAGAAAAAAGTAAAACCAATTGAAAAAGATGAAAAGATAGTAATGACAAATGTTACAACTCACAAACATCAGGATAGTACATTTAAAGAGCATGAAAATCAGGAAATCGACTTGGCGAAAGATCATCTGCGCATATTTTTGAGCAATTTAGATTATAAGTAATTTTGAATGAGATATAGATGCAGCATATAGATATTAATGCTTTAAATTTTGTTTCCATTTCAGTTTAACCGAAGATGATATTCGAACCGGGTTGCCAGAAATAAATATCGTAAGCGTCGATCTCATACGGTCTGCGAACGGCAGAAGTCGCGGATTCGGATATTTAGAACTAGAAAGCACGGTTAGTGAAAATTATCAATATTAATGGGACGTTACATTCTATACCCCTCTTTATATTTTTCAGTTGGATGTTGAAAAGGCCTTATCATTAGACAGACGATCATTGAATGGGCGACCTATTTTTGTGTCTAGCGTTTTACGCGACAAAGAGAAGCGCCAAAAATTTAAATATTCTGGTACATATCTATATTTTATTTTCCAATTTATTTTAAATATTAACATTATTAATACTTCTAAAGATGGATTGGAACCGAAAAAGTTATTTTTGAAAAGTCTACCACATGATACCTCGAAAGAAGAACTTGAAAAAATCTATTCTGCGTTTGGAGAGCTCACTGATGTGCGTCTGGTGTACCATAAGTATGATAGTGCCGATCATTATTTTAGTTCATATGAAATAATTTTAATACATATTACAGAAGTGGGAAGTTTAAGAACATCGCATACGTAGAGTTTAAAGATGAACAAATTGCCGGGAAAGCGGTAATGGCCACTGATCAAATGGAATTACGTGGTCACAACGTGAGCACAATCTATTATTGAAAGTATAATTTAATATTTATTTTATTTCAAACCCTAGATCTCAGTCGCAATATCAGCACCCCCTCCTAAATCTACTACTCATACTGTGAATCCCCATAAGTTACTTGGAATAAGCACGAAACGAACGAAAGTATATGATCAGAAGCCGCGCATGTCGCTCATACCGAATGTCGTAAGAAAAAAATTAAGTACTGGGATAACATCACAGTCTGAAAATGTAGCAGGAGCATCGCAAACACAAAATTCAAATGGAGTACCAGCGAAAACTAATGAGGACTTCAGAAAACTATTGCAGCACTCTTAAATATTATTTATACTATTCATTTTTACATATTTGCTGTTTGAAACCGCATTCGTTTAGAACTGCAGAACTTTTGATATTTGAATTAAGGCAGAAATTGAATTCTTGAATGAGAGTTATTTGAAAAGTATAAAACGGTGTGAATATTACTTATTATATCTCCTTCAAAATAAATTCAGATTTATTTTTCTATATAATAAGATTAAATATACACGACTTGTATCTGTATAAACATAAAAATGGATTCTAAACATAATTTTGTTTGTCTTCTACTTAAATTTGACACTCTTGCTGACTGTTGATTTAATACCAGAAATTTCTCCGCCATATCGTTTCGTTTCCTTGCGTACAGTTCGCACCGCGCCCTTACGTCGAATAAGAGCCTTTCTGAACTTGCTACGATGTTTAACACGGGGATTACGCAATTCCTTCTTGCGATGTGGAGTAAGGCCCTTATTCTTGGCGATTTGGTACGTAATGCCACGACGTGTTTCTTCATCATTGGCATCTTCTTCCACAACCTCTTCACCCTCCTCTTCCTCCTGACTGTCACCTTCGGAGTTAAGATCTTTAAGATCTTGTTCAGTTCCATCATCATTATCTTCAAGTTTGGCGCGCTTCCTGGCTGGAGCTTCTGCGACATCTCTCTTTTTCTTTGTAGTGGGTTCCTTTTTAGGTTTATCTACCAAAACCTCAAATACATCTCCGTCTTCAATACGCTCCAACAGCGCTTCCAACTGCGGTTTAATAATGTTATCATATCGATCACTCAAATCATCAAGCATATTCTTTAGTTGTAACAGTCGATTGGTTATAGGATGGTTTTTAATCGATGTTCGATTGGCCTTTAGCATCAGGTAAAACGTTATGTTGCTGCAGTAGGTCGTCAGTAAGATACGCATCAAATTTGCGAATTCGAGTGCTGGAATTTTTGGAAGTTGATTTTTCCATGCATATTGAAGAACTGGATTCAAAAGTTCACTGCATTCATTTAGTGCGAAGAGCAAATCTTTCGACAATCCCATGAACTCCGGTGAATCCTTTTGGAAATATTGCAATTTCTCCCGCTTAGAGAGTCCACTTAGATCTGTTGATAACTTGGTGATTCCTTCCTTTGTCTTCCGCTTGGTTACTTTTGACTCTACATCGTTTTCAGATACAGTGGTCGGCACTGGAAATATGAAATCTTCTTCCTGCATTTCCTCAGCCAATCGCTTTTGTATAGCCAAGCCTTCCTCCTCTTCTTGCTGTGCTAGTTCTAACTCCTTCTCAGTGTACGAGCTGTAATCTGGATCCACGAAGTCTGTGTGGTAGAAGTTGCGCGACTTGTTGCCCCACGCCTTTCTATCTGGAATATCTGCGTCATCGTCGGGACCTGCTCCTTCTATATCACTATCGTCCATTAGTTCGCCAACATCGTCGTCATCTTCATCATCATTGTTTTCTTCTTCTTCTTCTTCCTCTTCATCATCGCTGTCGGCGAATGCCATCAGCTCCTGCTTTGCGCTCTGCTTGCGTTTGTTGCCCTGGCGCACCTTTTGAAGCAATTCCTTCTCTTCCTCACTAAGTTCATCCTCTGAATCGGTCGGTTCATACAGACCATCGTGGTCATCATTGTCTAACTTAAGTCTATCACCCATAGTTATATATATTCCCAAGTTTAATTAAATAGGAATAAAAACACACTCGCACGTGCGACTGATAAATAAATTGTCAATAGCAGGGTTTCGAAGTCACTTTAATTGAAGTGTTTCTCTTCACTTTGGATTAAAAACCTCCGATACTACTATAAACTTAGATACCTTTAACTTTATTTTCCTAAAATGTCTAATAGAACTCGAAATTGTACCTTTTGGACCCAGCTAGAGCAATAAAGAAAATATATTCAATGTTTTTCAAGAAAATATTTAATTTCGAAGTAATTATGTTAAATTCTAGAATAGACTATACTATTATCAGCTATACTCTACTTTTTCTTGCTTAACACTTTCATCAAAAAATTGTACACTGCAACCCTCATCAGCAGTTTGACAGTTTGCAGTAGTTGTGTTTAGTGAATATATGTAAATCAAAATGGTTAATCCTGAAATTATAATAAATGAGTCCATAAATTTAAATTATTATATATTAATTTATGTTGTAGGGACTAGATCTAATAAAAATAGATAGATATAGCATTACTAGTATTTTTCACAGAATAATTTTGAAATCGATTGCGAGTAACCGTTTTTCGACTAATGTACAATTTCAGTTTTTGTTCGTTATATGAACCCTGTGCTACGCAACTCTGACAGACAGTGGATTGTCGAACTTTTCCAATTTGCAGGCTAAAAAATTCTGAGAAATCGAACAGTTGCTGGTTTTCTTTATTACGAGGTGGTTGTGTTGCGCTGGTTTACTTGTTTGAACTGCTTTTTATGTTTTTTAAGTTACATTTTACTAAAAAACTACCTAACTAAACTAAATAACTTTCGAATCTATAAATATTACCTTTAAAACCGAAAATAACGTGTTGAAACGAATCGAATAATATTGCATTAATGTATTGCTAACCAAACAGTCTTCCAATGAAGATGCTGTAAATACAAGGAAGTGATGTGCAGTGTGAAAACTAATTGATTGATCCGGATTAGTTTATAAAATTTTTGAAAAAAAAAAACGAGTTTTCCATAAGATTTTCTTTGGTTTTGGAGTTTCTTTCAAAAGCATTTGCGGCGGACGAGTTTTTGTTGTTATTGTTGCTGCTATTGCCACTGTCAGTTGTGTGTTGTTGATGCTTTTGGACCGGATTCGCGATTCCGTCGAAGCCCCGTGAAGCTTTGTGTGGAATTCGAGTCGCCGCCTCGTTGTGGGAATCGCGGCTCAAATGTTTGTAGGCTCGAGTCGAGCAGACGTTGGAGTCGGTGAAATGCGTTGCTGACATGTGAATCGAACGCCTACAACGTAAAAGTGGTTTCGAGATTTTGTCCAATGAATGGAAATTCCAAATCCCGTCTACATAAAAGGTTTGTCAAGGAATTTTTATTACACTACTTTTAAATATATATTTTCTGTTCACTTTCATGGAATAACAATGACCCCAATCGCATCCCCTTTTCCTTTTTTTCCTATATATTTTTTTTGCGGTTTTCTCATTGCTTCCGTGTTGTTCATGTCGCAGTTTCATTTGTAAATAAACAAAAAGTTCCCTCAACGTTACCATCTGTCGCCAATGTGTTGGGATCGTTTATTGAGTTTTATTCGACCATCAACGTTTTGAAGACCTTTGAACTAGGTGGAGGAAATCTAATATTAAAGCTTTCTTTACTAAAATTCCCCCACAGATATTAATTTCACTTCATATCAATGAATATAAAAGAATTCCATTCCTTCCATACTCAATTTGTCCTTTACTTTCTCTCGCTACAAGTTATTTTCATCGTTCTATATATTTCTTTCTTTGGATCCCGGCTCCAAAGCACGAGAGACTCTCAAGGCTTTCTGTAATCCAATCGACCACCTCTCTCCACCTCTCTTTGTTTCTCTCTCTCTCTCTCTCTTACTCTATCTCACTCTATTGTTCATTGAATGTCATTCTCTGTCTTCAGGAGCAAAACCAGTTTGGTTCATTATCACTTAAAATTTTGACAATGTGAATTTCTAATTTCAATTTTATAAATATCAATTAATTGTTTAACTAGACACTTTTGACATGGGTTCTTTGAGAGAAATAGACAGATGGAAATGCACCCAGAGGGTGAGTGCAATGGAAGTCGTTTCTGATGACCATCGGTCTCTGCGTTTGAGCTCTGGACGGCTCTCGTGACACATCGTTGTGGCCATTAGCCCTGAGAAAGTTGTCAAATTGTCAGAGGTCAGAGCTTTTTCTCTTCCTCCTGTGTTGGCCTGGCGTGAAATTCGAGCCCGTAATAACGTGAACCCAACAAATTGTCATGTCATTTAATTGCGATGGTTTTTTTTTCTGGTGACTTTCTTTTATTTAGATTCAGTTATTGCTATTATCCACTCGTGTTGTTTGCTTTTCTTCCACTCCGAAGCGCATGAAGATGAGCGGGCGACGCCTGGCCTTTGTCTCGTATTGTGTTGTTGAGTTCTGGTTTTGGAAGCTCGTGAAATTGAACCTCATGCCGAGGGTTGCGAGTTGGTTGGCTTGAAAGCCACAAATGTATCCACACTAATCCTTAAACCAGACTAAACCATGTTTGAGGAATCGCATCTCCTTCGTCGAACTGTTTTTTATTTTTGTTTTGCTTTGTATTAATCAGCTTAGCGTTAAAAATAAACCGTGCTAGAGTCTGAGAGAATACTGGTTTTCGAGTTTCGAGTGACCAGAAGGAATTGTGTCTCACGCGTAGAAGGAAAGCGGACGAAATGGAATTCAGCCGGTTTCTGT
Source organism: Coelopa pilipes (assembly GCA_947389925.1). Taxonomy (NCBI): domain Eukaryota; kingdom Metazoa; phylum Arthropoda; class Insecta; order Diptera; family Coelopidae; genus Coelopa; species Coelopa pilipes. The sequence continues at coordinate 26,017,504 of OX376700.1, read as the reverse complement.
AACCGACACATGGTCTTCGAACTACCGGCAGAACGAATAGACAGACAGACAGATAGATGGATAAAAATGCGAACGAACAATTGCAGACAACAAATAAACCGATTGTGGGTTGATCGAAACCATTTGTAATAAATAAGAAAGAACGTAGTTTTTATGAAATCGATGTGAAAATAAAAGATCAACTAGAATATTGAATATAAAATGAATTTATTAGAGTGGTTGGTTCTTTGTTATTTCGCAGAATTAGCCGAATTTCGCATACAGTATAAGACTCAGGTATTCGTTTGTATTTTTAATTCGCACAGCACACGAACCAAGTCAAATCGTCGTCTTCCGTTGCGGTGTCCAACCAGTTTTGAAGCTCTACAACAGGCATCTAAAGCTTTCGCATCGCCCCCTTATGGTTTATAATATTCTATACATAATTTAAATAGTATATCTTCGCGTGTTCCTGTAATGGCATAGAAGTGACATGACATGCTGAAATCTGACCTCACATCCTTCTATATTCCTCAAGAAACTTCGTCTCTGAATCGCTTGATTGAACTTAATTGATTCAGATTTGAAATGAGTTCTTAATTTCGAAGCATCAATTAGGGTTTGGTTCGAGGTCAAGTTTAAACTTGCCGCCATTTCTATTGATATTTTTCTTTTTTTTATTGTCTTGTCTTGTTATTGGTTTGTCTTGTTATTGTTTATCAACCCACGACGCAATCGTTTGCAATTGAATAAAAAGGTATTTTAAAATCAGTTTCTAAATTATTCGCTTGATTGAATTTTAACTAGCAAAAAGTGTTAATTCAAGTTGAAGAGCCGCCTTCAACCAGTAAATATGCGAGTGTTTTTATGGAGGAGATGAAGTCACCGAGTATAAGAATCCTGCTACCGTACCATTAGGGTGCTACAACAGGCATTTCTATCTAGTTTCGATGGAGTCTGTCCGACCAGTCGGATCCCTATCGCGTTCTATGTCCTTGTCCTTTTCAAGGATACCTGCTACGATATCCTTCCAGAATTGAATCATAAATAATCATAAACAGAGGGTAAATTTTACAATCTTCATTTGTTCTGCACTTGATGAATTTTACACTATTTTTATAATGAAACAAGGGGTCAATAATAAATCAAGTACCTGGTAAGGAGATGCCGAAGAGCTGGAGAGACAGCCAGATAATGGAATCGGCGCCATGGAAGGAAAAACATTTTTTACCTGAAGGGTAATCGCTGGAGGCAGCCAGCCAGTCACTCAGATTTTTAATGATTTATCCGACAGCCAATTGTTGTGTACTGAGATCTTGATAATCATGTACCATTCTCAATGAATAGGTTTACGTGGTAGTCGACACAGTTTTGGCTCGTGAGGCCGGTTCACGTCGCATTCAACTCATCACCTCAATGGGTTTTTGATGCCAAATTTTAGTTACTTTAAAAAGCACTTGAAGACCAATTAAATTCGAAATGCTTCGTCCGTTTGGCGCCGCGTTGTCTTGTCTTGTCTGGCTGAGTGGGTAATGAAGTCTCTTAAACAGCGTCTGTTTAACTTTCGTCTTGGTGGAAAATAAACAGCTCTGTTGTGAATCATTTCAATGGGATTTCCGTTCATTTTATCTACATCGCTCTACAGACCGACGGATTCAATATTTACTTCGAAATAGCCATGGTGTGTATTGTTTTTATTTTCATTCCGATTTGCAATTGTTTTATTTTGGCCAACGTCGTCGTCGTATCCGCCGTCATCATCACATTGGCAATCGTTAAGGTCAACAATGGCATTAAGCGATGGGTGAAAGTAATTGTAGGTTTGAGTGTCTGAGTGATTAGTGACTGAAAATGATCATGGGCCCGCACTTGTCGAAAACTCCCAACACCAGCTGAGCGCATCGACGATGGATGTCTACATTGGATTAGCCAATGGTAAAACTCTTGCTTTATTGATTTAAACAAGGTGGGGCTGTAATAAATTGCCACACAGCAAATCGACGAGACCAAACGTCCTCCTCGTTGTTGCGATCTTTGGCATCGATTTTATCAAATGGCAAAGTTTCGTGTGGCTATTCAGAAAGACCTGTGCGGCCGAGCCATTACCAATGTGATTACATTGTAAGGGGGGCTTACGACTTAACTCTGGTGTGTCTTTTTAGCATTCGTGGTGATCTGTCCATTGTGTACTTTATTGTCGAACTTCCTCTGCGATATGCAGCAATATATGGACATCAGATTATCACTTAACATGGCCCCCCAGAAGCGAGCGTACAGAAGCGTTTTCACATCTAATTAATTATGAAGACAAAAGTTTTGTAAAGTGGGCTAATGTTTTACTGCTCTGTTTCTCGTGGCCCATGCATGAAGAGGCCGACAGCAATCTGGGACAACTGCGGGGCAGAGTCGAGTCGAGCCGAGCATGCCTGGTGACGGCGAGCAGAGGCGTCGACCAACTCGATGACGCTTGTCGATTCTTGGCCACGAATTTCTGTGTTGGCGGCAAATCGACAAGTGCCTCCCTCTCTTCCTCCCTGTCGCGCTCTCTTTGTCTGGCGGCATGTTTGTCTGTCTGCCTTTCCGTCCATCTTCGTGTCTTTGTGAGAAGTGCATTTGGCAGACTTTTCTCTCGTCATGGTCGTAGAAGGGAGGGGTGGGACAAACATTGAATGTTATTGCATTCTCTTCTTATTCCATAAGTCTCGCAGACGTCTCGTTATGAACTTACGAACTGCACCGATTCGCAGACTACTATTTTTGGAATTAAATTCCCTCTCTCCACCATCCATAATTTACCCATTATTTTCTTGATTTCTTCCTTTTTTCAAATTGTAACTTTGTCATTTTATTTTTCTGGGAACTTTCATTGTTCGACTGACGCCTGAAGTCTGAAATCTTGCACATTAATGGTGCTGATACTTGGTTGTTTTAATCGTTTTAGTACTGTTGTTGTTGTGGTGTTTGTTGTTTGCTTTTTTGGTGGTGCGAGATTTATACGTTAACGGGCGCCACTGCAGTTCCAGTCAACGTCGGTCGGCGGCTAATTTATGCCCCGTTGTCTGAGTCATGCCCAGACTACAGAGTCTTGACCGCGCCTTGCCAGTGTGAGATAGAGAGGGAGAGAAAAAGATTGATTCTTAATGCACTTTCCGAACGCGACAATTTTGTCAGCAGAACCTCACGTTTTGCCCCGGTGAGCTGTTTGTCTTCCCCTGACCCCGATCGAGGGTTCAGCAGCTCCTCGTGTATGGTGTGGGGAGAACCACGGGCTCGCTTATTAGAGTAGGATTAATGAGAAAATTATCGACATGATTATCGTTGTTTTATTAAATTTAACACAGTACCTTTGACTTTCATTGACACTAAAGAGAGCAGCTTCCAAAGGAGATCATCGGGGTCTTGTCTACAATTCCACCAGGTTGATGGACATTTTGTCGCAGGGATTATTTTCATTATTCGACCGTTCTAAGAATTGTCCGAATGACAACGAAGCATCATCCGTGACCACGATCTTCATTACGGTCTCTTATATAGGGCTTATTTATGAGGTTCTCGTCAAATTGGGAGCGGCGCTGGACAAACACTTATTGCATCACGTAATCTGAGGTGTTAAATTGCATACAGTATGTTTTCATACATATTCCAAAGGCGATGATGACGGGATGCACATTCTCTTTCATCGTTTGCACTGCAGTATCTCAGATATGCAGACTGCGTATTTAGCAAACAACAACAATAACAGCAATAACATCACAGCTGTATTAACCACAATGACATTTTGTTATTGTGTCTTTTATCATTGCCATTCTGTATTGTTTTTGCCATTCCATTCCATATTCTCAGGCCCATCCCTCGGCTCACCACACACTTGAACACCTCGCGAGGCACCCACGTAATTAGTCACTCGTTCGCGCAAAACAATCGAGGTCCTTGTTTATTTTCAGTCCTCATCTTTCCCTCCTTCCTCGCCTCCTCGGCCTCTGCCTGGTTCGCGTCATCGGTTCTTCGGTTCGCCTTTTAATTGTGTTTGAGTTGCAATTTAGCTCTCAGCACTTTGCAACCATCGCCCTGGCCGTCGCCGCCGCCCCGCCCTGCTGAGGTTCTTGCAACGCGAACCAAGGCATTCGTCTCGGCTGCCTGGAACAAAGAGACCCCTGCTGCGATCACGGCCTCGTCCGACCGCGGCATTTCTTTTGTCCCAGTACGACAAAGTTATCGTCATCATTACATCTATATATTTGTCTCGAATAACTAGCCCTCTGCCGTTCTCTAGAAACCTGTACTTGTAAACTAACAAATATGAGTTAGTGATTAAAAAGAAACAACGGTCATATCACTGTTAAATATTCATATACAATGAATATTCGTTTTCATACGTGGAGAAGTTTCTCGATTACACATTTATGGGAAACACATGGAGGCATATAAAAAACAATATCGAGCTCACGAGCTGTTTACTCCCCCATTGGCAGCGAATGGGCTAAGAAATGTAATAAAAATCGGTCTGTATTGCACTTTGTCACCCACTCGCATTTATTCAGTGCACCGCGCGAGACGTGCCGCATTTCCTACAAGAGCTGTAAACATTTTTCTCACTTGTACAATTCAATTCTTATTTCATATTTTCCATCCCTCGCTGCATTGCGCGTTCCATTTCGTTGACGAAAGAATTGATTGTTTTCTGCTCATAAAAATCGAGAGAAATATGTCTCTCGGCTATGATTCCGTCTCGACCCCGTTGGTGGGAGGACGGAAGATTGAATGTTTGTACATGACAAGTACGATGCACGACAGATATCGCTTTATGCTCTTTCGTGATGACATCAATAGACCAGGTCTGCTCTGTCGACCTAACAAAAAACTTCTACGTCGGAATTTGACCTCTGAATCGGACCGATATATATGTAGCTGTAGAAACCTTTCGATCTACGAACTGGCAGCTATTTTTAATGATAGATTTCTCAGTGATCTTTATAGCTGCGAAGTCAGCAGCCCTAGTTGATCTTCCCTTGTCTGTTTGGCCCCAGTTGCACTAGTTGTGTATGGAAAATTTTCTTCTATTTTTAACAACAAATGCATAAAATCCGCCTCATTCCTTTCCGATACTACGCGATGGGCGAGCATGTTGTTTATGCTTTTTCCAAACAATACAACCAACAGCTAATGATAAAAACCAAAAAATAATGCAAAATGTGCTCCATGCAAGGAACATCTGCAGTGGCGTCAAAATTAAGTTTCTGTTCCTGGTGCAAACCGAGTCCGGAATCATGTATACGAATCAGCAGCATAGCATTTAATTTCAGGAATGGCTGCTGCTCTTCCTCCTTTTGCAGAAATAAATCACCTCATTAACCCCGGGCGTTGAGCATCCAGCATGCAACAAGGGACTGGAAACATGTGTGCTCTGGTCTCCGCCGATTGCCAAGAACGAACAGACTTTAGCACAAGAGAAAGTTGCCCCAACAGACAGACAGACAGGCAGAGAGAGAGAGAGACAGACAGACAGTGTGAAATACAGTCAGATATGAGCAGGGGCACGGGCATGAAAAGAATACAAATCAGAATTTGATCCTATAGTTTCCCTCCAACTCCAACTCCTACCATCTCCAGCCTTCTATTTATTGAATGTTCTCTGCTGCGAATCCATTTGAAACTTTTGACTGAACGAATGAATGAATGAATGAATGGAAATCGAATGCAGCTGCTGCTGTTGAAATAAAAGACAGAATCTTTTCTTTCAAGGAATTTGCATATCGTGCAGTTTTCTATTGTTGTTCCTCGAATTCAGTAGTATCAAATATCACTGCATCTAGCGAAAATGTTTCGCTTACTACTGTTAAAAAGCAACTTCCACAAAAGCAAAGCGCAGACATTGCTCATTCCTGCCGTGGGAGATGGTGAGGGGAGGGAACCACGCGAGAATCTCAATCTCTTGATCTGCGTTTATGCGCTTTCTGAGAACGACTACTGTATTGTGCTCCTTGGAACAACACACCACATCCCCACCAGCTACGAGTTGTTTTGTTTGATCCTATTTTTAAAGTTTATAATACCATGAAGCTCCGTAGATTTCCCCGAACTGACTCACCTGCTTCCGAATTGTGCAATCGATAAAATCATGAAACGAGTAGAACGAATCCGAAGATGGGAAGAGGAAGGCAGGAGCGAAAGCAGCAGCATCGCTCGCATCACATCAAAATACAACATCATCTCATCGCACTGATCTTCAAATGAAAATATATCTTATTTTAGATTTGTTTTTCTTTTCTCCTACTGCGCGTGTGATTGTGTATCTGAGTATATTTGGCGGAAAATGCTTTCTTTTTTCTCTCAAGAATATTCCACAGTCACACAGGCACAGTCACAGTCGCTGGCACAACTTGGCATTCGTTATTGGAAATTGAATTTGTCAATGATCACGGGACGGCGACGACTGTGATGATGACTGGACGATGTTGGACAATGACGATTATGACGATGATCATTATTGGGTTGGTGTTGGTGGCGATGGTTTAATCGCCGGCTGCTGCACATGATTTGTTTGGCAACATTTTGAAAAATCTATTCCGGTGCCGAAAAAAATTCATCATGGAAAGACTTTGTTCGTCATCCACTGCAAACACAACAACCGGTCTTTTCCCGTCTGAGGAAACCAGAAACCAATTGTTCATGGTGGACCGTGGTGCCTTTAATTGGAATTGAACAAGACAAATGGAGACAGAGATAAATATTAAAAAATAGAACTTCGTTGGAAAACTGCATCTTTTTGAGGTTCTCGTGTCTCCTGTCTCCTGATCTCTAAAAACTAGCGGACTAAAGTTTATTTTATGTATTTGCTCCACAGTGTGGTGGGAAACTCAATAAAAGTGCACGAAAGCAAATGCGCAAAATCCATTAAAAATCTATTTTAAAAAATACAAAAGAAAAATCAATTATTTTTTCTTCGCTTCAGCAAAATCTTTGACGCTTCTTTGTCGTCATTGGAAATGTATTTTTATTTTTCGAAATATATTTTTAGCTGCAAAGTGCAGCGAATTGTGACGATTTGACGCCGTCGCCGGCGGAGATAAACAATTCCACTCCCCTTTGTTTCCCAACCGTCTGTCTCGCTCACGCCTTATCGCTCTATCTTTTCTCACTCTCTCTCTTTCGCTCTCGTTCATTCACTACATAATTTCTCGCTCGCTCGGTAGCGGTGACTCGTTGATGAATTAAATTACAATCAAAACAAAACCTCACGTTTCCTTCCTTCTTTCTCCAAATGCGATTTGTCGCTGGCTGTTGTTTTTGTGGGAACTGACGTCAGTTTGAAAATTTCGTAACGGTAATTTGATTTTTGAATATGAGCCGCCAACCGGACGCACTTCGTCACCAGCAGTCGTGCGTGACGCTGATGTTCGTTGACATCCCATCGCAACATCAAAACAACTTCAATACTGCAAACATGTTCTCTTTCGCAAGCCACATCTACATCTATCGTCTAATGTTTTCTTAATGTTCGAATTGCTTTGATTATGAATTATCCTATTTTCGAGCCTTTGATCAACGCTTGTCTCCCAACATAAACGTTTCACGTCTAAACAGTACTCTTCACAGATATCTTAGACTCCTTCTGTCTCGCCGCCTGTCGGGTCCGCTACTGGATCTTCCACGAAACGCTGTCAAGAGGGCAACGAAAGGGCCTTTTGAGCCAAACAAACGCCATTATTCAATGTCTTTTTATCTCCATAACTGAATGAGTAATTGCGTTCGTTTCCCTCCAAGGAACGTGCAGAAATAGTTACTTAAACATCATTAACGCAAAATGCGCCACCAAGTACGAATGATGCCAATTGGCTCGCAAATCTCTGTCCGTCTGGCCGTGTCTGTCTGTTGTTGCACATTCGTGGAATGCATGTAAAACTCCCCTCAAATTGGAGACAGTTGCCTCAGTCGTGGGCCCTCATCGATGTTGAGAGTGGGCTGGTTGCATGGTCCTGGTTGCTCCGTCTCCTCCTTCTCTTCTCCCCCATTCGATCGTGTGATGAGCGGTCTTTTCTTCACATAGAGCACGTTCTTTTCGTTCCTTTCTTTTCACTGCACCCTCTGGGGCGACTGGGGTGATTCATAATGGCACTTGTGAGTTTCCGTCTAATGTTTGTCTGTCCATCTGTCTGTCTTTTCGGCCGCCTGACTAAGCCTGTCTGTCTGTCCTCATGCTTCCTTTATTCGCAGGGCGTTGCAACAGTTGTTTTATGTCCATCTGTGCCTGCGGAAAAATTCTCTCCGGAACATCGGCGTCTCCTCGTGAACTATCTGTCCGTGAACTGTCCGTCTGTCCTCGGCACGCCCATGGCATCAGTCTGGCATCGTCTTCCCATCCTGTTAATGGTTCTGAATCCGGTTCACGTGCGGCTGCAGTTTTGCGATTTTTGCGAAATTGCCTGTGGGCGGAAGTCGCAAATCACATTCACTTTCCATTTACGTTCCCCATCTCCATCTCCATCCCGATTATCGTAGGATTCGCTAACGAACGACGATTGATGCTTCCTTCCGGATTCTCTCTTTCATCCTCTCACTCTCGCTTCTTTCTTTTAATTGAATTCTCTTTCGTCGACATCGGTGTTGTTGTAGTTGATCATGCAATATTTTAACTTTTCCTTTCTATTTCTCGTTTCAGTTTACTTCTGTAGGAGGCTGCATGCATGCTTGCTGTAGACTAAGGTAAGTCATGTGAAGCATCTGGACACGGACTGAGTGACAGACAGACAGACGGAGCTTCTTACGAAATCATGCAAATCTCAGTCTACCGAAAATATGGAGACAAAATAAAAATTATTCGCGTTTCGTTTGTCACGCTATTTCTTTCCATCTCCCCACGTCCTCTCGATTCCCAAGTAATTTTCTCATAATTGTATATTTTGGTTGTTTTTACTATCTCAGCACTGAGTTCAATTTCAAAATGTCATCGTTCGTATATGTACGTAACGACATCGGTATGATGGGGATGCTGACGACGATGATAATTGTTATTAATTTGCTTCCTCATGACTTGTCTGATCCACTGACATCCCATGATAAATGGGTCATGCAACAATATTTCCAATTCACTCTATCTTACTTTCCCTCCCGGATTGTTTTTTCGGCAAGCCCTAAATTCAAAACACCTTGCCTAATTGAGGAAAGGCCTTTCAAAATTAGCAGTAGTCAGACGTTTTGGGAAAACCATGACCAGATCGTAAATTTTGAACTCCCTACCTTTTTGGATCTCACTAGCTTTTAATTGCACGCCCTTTTCTGCTCGAAAGACGTCGACTTTTTTGGTTTCTTTTATGCCTTTATGGGTTTCGATGGTTTTCATGGTCGGACGGAAGTTGGGGGAAGCCGAATATCGCGTTCCACGTGCCGGAAAATGGCACAACAATGTCAAATCTTCTTTAATTGTTATTGATTAAAAAAGAAAATTGGCTGCGACAAGAAGAAGAAGACATTTAGCTACGAAAAAAGAAGACAGCCAGACATGCATGTGAAGAAGACATAGTAATGATAGCCTCTTTAACATTTGAGCGAACTTTGACTCGTGCTCACTCGGAACCATGTCCAAAACAAAGATTGCCGGAATGAATAATGAAAATCGGTAAAAGTGTGGCCAATGGATAATTTGAGTGGTGGTGGTGCTGCCAATCATCCGAAGTGGTTCTGAGCATCTGGGCCAGGAAAAAGTGGAACGAATCGGATTCGACTTCAGCTCATTGGGGCTTTTGTTTAAAAACGTAATCAGTAGTAGATTACATGATACCACTTATTAGCTCCATACGAAACCCTCGAGCCATATCGAAATTGCGTGTTTTCGCCCACGAGACTTCAGTGGAATCACTAATTGCCGAATCCATAAATTTAGACGCACATTCATTGTTTTTCTGTTCTGTTCTGCCGATGTCGATGTCGATGTCTTTATCAATCGATAATTGTAAAGAATTTTACAGTGGACATTATTTGTCGCAAACATCCGGTGCTGTTATGGAGAGAACTAACGGTCATCGCATGGCCACTAGTTAGTCTCGAGCTACACTTTTTCTTTTATTTGATTGCTGCTGGTCTCTTTTATTAAGAACGTCCAAATGTGGAGCTTCCGCTGTTCGCTGCGACTGCGGACTCCATCCAAAACGGAATAACAAACAAAGCCAGCGTACGATATGAAAGATAAAAGGCAAGACAGAGTGATGTAAAATGTTTACTGTGCCCTCCTTTATTACTAGTGTATATAGGAGAGAATCAAAGACCGCTCCAACGAACCTTTCGATTATCTAACTTCTGTGTTTGGCTCTGATTTTTATCGTCCAAATATTTCTCTCGCCAGCTCTCTTTCGGGCTTCCGAAGTTGTGTAAGTTTTATCGAATATGTTTTGAATTGAAAAACAATTAATTTTCAATCAATCAAAATCGACTTCCATAATAAAAGCAACACCTTTTCAACTTTTCCCCCACTCGACCACTTGTGTCGCCTTTCAAATGCATTCCTAATCAGTTGCCCAACATTTTCCACTCTGGTTTGTTTCTTTCTTTCTATGTTGGCGTTTTTAATTTTCATTGTGTTTATTTAAGTTTCATTGAACACCAGTTGAGGTTCCGTTACCCGATCGACGCTGCTCCTCTTCCATTCATGATAACAATTGAGAAAATGTGATTTTTATTCGCTCTTCTAGTTTATACATATTTATTGTGCACTTTATGTGTTTTTAATAATTCCTTTATTTTAATTTAGTCCGTGGCCTGATGGATTTTAATTTTCCAGTGTGGACTCCTTACGCAAAATGCGCCGCAGCAATTTGTATTCATTAACTTCAATTAATGTCGATTGCATCGAGATAGATGTATACATATGATGTATATGCTATGCACATGGGTCGCGAGATGACGTCAAAAGATGACACAAATACGCAATGTACATATGTGGTGGTATTTCATACCATAAAGAACAATAGAGAATGGAATCCATCTGTAGTTCTTCACTTCCTTTGTCTGGCTCTCAATTGCGGAGACTCCTCGCATTAACCCAGTAATAAATGTTCACTTGGCCCTTTAAACGCTTGACCCTTTTCTGCATCCGCATGCCCCGGCCGACCGCCACTTAACATTCAACTTCTTCGACTCTTCTGCAACATGATGTCTGGATTCCGTCCTCCACCCCACTCCTCACCGCTAACTTTCGTGCGCCGTACTTCGCCGCGCTGTGTCTCTCTTGAGTCGGCTGCTGATGATGTGTTTATAATGGACTGGGTTCATCGTTCGGTGCTTATAATTTTCCGCATAGCGGCTGCTAAATGCCACTCGAGACACTTGTTGATATCCTCGTCTCGCCCCATTCCCACCTCGTGCCCAACTCTTTTCATCCCATCCCATCCACTCAGCAGAACTCTCTACGCGACTCCACGACTCCATTTAACTCCACTCGAACGTTTATAATTTAAGGAAGTTCCTTCACTCCTCCAGTCATGGTTAAATACGATTAACAGAAGTGTCTGACCTGCATTTACATTTCTCCATTTGCCGCCCGGTTGGGTTCTTCTTCGTCTGCCAGCGTCGAGTATTTCTCTTTATTCGTATCTCGTTAACTGTTAATGTATTTGCTATTTTGTTATGGCCGTTGCTGTTGTTGTTTCTGTTATGGTGCTTTTGTTTCTCATTTACATTTTTAATTAAATTCTTCCTCCATTTGGCTGACAGACAGACCGACCGACAGGCCCTATAGTGTATAACTGGCCTATTGTATGGCGATGGCGGCGATCACCGCAAATGGCACATATTCACGTTTCTAACGCCGAGTGGATGCAGTTGCAGCCATATTTACACGATGACATCATTGGGTATTTTCATAGACAACGCTATCATTGGTGTTGAGCGATTGTTAGTCTTCAAGACCTACATCAATAATAATGACGTCGCTCTAGAGTAATAAGACCTTATTCTCAGATTGCACTTTAAAGTCTCGTCGACCTCCTCGGGGCACTCGAGTTCCTCCCCAGTCTGTCCCTCTCGGCCACGTCCTCTCCCTTAATCTTTCGTGTCTGAATTGAATCCATTTATTTAATCGTTCTAATTAGATTTCATAATTATTTTCAACTCAACACCATTTCGAGGATTTCGTTCTCCACCATCTCAAGCTTTTATCATATGTTATGTTCTGAGAGCGAGAGAGAAAGGAGAGCGAGAAATATGGAACGAATGACAGCATTTCGATCCCATTAGGAATGGTTCAAGTGGATTTTGGAATCCCCTACAGCAAGCATGCTACGGGGGATCGAGCCCTGACACCTTCGCCTGCGCATGGCCCCCATGAGGGTCTCTCGGAAAAAGAGAAGATCTAATCATTGTTATGGGTCGTTGTGTGATTCTTATCGGCGAGAGGCGTTTCTGCCGGGGTGTTCGTATGGGGCAAATAAAGCAGAAAACACAGTCGTCAACCGTACTTCCACCCAACTCTCTAGATATCGGCGTGTCTAGTCGATAACTCTCCGCCGAACACGGCAAACGTTTTCATTCCATTCCATTTCATTTCATTTGGGTTTGTTTTCGCTGCGAGGTTCGCGTTTCTCCCATTCGCGGCAAGACGTGTTAATTGAGTAATAAAGGGGCGAACGAACGACCCTGCCGCGGGAGCGACGTCGCTGGAAACGCTCCGTATACGCGATATTACTATACATTGGTATGACTATGGCTATACGTATGGTATTGTTGTATATTTCACATTTTTTATTGCTCCTATATTATTATCAACCCATTCGACACCCAGCGGTAGTCGCTGTCGTGGTCGTTTTTCTTGTTTTCCCTGTGACCAATAATATTTCCCCTCGAGTGACAAGCATCAATCATTGATCAACCCAGTGGACGTGGACGCGACCAACAACACGTGGACCCTGTGCCCTGCGGTCGGACGCGATGTGCCGATGTGAACTAGGGAAAGTGTTGAACTCGGTAGCGAAGTTGTGGCGAATTCAAGTTGGATAATTTGGTACTTGGATTTCGCCAAGAATCAGCTCGAAACTACCACTTTTCTCTTCCTCTTGTTCCAAAGCAGGAGGTGGAGGGTTTTAATATTGGATTTCCCGTAATGTGTGATGAATATCAATGGTATTTATTTTCAGTTTCTTTTATCAATTGCCGGTAAAAATAGTATTTCTTAACTCGCGACCCTCAAAAGCTTCAGCTTGTTGTGGTCGTCGTCGGCGTCGGTGTGTTATTGCGACTACTACTGCTGGCCAATTAGTGGAGCCGTGCTGAATTCCGTCGACGTCTCTGGGCCGGGCCTGGCCCGGTCTGGGTCTGGGCACCACCATGAAATAGCACCGATTTATTTAGCGCACAAAGAGGTCAACGTTTGCGTTTTATGACTTATCAGATACCTTGCCGGCCGGTCATTTACATGCGATCGATGTTTGTGTTCGTGCGTGTTCGGGTATAAAATGTAAAATGATTTTCTGATTTATCTCTTCCCGTACGCGAGTTGTCGTGTCTGTCATGTCGGACCGTGGATTGCGGCGAATTTTAATTGCGTAAATTTAAATTATCTTCATTATATTTTTCGGTTTTGTTTTGATAAATTATGCTCGTCAACACACACACACACACCCAAATCCAATAACAAAGTTATACAATAGACATATTCGACCTTGCCGTGGGATATTTTTGCCGAAAGACCTGAATCTTGGCTCGGATAATTCAATTAAATTTCTTGGCAACTAAAATTAGATCTTGTCTATTGCGCCCGAGGAGGTGTCTGGGAGCAACGTGTGCTGAAAATGCAATTATTTGACAGAAATTTATTCCTACATCCCGAACCCTTTCACACCGTCTTCCACTCAAGCGATAGCGCCCTGTAATTTGCGACCGACCCTGGTCCGAGCTCCGACATTTTTGTCCCAGACCCCTCCGATCCCACGCCTGACACTGGCAAGAAATATTAAATGGCCCATATATTGTTCTCTAGCCCAAAAACCTAAAGGTAGAGGTTAAAAACAAATACATATATGTTTATATTATTTTCATTAATTATGCCACGCATGTGCCGTGGGTCCCTTTTGTAGTTGTCCGCCCGATGTTGGTTTTTCAGCTGTGTTTATTTGCACTTATCGCAATTGTATCTCTGCCATTAGTGGTGTTTGTTCTCCGCTCTCGGTCTCTCACTCGTCTCGGTCTTTGGCGGGACCCGACTGAATCACTTGGCTACATTTGTATTCGCGATCTGTTATCCCGAGCGACCAGAGTTTGAGTTCTCGGTAATTGCAATCGACTTGTGTGGATTTTTTCAAATACAAAACTCCCGCGAAAACCACAAACATTCTGCTGCATAGAGTGAAAATCGCTTCCGAATGGAAACCTCTGCGAAACATACTTCGCAGGTTCGCCTCCCTGGTGAATCAGGTAAATCCCCAGCGTCCACAGAATCTCCATTCTTTGCAAAGCTTCTTTGGAACCGCACATCCTGCTAATATTTCAAGAGTGCACAACAACAAAGTTGTGCCAAGACTGAATAACTCTGAACAACTTGAAAACAGCAACATTGTCTTTATATCCGTTTACAACAACAAGTTTAATTTGGGGTAATTCTTCAGCTCTGCCTTTTCCATTTTCACATGTACATTTATCTTATCTCACGAAGATATGAAAATATTTTTGCGCCCATTCATAATCACCACAATAAAGCATTTGTTGTACGCCTTATGTTGCAGATGTTTTTGTTGCCGCCTCTCGACGGCAGGCTTAACCCAAAATGAAAGGGAGTATTTATATTGGAGATATGCTGTTGTTGGTGGTGTCGGTGTTGTCGGGCTGGAAACCGATGTAGACCCTCTTATTGCATGGTGAAGACTTATGACAGCCTGTAGAATTTTGTAATCGATAAATATTGAACGTGATTGCTTCATAACACCAGCAATAACACCGAGGTAAAGGGTCTTTAAAGCGACGAGCGTTTGTTTGAACTCCCGTCGTACATCGCCAGCACCAGCACCAGCATCGTAAATTCCATAGCCATCGCCATCACCATCACCATCGTCATCGCCACCATCATCAACATCATCGTATCATCAGAGCGGCATCAGTTAATGACCCATATCAATTATTGTTGAAACACCAAGCGATCTCTCGAACGAAAGTGAAATTTTCCTCGGCTCTGCAATGCAATATTTCCTTGCCTTTTTCTCCTCCTAGTATATCACTCTCGCATTTCCATTCGTATTGGTTTTCACAACGATTTTCCTTTTTTTCTTTGTGTCTTTTTCCTCATAGCGGTAAACCATGATGAGTGCATCGCATTTTTCTTAACTTTTTTTGTTACATTTGTTTTTTTGTTTTTTCCGTTTTGGTTTCGGTTTTGACTTTGATTTCGAACTTCCTTGATTTCGATGGTACCGAACCGGTTTTCTTGGTGCTGTATTAACCTATCCAGTGTTGTTGTTGTTAGGGGGTTTGTGGTGGACTTCGTTAGTGTTTTGTTTTTGTTGTTGTTTCTTTCTCCCCGTTGTGCATCGGTTGGGAGTCGAGCAAACAAAACCATTGATTGATTGGTTTTAATTGCATTTTAGTTGCTACTATGGCTTTTTCTTGGTGTTGTTGTTATTGCTCGCCGGGCCCTGAACTTGAAGTTCACCACACAAAACCAAAGGTTAACATTTTCATTTGCTGCTGCTAGATGGCGCATTTACATAGAAATGACGGACTCGTTGCCATATTTAAAATTTACTTGTTGATATTTCCTTTGTTGCTGCTGTGCTGTTGTTGTTGTTGTTGTTGTGGTTGCTATTTGTTTACGTCGATGATTGATGGCATTGCGAGTGACATCATCGTTGACTTTTGCGTTCATGACTTTGTGGTGCCGTGGAATTGTTGTAACCGAGCTCTCCACAGTTTCAAAACTCCATCCAAGCCATGTCTCTCTCCAAGTCGATTGCTTAGACTTGAGCGGTCTTCAGCTATTAATGATCCCAAATGGAGAACATTAAATAGCCGTTTCATAGAGAAATTTCTAATTAAACCACATTGAATGCAAGTTAACGACCACATTTCATTCCACATTAATCTGATTGCGAAGAATCCTCGGAAAGCAAAAGGTACAGATGCCTTGCCTTTCCTAGCCTAATACTACTTTTCCAATGATCCCCTACATAAACACCTCCTATCGTGCGGCTCATGTCTTTCATTTATTGCGTTGGTTCGCACACGCGTCCCAAAACGCAACCGATTCAGTCGATTGACCATCGATTGATCGGGAAAACGCCATTTAATCCTCCTCCGCAATCGCATCTGTCGCCTTCTGCAGTTGGTTTTCTGGGGTTCGTCGGTCGGTCGGTCACATCTGCACGTGCTGCGGCGTCATCGGACGCATTCGCATTAATGATGGATGGAGTTGGTCCACAGCCCGGGTCCCGCACCCCTGATCCATGTGCGTGAGGGCGGGTGAAGCCTTCGAAACAACCTGGGTCTGGGTCATTCGCGATTTCCGCATGTCCGTCCACTCCGTCCGTCGCTCTGTCCGTCCGTCCGTCCTTCCGTCGGTCCGGCCAATGCATGTGTGTCGCACGTGCTGCATGGGCGCTGTTTTCCAACACGAGTTTCCCTCGCAGACATAAAAGGCGACGATGCTGATGATGATGATGCGGAATATCTGTAGTCGGGGTTCAGGCGAGGTTCTGGTTCTGCTTTGCGATGTTTTCTCCACTGGCGGTTTTACCTCGGGCACACTGCTATGTTTGCGTGTTTGTGTGTGTGCTCATCGCTGTCCTTCGCAATTAGTTGTCAAATTGAATTTTCCCTAGATGGGACGAGTTTCGTCCCCGCACCGCCGTCCGTCCGCTCGTCCGTTGCCCGCTGTGACCTGCTTTCCTTGCGCCTACCTTCGCTCTAGGCCCGGGCCCTGGCGCAGGCGCACCGTTCTTATTCTCCATTCGGCTCTCGGTCGCCCATCTCCCTCTCTCCGCACTGGGCTGATTATGCGAGCGCATGTCGCGACCGTTGGTGTCTCATTCCATCGTAAATTATGTTCCGGTTATTTGAACCTTGAGCATTGTACTTTACGATTGCATTGTATGCCATATCCTGACACGCACACACTCTCTTTCTATCCCTCTCTCGTGGCGCTGCTGCGCCGCCCTACAGGGTGCCCGAGCGGAACACCTCAGCCGTACCTCGGTGAACTTCACCGTGTTGGTTTCCAGCGCCGACCCTAACCCTAGCCATGAGACACCAACACAAACTCACCCCGAACCGACCCGACCCGACCAGACCGTGCCGCGCCGATGCACGGCGTCCGCGTCCGAACCCACTTCACGAACACAATGCATCAGCTGACGCGACCTTCTCCAGGGCCGAGGCGCGAGGGGTTCGCGGATCGAGGTTCTTTCCTGCTGTTGCTCGCACAACGTTTTCATTTCGATCTCGTCTTTTCTCGGCTCGACGTTGGCTGAAAAACGTCCACGAACGGTCGGACGGACGGACGACTCTAGAGGAACCAGTCTCGGCTCAGCGAAGCATTTCCACGCCATCGAAGACCGTGACTCTGCCCGAAGACTCTGGAAAATTGGCGTCGTTTGGTTGATCGAGTCTTTCGCGATAATCAATACAAAAAAAAAAACAAAATCCATTCAACGCGATCACGTAATTTTTCGCACATACGCCTCCAGCCGTCGCCACGCCCTCCTGTTGGGTAACGAATGGGGAAATTGTTTGCATTCAAGACGTCGATTTTCCCCAGCCGTGGTGGTAGCAGTCGCTGCAACAGCAATAACAATTTCAACAACAAGATTATTCAAATTGTAAGTGAAATAAAGCTGGTTGGTTGCGTGCAACAATTAATTTGTGCTCTTAACCGACCTAACAAAACGCTGCCAACCAAAACTCAACATGCCATCGTGTAGACTTGACGTCGTCGTCTTCGGAGAGTTGCAATTGTCCATTAGCCCGCTGACAGACAGTCGGACGGACGGACGGACGGTTGGCAAGCAAGAGCAGTTATGCTACTATTGAAAGTACAATGTCAAACTACGAGTGGCGGTGAAAACTTTCAACTGGATTATTTCCCACTCATCGCGCTGTTGTCGACACCATTGAATGTTTAATCAGAGACCGGTGCCGGAGGTGGTCGAACGGTTTGCAGGACGTCGGACGATAAACTTGACATCTACTATTTGACTTAGCTGTTCCACTATTCTACCTGGTGCTGTAGTTGACATAGTCTGAAGCTGTTGTATTGACCCAAAAAAGAACTTCCTGCCACTCGGAGCCGTAGGCGCAAATGTTTTGTCACTCGGCCAGAAATTATTTATAAATCGCACCGTGCATGCACAATTCTTTGTCTTCGTCGCTGTCGCAATAACGGATTTTGATTTATATTTCGCATTGATTTCTTTCCTGCAGATGTCACTGAAGAAGAAGGATCCCTCCCTGCGCGTGGCCGCCAACGATCCTCATCTCGTGAGCTTGGGTGGCGGACGGTTGAGCACAGCTGTAACCATACATTACATACCCATTGGTGAGTTGAAGTTCGTTTGCACAATTTGCACTGTGTATATATAGACAAGTGCGAATCATACACACGTTGATGCCTTTGATTCTGATTAGAAATATTTGACTATATAATGTTGAACTCCAGTAACATGGCGAGCTTTTTATGTTGCCTCATAGCTTGGGACCCAAGGTTACTTGTAAACTGATAACAAAGTTTAGAAGCTGATTCTCCCAAGTGTGCGCTTTTAAGATGGAGATAATGAGCCGAAAATATGACGGGCAGATAACCTAAGAATGTTGTACACCGAAAGCATTTGTGGGTCGTCGTCATCGTCTTTGTCGATTCTCGATTCTCTGCCCCTCCTTCGCGCACTTGGCCCCAAGTGGAGCGAGCTCTCCAGCTCCGCACACATTTTGCGACACATGCTTTTCCCGTTTTCGTTTGTATCGTTTCGCCGCCTGTTCTTTGGCCGGGCCCATGTTCCGAGAAAATAACCTACTCTGTCTGTGACTTCATCCTCTCGTGGAGCTCGCATTCGTGCTCTCATTCAGCCCGTCTGTCCATCAGTCAGTCAGTCAGTCACTTGAGACACCGCTATCGACGACGACCAATCAGTTTCGCTTCATAAGTCGTGCCGCACACACACACACGGTCAGTGAGCAGGCTAGGGTGGTGCGCGCTCATTTACTCGTTGTCTGCCAATCGACAATCGGGCTAACGCCAGACTCCAACTCCTTCTCCCCCACAGGTGATACGACGATCGGCTCCTCGACCACGTGCAGCATCTCCCTGAACGGCACCGGCGTCCGGCCCACGCACTGCACCATCTACCGCAGCGAGGAGAACGAGGTGACCATCGTGCCGGAGCAGGACGCGCGCATCCTCATCGATGGCACGAAGATCACGCACGAGACGAACCTCACGCAGGGCGCCATGATCACCATCGGCAACTCGAACTACTTGCGCTTCAACAACCCGGCCGAGGCCCAGATGATGCGCTCCGCCATGGGCTCTAACGAACGCATCTCGATGCCGCAGATCGACTTCACCCAGGTGCCGCAGCAGCAGCAGCTCCGGGACTCCACCAAGAGCGGCGGCAGTGGCGACGCCAACGACCTGTTACTGCGCCAGTCCATCGACATCGAGGCCTTCTACGAGTCGAAGATCAACCCGAACAACGCTCACTTGTCCAGGTCGTGCACGACCGACAAGGAGGCTGCCTCCGGGAAGGGCTACAACAACGTCACGCCCATCGACATCAACGGGCTGCAGTGTCCGAAGGTGTTCACCGCGGACTTGGTGACCGTGAACATGCCGGCCAAGGACGTGCTGGGCCAGAAGTACGCGAACTTCGCCCGCAACCTGGCGGAGAACCATCGCAACATCGACAAGAACGTCAACAACGCCCTGCGCAACAACCAGATGTCCAACCTGAAGACCATGTCCTCGAGCACGGGCTGCCCGAGTTCGCTCAACGGGTCGACAGCGACGACGATGACGGGCAACTCCAACTACGTCAACATTCCAAACACCTCGCACTACATACAGAACACGACCGGGAGCACCGAGTACCTGGCCAAGGTGAACAACGTGCGCGGTAACACCAACGCCTACGACCGATACCCGAAGCCGGGCACCTACGGGGGTCTCCAGATATTCCCGATGAACGGCGTCAACACCGAAATCAACAACGGCTCGGCGAACTCGTCGCCCCTCCACCATCAACAGGCACAGAATCAACACAATCAGCTTCTCAAGACGAGCAACCTGAACAATTCCTACGATGGCTCGTCTAGTCAGAGGACGGCGTCGCCGAGCCGCGTCCAGCAGCGAAACCTTTCGAATTTGAGCAGCACAGAGAACGAGCGGCTCGAGGACATGCTGAAGATATGCACCGAGTACGCGGACCGCCAGAACCAGAGCTGCAACAGCAGCATCACCTCCTCGCCCATAGTACAAAATCGCATTAAGACCAACGGGTCACTGCCGCGCGACAAGAAGTCGCCCTTCTATCACGATCTGTCTTCCGGTTCCGTTTCCGGTTCTGTTGCCGGGTCGCAGCTCCAGCAATCGTTCTCGGGAAGCAGCAATAACCTCTCGACCAGTCACGCCAAGCAGGCCAATCTCAATAGCTCGACCGCTTCCAGCTCAGGCTACGAGAATGTTCGTCTGGTCGGGCAGAACCGGGTCGAGATCAATGGCCAGATGGTGATGGGCTCCTCCTGCTCCTCGCCGAAGACGGGCTACGAGAACGTGGTCGTCGGCAAGTACGTGCCACAGAGTCCGCGTACGAAAATACGCACCACCTGCATGTCTCCCAAGAAGGAGCACTCGTTCAGCAGCTCCTTCGGGTCTTCGCAAGTGCCTGGTGGATCCATGACAACGACAACGATGGCGGCGACTTCTCAGCTGCCCCACAAGCCCTCGAAGCAGAGCGAATACGAGCAGCTGATCAAGACGTTCGAGGAGAAGCTCAAGCTGGAGATGCAGGCCATTGAGGAGAGCAGTCGGTACCAGCCTGCTTCGGCTTCCCTGCAAAATTCGCCCGCTCGCCGCACCAACAAGAACATCAACAACTTGACGCTGAACCTCAGCCAGTGCAACTCGCTTCAGAACTCGCCGCGGATGAGTAAGAAACCAGCGCCGGCGCCACGCAGCCTCTCCACGGCGGGCAGCAGCAACAGCAACATCTACTCAAACCTACAGCCCCAACCTGTGAGGGCGGAACCCAAACTGAGCAAGGAAAACTCCGTCGAGAGTGTCGATGTGGAGAAGTTGAAGCGGACCCGAAAGGAGATCCTGGCTCGCATCGATGACTTGAAGCGAGAGATTTCGGAGCTGCAGAAGCAGGAGAACGAGGTCCTCAGAGAGGTAAGAGGGGGAGCGAGGTGGAAGTGGAGGTGGGGGTCTTTGCCCTTATCGTCACAATCTTAATTTCTAAGCACTTGCATTAATCATTATTATGACTATTGAACCAGATAACGAACGTCTGTCGTTTTCAGTTGGACATGGAGAAGGCGCTTGTTTCCGCTGAACTCAGTTCCGTCGGCAACACGGTCGGCGAATTCGAGCAGCAGTTGCAGGCGTTGCAGAACAAGATCCATCGCATGGAGGCCCAGCGCAATGCCACACGTGTCATGGAGGAGAACCAACAGGCGAAACTGAAGCAGTCCATCGAAATGAAACAGGATCAAGTGAAGAAGTAAGCATATACTTTTCACTCGTTCTCGGGTCTTGCAATGTTGTCTAATACTTGGTTTCCTTTCTTAAGGCTCAAGGCTATGCTGAAGCAGAAACCCAACAACGATTGCCTGAAGGAGGAGTTGCACAATGTCGCTGAATCGCTGGAGAACGACCGGAAGACGTTTGAGGACTTGGAGTTCCAATATCTCGAAGAGGAGTCCGAGTGGCAGGCATATCGTGAGGAGCTTCATGCCGAGGAAAATGATTACGTGCTCAAGATCGAACAGAAGCGCTTGGAATTCCAGCATCTGGAGAAACAGGAACTTACTAACCACACCAATGCGAACTCAGATGCAAAAACGCTCAAGCACAATCTGATTGCCCTGCTGAACGAGTTGAAGCAGTGTCAGGAACGCCTGAAAGCCATTGAGAACAGCATCAGCGACATCACTGGCCAATTGAACGTAAACTCATCTGACGACGAGGACCCCTACAGTGAGGGAAAGGCGTCGAGTGCATCGACTGCATCGCCACCGATCCATAGTAATCTTGCTTCCGGAGTCATGTCGCAATCACTCTTCGGGTCTGCTGAGTTGCTGTGTCCCAAGCGCGCCACCGAGGACATCATGTCGAAGAGTGTCAATGAGAACATGTTCTACAACAACAAAATCGAGCTTCCCAGTGCCCACGTCCAAGTGACAAGTACGCCTAAGCGTCCACCACTGCAAGCGGTTGACATAAACGACGAGGAACTGCAGGATTCGCCACGTAGCACGGATCAACAAAACGACCCACTGTTGCGACTCAAATATAATGTCGACTCGACAACGGAAGTTTCGCAAAGCGAACGAGTCAAGTTCAATCTGTCGTTGGGCAGCGATGATTTCGAAGTGAATCCCTCGTTGGAGAAACGTGTCCCCTCCCAGGACGACATCGATCGCATTTGCAAGGTGACACTGGATGCGCCGATCTCGACAAAAGGTGCCAGCAACAAGATTTTCGATAGCATCAAGGAGATCGAACGCAACCGGCAACTTCTTCTCGCTCAACAAGGTATGGCCCCCGATCTTATTGATCAATATTCTTGGATTACTCTCAATTAACTTATTTTTTTCTTCCAGGTCATCATGTCATCGAGCACGAACGCCAGAAAATGAACGATCTCAAGAAGAAAAGCCATGACGAGGCGCGTGCGCAATACATCTCCATGTTGACCGTCAGTCTAGAGTAAGTACATACTTAAATTACTTTGGAATGCAAATCATTGTGAATCCATGCCTTTACAACTGATGTTTTCATTGAAAACGCTCTGTAATTAAGTCGGCTTCGCCGTTACAAATCCCTTCTGGATGTCGTTCACTTGCTTGGCTGTAAGCAGCGCGGCAAGCAGGAATGGCCGGACCCGTACAATTGAATTTATTCATTAAATTAAATTAAGTGCATCCCTAGTGCGTTTACAGCTATCGGTCATTGCATCTTCAGATCGACTGAATGGCAGTTTGTCACACATTAGTTCCGTCCATTCCCCTTCACTCGAGTTGCTTTTTTGTTTGTTTTTGCCTCTTATATATGTTTATAGAGTAATGTATTGAATAATCCGACATAAAAGCGGGTGGAAGATAGGAAGAAACAGTTCGCTAAACACTTGTGCCAACAAACGATCCACACAATACGCGACAATACATTATTCTAAAATGAATTTGTCAACCGTAGTTGGTAGGTCTATCGTAGTTGTCATGCAAATATGGATTTTCGATGTTGGTTTAAGTTCAGCAAACTCTCCCGAACCCCAAGATCAGGGATAGGCAAACTTTTCGACGGCCTCTGATTCGACTTGTACTGATATCTGTTTATATAAGCCAAGTGCTCGTGACATTGAACTACGGTTACTAATAATATATTTTTATAATTATATATTATTGAGATATTGCTTGAGTAGTAGGTTTCAGTGAAAAGTCACGTATTCAAATGCAACAGCACTGATGCGGTAACCGGTTTCGGAACCCCTGCACCTCGAATGGAATCAAATGATTGCGCTCAGTCCACGAAGCAAATCAAACATCGGCCGTTTCCACAGATCTCTCGGCGTTCGCTGCCAGTCATAGACGTGCGTTATTACGCATCCGACATGTCGTCACCCATCTCGGCTCGACTCGGCTCAGCCCAACTCAATGTAGCTTGGCCGTAGTCTGTTCATCAGTTCCTAAACACAGTGAGTCAGTCGACGTTTGCGCGAGGCAAGGTTTTGAACTACGACTTGGGGTCTCCAGTCAACGAGACGACGAGGCAACAGAGATCCAATTGGCAAAAACAAAGCTAAGGGTCTCAGTGCGAATCGGAGCTGATTTGTGTTGAGCAGAGCTCCCGGACCGCTTTCTGAATATTTGCATATCTAATTATGGAAATCGAAAACCATAAAGAAGTATACCAGTGGAGAGACCGTAGTAAATAACATCTCGATTTCAAATTAAGATTATGATAAAACAACTTGTAATATTCAGCCAACGTTTATTGGGGGGCGACTTTGACTCTCTTGTTGGTGCATCGTGTTGTGTTATGTTGTGTTGGTGGTCGACGTCATCGATCGAGGTACATTCCATCGCTCCCGATGCTCGATTAGAACGGTTCCTATTTCGATGCACATATGTATTATATCTATTAAATGCCTTATCGCCTCCGCTGATAAGCTTCGATGATAAGTGTCCACGACTGGGAGCCAATAATTTCCCCTACTTTTATCGTGAATACTAGGATGGTAGTCGTCGCCGAAGTGAACACGCTCCTCATGTAGTTGTTACTGCTTTACTTCAAATACCTTAGTATTCATTGGCAGTAAGGTCTCCTCACCTCAGGGCTACCTTGCGAGTGGCTTCGTGCGGTCGTATCAACAGCGGACATTGGAGAGAACAAAAACGAACAAACGAACGACAAAAGACAGACAGACACGAGTGCTCTTATCAAAAACGAAGCAGTGAATTCTTTCCATCGACTCCTCATTATTTTTCTTTGCTAATCGTTTGCCAAGTTCGAGAACGATAGGGTGATTACTCATTTAGTGTTGTTGTTGGAACTGCTGATCACCTGTTGACTGAGTTCTATATTTGTCTCAATTACTTTGGAAGTAGTAATTAAAAGAGTGCAATAGACATAGAAATACACATGGATAAATTGAGCGACTTCATGTGCTGGTGAGATCTCAATCTTCTTCGCTTCCTCTTGCTTTGTGTATTCTAATCGCGCGTGATTTTTATTTAAAGCAAACGACTCAATAAAGTGTTATATTTGTTTTTCGGCTTTCTTCAGTGGCAGCAATAAATCGTCGGCTTCGATCAAGTCGCGACCGCAATCGCAGGAAATGCAGCCGCTGGGAGAGGACAGCGAGTCCAAGACCAACGGCTCCGCGCAGTCGCCAAGTGTGGCAGGAACCGGAAACGGAAAGCCGTCGCAGAGGGAGAACTCAACGCCGGCCGAGAAGAAATCCTCCTCCGATCAGGTGAGTGCTTGAAAGTTTTCGTTTTCATTTTATTTAAATAGAAATCGATAACGACGGTGGGGATTGGGGGAACGAATTCCACGACCTCTTCTCCACCTCTAGTTCGATGAGAACTCAATTGGATGCCGGCCAATTGGAAGTGCAAATATTTACACAAATTTGTACAAACTTACAGAATCTCGAAATTTATTTCGCGTTGAAAGGAAATATTTAATTATGAAGTGTGATTCTTACTAATGGTCTCATTACGGTGCGTGCGTGCGTGTGTTCGCCACACAAACACGTCCACCAAATTCAGTTCAATTTATTTATAATCTACAATGTAGCGTTTTCTGCACGTAGAAGCCTAATAAAACGTTCGATAACTGCACCGTCAGAATGGACATGGTAAAAAAAATCCCGAAAATTTCTCGTTGCCAGTTCAAGGATACTGAAACCCCCGTTTGTTTACCATCTGCCAATTTCATTCGAACAAAGGAATGCCGGAAGAGCGACCGTGGTGAACTCGCGGCACCGCCTTCATATTCAGCGAAAGACCATTGTTGGTAAACATGTAAACAAGTTTTTCGGAAACATGACTGCTGAATCAGAAGTCCGAACACGCCCACGCCACCGCCTGCCTACGGGTCAAGAACATGACCGAGACCAGCCGCGTAAACAAATTGAGTCATGTAAAAATAATCGCGTACCATTCAATTCTTGGAACATTTTCCCATGTGACGTCCATTAAACGGTTCGCAGCCCATTAGCTCCCCGTATTTTTAAATCACCCTCCCCAAATCCCACACTAGCCGCTTTACTACGACACCATTAAAATTGGCCAGAATTGAGACGCGCACATTCCTCTTCTCGTTTATGATGATGCCGTTTTGGTGCTCAATTTCGGCGGTGTCCCCAGAATTCGGTGGGTGTGTTTTATCCAAAATACTCTCACTCTCTCTTTCTCTCTCTCTCCCTCGATCTTCACCTATATTTCCCGCGTTAGTCACGAGTCGAAGGCAGATATCCCGAAGCTGTCGAGCGTTTGGAATGCGAAACGATTTGCGTAGAAAGGCGAACGCAAACGCAGCACCTGCCTTCGCTGCCCTTGTCCCCCGTAGTCCCCAACTGAAGTGTAATTTTCTAAAAATTACTCATACACCGATTGCGGGACGGACGCGTTCTGTCTTCTGCCGGTGGGCCGGGCCGGACCGGGCCGTGTGTCTCTGGATAACAAACGGATGCCAGGTCCGTTTGTGTCGCTGTGTCGTCGCCGACGTCATCTTCGTCATCGGCGTTGTGTGGTGAACTCAAGAGAACTTCGGTCGAGAAAACAATTGCCAGTCGTCGTGCAAATATTGAACGCAACGTTTGGTCCACCAGACTTTCAATCCACATCCAAATATTGACCACTCCATAGAAAACTGTTTCCCATACACCATTTGTGGGAATTCTCGAATACTACTGTGCATTCTGGGAATTATCGGAGACCTCAAGATGTCCGTGTGGATGACATACGTGAATCGTCGCCGGTCAGAGTCGAATGCTCGATATCGCTCGGAATACTATTATCTAGTGAGTCTTCGACGGACGACGAACAAAATCTATCTAATAATCATTTGCGGACCCCTTGAAGTCTCCTCACATTACGATGACGTCGATGGTCGAATGTGCTCTTGACATCGGTCTTGAAAGACATTCCCTCGGTGGATTCGTTGGGGGCCTCAACAAGTTGTTTAAGTTGACGATCCGCATATTTTTGAGGGAGAGGCGTCTGGGTGACTTTTCGTTTAGACTACGCAGAGACACAAATCAAAACATGTCAAAAAGAATAAAGGGAACTGTCCGCGGTTCGATCTGGTAGTGCGGAAGCTGGGATTATGATGGTTATATGGATATAGTAACATCAGTGCATATAACTGCTGGTCACCAAAGGGACTGTAAATTAACAATATTGTCATTGAGATGTCATAGTTGGAAAACATGTTCGCATAATTTGCCCATCGTGGTAACGAAAACATTTACTCTTCATCTGGTCGGTCAACTGACTGACAGTGTTGGCCATTCGCCAATCTGTCCAAAACAGTGTTATTTTTATTAATAGACAAATTATGTCTAATTTCTTGTTGTGTTTCTTGTGCAAACCCCCATGGTGGAGAAATAAATATCTCTGAAGATTGGGGTTTCCGCGATAACATCGTATGCGAATAAGACCCTAGAGAGGCTTTGGTGTAATGTTTTTGTCCTCCCTTTCAGGTGCGACACTCGCAACCCGAGTTCGATGCTCACCAGCTGCAGCAGCAACAACAACGCAACAGCCGACCCCTCTCGGAATCCAACTCCGAGCTGAGCTGCGATCTGCTTTCCGAGAACAACACCTGCAAGTCGAGCCTTGAGCTGTCCACGGCCACCTCGGGCATCGGCAGCAGCAGTGGCGGCGGCAATCGCTATTCCGGCGAGCAGAACACGAGCAGCGACGATGCAGCCGCCAACACCAAGCGCTCCAGCGTCAACTCCAACGAGACGACATCGGGCGGCAGTGAGCGGAAACGGGCCCTGCCCAAGCACCAGCGCCCCCTGACACGCTACTTGCCCATCTTCTCGCCGGACCTCAATCTGCGCCATCACATAGAGTCGGCCGGCCACCAGATAGCCCTGTGTCCGCACGTCTTCGTCGATGCCTACAGTTGTCGCGGGTAAGCCAAACCCATATTATGCCCCGGAATATTTTCAACTGACCCTTATTGGTTGCCATTCCAGATACCTGCACAAACTGGGCGCCACCTTCCACGGCTGGGCGCGACGCTGGTTCGTCCTGGACCGGCAGCGAAACGCGCTCATCTACTTTTCGGACAAGTCGGAGCGCAAACCCCGAGGCGGGGCGTATTTCTCGGTATGTCTATGAAAACGATCGCCGACGTCTACATAATTTGTATATTCGTTCAAATTTTTACCGATCGATCTCTCTATGAATAACCAAAATACTTTGTCTGAAATACATTACATTCCCTCTCATTGATGTGTCCGGTACGGTTCGTCATCAGCGACCATACTTCTGATAGTCCCATTCCTTGTTGTCCAAGGGGCACACTTGCCGCGTCTTCAGCCATCGTGAAATGCAGTGGAAGTGGAAGGCATGGTTGCAAGCTCCCCAGGCCACGGTACACTCCTCCTTGGTGCTGGAACACAGGGGATTCGCCTGACACTCTATGCAAAGGTCCATGATTTGATTGCGACAAATGGCGCAGTTGTCGACGGCCACGTCCCACGACCACAGGGCCTGCGCCTGCCACTTCTTGACCGTAAAACGTTTGCCGTGATTCGGGGCCGCTGCACTGCCAGTCGGCATTTCTTCAGCGAAGTCGTCGATTTCCAAAAAATCTTCCGTTTCGATGTCGTCCACGTCCATTCCATTGTTAGCAGCCATTCAAAAAATCGCCAAAAGTTAATATCTATCGATCATTCAAAAATATATATAGGAATGATTTTGACAAGAAATTAATTATACATGTACATATGAAGTAGAATTATGTGAACCCGAAAAATTGCTTCAAGTGGTAGTCGACTAATATATTCGTTTTATTTTCTCACAATTCACAGACCATCGATGAGGTCTATTTGGACCATTTGAACGCATCCAAGAGTGGACGTCCTCACTGCACATTTATTGTTAAGACTAAGAAACGCAGTTACCATCTGCAGGCAGCCTCTGACGCGGCTGCTCGAATATGGATCGATGCCATTATAACCGGAGCTCAAGGAAATTTAGATTACTAAGTTTTAGTATTGACCTACACATATTTACATAGGAATTCATACTTAATAGGGATCTAACAGTTACACAAATGCTGTATTATGTATAATATATTCAATTATTACCATAAGTGAAACGATTTTTTAGCTTAGTAGAAATCAAAGATTTCTATGCAAACCAAAGCTAAAAATAACAATATGATTGAACTGCTCAATTTATAAACTAAACATTAACGTTTTGTTCACTATTTAAGTACCTTCTTTTAAGATTCTAATCAATTGTATAATCATTTTCAAAATAGCAAACGAAAGAAAGAATGTCGAACACATTTCGCTGTAATCGACTACAATGAGTTTCTACTTCATGTGCCTTTGTTGAATGAAGTTTACAAAGCGAATAATTTACTTTCTTAATATTAATTTATTTCCCCTATAAGAGCTAGTTTAGTACTATACACATAATGTTTATTATACCAACGAACAACCAGTTTTTGAAATATTTAATTCATTTTTGTTTATATAATATATATATATATCTATATCTATACATTTTGATAAGTTAAGACAATGATTTACATATATATTTATATACATAAGTTTACTTTATTTAACCAAATAAAAAGAAGATTTTTGAACTTCGTTGTATCCTTTCTCGGGTACCCGATTTAGGGTTTCTTATAATACCGTTCAATATACTTAAGTAACCACTTCTGAAATTCGAAAATGTGAGCATCGACATTTCCTATATAATTATGTGACTCGAATTTTGGCGGTGGGTTTTCGTTAGCTCCGAAAATGTGTTGCACGAAACTCTCACACATGAAAATCGCTGCCACCGCATCAATAGCCAGGACTTCGTGGCGAAACGACAGTTTGGCAAACGATTCGGAAAATTGTTTTAGCACAACGAACGCCTGCTTCGAAAGGCAATCTAAAAGTCAGGAATATATATTATATATTTTGATCTGTCACATTTGAAACTGAATTATACCAGGACGCTCTGTTCGTGAGGCTACAAAATATTTTTGAAGAAGCAATGACGCTTCCGAACTAAGATCAACTGTTCTCCTGGAAATTATCGACAAGAAATCGCGCATGTCTTCTGTGCTAATGGACAAATGGTCCACAGTTGACTCAAATAGTTGCACTGAAGATTGTTCTAATATATAATTTACTAACACCTCGTAGTTGGTATCGTCAGCAATGACAGGAATTCCAAAAACTCTACAAATGATGTTAATAAAAATTAAAAAATATGTATTTTAAAATCTCTCGTACTTAACAAAATTATTGAACGCTTGCTGGTCCTTAGAATTATCTCTGAAAGAACGCCAATGTGACCAAACAGCTGCCTCCAATGGATAAACTAAGGTTGATTTCTGAATAGTAATACGTGAGCATTCGATTTCTTTGAAAAGTTTGTCCGCACGGGCTGTTTTTAGTCGTGACCAGTCCCCTATATAGAATACTCCACCCTTCGCCAAGATTATGGGATCAGCTTCAATCCAAGTATATGATTTATTGCCAGCCATAGATGGTGGCTTAACATCGTCCGTAGGTCCAATAAAACGTCCAGCAAGTTGGCCAACATTCATCATCAAGTAGTTAATTATCGATGAATCGTCACCAATTGCAATTATGGGAATTGGGGATCGATCCGGATTTGACTGATAGTCATATGAATTAATACTGTATTACAATGACTTGAGAAATCGAACTCAAAAGAATTACCTCTATTGAAGCCAAACTCAATAAAAGGCCCAATTTTAAGTTCACAAAACAATCCATTGGAACACGATCCTGACACAATTGGGCACTCAACGCATAAACAAATGCAAAGTCGGAATACTCAGTTTTTATAACATCATACAACTGCTTCACAGATGATGGGATCGATGTGGCATCAGCTATTGAAATATTAGCCATGTGCATATAATTCAAGTTATCATTTTCCATTGGACTATCACAGGAGTTTCTCACTTGTTCGGAAACGTTTTGTGAATCCTTCTTCTTGCGGTTCTTGTTTTTACTTTGTCTGGAATAATCTAGTGGCTCAGATGTTGATAGCATCTTGTTTTCCCCTCCTTGTTCCGTGGAATTCGCTGACGATTGCGTGTAGGTTAGAACGAGATAATCTTTGGGATTCGGACTCGATTCTAAGGATTGCTCAAAATTCTCCAATTGACTACATAACTTCGATCGCTCTGGTATTGGACAACTAACGGGACCATTGTCAAGGATTGTCGGTACAGAATTTGGCTTTATCTGGGTTTTACTCTGGGATATACAAATTTTCTTTGATTTATCAATTTGCTTATGAGGTCGTTCCAGCTCACTGATTATTTGTAAATCTGCGTCTAAAATGGGTAGATCAAAATCGGTATCCTTAAAATTACCAAATTCTTTAACAAATGAAGCATCCACGTGATTGTTCATCTGAGACTCCTGCTCTGAAAACAGATCTAATATTTCTTCTTTGACATTTGGAGCAGGCGAAAAATGCATTACATCCCTCGAGGCATTTCTATTAAAATGAGAACTACTTTGTTCTAGCTGATTTGATTGATTTACTCGGGGTTGACTTTGGGAGTATTCACGAAGTCGGTGTGCGCACTCCTGCTCATTGATTAAATCGAAATCGATATCTAAATCGAAATCGGTGTCCTTATATTTCGCAAACTCTTCGACAAATGAGGCATTCAGAACCGTATTGTTGTTCGTTCGTTCCTCCGGAAAAATATCTAACGTTGAATGTTCTTTAGAAGGTATTGAACTTCGTGAACTTGGTAACTTCTTGAACTCTATTAAACTATTCTTTGTTTTATATTCATTAATTGTAGAAGCATCAGAGTTATTTAATACTATGAGATCTGGTGAGGGTGAACTGATGACTTCAATTGAATTGGACGACGTTAAGTTAAAAAAATCCTCGGAAATATTTGAAAGGTTGGGAATGTTGAAACTAGCATTTCCGTCGAAACCGCTTTGTTGGGAATCTATTTGTGATGGGAATGGTTCGCGATTGAAATCCATTATGCTTTGGGTGTCCTTCCTTATCATACTAGTAACATTATTCGAGTGTGGGACTGTGGATTGTAAGGAAAGTGAGTGGTCATCAATCTGAAGCATCGCGTCCAGATCATTGTCTGACACATCTCGAACGGCCTGCATGGCATTTCTCAATGTTTGATTAGGTTCCATGCTTCAAATTCTTGTGCTTCGGATTGATAATTATAATAACCAGTAATTAGATATCGTGTGCCCAAAGTTAACTCACAATCGTGGGTATGATCTGTACAAAATACATATTTTAAATATTCTATGGTCGTCCCAAAGCAACTCACCCCTGACGCGAACTGATATTGCACGGAAAACCTTATTCAAAACTCTTGGTGTCTGTATGCAACCTACTGGAAGCACATGTAGGAGGCGATAGTTCTGTGTCGATCGTAACTTTGTGTACTCGCTCATCTGACGGGAGCAATTTCCGCAAATCGGAGCTACATAAATAAAAATAAATAGATAATTACTTAGCAAAATACCATTACAATTTTACCATCGATTGACTCCGACTTTATTTTATTTCTCGGACAACCAGTGGGGCAGAACCAAACCGACTGCAATCTATTAAAAGAACCTCTGAAAATTTATTCCCGAAATCCGAAAGCCATACTCACACAAGCTTCTCCGTTTCCGTAAAAGCCGAGACGATTCCAACGACGACCGATAGCCCTGATGGAAACAAGTTCTGTGAGGGATCGAAGAGCAGCGACTGCTGCAGCGGGAGTCTCAGGAAACGCAATAGTACGTGAATCTGTGCAATGTCTACTGTCTTCAAACCTGATTCTGGAAATTGTTTAACAAAATCGCGGACAATGCCAAAAACACAGTATTTAGTGGCATCTAAAAACTGTACGGGCTCTTCGACTGCCAAGTGTAATAGCTCTATGTAGTTGCCAAGGAGGTCGATGTAATCAAATGGTATAACCACTATTATAGCTGAGAAGGCATCCTCCGGATGTTTTAATCGACGATATGTCTTCACGTATTCATCACTGACGCCTTCGATTATTTTTAATATTTTGTTGCTGCGGATGAATGACTCAATTTGTTTCTGATCACGAAATCTGCAAATATTTAATTATATTATAGACCTCAGTATATAATTGAATAACTAACGATTGCGTTAAACGAGAATTCGAATTATTTGATTGTCCTGCGTTTGATAAAGGTGTTGGAGGATCACTTTGCATCTTCTATGACATTTGAGAAATAATTCAAAACTGACGAGCTTTTGCGGGCTTTAAAATGGTGGTGCCATATTTACTTAATTTTATTACAAATGTCGCTTTTCACACATATTTATATCAATTATTTACATATGGTAACCCTGTTGTAAATAAATTTTAGTATTTATGAAAAATCTTAATTAACGACCTCGATTTAAAGTATAAATGTACCTTAGCCTTATTATTTATCATTTTCAAAGATTTGTGCAGAAGCTCACGAAGATTATATGAATTTTTCCTTTATTTGATTAAAAGATCTGGTCATTAAATCTCGACCCAAAATGATCATCCCAATACAGCAAATACTTCAATACAGTTTTTTTTATTATTAGAATAGTACACTAAAGTTAGAGCGGGAATACCATATACAGACAGCATAAAGTACAACATTCGTTTTTTCTAAATAAAATTTTTATTCAATATCTCATCTTTATTTTATGAGTGTAAAAAATACACAAAACGAATGTTAAATGTTTATCGGTTAGACTTGGCCACACGTTCCAATTCGTCCTTCTTCTTGATAGCATAAGAGTTTGAGGAACCCTGTAAAACAAAAACAATATTTAATAATAAGAACATTGTTTTAGATGCATTTTTTCATTATGTTCTATGATGTAGTTTTACGTTTCTCGAGCACCATAAAATATAAAATTACTTCAGGCGCTAGGATAATAAAACTTTCGTTTATATTGTCTACAAGCGAGGCAACGTAAATCCAATGACATTACGTTGCATTAGAGTAGACGGTCTCAAATATCTCAATTACATTTATCTATTTACCTTAGCAGCGTTGATCAATTCATCAGCCAAGCACTCGGCAATGGTCTTGATGTTTCTGAAAGCAGCTTCACGGGCTCCAGTGCAGAGCAACCAAATGGCCTAAAATAAAAAAGATTTATTAAAAAGGTTGTTGAACAAATATACTTAATTTAGGATGTTATTGAAACTTAATAAAATTATTCTATTAAACAAATAATTTAAATTACATAAGTTTCAACATTTCACTCTTGTCCAGTAGCATAACCTCAAGTTTGCTGTAATACAAAAATGAGCAATGAGCTGGACAAAAATTATTTATTTTAAATAAATATGTTGTCTCTTTATTTCATACGACAAGACCATCTATGTTAAGATTTTGTCGCTACGGATATTTAAAGATATTTCGTTATAGCCATGTGTTATAGCCATTCAAACACTTTTCAAATTCAGTTTAAATGGTATTGTCATGGCACAAATTTATTACAATATATTTTTGAAATCAGCCAAACTTACTTGGTTAACACGACGCAGAGGCGACACATCAACGGCTTGACGACGAACGGTACCAGCACGTCCGATACGTGTAGAGTCTTCACGTGGGCCAGAGTTGATGATGGCGCTGACGAGAATCTGAAAGGAACAATTTAAATATTTGCATTATTTTTATTATGTAATGCAGAGTTCTTTTTAAATTTGTAATAATATTTAATCGTAATAATGATATCAAATATATTTAAAATCGAATATACTTTATCCGTTGTCCTTAAGAGGAACGATAGCCAATTATTCCTATAGCCAAAATATGTATTCTACCTTAACCATAGTTTTGTTGAATTTAATAGTTCTTTATATATAAGAAATCTCAAATGTAGTTCTACGTTTCTCGAGCATCATAAAATGAATAATTTACTTCAGACGCTAGGATAATAAAACTTTATATTTAGTATCGTCCACAAGCGAGGCAACGCAAATATCCGATGACATTACGATACATTAGAGAAGGACGGTATACGGGTATTGCGTTTAATTTTTACCAAGAAACGTAAATCAATTTTTCGATTTATGATTTATATTTAAATTTTTTCTTGTTGATTTTTACTATATTAAGGATTGTATCTTTTAGCCGATAACCTTAAGAGGAAAGCAAACCAATAATTTTTATAGACCAATTGAATACCTTATGCACCTTCATTTAGGCAAATACGGTTTTAGTTTTGGACATATTTTCCGTTTTGTTGAATTTAAATTCTTCTTTATACAAAAAATCTCAAATGTAGTTTTACGTTTCTCGAGCATCAAAAAATGAATAATTTACTTCAGACGCTAGGATAATAAAACTTTATATTTAGTATCGTCCACAAGCGAGGCAACGCAAATATCCGATGACATTACGATGCATTAGAGAAGGACGGTATACGGGTATTGCGTTTAATTTCTACCAAGAAACGTAAATTTTTTCTTGTTGATTTTTACTATATTAAGGATTGTATCTTTTAGCCGATAACCTTAAGAGGAAAGCAAACCAATAATTTTTATAGACCAATTGAATACCTTATGCACCTTCATTTAGGTAAATACGGTTTTAGTTTTGGACATATTTTCCGTTTTGTTGAATTTAAATTTTTCTTTATACAAAAAATCTCAAATGTAGTTTTACGTTTCTCGAGCATCAAAAAATGAATAATTTACTTCAGACGCTAGGATAATAAAACTTTATATTTAGTATCGTCCACAAGCGAGGCAACGCAAATATCCGATGACATTACGATGCATTAGAGAAGGACAAAATGCACTTTCCATTTACTGCACTCTTTAATTTATTTTTTCTATTCAATTTGTGCATTCATTTATATAACAATGTAAAACCTGTGGAATCGATTTTACATTAAAAAACAAGCGAATTTTAATCTGCATCTTATTCTACCTGGCTGCTATGTAGCAAAATCATAACAACAGTTTAGCATAAGAAGCATTAAATATCTTCTCAATTCGCAGTTCTACAATTGTACTAACCTGTAGTGGGTTTTCACCAGTCAGTAAATGAATGATTTCGAAGGAGTGCTTCACAATGCGGCAGGACATAAGTTTCTTGCCGTTGTTGCGTCCCTTCATCATCAGGGAGTTTGTCAAACGTTCCACAATTGGGCATTGAGCTTTGCGGAAACGCTTAGCAGCATAGCGACCAGCCGAATGAGGCAGGTAGCGGGCGAATTTCTCCTTAACAGAAATGTAATCTTGGAGAGAGATGTCGTTGACAGTGACATCGTCGCATGACCAACGTCCGAACAATTTGATTTCAGGCAATTCAGTCTGAGCAACGACATTTTCAATGACAGGTTCAACTTCCTCTGTCTCAATTGGAGGTTGTTCCTCGAAGTTCTCAACAACGTTTTCAGCAACTTCAGCCATTCTGTTGGATAATTTAAAAACCATTATTAGCAAATATTTTATTATTGACTACATATATATATATATAATATATATATATATATAATTCGAAAATATATTGTTGATTTTAACTGTATTAAGGACTTTATCTTTTAACCGATATCCTTAAGAGGAAGTAAACCATAGGTTTCTATAGTCCAATTGAATACCACATGCGTCACCATTTTGGCGTATATAGTTTTAGTTTTGGACATAACATAATCTTTATTCGCTTTAAGATACTATAAGTTCACTTGTTTATGAAACTAATGGGATATGAACTGGAAAACAATTGTCACCACGTGTGATTTTTTGGGTGCTCCATATATTTTGACTCGAAATGAACTTAACCTCACATTGGAAATTAACAAGCTCAACACAGTTTTTTAAAGAATTGATAAACTATTTCTTTTTTTTATAGTAATAATACTAATCCAATACAACGGAACATTGAACTAAATCGATTTTTATATCCAAAAAATATGTTTTTCTACGAAAAATCCTTACTTTTTCACGTAGAAAAATTATCCCCGATGCAAACAGCAATGGCGTTCGCCAGAAAAAGAACATGTTGCACCAGTGATGCCAAATTCCTGTGCTATATTTCCGGTTGACATATTGAACTATAATGACAATTTCCAAACACTAAAATTTTCGTCTGGCAATTCTCAGATTTGATAATTCATTTCTTTTGAACGTTTCAGATATATTTAAACAGTATCTAAGTAAATGTTTCATATTTGTAAATTATATACTTGATATCTATATGCTGCTGATTGGTTCGTATTTGATATTATATGGAATCGTTTGCTTATTATATTAACTGTGATTATACCAAAAAATATATTGTTTTTTTGTTCTAAGAATAAGTATATTTGTGAATATTTTTTTTTATTTAGAAGGGAGAATATAAACTGAAATTGTTTGCATTTATAAAAACTGCAATACCGAAAATAATCTAAAAACTTATAACAACATCAACAAAAACATTTCTGTCAAGAGTGTGAACAGTTTTTCAAATGGAAGACTTTGTTCCAGACAATTTATATATTTTCTCACAAAATGTTTTTGTATTGAGCATCCCTGAAACGGTTAAAACTTGTTCATCGCAAGATCGCTATGAAACTACTCATTTGTTTATAATTGGCTCGATCCATCAGGCTGTCAACAGTTCAAATTCCTGACAAATTCTTCAAGTTATTCGATTTGTTATTATTTGGTTTACCTTCCCTGAGTTACTGTTATTAGATTTTGACCTTCCCTGTTCAAAGTTATAGTTTGATTACCTTTAAAAAAGAAAACGATAGTTGCAATTTGTAAGTTTAAAGCACAGATCAATTTGTCATCTGTGCTTAAAGATTATAAATTTAAAGCATTACAATTAAATAAATCTTCAATGAAGAAAGATTGACCACCAATTGATAATTCATGAATTAAAAATTGTAATTGTTTAATTAAAACTTTTATTCATGCTGCGAAAAGGTTCATAGAAATGGATAGTAAATTAACGCGATATGAAAAAATATCGTTCCTTGGCGAGGGACAGGTAACTAATTGGTGGATCTTATCGACTGAAAATACAGATTTTCCTTTTCAGTTCGCTACAGTATATAAAGCACGAGATGTACTGACAGATCAAATAGTGGCAGTTAAAAAAATTAAAATCGGTAGCCGGGAGGAAGCTCAAGACGGCATCAACAGAACTGCTCTACGTGAAATAAAACTTTTGCACGAGCTGCAGCACGAGAACGTTATCGGGTTGGTGGACGTGTTTGGTCACAAGTCAAATGTGTCGCTGGTTTTCGACTTCATGGACACTGACTTGGAGATTATTATCAAAGATCCCAAAATCATCCTTACTCAAGGCAACATTAAAGCCTACATGATAATGACACTTCAGGGCCTCGAATACCTGCACATGAACTGGATTTTGCATCGTGATCTGAAACCAAATAATTTACTTGTCAACTCTGAAGGTATCTTGAAAATTGGTGATTTTGGTCTGGCGAAATTTTTTGGATCACCAAGTCGAATCTATACACATCAGGTGGTAACACGTTGGTACCGTGCGCCCGAGTTATTGTTCGGTGCACGTCAATACGGCACCGGTATTGATATATGGGCCGTCGGCTGCATTCTTGCCGAGTTGTTACTGCGTGTACCCTTTCTACCAGGTGAATCTGATTTAGATCAGCTGACAAAGATTTTCCAAGCTCTCGGAACTCCCACTGAGGAAACGTGGCCTAACTTAAGTAAATTACCTGATTTTATGCAGTTTAAACCATGTCCTGGGACGCCACTGCAACACATCTTTACAGCCGCACCTGATGATCTAATAACTTTGGCGGAAAAGTTGCTCGCATTAAATCCCATGCAACGATGTACATGCTCCGAAGCTCTCAGCATGAAGTATTTCTCTAATAAACCGGCACCAACTGTGGGTCACAAGTTGCCAATGCCTGTGTCCAACAAACAGAATGTTGATGAAAAACCCAACTTAAAGCGCAAGTTGGTAGAATCAATGGAAGGTGCAACGTTACCGAAGAAGTTATTATTCTGATGAAAGGAATTACAAAATTGGGATATTATAAGTAAAATTAATAAAATTTTTATATTTTCGAATTGGAAAATTTTAAATATTTTTGTTACTTTTGCAAGCAATAAAAGAAAAGTTGTGTAAGTACAATATTTTATTAAAATATTAGTTCTAGGATGTTCATTTGGGGATATGGCATTTAAAAACTAAATAAGAAAAATATGTTGGGATTTTATACAGAAATAGTAAAAAGAGATTCTTCAACGAGGTCTAAAACAAATGTATATATTAATTTAAAATGGAAGTAACTATGATGATGATTTACAAAATTTCGCATAAAGTATACTTATAAGTTCATAAAAACTAATATTCTATGATAAATATATACGATCTAAATAGTATAATGAAAAATTAATCTGGCAAATCGATGCTTATGATGGGTACAACGGGTTTCATACTGTCGTTTTTGTTACCCTTTTTATTCTTTTTGTCATGTTTGTCAAATTCTCCCATGTGCACAGTTGTTGATGAAGAGTCTAGGGGAACTGACTGCGCGGCAACACTGTTATCTGTATGATACGATATATTGCCATATTCCTGAAGGAATGGCATAGCAGAAAGCAGAAATTGACTGAAGCTTTTCCTGATGCCAAACCACCATTTATTACCGCCCTTGGCACTGAAACTCAGCACAATTAGAGCAAAGATCGATACCAAGAGCGGACTAAAGACAACAATGTATGGGAATTTCAATTCGCCTTCAAGTTTATCGCAAATCACAACCTTCAAAAGAAAATATGTAATTTTAAGAATTTTAGTTAAAATAAAAGTCAAACCTGAAAGCAAAGTAGTGGTAGGACCGTGCAAACATTACCAACTGCTGCATTAAGAGCAGCCTTCTTCTGTTGCAATGAGATCTCGGGCGTTCGCATCATAATACCACAGAATATTATGTTGTACAGTACACCTAAAACATATAGCGTAATGTATATATATTTTTAAGCTGCTTTTTCTTGTACTTACTAACTAAGCTTAGGCATATGACAATCCACATGGGTACGAATACCACTTCCCAACTCCAATCAACAAAATGATCTAATTTTAATGGTAGAGATACAAACTGCAATGCATTCACAGCTAGGAATAATTCTAATTCAAAGGAACGGTCATGATTTACTGCCCAAACGCATGCTCCAACACTGGCTACAGAGCCGAAAATTAGAGGGATAAAAACTAAAACCCACAAGTGCCGTTCTGATGTGAGGTTATCACAGGCGAGTAGCTCAAACATTAGTAGTATCAGATGAAGAGAAAGTGATATTAGCATTGCCTTAAATTGTGTATATGAGTCACCCTCAAGTCTGAAAAAATATGGGATATATTAATTTTATAATTTTAGTTCGATCTCTAAGCGAATACCTGTAGTGAGGATATCGACACCAGACAATGGCACCGATTGTGGCACCCAAGGCCGCAATACCTTTCCATATCCACAGTGGAGTAAAAACAGCCCAATATGGCCAATCTATTAATGTGGAACATAATAATTAAATTTTGATTGTTTGTTTTAAACTCAAGTTTATACCGATATAACCATCACGACGTAATGCAAAAAGTGTTACGAATGTAAATAAACTGCAGTGTACAATAAATTTGCTGTAAAATCAAAATCAGCAATTAAAAATGTTCTCTTAGGAATTTCAGAATTTAAAGAACATACCTGGGATTAAAATCCCTAAATAATGATTGAAGATTCATATTCAATTTTGTTGTCGATTAAGTTCTTTACTTTCACTAAATTGAATGGAACACTAGTTGCATATCTATGCCATTAAATTTCTATATATACCCTATATTCAGACGACTATTGTATTTAACGTATAATTAAAATTTATTAAAATCACCTCAATAATACTTGTTTAATTGAATTTATAATTAAAATGCATTTTTGTGCAAAACTGAAAAGGTTTTTCAACGAAATGCACTTTTTCGCATACAGAAGGAAAAACAAATGTCAATGTTTACAGCGGAGCTCGCATTCTATAGTGTTCGGTACGCACTCTGTGGGATTGAATGCGAAATATTTAATGGTTAGATGCCATGTCACAGCAGTCGTTATTGTATTGTTTTAAATATAGGCTCCAGTACAAAATAAACACTAAAAAGTGGAAAAAGATGTGTAGGAAATTCTGAGGTAGATTTTATCTACACTTATATCAAATAATTCTATAGTGATAAAAATATTAGACCACACTTTGCCTTTTTCAATATTAAAATTAACTAATTGATTGCAACACTGCGCCTCAGTGTAGAAATGGTCTCCCTCTCCGAAGAACAGATAGTAGAGATAAATGAAAGCGACTGCTGTGGAAATGGGTGTGCAAATTGTATCCTGGACATCAAGCCATTTACCACAAATAAATCGGAAAACTATGGAAAGAAAAACATCATGCTAAACTATTGCAAGTATAAACTACAAAGCCGAGTTTACCACCACCTGATTGATATTTTGGATCTGCACTTCATTTGCACTGATGTGTCAAAAACAGCTGATCACATATTGGACATTCCACCCGGTCATCACATAATGATGAAAGCGCTAATTGTCGATGGAACGGAAAATACTGAAACTAAATTCATTTTGCGTCCGTATTCACCATACTGGGTAGATGCAACGAATATGGAATTTAAAATTATGGTGAACTTAAAACCCAACGGTCCAATGTCACAAATTATACGATTATTACAAGAAGGAGATGAAGTTGAATTTCGAGGTCCGATTGGGAATTTCCAACATACCAGCGGCGGCGATTCTCAGAAAAATTTAATTATAATAACACAAGGAGTTGCGATTGCTCCCACTTTGCCGGTGGTAGAAGAGGTGCTCGCCAACGATGAAGACTTGTGTAGAATTTTTCACTTTGCCTGCTTTCAGGACGTGGAACATATTATATTTCGTGATCGCCTCCACGAATTTAATAAATATTGGAATTTTAAGGGTCGGATATATTTGTCTCGCCAAAATTGCGGATTAACGTCATGCAAAGAACGGGGCTGCTCAGATCAATGCGAGGCTTTTCGCTCCAAGTTAAGGTACAAGGAATGCGTGAACCCGCGCCGGTTGGATGCCGCCGAATTGGAGGACACTATTAGGAGCGTATCGGGCGTATCAGAATATTTGCTTATTGTATGCGGAACAAGAGACTTCCAGAATCGAATGGTTGAGACAATTAAATTAACAGAAATTGGTATCAAAAATGAAAATATATTTCTGTTTTAGATAAAAAATAAAAGAATTTTGTGCACATATCGGAGTTTAACACTGTTTTATTATAAAAAAAAATATATATAAACTAAAACTAAAAATAGCACAGATTGACGTATTATACAATAATCAACGACAACACCAACTACTCTGCTTATTGTAACATCTTATGACCCATGTAAAAAGTACCTTCAATGTGTGAAAGTTCGCACAAACGAAGAGCATCCAGATAGTCCTGAAGCGTTAACCGTCACTGTGGCTTGCACGTGCACTGCCCACTCTTAGCCAGAAACGGTGTCAGCAGTTCCATGGGCAGGGGGAAAATTATCGTGGAGTTCTTTTCCGCGGAAATACTGTTCAGGGTTTGTAGATAACGAAGCTGAAAGCAATATTTTGTAATTTTCTTGATGAAACACAAAATGGTGGTTTGAAAGTACTTGCAAGGCGGATGGACTGGCGGAAATTATTTCAGATGCCTCTTTCAGAGCTCGTGAAGATTTCATTTCGCCCTCTGCTGCAATGACCTTGGCACGTGCTTCCCGTGCGGCCTCCGCCTCGGCTGCCATCGCACGCTGCAGTGCTGTTGGAAGCGACACGTCCTTGCTGTTTTCCAGAGAAGCATCTCTTAATATAGACACGGAAATTAGAATATACTATATACTAACATTTCCACACGTTCCACCTTGACGCCCCACGGATCCGTGGCCTCGTCCAGCGACACTTGCATAGTGTGCGAAATCGTTTCGCGTTCCGTCAGCAACTCAGAGAGATTCCGGGTTCCGAGGACATTGCGCAGAGTGGTCGCCGCCAGTAATCTAGTCGAGTGACTGTAGTTGGACACTTGGATCACGGCCTTCAGCGGGTCGCTGATACGGTAGTAAACAACGGCGTCCACCGTCACCGTGACGGAATCCTTGGTGAGGACTTCTTGCGGCGGCACATCGAACGACACCGTGCGCAGGTCGACCTTGCAATAGTCGTCGACACAGGGCAGGACGAAGAACACGCCGGGACCCCGTGCGCCGCCACTGCGCAGACGCCCCATGCGGAATATGACGGCTCGTTCGTACTCGGAAACGACTTTGAAGCAGATGAACACCGAGATGGGAAACGTGAGCACCATGATAATGACAGAAATGGCGGTGGCCAAGATCTCCACACAACCCATGTCATCATTTTCAGCTAAGGAGAATGGGAAAATTCACTTCAAATGTTATTTTGCTTGTGGTTTTAATAATTCTGGAGTACATAAACTATATCATAAAACATAAGGTTGTCGGGTTTGTAGCCTGCTGTAAAATATATTTCAATGAAATGGCCAATAT
The DNA here is from genome assembly GCA_947389925.1 of Coelopa pilipes. Lineage (NCBI taxonomy): Eukaryota > Metazoa > Arthropoda > Insecta > Diptera > Coelopidae > Coelopa > Coelopa pilipes. Next base: position 25,974,035 of record OX376700.1, on the reverse strand, counting down.
AAATTTCGACAATGGCTTTAGTTCAATGATTGCTATTCTTGGACTCTGAGTAGTGGAAGATGAAGTGATTTAGTATGGAAATATTCATCACTTTAATGAACTGGCGTTGGAAGTGAATTCGGCAACATCAACAAACACCTGAGTGAAGAAGGTGAGAAATTTTCAAGAGCATTAGGAAACCACATTGCGCCCAAAGTGTTTCACCATTTCACAAGTGAACAGAGGAATGTAAATTATTCGGTGTGGTTCTCGATGGAGCATCCGACAGCTTGCTGTGCCGCGCTCGCTCCAGACACCCGTGTTTGATATTTATATTTTTCAAACATACATACATATGTATGTACTTACCTACACAGACGGTCGATTCGGAAGAAAATTCTTCAGAGTCAGTATGAGTGTCGAAACACGAATGCAAAGTATTTGGATTCACCTCTAATTACGAAATGAATTTCCCTTAAATCTATAATCGGTTCTATTGCATGGAGACATTGAACTAAAGTCTATGATTTATATTAAAAAAAAAGTCGGAATATATTGCAAACAGTAGCAATAACATACGTAACAAACAATGAATATTTAAATGCTTTCCTTTTCCACCCATATGCTTAACAGATCAAGGTGCTTCCCAGACAGATCACTTGTTAATATGCCATTTACTCGTGCAATAAAATTGTCGTGTTTACACTTGGCGAGTATTGAACCCTGATACTTGAAAAATAGTACAAAATTGCTTTTGCTTGCACTTGGGTATCAGTTCATTATCCTAATCAATTTAAAACGATATATCATTGAACACAAAAATATATATTTCTGGAGATTTCAAGTCAGAAGTTACTGAGTTCAATTCCTACTTTAGAAAAGATCTGGCATATTGCCAGACAACAAATTTGCTAATCTCTACAATTGGTGTAAATTTGCGATAATCTATTTTTTTTTTTCAATTCCACCCATGAGTCCAATAATACCTTCTCGTACTAGAGGTACATTCTGAAAATAGTGTGTATAGCGTATATCACTAGTCTGGTGGAAGAAATATACTATCAAGTGAGAATATCATGGATGAATAATTAACTATATTGCCGTCTATCTATTCGTTAGCCTGCCTGCTGAAACAACAAACAAAATTTTCGTATGCAAACGATGCACTTTGTTTTATCGAATTGTTTAGATTGCGTGTTTTTATTGCTAAATTCGTGATTATACCAGGCGAAATAATTTCATTATCGATACCCTACTTCCTGTGCGGAGAGTAGAAAACGCAAACTAAATGCATGCTCTAATGTTGATGTGGGATTCCTTCTCCGAAGTCTCGAGTGATTACGGTACGGGATCTATCGCGGATTTCAAATATAGGGTAATGTTTATTCGTGGCTTTCCGAGTTAGTAGGCTTTTTATATTGTTTACATTGAGATGTAAAGATTTCGTCCTAGGTGGTCAGGTATTTAGCTTGATTTTATATTCAGCAAACCATTTTATGTTATTTATAATAGCATTATGAGGCCAGAAAAAAATCTGTTCTTTATATTGAGTTTTACTTTTTACTTTTCCTGAGAATACGAGCGGATATATCGCAAAGAGCGATTGTATTACCATGGAGATTAATATACAATGTTGGTCACGAGGTTATTCATTATATACAGTGTTGGTCACGAGGTTATTCATTAGGCAATCACATTGATTACCCATATACAGTAGTATAAGATAATGGTTTTTTGATAAGACTAATTACACTTCGAATCCTTTTCAAAATATGTTTTCTTTCACAAATTTTATAAATATGAGCAAGAAATAACGCGATTTAAAACCATTGATATAATCCTTCAGACAGGTAATTAACACTAGTAACAGTTGCTTAAATATCCTTAAAATTACTAAAATGCCATCGATTTTAATTTTAACCATGGTAATTAACGCAGATTATTGTACTTTTCACATACATGTCTTCAATCCTTGATATGTCCTCAAGCCAGGCGCAGGCATAGTGATTGTATGTGTGCGAATGTCTGTTGACGGATAACGAATGGTTTCCGGTGGCGCCTGGGCGATACGAGCGCGATGATGTTGGGGCGGTGGATTCATTTTAATTACTCTCTCTAAGAAGCACACAATACGCGTACCGAATGTCGGAGTGCAGATCGAGCGCGGAGAACGCCAATTAGTAATGTTCTAAATAGTCCGAGGCGAAAACCGAAACTGATCGGCTTCGAAATCCGCCTTCAACTTGTTGCGAGGCGAGAAGGTACCACATCGTATGGCTCGCGGTGGGTTGGTTGGGACCTGGGAGGGAATGGCCGGTTGCTTGTCGGTCTGTCTGATATGTGTTCCAGTCGATTTTCGTTTCATTATTTTGTTTACGTTACGTTAGTCCAACAGTCGAAATGAAAACGCGAATGAAACAAACATAACATAATTTATTTTTGGGCATTTCTATTGAGTTGTTCCAGCTCGTGCGAGTGCGTGCGATCTTCACGTTCGTTTGGACTGATCTGCTATGATACCGGAGCGATGCATGGACCGTTCATAAATATAGCAAAGCTTTGAGGAAGAAAGAACGTGCCACTGTTGTTGTTGGGATTGTTGGTAGGAAACTATGATGATTGTTTGGATTTGAAGGTGGAAACATAAACATTTTGACATGTCGAAAAATAAAATTTGTGCAACTGCGGTTGGTCAAGGAGGCAGACAAATAGACAAATCAGACAGAAGTTTGTTTTGTCTGTCTTTTTTGTGTAATAAACAATTAAATGTTTAGACTAGTGGATAGTATTTGTGCATACTGCGTATAATTTATGAGAAAAGTAAATTATGGCAGGTATCAAAAACCTCTTAATTATGCCTTTAAATCAACATAGTCTACATTTTTTCAAACAATATTTTAAACGTTAGTGTATATAAAGTCTTCACATTGTGATTCATTTTGTTATAAAGTTTTATTCAATTAAATGAAGTTCATTGAATACACTGAATATAGATATTAGATATTGTTTATCTGAAGCATAATTCGTTTGATTGATTACGACCATGAAATACGCTCTACATTTTATGTTCACAAGATAATTAAGTTTTAATGACTTTCTATTAAGGCACAATATGTGTTCTGTATTTAAATGTGCGAAATTAAAATGTATAAATGTTATTGTCAATTGAACAATGGAAAATTGGAATATTTAAAATTGTTATAAAGTTGAGCTCTTCAAAATAATACATACATTTATTTTGAATAATACTTCTACACGCATATTTATTTTCTATTACAAATGTCCCTGCATCATAAAAAAATATTGTTCTGAAATGCGTTTTTATAAAATATAAATAGAAAACACGTCTACAGAAAGGAAAGAATTGCTTCAATTTAAATTCACTGAAACTGATATTTTGTATATATGATATTACAATTTTCTCAGAAGTTATGCTCACATGCGGTGATATTTTTTGACACAGTTATTTGTGTTGAATCTTATGCCTACTTCTTATAAATGTCCTATAACTAGAAAAAAAAATCTTCGTTTGTAATATAATAAAATGGAATTCAATAAAAAATTTGGCCACACTTTTTCGAAATGAAACTTGTTAAACGATCCAGTAGTTCATTAATTGACGGTGCATTGAATTTTTGAAATTGAATGCACTTACATAAATATTTACATGCTAACCTTAGTTTCACTCGCAAACGAATCAACCTCACTTGAATCACATAAATTACTACTCAGTTCTGATTGCTAAGCAATTTCATCTGCGTAGTCACTTCCCAAATGTAATTGATAATCACTAATACTGGCCGAATTTCGACTTCCTCTACGACTATGGCCTACAGTTCCTGCCATGCGTCAATCATTGTACATGCCATCCACAAGAAAATCCATACGCCGGTAGTGGCGTGTCGACCAGAAATCCCGGAAGCGTCGATAAGCGGTGATAACTATGCCCATGGAGATAGGTACTGCGAACATAAGGGCAACAATTGGAACGATATAGTCCCTATTCTTGTGGTACGGAAAAGCAGAGTCGTGTTCCTGTGATGGTTGTGCATGCGGTGGTTCCCGTATTGTATTTGTTTCGGCCACTGGAAACTTCGATATCGATTGGACACCGTCAGCCTTCAGAATATTTGCGTCTAAATCGGGAAAATCTTCAACTCCGTAGGTAACAAGTGGCTTCTTGGGTTTGGGTGTCGTCGTAGTTGTGGTAGTTGTAGTAGTGGTGGTAGTTGTCGTCGTTGTAGTTGAACTTGATGTTGAAGTGGTCGTCGTAGGAGTGGTTGCGGTTTTTGTAGTTGAAGTGATTTTCTCTGCTATAGATGGTTCTATAGTTGTATTGGTGGATTTAGCATTTAGAGTAGTGGCTGCAGTGACGACAGTAGGAAGTTGTGTGGAATTTGTATTCTGTTTTACAGAAATTATATTGGTGATATTTATTGGAGCCATGGTTGTGCTTTTGATATTAGTAGCGTTTGAACCAATAGTACTTGTAGTATCATTCTGTGACGATTTTGAATTAGAGTTATCCTTTATATCAGTTAGAACCACGTTCTCAGCAACAGCGTTTTCATGATTTCCAATATGTTGTACAGTTTGTAAAGGTGTTTGGGTCTTATTTCCTGGTGTAGCATTTTGCTGTTCAGCGCTCTTAGTTTTATTTTTAAGTGCCAAAGTTTCGTTTAGTTTGTTTTCAGTAGGCGTTATTTTTCGTCGTAAGGTCACCTCTCCACTGGATGTGATATTAGTTGAAGCGACATTTTTGTCTTTAGACAATTTCACCTTTTCCGCTGTTAAAACAGCCTCTTGTAACTGCACCTTTGGTAAATCCGCTGCATTAATGGTTTTGGTTTGATAGTTTGTGATCGTGATGTTGGTGGCATTGTAAGAGGCAGCTGTGGCAGTTATCCCAGAGGTACCATTATTTGAACAATGGGTTAAATGCAATTGCAACAAGAGCAGCAAAAAAATGTTTCTCAGAATAAAACACGAATTAGTTTGCATTTTTACAAATGTTCATTATATAGAAACGAAATGTCGATTTTATGTTTTATGCACGGATGCAATTTTTTAATTAAAATGATATTATTCACAGGAATTGATAAATATTACTTGACTACGTTGCTAATTTTATTTATTTTGCGCAATCAGCTGGTTTTAACATTTCGCTGCAATTTAGGAGACGTTCAGAAAAAGAATGAAGTACTGCCAGATTAACAAAAATGACAACAAAAAAATTTCCCATTTCCTACAATACCTCTGAAAAATCCCAGACAAAAAACCGGAACTGATATTTTTTTTTCGAATGTTTCGAATGTATGTAACCAGTCTTAGAACATCTGTAACTGCTAGTTTTTGTTTTTGCAATTATTAATGTAACTGATGTTTAGTTTTTATTAAGGAAACATTTTGGAGTATACACGCCTTTCACATAAATATAATGCTAATTGGTAATTGGTTATTCTGGTTTTCCCGATAAAAAGATTTAAAACCGCAAAACCGGTGAGGTAAAACGTTAAATGACAGTATTGATTCGCTGCACATATCGAATGCGTTCAGAAAGACAAGTTCTTCTTAGCCAATTGAACAAGAAGTTAATTTTTAAGATATATTTTAAGATAGTTTAAGATATATATCTCATGGATGATCATGTAATAAAAAAAATTGATGATCATGTCACAAACGGTCAACAAAATTAACTGTCCGACTCAAAACGTAATCTCGTGTTCAATCGTTCTTGTATATTTATAGAAAATTAAAAGATAATATTCGAAGTTCACATAAACTGAAATAGAAATAATCTTACTTCTTTTATTTGTCAGACTCTTATAAATTATCATACAATACGATAAGCATTATATCTATTGAAATCTATACTCCGGAATGGTACTTAAAAATATCTAATAACCTAAATGTTTATTTATTTATTTTTTTGGTAATTTAATTTAACTTCGTTTTTTTTACTATTTTTGATTTTTTTTGTTGCCATATTGTTGCTTTTGACAGTAGTTTTACCAATGTCCTTTGTTTCCCTGAAAGTACCATGTAACTTATCCAACCATCCGAAGACTCCAAAGTTGTAGTTGAACCTTTAATTATTAAAACATTTAATAATCTGTTGAACAATTCGAATTACTTCAGTCGAAACCCACTTGGCATGATGATAGTCGTGGAATCGCACGGAGGCTGCGGAGAACGGGAAGTTGTAGCCTGTGTGATCGCTCATGGAGTTAACGATCGCAATGATGAAGAATGCCCAGGCGGTGACAATGTGTGTCTTCAACAGTGCAACGGACACTGCAATTGGCAGCAAATTGCTCACAATATGCTCCACCGGATGGGCGTAGAATGTGATGGCTGCTATAGGCGCCGTCCACTCGTGGTGCTTTTTATGTATGTATTTGTAGATCGACTTGTGGTGCAGCAGTCGGTGTGAGTAGTAGAACATGATCTCTTCAAGCACCGAGCACAAAGCTATGTGGACAAGGGCCGTCTTGAGGCTCGGTAACTCGCGTATCGCTTCGACATTGCGGAATTTGAATAACAAGTGGTACACCATGAAAGACCCGCCTATGGTTACTAGAGTCTGGTTGATAAGTACCACCTTGATGGCCTAAACACAAGATAAGTTCCGCATGAAGTACTAACCCGATATGTGTGCACTTACTTTGAACAGTTTCTTTTTATCGACGGGCTCATTTTGACCCGGCTGAATTTTGAATTTGCGTAAAAATTTTGGTTCATTCGTTATATCCATCAACGTGAAGACGGCTGCATACAGCCAGTAAACCACTATCACCAAGACAGTAGTCCACACTACCCACAGCATTTGTGGATCGTCGCCTGTTGGTTTTAAATCCGAACGTCAGTCGATCGTAATGCTTCGTGGGCTTCATAGTTACCAAGGATGTCCAGAAGGCTGCTCCATTTGTTTTGCATCTGGTCACCGATCATACGCCACCTTAATCCCAATTTGTCCACACGTTCATTCACGATCTCCATTCTATCACCAAGCATACGATACTAACTCAACTTTTTCAAATACATTATTATAAATAAAACGAGCCCGCTAATCTGCCTTCGAATAGATTAATTAGTCGGCGGGTGTTATCAGGTTGCCCATAATAAGTATTTGTTGTTTGTTTTTGCTATTTTATTTTATTTAATTTTATTTTGTGCTTCATTTTGATCGGACATAAACTCAGATTTGAGGAAATTTTGAGATTGATCAAGGCTTCGTTGCCATTTTAGGAACCGGTCCAGTCACAGGAAACCATTTCTAATGTATGATTACATACATATTTAAGGGAGTCATACCAGCCACCATGTCTGGTGTAGGATATATTATATTTTTTAGTCGCTAAGTGATTTACCAGTGAGATAAAACAAGGTCCAATGTCCGACATTGGTACATGGGTACTGTGCGTAAACACAGGGGGTGCAATGGTATTAATTTATACAGGGTGACTTCTGACAATGATTCCCACTGTCGTTCGCTATATTAACTTAGGTATGTTTACGACTTGCATTTAAACAATATTACTTTAATATGTGTATTTTAAAATTATCACATCCATAACATACAATTAACATTCCATTTCCTTTACAAAGTCAATGTATGTCTACAAAAATTCTATACTTCATTCTGTAACTTCCCCTCGACATTCGGGTCGTGATCATCGTTATATTCGCCTGACATATTAGCGAATACATAATATGTATGTAAAAATTAGTAAAGACTCCGACATCGGAGTAAATCTGAACCAGCTCAGAACGTATGGAATCTTATAAAAATATAGGAATTCGTATTCGTTACTTAGTCACTTATAGTTATACGTGTAAATTAACATCTCTCTTCTAAGAGCGTTTGTTTCGTGATTCCTACCGGTGCATCTACTAGAAACATGGGATCAAGTTATTCGCTATGAAGCGGTTCGTCGTAATCCATGGCGTCTACTTGGTCGACGAGTCGGGAAAGGCTTCACGAGGCGGTACAAAGCTCAGCATCATGATGTGGCGTGCGTAGGACTTGGTTGCTCTAAATAGGGAGTCGGTGCCGTGCAGGCGATCGAGAACACCCAGAACTCCGAAGCAATTGTTGAATCTGTACGTGAGCATATCCAGATTATACGAACGTAGATCGAGATATACTACTGTACTCACTTCAAGTGGTGAAAATCGTGCGCCTCTGGACTGGGGAAGAAGGGTAGATGGTAGCCGGAGTGTGCGTTGAGCGTAGAGAGGATGGCCAGGGCGAACCACATCCATGCCGTGGCGACATGGCTGCCCATCAAGAAGACGCCCAGGAAAGGGGGGACCAGGTTGCTGAAGATGTGCTCGATGGGATGGCAATAGATGGCGGTCACTGCTATCGGCGCTGTCCACTCGTGATGTTGTTTGTGAATGAACTTGTATATATGTTTGTTGTGCAGCAACCGATGCGAGTAGTAGAAGCCCAACTCCTCCATGAGGATGCAGACGGTGAGCTCCACACAGACCCAGTGAAATGTTGGCAGTTCCCGGATGGAGCTGAGCCCGCGCAACACCATCAACTTGTAGCTGAGGAACGCGAACGGGATGCCGATAAATATTTGGTTACTGACGACTCGCGTGATGACCTTTGATTGCGTGTTAATTGAATAATAGCGAATTAATAGTGACTCGTACCGCAGTGCAAATATATATATTTACCTTTAGCAGTCGTGATCGTTCGACTGGCTCATTGGTCCCCGGCTGTATCTTGTACTTGCGCAGAAATTCGGGCCGATTGGTGATATCCATGAATATGTAGGTGCCGCCCACCGTCCAGTAGACAATCATGGTGAATATCGTGGTGCCGAATACCCACAGCATCAAAGGGTCTTCGCCTGAAAAGAACTCAATTTCAGCCGGTAGTCTTCCGTGAAGAAAGTTTTTTCGTGACCCGTAAAAGTGTCGACGTTCATTCGCGATGACATCGTAAAAGTCACGTAAATAATGATAAACAAAACAACAACAACGATGCCTACCACAAAGTCCTCATTATTGAAAGAAAGTGTGCATGCGATATGAATCGGACAAAGGCTGACTAACCTCTCCATTTAAATTGCTATTGCTAATTTGATACGATGCGATGCGATGTGATGTGTTGATATGATATGTAGATGTGAGGCCTTTACTCCGACCCATCAGGAGGGGTGTGGCTGTAATTGAACTGAGCGATGGGGGCGATCAGCTGCAATTCGTGGGCTATGCGAGAAATTCTCCCCTCCGATCCCTATGATCGGTCAACTATTCACCGTGCTACATCTCTACACAGATCGAATTGGTTATTGGATCGGTACCAAATTAAACAATACAAAAATGCGATTCCGTAAATAATCATCGACATTGTCGCTGTATAAAAAGTATTTGCAGACGTGTGGGAGGGGGACGCGCGGGCTTTTAGCGCGAATGCAACCGGCTTTTTATTTTTTGTTTTGATTTGTTTTCGCTACGATAAATTAGCAAAGTGTGAAGTACTTTCTGCACTAATATAAGATTCGACCCTGGCCGTGGCTGTTATCGCCGGGTTGTTGTCATTGTTGTCATTGTTCAGTTGACGGCGGGAAAACAAAGACTCCAAACAAAAACAACGATCACCGACGACAAAGACAACGACAACGATGACGACGTTGGTTAATAGAAACTCTTGTTTTCGAAATGTATGCAAATTTTTCAGAGGAGTAGGGCGGAATGGGAGCCATACGACTATAGTGTGTGCAAGAGTGTGGGATACGATACGAGGAACAGGTTGTAGACTTACCAGTAAGATCGATAAATTTGTCCCATTGCGATTGCCAAAAGTCACCGGAAGCTCCCCAGAAGCTTTGCAAATGCCTGACGGGAAAATTGGGATAATCAGTGAATTTCTCCATTATTTTTGGCCGATTAATAAAATTGTTCTAAACAGTTCGGTGCATCCAGGTGGTAGGGATCGAGGGGAAACACAGCAGGGGAGGTCGTGGGAGACGAGGTTCCCCAAATTGAAAACTCGGTACTCGGACTCGACTGATTGACCGGTTCGACGCAATGAACGATGCAATCGCTCGGATCGTCGCCACACAACTGAGTGCTCACCCGCTCCGTTCATCATCAGCGGCTAGCGTTGCTTGAGATTCTCCTCGTACCGACGAGCCGGAATCACTCGAGTTGAGTTTGTGCTTTGCAAAAAAAGCAAGTAATAGACGGTAAAAGGCAACGGCGAAAAAAATGCAGGGAAACAGAGAGAAAGTGAATGAAACAAGAATTTCGTTGATTCGGTCCGAAGTCTAGAGCTTGACATTTGCAAAGTTGAACTCGGATTGGGAATAGTTTGGATAATTGGATAAGCTTGGATTATTTCTCTCCTCTCTATAAGGGTATAGCAGTTCGTCGTTTCTATATATATTGTATCATTTAGGGATGTCCGGATTACTCACCATGTCAGGACATTGCGAAAGACGATGAAAACCGCCAAGGCACAAGTTATGATGAAGATCACGCTGTGCAAGGAGGAGAGCCATCTGGGTTTCTGGGACTCGGCGCTGCTCGTGTATGGTGGTGGTTGCCCGGACTGTTCGAGTAAAATCTGAGATGCGGCATCGTCGGCATCAAATTCGACGCTGGCGAATGCATCGTCCGGTGCAGCATTTAACGTAGGCGAGCTCGTTGGCGTGACCGCTTCTAGCGACTCCTTTTTGGTGGTCGCCGTGGACATTTTTTACGGGTAGTGGGCGATGTGGAATTAAATGAGAACCTTAGGTAGGAGCTGAAAATGTTGGTTGTTATTGAAATTCGATACCATTGGTGGTGCCTGACTTTGGATTTTCGATATTTTTCCTAGCCTGTTGTTCTAACAAGTCTATAGTACCGTTGATATTCTTTTTGAAGGAGTAGTTTGAGTCTATTTGCCGTTTTCTTGATCTAGTTTCCAAGAACATAAGTTAGTTAAAATCGATTATTTTCCATTACGCGAATTGTCGGCTCTTACTTATAGACTTCATGCAGTCAATCAATGAAATTGATAAAGCGTTAGCGTTACTCGCTTGCATATTTTTGAAAACTATAACACATAGATACACAATTGTTAGAATGGTTATGGACGTCAAAGTCGAAAAAGTCAAACTCCTAGCTGATTAAATATTTTATAATATAGTTTCTTCATTGGTGTTCTCCGAATGTCCTTTGTTTACATTGTGCCCTTGTGTTTGTGCAGTCAGTGATAGGAAAGCTCACATTTTAAAAGCTTTTTCTTCTTCATCTCACTAGTGTCTACACTTTTTGTTTTAACAGCTGATTTTTGTTTTGGTTATTTTAGACTTTAGTTTAAACAGATTTAAACAAAACAACAACTAATGTTAAAAATTCGGTTCGAAAAAGTTAAGATGAAAGCGATTTGTTCTATAAGTTTGTTCTATAAAGGGCAATATTATGCATTTGAGCAATTTCTTATTTAAATTTGAATTTTTCTAATTGGAAATAGTTGCAAATTTGAGTCGGTACTAGGGTAGCTGAAGTTAGAAATGACGCGTAAGTAAGACCACCGAGTCGATTAATACAGAAAAGGATGTTGCAAAATATCGGTTATATTTGAAAAACAGAGAAGGTCAGCAAAAAGTAAATAGTGGGACTTTTTGCATATCACTCAAAAATCCTCAAGAAACTCCAGAGTTACAAATTTAGTGCTTCAAAAATAAATACATTTTCCGAACACTCCCTCAAGACAGCTGTTAGCTGTCATCCGCGTTATGCTGCACACTCTCCTTCGCAAATTATAGTGCAGTGGTTAAACTAAACGAGACACATAGAAAATATTGGCACATGCCATCTCGCTTTGACTTTTGAAATTCAACCAGTCACGAATGAAAAAACGAAAGCAACTCCGCAGAAAATCTCGTTTAGTTGCATTTCGTGCTTGCAGTTAAACCGTTCGCTCGGGTTGCTGCGCGAATTCAGTCAAACGAGAAACTCGTGCAAAACATATTCGTGAATAGTTTTTTTTTTTTTAAGACAGACATACTGGTCGTGTGAAAGGAAGATCGAAAGAGGAAGGAAGAGAAAGAAGACAACGAAACGAATGAAAAAAGAAGAAAATAAAGAAAAACAATCGGAAATTTGTCGTGCATTTTTTTTTCATCTACTATTTTATAAAGTGAGTGAGCGTGAAAATTTAATTGAAATTCACAAATATAAAACGTAATTAAATGGAAAAATGTCAGATGTATAGACTATCTGGAAGGAACAAATTCACAGTGTAATAAAATGCTGGACGGATTTTTGGTGTGACGCGGATGATTCTCTATGTGAAAAACGTAACCGAGCGACGAGGGACCGATGAAAAGTGAAATTTTCTTTTTTTTGTAAACCAGAAACGAAATTTCTTTTTGGTTGAACATTACATTTTGATTTTTCGCGTGAACGAAAACAACGCAACTCATAACAAAGAAATTGCGAAATTAATTCGGATGTGCCGTGGATCGCAGCGAATATTTTGCGTCCATGTAATTGTGGATACATTTCCTCAGCCTTCTGACTGCGAAATTGTATGCACGGAGAATCCAACACATTTCTGAAGTTCGGAAACAGGGTTTGCATTCGCTGAGCTGAGGGAGAGGACAATTGTTAGGTCCTTCGTGCTCAGCGTTTCAGCTGGGGCTGAGGCTGGGGCCGATTTTGGTGCTGCTTTTACCTGCGTCGCAGCGCTGCAATGCTCTGCTTCTTTTGTATAACATCGACTGCAGCGCTGCTCGGCAACGGTTGACGCTTTGTTCTTGCCCTAGGTGCCAGTGGCTGAATCGAGGGGAGTGCGCAGCTGATTGCATGCCTGCAAATTTATATATAGCTTTTCGGGGACTTTCTAAAAAATTGCTCTGGAGTTGGTCGAAAATGCTCAGTAGAGTAGATCCAGAGAGCTCGTGTACTTCTAATCGAATCACTCAGACTTTGAAAGCGCAATAGTAAGGAAAATAATTCCCCGATAAGGTTCGAGATGCTCCATGCACCAAGGAATTGCAGAATCTTCACATGAGATTTTTGTCATTTACATAAGATAGTCAAAGCATTACAACAGGTGCGATAAGCACTCAAGTAAAAACCAAAACTGCTGAAATGTAAATTGATAAAATCGTTGGAGATTATTTGAAAGGGTTCATTTTTAACGTTCCATGGTCATCGTCTACAGAACTCTAAAACCAATCTTGTTTTTATTTCAGTTGAATCAACCCTTTTGAACATCTCAACAGAAGAAAACTAAATTTATCCGAGATTGAAGTTCTCAGAGTTATTAAATGCTAACGAATTCTCCGCTCCCACTGGCTTGTCGAATACAGCATATAGAATCAATTACAGTGGACTTCTACAAGGAAGCAAAACATCAATCACAAAATATACAACGATAACTTACAATGGACAGATTCGATTTGGAGGATGTCGTAGCTCCTCAGCCAAATGTCGTAGAATCGCCCTTGAAAGATTGGCGCCTGAAGTACCAGGCTGGAACCTTGCAGAAGAGCGACTTCATTGACTTCTTTCGAAAGGAGTCGAGGAAATATTTCGAATTCGAATACGTATCAGTAGCAGGTAAGTTTTGTAATGCGAGAAAACCACAGAGAGCAGCTATTAAGTCACTAGTTGTCCAGACAGTTGTGGTTTCTATTCCATAATATGTGCGACCACAAATTGTCCTCTGTTCGGCAATATGAGCCGTCGTTAACGACGCGGCTTCCTTCACAATAGTTGCTCTTCAATTTCGTTTTCAATAACACTCAATGCCAAGAAATGTTGTGTACTTTAATAACAACAAAACGTCCATGTCCGTCCTGTTCCGTCCCGCCACCCACCAATCGTCTTTCTATTGCGCTGGTCTTTGCGCGATCTTGAGCAGTGTTGAGTTCGTGTTTTGCCATTGAAGGATTTTCCGCAACCATAAATAGATGAATTGACGAGTATGCATGGCGCTGCATGTGAACAACATTTGGCAATTGCCATAGCGGACGTTGTCAATTGTATTTGTTGTGTTTGGAACAACTGCAACCTGCACTTCACTCGATTAATTAATTTGCTCCGCAACGATCGCTTGTTCTGTTCGGATTGTGGCGGTAGCTTTAATCAAGCCCAATATAATCAATGTTTTCTATCACGTAAATGTTCCGTTGCTAATGAACATTTGATAATTGTTGCAATTACAGAGTGATTTCATTATGATGATGTTTGATTAGGAAATTCAAGTTTAGCACTTTATACGCTCACGGGAATTTCTCACCAGATTAATTTATGCGAATATTTGCTTTGTTTCAAACACTGTATCATTAAAAAATAACTGTATTTTTTAAACTAACCTTACTTAAGAAAGTTTAATGACCCAGTGCTCCACTGATCTGGACTTTCAGTCAGTTCGCACATCACAATGGTTATTGTTTACATAAAGGACTCCCGCAGGAGACGTTCTTAATGTATTAAATTAATCACCTCGTTTTTTCTGCTGTTCTTCGTTGTTTTTGAATGATTCAATGTTTTTATTCCTCTGCGCATTTCTTTGTAAATTCTTTGTGATTCTCATCTTTACATATTAAATCGATAATATTCTCGTCATTGGTAAAAATAAATTCAATAGTGTATGTGGTCAAAAGGATTCGACGGAACTGCGATATGCAAATTATATTCGTGTCCCCTCTCTTTTAGTATGTTCAGGTAATATTGATCTGGTTCCACGTCTATTTTTTGTTTTTTTTGTTTGTACGAATACATATTTTTGGGTTAAATAAATACGGGACATTGTTGACCGACGTAAAATTAAAAAAATATATAGAAGAGTTTCTTAGCCAGTATGATAAAATATATGTGAAATTCTTGTGCATATATTGCTTTCTTATTGGGCTGCGTTTTCTACATATCCATTAAAGAGATGCACAAATAAACGTCCATGTGTTTATGTAGACATGTGTCGGTGTTCATATATATGTATATCTGTATATTTCAGCCAAGGTGCTTAAACTCGAAATTATTCCGAGGAAAACTGGAATCTTGCGTGAGTAAGTGTTTCTTTATAATAATGACCGAATGGAAATAGAAAACAATCGATGATAACTGGTCTGATTGCTCGTTGTCCATAAAGAAAGTCCATTCAGATTTTTACTATTTGTTGTGGTTCCGATTTTTCAAACTGTTGCCCAGACCACGGGTCACTCTCCAGCGACGACCTTGAGCTGAATATCTGCCGAAACGCGCGAACATTTAGAAAAGCGATCTTCGCTCTTGGAGGGACTTTCATTGCAGACCGAAATAAAACTCCATTATATAAACACGTTGCCCCTGTGCGTTGTCTTCAAATAGACATGATAACATCCAACGTCAAAGCCGTAGTTGAAATCCAAACTTGTTTGTTTCTGCGTCCGACTTACAAAACACGAAAAGAGTACCTCATTCTCCGTCTACTCGAATTCGCAGCACCCTACACCTCTGATACACTTCTCATACGGGATCTGACCAATCAATCGTCTAATTTCTAAACAACAAAAATATTCTTCACCATCATTATGATCAAAATCAAAAGCTGTCTGTGAGGCATGAGGTGTAGGTGTAGGGTGCCGTGATTTTTAACTTGCTTCAATCCTCTAAGTACTTGGTATTGAACATTTTTTGATGTATCTACACTTACTTTGTTTGAGTCCGCTATGCAAGTGCATTATTTTGGGTGGAACATCTTGAATTAAAACCTGTTTACTTTAGGTCTTAAATGAGATCACAGATTTATATTGACGTTATTTTTAAAAATAACGTCAGGAAAAAATCTCCACACTTCGAAGTGATGTGGTTTGAGGTAGCAGATGAAAGTGCTCCCACCTAGTAAAACCTTGTTCTGTGTGAGGAATCAAATCACAACCCACCTGGGTTGAATTGTTCTTATTACTCACTACCTAGCATTGCGAACTCTGCTAAGCTCGAGACGTGTTTTTTGTTCTTCAAAAAATTATCCGTATTATCCAATTATACTTCTATTCTTTCGCAATCTTTATCATTTTGTGTTTAATATACTATTATTTTGTTATGGCATTAAATGATTTATTATTTGTTTTCTTTTTCTTTTTCAGAACCGAATAGATCCAGCTGTAAGTAAATGAAGCTTGACTCACGTTTTATTTTAAAAAGTTTCGATGAAATTCCATATCTTCATTTAAGTAGTAAATTGTGAGAGCCCCTAGAAGACACCTGAAGTTATCGTATTTTACTTTTCTTACAATTCTCAAGTGCTACATTTAAAGCCATCTTATCGCCGCTATACTTTTATATTTATTTTATGTTTCGGTACTTTCTAGAATTTCCGTAGAGCCTAAGAAATCTTTGTTGTTTTTTTTTTTTGAAATAAATTAAAGTATTATTTCTAATTTAAAGGGTCGAATGTGGTTTCTGAACTTAAAAATAAACGAGGATTTCAGGGCTCGTGTAAGTTTTGATTTTCCAAAATTCTTTTTTTATGTTCATACGTTTAGTCCTATAAATTGCTTCGCATAACTGATTCGCATTCATGAATATGTTTTACATGTTTGATTTCATCTACTACTAACTTTAATAGTACGCAAAATAAAAACAGTTACCTAAGTTACGATCGAGCTAAATCCGCCTTTCTCTTTTTTCAGTGCGATGCATGTTCAAAGAGGTCGGGGCGAAGGCAGGCATCATCGATGTGCTGCTTGAGTTCATACTCGGCGACAACCCGCTTGCGGTGTTGGAGAAGCTGCGTCTGGAGGGCAACACGGCAGCGGTGTGCGGAAAAGTGTTCAAGAATGGGGAGCCGACCTATAGTTGCCGTGAGTGCGGCATGGATCCCACGTGCGTTCTGTGCGTGAACTGCTTCAAGCAATCGGCGCATCGTTATCACAAGTACAAGATGTCCACCTCGGGTGGGGGAGGCTGCTGTGATTGCGGTGATGAAGAAGCGTGGAAGAAGGATCATTACTGTGAAGAACATCAGGTGAGTTGTTGGGCTTTTAAATGAAGTCGTCCCAATAGTCGTATTGTTCTCATTCCGCAGCGAGGCAAAGAAAATCCCGCCAGTAGCACCATCATTACAGATGCCATCAAGGAGCGGTGCGAAATCGCCTTTGTGTCGATTTTATCGTTCTGCGTGAATTTCCTTGAAATAGAATCCAACGCTAGTCTCGAGTGTCTGGACGGCGATGGAGATGGTGATGACTATTTTTGCACCGTCCTCTACAATGACGAGTCGCACACCTTCGATCAGGTCATCCAAACCCTGACCAAAATTGCCAAATGCCGTCATAAGGACGCGATGGAAATTGTGGCGAGTATCGATCGTGAGGGTCGTGCCGTGGTGAAGTGCGATACGTTTTATGAATGTTCACAGTTAAAGGAACAAATCGAAAAGCAATCGGTTACCGTGGGAGCAACGTTGCCCACAAGTCGTGCCAACCAGTCGTTGCGAGTCTCCGTGCTGCACATACGTGCAGTGGCGTGCCAACAGTTCGCAATCCAGTTGTTGTCGTGGTTCCAAGAGTTTCTAATGCGACACTGCTCTTTCCGCACAATATTTGCTCAAGCGATTATGGACAAGAAGGCACCCTACAACATCGGGCATATCCTTGAATACGATGTGAAATTATGGAAAACGGCGCGTACCTGTTGGCATCGATTGTTTATATCGGGGATGCTCATGGAGTATGATAATAAGATGGCACTTGCTCAGGAGTTTTCACGGCACTACGCAACCGTGGTGCAAGATTTCATACGTGACGATCACGAGCACTCCTTCTCCATAGTCTCTCTAAGTGTACAACTGTTCACAGTGCCAAGCATCGCACACTATTTGATTGCTAATGAAGGAATCTTTTATAAGTTATTGCACACCTTCTACCATGAGTCGATCGAGAAATATATACAAAATAAAACTCTCCATTTCTCCAAGAACATAGCCAGCTTGGGTTTCTTCAAACGAGCCGCATATATCCTCTACGATCTGAAGTACATACTCAGCTTTAAGCCTGATGTTTGGTACGATGAGCTACGAGAAGGATTTCTAGAAGGTAGGTTTAACTATTGCACATCAAATCTTTGTACTGATTTTATTCTTTGAGCAGGTTGCAAAGCACTTTTGAGATTATTGAATGTAATGCAAGGCATGGAATCTGTACAACGGCAGACTGGGCAACACATGGACTATGAACCTGAGTGGGAATGTGCTTTTAATCTACACATCAAACTCGCTAGCACGATTTCTCTTGTTTTGGATTGGTGTGATTCGGATTCCGAGGTTCTTATGAAGCTGTATCAAATGGTTATGCGCTACATTTTCAATAATGGCTTCATCGTTAATTTGGCAAGATGTGAAGAACAAACGGTAGCCGGTCACATTGCAAATTGCATTATGTACGACGTGTCATCGCGGCCAGTGTCGATACATTTACCATTGTCTCGTTTCTTTGCTGGAATTTATTTGCATCTCGGCAAACATGGATTGACGTTCGACAATGCCGTCACAAGCAACAAACGCACTCCCGAGGAGATCATGGAACCCATACTCTGCACTCAAACCATGATTGCTCAGGTGAGCGAAGTTTGAGATAATATTCAACTCGATTGCTAATTTTGTGGATTTTAGGTTCATTCTGGCATGTGGCGCCGTAATGGATATTCTCTGCTGCATCAACTCTATTTTTATCGCAATGTACGTTGTCGTGCTGAAATGCTGGATCGTGACATTGTCGGCATGCAAATTGGAGCTGCGCTGATTGAGAGCAATCAATATCTAATTCATATATTGAACAAATTCAATTTGATCGATTGGGTACAACCGGAGTATGATAGTACAGTTTCTACTTCCACCACAGATGACGATTTCGTGCGTCAACTTTCAATGATCGATGAATTTCTTGAGTTGCTGATTGTCATAATTTGTGAACGCTATGTGCCAGGAATATCGAATGTAACCGACGAGGATCGTAATAAAAAGGAAATCATTCAGTTGCTCTGCATTAAGTCCTTTTCACATTCGGAACTAAACCGCGCACTGCCAGAATCGAATAATGATACGGTACTGGAGGATGTCATCGATTCGGTGGCTGTCTTCAAGAAACCACAAAAGTCAGATGCCAAAGGTGTTTACGAACTAAAGGAGGAACTCTATGATGACTACAATATGTACTTCTATCATTATACAAAGGAGGAAAAGTCCAAATCAGAAGAATCACAGCGTTTGAGACGCAAGAATAAAGGACAGTTGGTTTGCTGCCCACCTCCCAAGCTTCCTAAGCTGACCGATGGGTTCATGTAAGTTTTATATTATAGTTGAACAAAAGAAAACGAAATCATTTGATATCTACTCAATAGTTCCATTGCGAACCTGCTGCAGTGTGATGTCATGATGACCATAATTTCCACTGTGTTGGATCGGGCTTTAGATTTAAAATCCAAGAGTTTTTTGGAGAATCATTTACAAAAGGTTTGGGTTTGCTTGTTAGAGTCTTAAAGAATAATGAAAGAACTCAAACAATTAAATTTAATCTTCAGGTTCTCCATCTCATTGGTTGTGGTCTTCAAGAAGAAGAATCCCAAAATTATCCTTTCCTCTCATTTTATGAACGTTCTCAGAAGTATAATCTTTTACCTAAGCTGGAAGAGCTGTCACGTAGCGCAAGAGTAAAAAAGAAAAATTTCCCATTTATTTTGAGATTATAAATATAAACGTTTACAGGTCGAAGCCCACCGTGATTTTATTTTATGGACTGTGAAGAAGTTCAAAGAGCTTCAACCTAAAGAGGTACCTAGCGGGAGTGAAATGCAGAGCGATGACGCTGAGGCGGTTGCTTCTCCTCCACCACTGACCACTGCCGAGCAAGAGCGACAAGAGAAGGAGGAACGGGCACGTTTGGCAGCTGAACGTCGTGCTAAAATTATGGCTCAAATGCAAAATGCGCAGAAAAATTTCATGAAATCCAACGCGGAAATGTTTGCGAGCACAAATGCGGTGGCGCAGTCGAGTGATTCAACATCAACGACAACAATGGAATGGCAGGAGGATACAGAGGAAGGTGCGGTGGCATATACCTCGTTAGCTTGTCTCGGTGTAGATCGACGTCTGCAACAGCCGGAAGAGCAGAGCTTCAAGTGTATTCTTTGTTTTGAAGATTGCACTGTTAGTAAAGATGGGCCGACATTGGTTTACTCGGCGTTCATACAAAAATCAAAGGTATGTCGTTATTGATTACGATTAAAAGTCAGGCAGTACTTAATGCCAATCGTTAATATATTTTTTGTAGGTCATTGCGCCACAAGCCAATTCCATATCGAGTGTCCATACAAGTAGTTGTGGACATGTAATGCACGTTAACTGCTGGCAGGAATATTACAATAACGAGGAAACTAAAGAGCAGCGACGACCAAGCCGTAATCGTTCGCTATCGCAGTCACCCTCTCAGAGTACTGATTTCCAGTGTCCATATTGTCGATGTCTTAGCAATACTGTACTGCCGTTGACGGCTCCGCTCTCTAAATACTCGATACCCAATGTCATTCACGCTGGCGATGAGGTTTTCCCTATTGATCTCTGGGTCGAGGTAATGAAGACGTTCGCAGATGAACTGAACAGTGTGCGCAACGAAAATGATTCAGAAATGTGGTCCTACAGTTTGCCGGCCTGGGAAACGGTACTGAAGAATTCCAATCTGATTGTTGATATAAGTCAGTTTGAGAAGATAGCACAGCCCATAAAGAAACCGGTGGTTCCGGCAGAGTGGTCGCAATTTGTTCAGAACTTTATAAAGGCAGTGCGGCAATATACACCTACCCCAAGCACTTTTGACCAAAACGAGAATGAGGGTTTGCTATGGATGTGGGATTCATGCACCTATACAGTGCAGGCACTGGAGGTTTACTTGCGGGCCATTGACAAACCATTCAAGAGCGAGATGTCCATTAGGCATAAGAGTTGTCTAAGCGGACTTATACGTGCAAGCTGCTTATATGCAGCCAATCTGACACAGAAAGACATAAATGACTTGGTTGTTCCAGTCACTGATTTACTGGAAATGATATTCAAGCAAAAGGATGTGTCCGTATTGGAGTGGGATTGCTTCAGGACCATGACATCGTTGATCTTTATGGTTCCAAATATGTTGTTAGCTATATCAAGTGAGTTTTCAGCATATTTTAACATACAGTTCAATATATGTCAATTGATCTTTATCATTTTATTTAGCAACTAAAACAATTGTCGCCAATGGCAGTATGATGGATTACTATGCACTACAGCTCATGTTCTTAGCAAACATGGTCAAGGCAATAGTACTTTTTGAGGCTCCTGTTGAAGATGCGGAGGATTCCATGGACATAGATGAGGAATTCGAACAGGAAGTGAAGACCCTCCCGGAGAAAATACAACAGAATATAGCAGGATTCTATAAGAAATATAACTTGGCAGCAAGGCGCAAAGCTCATCAAGAGTCATTAAAAACAAGCAATGCGGGAGGCGAGAAAGAAATGTCTGAAGAGGGTACTGATAGCGAGGAAATAATGGCAAGTTTAACGCCCACCAGCACAATTGGTTGCAATTTACGAACAATCGCGACACTGTTCGAGCACATAAAAATGGAAATGCGCGAATTTTTACGCTGCTCTTGTCTTCTCTTCCATTTCATCACCGATGTTCAATTTCCCGAGGAATTTTCTCTCCCTGGCAGCGACACCTACGAGAACATGTGCAAGTTCTTGGGCCTGCAAGCTAGTCTAGAGGCATATTTTGACAATGAGAGCTCATATGCTACGATTCTGGAGACGTTCGCATCTCATCCTGACATTGTCTACTATGATTTTGCGAACAATAAAAAGCGAAATGGGGAGGACCCTAAGATAATACCATGTACACGGAAAGTACCAACGTTAGTGCAGCTACCGGAGGACTACAGTGATTTAATCAATAGTGTTTCCGATTTTATTTGCCCCAACAATGAACGTGAGGAAATGAAATCGCCCACGATGTGCTTGATATGTGGAGAGATTCTGTGCGGCCAGTCGTACTGCTGCCAGCCGGAGTTGGAGCCTTCGCGCAGCGTGGGCGCCTGCACGTATCACGCGAACTTCTGTGGTGCCGAAATAGGACCGTTCCTGCGTATACGTGATTGCCAGATAGTGTATCTGGGACGGAACAAAGGCTGCTTCATCCAGCCACCCTATCTGGATGAGTACGGCGAAACCGATCAAGGTTTGCGACGTGGTAATCCATTGCGCTTGTGCCCTGCTCGCTATAGTAAGATACACCTCACTTGGTTGGGCCATGGGCTGCATGAGGAAATCGCCCGTCTGAACGACAACACGACGGTGGCAAACACACAATGGCATCACATGTAGTCGTTTAGGCAACTGCCATTATCTAAATCTTCTCTCCCCACCCAAAATACTGAGAATAAGATAGTGCATGTAAGGGTTGTTCTACCGATTTTGTTGAGTTTGTTATAGATTGAACTTATAGCGATTGTTTTGTTGTTCTTCTGATTATATGTAAAATTGTTGCATTGGCCAAGGATGTATGTTCAAATTGCGTACGTTGGTTTCTTTCTACTGAATTAGATAAGAAGAAATTATGAATACTACTTTGTAATTCTATTACATTGATACTTTGTGATATACGCAAACCTTACAACTTAGTGTAAACAGAATCCTTTGAAATGATTTTCATTATATTTTTGTCAATTGTCTTGAATATGAGCGCAGATCTGTAGTTAATGCAACAATACTAAACATAATAAGTTTTATATATTTTATTATTTCTTTGTATATCTTTTATATTAATATTAATGTCATTATAATTTCAGCGTTCTCAATCGCTGTCAAAATTAGAATGCCAATTTACAGAGAGCTCATAATTTAAAGGACGTTTATTTGATGTGTTTTCTTTTGTTACACAAAAACTGAAACTTTTTACGAAATAAAAAATTGTAAAAACCAATTGCTTACACAATATATGCATTGTAACATACTTCTTAGGAACATTTGATTTCCGCATTGATTAATTCCACACACTTACAAACAAACCCAGACCCAAAGGAATGTGTTGATTTTTAGTAATTATGAACTTGAGTTGAGTCTAACGTAGAAATGCACGATAAAGTGTCAAATTGCATCCAATGTAAAATAATGATATATCGTTGAAGCGCAGCCCAGCACAGAACTAAGAACAGTTCGTTTGCCACAGAACGCAAAACTTGTAGCCAAATATAAGGAGGTGGTTCTTATATAGAGCAGAGCAATGAGTAAATAATAAAATGATAAGTTAAGTTAAAACAAAATTATGTGTATATAAAACAACATTGTGAGCATATACTATAAACCACATTATGTACTAAACCACAATATAATTTACCTAGTTCTAATAAAGCTTTCGAATAGTGTTACTTGTATTACAAGCTTTGTTTTCGGCAACCTTCATAAGCTTAAAAATCTAATTTTTGAATATTTAATAAAGTAAACTATGATCATTTTACTGAGCATTTCATTTCCCATTCCCAATTTGTGGAGAACGCTTTCGATCGTATTCAAAATAAATTTTATTCGTTAAATATACATATGTACGTTAATTAAATATTACATTTAGCATTTAGGCTTAGAGAATGGACAATAATATTATTATTAGTAGTAGGTTCGACTAGATGTAGGTTTCTGATATTTACAATGTTTGAAATGCTATACGCTATAGTATTTTACATCAATTTACAATATATATGCTATCAAATCCAACACCGGAGACGCGACGAAATCGGAAACAACCGGGTGTGTGTGGGACTTCCATACACCGATGTTGTGCTGGTACGGTTCGGGGCGCGGCGCACCCGTGACGGGGGGTTTCGAAGCCCTCGCTTCCAATCCTCCAATCTCTTCTATATCTCTCTCCCTCCCACGCTCGCCGACTCGCTCGATCGAAATCGTTCCTCTCCGGACTTCTGAAGATCCGCCCACCACAACTACATGTGCACGGCGGTGACCGTCGTCGGCGCCTCCTTGTCCATGGAGTCGTCCGGCTCCTTGCACTGCTCCATGTCGATGACCAGGCAGTCGTAGGGTGGCGGAGGGATGTCGAACTTGACCACGCTGTCATAGCTGGGCGGCATCGAGTCCACGATCCGCAGTATGTCGTTCTGGGAATTGATCTGCGGAATGGCGCAATCGTCAGGTTTCGTTGCGAATTAGGAGAATGTTACTCACGTGTGGAACGCTGCGGCCGTTGGTCCGGTTGCCGGCCTCGTCGATGGGCCCCGCCCAGATGCAGACGCCCATGCGGTGCGTGACGTAGCCGCAGATGATGATGCTCACGATCAGCATGCCGATGCCGAGGGCGAACACGAGCCACCGGCTCTCCGGGCTGTTGGCCATGTCGTGCAGGTTCTTCTCCAGCTGCAGGGCGCACAGGATGAGGATCGGGACGGCGACCAGGGCCACCAGCAGGTCGATCACCGGCCTCTGGTTGCCGCCCATTGTCGCACTTGTTGGGTTGCTGTTGCCCTGGCTGCCGGCCCTGGTCGCGCGGGCGGCGATCGTGTTTTGATTCTGCAAAACCATTCTGCAAGGCAAAACACACCGATTAGAATTGAGGGTCTTAGAAATCAGTATGCGAAAGATCGCATCTCGAGCGGATAACGGACAGAAATGATCGGGTGCGGCTTCAAAGGCGCGTTCGTTCGATGGGAACAGAAGGTTTCGAGCTCGAAATTTCCATCTCTGCTTATTCAGTTGGTCGTGGAAACGCCAGCTGAACAACGGCCGTGGGGGCCGCGAGAGAGAGAGAGGCAGGGCGGGAGGGAGAGCGATAGAGAGAGGGAGACGGCAAGCCCCGTAACGCGCGAGCCCCAGTGGCTACGGCACGGTGTGAGAAAGCAGAATACGAATCGTATTCCCGTTGTGCTTGTGATATTTCGTTTGTTTCCGATGTTTCCGATCACAGACCGCAGTGAATCGCGGTTGCACAATTGCGATATCTTCCCATCGATGTGCCGGTGTACAACGCAAAATATCTATCGTCGGGTAGACATTCGAACGTCTGCCCCACCCACCCCTCGGTACCTGGTGTCGAAGACGGTGTTGAGCAGCATATCGGCCGGCAGGTGGACCCGCATTTTGCACTGATCTACACAATATATTTGAAACAATTTCAGTTCTGTTCGATTCACTAAACACTTGTTGCCCCTGGGGAAGTTGGGAAGTTTCTAGCTCAGGAGATTTCAGATTGCACTAATCGCCGGTTCGAAACTATTTTCAAATCTCGTGTCACTCGAGGAGTTCGCGTTCATCTAAATTGCGATCGGGAAACGTTTGAAAAAAATTCAATTCACTAAGTCGGATTTGTCACTAGCGGGGTCGATTGCAGAGATAACGCAAGGTCATCCCGTCGTGTGATCGAGTGCAGGTTCTAGACTCAGATGCCAGACGCCGGAACCAGCAGGGATCGGTGCTGAAGCGAGTCCGTCCCGCCGTTGTTTGCGGATTCCTATTTGCAGTGCCCGGTGATAAGAGTCGGAGTCGCGATCGTCGTCGTCATGTGATCGTGCGGCCGACACCGAAGGATGGCTGCCAATGGGAATGGCTGGACTGGGACTCGTCCGTGCAGCTGGACTGAGATGGATCGCGAGACCTAACCTAGGTTGTCGACGCTGGTGCTTGGAACGGTGATAAAACAGTGCAGCGAGTCGTCTTATCTTATCTTAAGTCGGTGGCCGCAGTAATAAAATGGGCAATTATTTGCATTGGAGGGACAAAACAAAGCAAAGCGAAACGAATTAAACTCATTTAAATCCGCTCCATTAAAATCGCACAGATTGCCACATCCACTGTCAATGAACGACATGGCGGGGTTTCTCGAGAAATCTCTTGCGAAAGCCAACACCTGAGTCGACCTGGGTGGGGAGTGGGTTGGCGGAGAAGGCGGGGTGCGCCCGACATGCCCGAGGCGGAGACGGAGGAGGTGCAGGTGGATCTCTGGGTTCGCGTCTGCACGACCGACTCCACCGAATGCGTCGAAGACGTCGCGCTCAGCGAGCCCCGGCGAGCCGAGGGCGGATCGAAAGGTCGTCCGTCCGTCCGTCTGACTGGGGTCCGCCTGCCTGACTGATCGTGTGCCGACTGATCTTGAGCGGTGCAGCCGGCTCGTGCCGCCGATCAACTGGTTGTTTTGGTGGCCAACCACAACTCGATCATCGTACCACATCCGATCGATCGATTGCCCGATGCATCGCCTATAATTTTCGTTCTTTTTATTTTTTTCGATCTCTCGCTTTAAACGCTTGATTGGGCGACGGTCCGAACGAGTCGCGCCTGCAACTGGGCCCCGGAGCGGTTTCTCACGGTGGGCCGGAGCAGGCGACGAACGGTTTCGGTCGTGGCTCTGGCGATGCACCCGGGTGACGTCAGAGCCATGGCCTAGACGTGGTTGCTGACGGACGACATTGACGGCGATGGCGATTTCGATGACGATGACGACGACTCCGACTCCGACTCGGACACGCTCGCTCACACTTTCAAGTTCAATATTTAAGTTCGAATTAACTGCGATTCGCACTCGATTAGATGAACGTGCGAACAAAAAAAAAAAAAAAACTAACAAAGCCGGAGAACTCGCTAACGCGGCCCAGAGGCGGGTCTCGATTGCAGGTGGTGGCGATGGCGATGGCGATGGTGACGCTGACGATGGTGTTGGTGATGGTTCACATGTCGCTTCCGCGATCGTCCGCCAAGAGCCCTGAGGAAACTTCCATTCGCGGAACACGAACTTCTCAAGGCGACCGTCTCTCGGCAACTAAACGGAACCCCGCATCCAGGTCGGCATGGAGGAATGGCCGAGGGCTAGTCGAGAACGCGAAAGAAAAGGTTTCGCATTTCCTCTTTTGGTCTGTTTAATTTTTCGCAGATGTTTCGTTTCGCTCGACCGCGGCGACGACGTAGACGTCGACATCGAGAACTCACTGCACGATTGCGATCGCGATCGCGTTTCCCCAGTCGGGGGTTGCAACATTGTTTTTATTGTCATTGTTGTTCAGGTGGTTGAGGTGGCTGAGGTGGTGTTGGTGATATCTCAAGTGTCGTTGCCGTGAGGTCAGTACCGAGGGCGCCTCCCTTGCAGTTCTCCCGCAGAGCCACGACTGCAACGCAGTATGCCGTTGACTCCTCCTACAAGCCGCCCCTCCTCGAGGGCCTGGAGGCGCGAAAATCGTCTCTTGGCTCTGGGAAATTAAACTCAGTTAAGAGCGAAACAAACTCTTCGAAAGAAAAATCTTCAAAATCCGTTTCCAAAAGCAACGTTTTCAGTAACAGTTTTCTAGAGCAATGTTTTCTACAACTGATTCCAAAAGAAACATTTTCAAAAACAGTTTTCAAGCAAAGTTTTAAAAACGTCTTTCAAAAGCAAGGCTTTCTAAAGCAAAGTCTTCAAGAACTTTAAGAACTGCTTGCAAAAACAAAGATCCTCAAAGCAATTTCAAACCCTCGAGTACGTGTCGGACGAACCTCCCCTCGCAGCCAAACCGGTCTGGGGGCCAGACCTCTCTCCTGTTCCCCAACCACCTGCTCCTCCCTCGGCCCATCAGCACGACTTTATGACTTTCTACATTTTTTCAACCGGCTCCCAAAATTTTTTTCACTCCCATAATTTTGGAGTTTTTATGTGGCGTGGTGCGGTGCGGTTCTCGAGTGTCGAAGAAGCTCAGCAATTAGTCGTAAACTCGTTCCAAAGAGCTTCCTCACGACGATGACTAAAACACTTCGCTCGCTTCGTGGGTTCCAGTTTCTCGTGTCGCCGGGCCCGACAATTAGATCTCGCAACCTGATCAGACATAATTCGTAATTATACGATTCACAAAAAACGGGGGAAAGAAGAGAACAAATAAAAACACTCTCGAAAATCTCGGATAAAATTAGAATCAGACACGGAAAACCTGTGCATGGACTCGAATGCGATAGCATTTGTTGTCATGGTCCGAAGCGTCCGTCCGTCGGTCCGTCGGTCCGCAACAGACGTTGCCTGTCCTCCCTCCATCTGTCGATCTTTCCGCCTGTCCGTCCGCCTCCGCTGGAGTTCGTGCCGACGACTATCTACACGTTCACATCTTCGAAATACAAAGCCATTGTCGCTGGACGGCGGGGCCGATGGGGGTCCGGGATCAGAATCATTGCGGCTAATTGAGGGGATTCCCACGCCCTGAGGAGAGGAACGCAAGTGTCGTCTTGCGTCCAGATGCACTGGCGGCGGTGCCAGATCGCCAGTCGGCGCCACACGTGTGGGCCCCAGCTTTCACCTGGCCTGCAGAATGGAACCAGAACACATGACACGGCACGACAGCAACAACGAACCCGTGGATCGGGTCCCATGCTTTTTGATCTAATTTATTTCAACGAGGTCCGCCCTCGGTGTTTGTGTTTGAAATCTGTCGAATAGACGGAAATTTTACGATCTTTTCAAGTGCGGCGCGCCTGAAGCGATCAAATTTATATGCGAAATTTCGCAATAGGTGGCGATTTTAGAGTCCACGTTCCATTTAATCCCTCCTTGATCTTTCTACATGAAATCAATTAAATAATTTCGCTTTTCGTGAGACTTTTTTACGAATGTTTTTTCGTTCGTTCGTTTCTCTGTCGAGTTTTTTCTATTGTCGTTTCATGTTTTTTCTTCTATGAATTATAATGCAATATTTTATTTCATACAAGTTCTCATAGAACTTAAAAATAGATTTGATTTAATGTTATTTTGTATATTTCAGAGTTTTGTTTTTGTTCCAATGCTTTCGTATGTGTTTGTGGGTGTGTGTGTGGGGATGAATTTGCTAATTGAAGAACGATTGTACTCTTATCAATAAATATTTGCTCGAGAAATTGGCGTCTAACGATCGGTTTTTAGGGATTCAGAACTTAGGTGTCTTTTTCATTTCTTTTTATTTTATTTTATTTTATTTAATTGTATTACATTTTTATGTTCGATAAATTGTTGACATAAACATTTTGTTTTTTTGCTTGCATCCATCGGTTCCCAGCCAAATGCCGGCCAATTATCAGACGACAGCGACCTCGACACGCCCACTGGGTGCGACCGTTGTTGGTGTTATCCGAGTAAACAACATCAACAAATATTTGCTTTCTGAACCCGTTTCCACATGCATCGATCGAGCTCGGGTTTGAACTTGAATTTTCGAGTGGCGGCTTTTGAAAGAAGATTGTCTTGAAAAGCCCCCGTTTCCCTCTCCCTCCCTCTCAAAAGTTTCCTTGCTCCCTCTCCGTCTCACTCGCACTCTTACATGCCCTCTCTCTCCTCGTCCTCTCGCCATTACCCCATACGAACGAGAGCGTGAGCCCCGTGGCACAGGGCGTTCCAAAAGTTTCCAAATCACGAGAGACCCGAATGCTCTTCTTCTTCTTCTTCTTCTTCTCATTAACACGTACAGCACATACACACATATGTGTGTGCTTGTGTATGGCAAAGAAATAAAACACTCGGAAAAGGCGAATAAATTTAAGCGGAAAATTGTGAAACTACAAAATATTTGCTTATTTTATTGAAGACAGAACTTCTTCTTCTTCTTGTTATTCTTGCTTCTTTATGCATATATATATAGACTGGATCTGGGCGCGTGCTGCCGCCACTTGTCCTGTACGTCCGTCCGTCCGTCCGTGGTGTTTGGTAATAAGTTTCTGAGCACTTTGTTTATTATTTCGCTGATAGCAGCTCATTTGGTTTTTTCGGTTGGTTTTTGTTGTTGTTCTTGTTTTGGTTTTCTTTTTTCGGTTCTGTCGGTTTTTTTCGTCGGAAGTATTTAGTTTTCTGTAGTTTTTGTACATTTTTCGCCTTAATTTTTGGTATATTTCTCGTCTGCTCTTGCATTTTTTGTCTGTTTCAGTATTTTTTTTTTTAATTTTTTTTATGTTTTTTGTTTCGATTTTTTCTGCTTCGATTCTGTTTAGATTTTTTTCAAATTTTTTTGTTTCGATTCTTTTTCGATGTTTTTTTCTTAAATTTTTTGCTCAGTAAAGAAGTTTCTGTCGACTCAGGCGGCGGTGAAATTTGGCCTAAATAGGTCTGTGGAGCAGGCACGAACTTCGTTGCTCGGTGGACCCCGACCCCTCTTCCGGCCCCCCGTTGCCACCTCCTGTGCTGCTGACTCGACACGAAGTCGGGTTTCGCTGCGCTTGGATTTATGCCGATTGCTTCCCCTGCACTTTCGGCGACGACTCAAGGTGATTCCACCGCGCTCGAGTTATTTACTGCTCCGGCGCTGGCTGCGGTTGCCCCATACACGGCGGTGGATGGGTGGGGGGCGTCGGTGTGGGGGCCGCGAATGACGGATGGACGGCCGGGCGGCCGAATCGATCGCGGACGGATGGGCGGACGGACAGGTGGCTGGATGGACGGATGGTCGCCCACGCGGCTCGGATAAGATCGCCGCGATCAGAACGAAACCGATATCGCAGTGATTTCTCGAAGCAGTTTTCTCAGGGAATGACACATTTTTATGCAGTGTTTTTTCTACTTCTTGCCCACTGGAATATGCTTTTGTTGTTGTTGTTGTTGTGTTTCGTTGTTGATGTTGATGTTTGTCCCTCGTCACGTATCCCGCATAGTCATGGCAACGACTCGCACACCTACGACACACACACGAGCCGGACGTGTCTGTGTGTGCGGGGGACGCCGCGATAACGCGTAATTTGTGTTTCGAATGAATTCTGCTGCGAAAAATGGATCAACGGATCAGAGGCGGGGTGGGGGTGCGGCTGGGCGAAATGTTTGCGAAATGTGGCGACGTCTGTCCCGAGAACGCCAGCCAGAGCAGCGCGATTGGGGTTTCGCGGAAAGTCTGGAAAGGTTTTGTCGGAACTCTCGCTCCGATGTAGAACAATCGGAGCGAGGAATGGGAAACGGGAATTCACCCAAATAATGCCAACAACGCTGACAATGATGCGGAGCGCGATAAAAGACGTGACACACTTTCGGCCAGAAATAAAGCCAAGAGCCGCAAGCCGCAAGCCGAAAGCCAGCAGCCGAAGGAACGAAACTCTGAAATTCGCTCAAAAGTTTTTTAATAGAAACCTCAATAGGTACAGACGGACACATGCACACGTCGCCGCGTGAGTGTGGGGGGCGTTTGGGCGTTTGGGTGTATGGGTGCGCCATACATACAAAGTTGGTGTTGTTTGTTCAATTGTTGATACTCACGTTGGATCGCCTCTGGCCGTTGCTCGCATTTAAAAATATATCTTTATGCGTTTGCTTCGCGTGGCGTCGCTTGTTTATTTTTAACGGGCAAATAAAAGTAATAGTAGAGGAAAATCTCGACAGAGCGTTGTAAGCGCACGCACACCCTCGCACTCCGCTGGCCGGAGGTCACTTTCGCAGGGATTTCGATTTCGTCGGAATGCCGAATGCGCCGCAATCTATTCCAGTCCACCTCCTCTCGCACTCGCACTCTCTCGCTCTCGCTCTCGCTCTCGTTCTCGCTATGGCCCTCGTCGCTCTAGGCGGCGTGCCGAAAGTGCACCGAAGTCGGTCGCGCACTTCTTTCTCGCATGCGACTTTCAATGCTCGCTTGACATTTAAACGCCTCGCAGAAGTCGCGAAATGCAATTTATCGGCGACCGTTGTTTTGGGATTGTATTTTCGTTATTGTTGTTGTTGTTGGGGTTATTGCTGCTGATATACGTGGTCGTTGTTGTTCTTGGTACTCGGGCAGGTTAACGTCCTTCCAACCGGCCGCGGATGATCTTGGAGCGCCGTGCGAGCCCGCAAATGTCAACGGCGGCCCCTCACCTGCGAGTTTTCTCTCTCCTGCTGCGCTTCAGCTCCTGCCCTTCGGGTCGGCTGCGAGTCTTTTTCGGGTTTCGTCGGGTACTCTACGATTCCTCTTCGGGTCCCCCTCGGCCCTCGGTCCTACGGCCTCCCGATTAACTCGTTCGCGCTGAACTCGACGAGGCTGCGTCGGGCGCCTCGGTCGCGGGCGTGTCTGGCGTCGGTCGCTGCGAGGGATCGCGGTTGGTGGATCACCATCCCAGTGGGTTTCGGCCGCGAGTGGTGCCCGATCGGTCGGTCTGTCTGTCCGTCTGTCTGTCCTTCCTGCTCCCCCTTTCACGTCCTCCGCCCCAACCGGTACACAACAACAACGAAAACAAACAGACGCGTTCGAGATTTTCGAGTTTTTTATCTTTTGCCAAAATTTTTTGCCCAAATACGCGAATCCACTTTTGGGTTGCTTTTTCGATTTTTTGTGCCTGAACCTTTCGTGTGCTCAAGGCCAACGATGTCTTCGGCGGCGCGGGATTCTTGGGCCGTCGCGAACGCGCTTTTGGCCTGCTCAAGATTCCACTTCTAACTTTGGTTCGATTCGGCTTTCGGCTGTTCTTGTTCTTGGTCTGGGTCTCGCTCTTCGCTTTGTTTTGTTCTTTTGCTAATTTTTCCCCTCCGGCTGCGGTCGATTCACTCGATCTCGTTCCGAAATTCCTGCTTATCCCTTTCGCTTCGATACGATACGACACGAGACGTTATTGCACGATGCGACACGATAAGTTATCAAATGATACGATACGTTTGTGTACGATCCACTTCAACACAATACGATCCACCTCGATCCGCTCGCTCTGGCGCGGACTGATCTGCACCACTTGAGTCAAGCAGTGCCGAGTACGAACTGTTTTCGCTGGCTCCGGCCGATCGCAGTACGCGAACGAGACGCGGTTCTGATGCGCGACGGCGGCGCCCAGCTGTTGTTGTTGTGGGTAGATGTTGTTCGAAGGGGGGAGGGGGGGGGGGTTGGGTTGGCGAACGTCTGCGGCGGAGAGGACGCGGTCGGACGAGCTCGGGTCGGCCGCTTCGCCGCTCTTCGGCTCTTCGCGGCGCGTCGAACGTGTTGTGAGATGGTTGTCGTCGGGTTGTTGTTGTTGTTGTTCTTATTTTTGTTGTTGTTGATGCTTGTGAAGAATTGGTGTTGTTGCTTCAGTGCTCTTGTTGTCGATTTCGTGTGGCAATTAAATGCGCGTGAATGGTTTTTTAATTCATATTTTTGAGAACTCTGTGTACGAGAGAGGGAGAACAAGTACCCATCGAGCCGAACCGGTTATTTCTCACGCAGTCAGCTGATGATGATGATGATCCACGGCGGAGAGACGAGTCATGAGTTCTATGGCGAACGCGACCCCGAGTAACCGGTACCCGATCCAATAGATCGTTGTTGTTGCCACTGGAAGCCCACTATACCGGTTACCCGGCGGAGGTCAGCGGGCCCAAGGGTTCAAGTGGACCAGCCCAAGATGATCGACTCGCCGATGCTCCCTGGGAATTCTCGTTCACCCCGGCTCGTGCAGTTCATCCACTCGTACAGAAATAAACACTATAATTTATAAAACAAAAAACAACAAAAAAAATGCAAAATATAAGAAATAAAAATAAAATAAAAAATTAAATAAACGAAATTAAACAATTTAAACGAATTAAAAAAAGAATAAAATTGAAAATAAAATGAAAACCAAAAAAGATAATTATATTACCTATGTACAAAAAAGTATACAAAATTAAAAAAAAGTGAAAATAAAAAGAAGAGTAAAATAAGTCAGTGGAGATAAAAAATAAATATATTAAATCATTTTAAAAAATAATGAAATAAAGAAAATAATAAATTCAAAACAACTAAAACAAATGTAAGCAAAGAAATTAAAAAAATAAGTATTATTGAAAAAGGAAAATAATAAGATTAAAATATATATTTATAATAAATAAAAAAATGCAAATAAAATAATAATATTACATAAAAAAATCAAAGGAAATAAGAAAAGGTGAACAAAATTCCCGCCAGTAAATAAACATTTAATGTATTTTGTTCTGTGAGATCTCGCAAATTGCTTCCATTTGCAGTTGCTCGCCAAACGAAACTTTTCGGACGCTTCCCCAAATCGATCTCTACTTGGAAACGCAAATACCTCGTATTTGCATTCGAAATTTGTTTGTGCGTGGTTTGGCACCGAAACCCATCACCGAGTCAACAGGTGAACTGGAAAACATAACAAAATAATACAAAAAAAACAAATAATTATTAAAATTAGGTCCCGAAAAGGGGAATCTAAAAATAAAAGAATACCAAAATTCCCATTAATTAAATAAAGAGTATTTTGTGTAGATTTTAAATATAAAAAATTGTTTAATTTCCGTTTTCCAGCTCCCCCGATCGGTTCTAGGCGGCTTTGATTGATCGACCAAAGCCACTGATTGATCCACCAGTGTGGCTTGGAGTTCAGTGTTGTCTACGAGGGATGGTAGACGCCCCAACAGCTCCAGCAGCGGGCTGCGAGCGTGAGCGGGGTTGTGGTTTTTGTGTTGGAATCCGATAAATCCGACACCTCTGCGACTTCCACGGCAACAAAGAAAACCACAATAAAAGCGAAAACAACAACGACAACAACGACAACGACAACAGCAATGTCAACAACTCGCCGACGTCGGGAAATCGCAATAAGTCGTAGATAAAGCCCAATCGACGACGCGTCGTGTCGATCTTTATCTGAGCGTTGGCCCGTATCTTTATCTGGGAAACGATCGTCAGATGCTTCGCCTGCAGCGAACAAAAGCAAACAGAGGGAGGGAGGGAGGTGCAGTTGGAGCCGGGGGCGCTTGTGTGGGGCCGAGTGCAAGGATTCCGACACTGGGTATTCTGGGATTTTCCCCAGTGTAAAAGTTTACAACTGAGATAAAGTTCCCGGCAGGCGCGATAAGAATCCCGATAAAACACGGCAGAATAACTTGTTAAACCCCCAGCCCAACTTCCGGCCATAAAACCCCAATGACTGTGTCATGATTTCGAAAGAGGGAGGGGGCGATAAAGAGGCCGATTTTTGTCCACCTTCCACGGACCTGCACCAAGTGATTCAAGAGATCCAAACTTTCAATCGGTTATATCGATCACGTCATTCAATTGATCGCCCAATCGCTACTATGATTCAATCGATCCCATGGTTCAATCGATCTCACCTCGCAATCGATCACTTGATTAAATCGATCCTATTGTTCGATCGATCTCTTCATTTATTTTATAATCCCGTCGTTCAATCGCTCCCACCGTTCCATCGATCACGCCGTTAGATGGATTCCATCGTTTAACAGATCATGTCGTTCCAACGATCTGTTCGTTCAATCGATCACGTCGTTTACTTAGTCTCACCATTAATCCATCCCATCCATCTCAATTGATGACTGACTCGGTGTTATTATAAAATCAATCCTGTCATTTAATCGCTCACATCATTCAATCGATCCCCAGTCGTACCAGTGACCGAATTCCCGAGAGTTTGTTCCGAGAGTTGGAATCAGAGTTGTTTGGAAGAGATAAGGAATCAGGTTCCTTATCGTGCCATTGATCGCTCCCAGTCGTCGCCCACCGCTCGCCACCCTCTCGCTCCCGGTATCCTCGTTGACAAGAGGCGGTTAATTGTGTCGTTTACATTTTCATTGCGGCAGGGCAGGGCGGAGTCGAGTGGCCTAAGGACGCTCAAGTGGAGCCGGCGGCGATCGCGACCCATTCTCGAGCACTGATAACGATCGGCAGGCGACTGCGGATGCAAGCAGTGTGAAAATAGCAGCCGTTGCAATTTTATGCGCCTCGTCTCCATCGACCGAGGACGACTGGATGGCTCGCCGGGCACCTCCAGGCCTAAAGCGGGTCGACTCGAGTGCTCCGAGTTCGATCCGCCGACGGGTTCGATTCGAAATAAGACCGGCATCGGCTGAGTTTGATTTTCATTTATTGCATTACTTTCTAATACATTCAAAGCAACATAAACGTAACGTATAATGAGTTCTTCTTCTTCTTATACTTGCTCTCCTTACAATTACACTAGATGTACTATATATGCAGGTGTGTGTGTGTGTGTGTGTATGAGTATGCAAAGTTCCTACGCGTGTATGTGTGTGAGTGTGAGTGTGTGGCTGCCTTACGGTAGGTGTAGTAGTGTCAGCAGTTGTTGTAATTATTACTTCATTGTATTTTTATCTCTTAGTGAATACTCTTTAAAACCCCTTCCCGATCTCTGTCCTTGCATTAGTTTATTATTTTTCCTCTTATTCCTATCAATTATTTACTTCCCTTTGTTTAGTGGTGATTGATTTTATTTGCATTTTTTTTTCATCCCGCTATATTTTTCCTCTTTCATTTGATTTTTTTCGTTTCGATTTATAATTTGTTCTATCATGGTGATGATGATAACGATCATCGTCGTTTTATTTTCTCATTAGGGTTTTTGCTTTAGGTCGTCGGTTCTTCTTTAGATTTCGAAATTAAAATGGGAATCACATTCAGGTTGAGATTGCGATATGTTTGCAAATGACATAGTGTTTTGTTCAATTTTAATTAAGTTTTAATTGAGGAGGAGGGCCAGAGTTGCCAGAGTCGCCCGAGAGTCGCCGAGTCGCGCGTTCTGTGGGGGCGAAGAAGCGATGGAGATACACAGAAATATATGTGCGCGAAGGTGGAAATGATGGTGGAATCAAACAGTCGAGTTCTCGAAGTCTACGTCGATCTAATTGAATTGAATTGAAGTGAAATGAAGTGAAGTAAGGTGAAGTAAACTGACTGAATAAATATTTCTCCTTCCACCCACAGCACTGCGGACACTCAGACGGACAGACAAACAGAGAGACAGACGGACAGACACTGAAAGGGCCCAGACCACACCGTGGAAGGCGTGCGCACGACACGACAATCGTCGAAACTCCACGCAGTCGACGCCCTTCACCTTCATCCGTCTGTCTCTCCGTCTGTCCCTCTGTCTGTCCCTCCGCTGTTTGTCTTTCTACCTCTCTGCCCGCCCCCTCTGTCCGCCTGTCTGAGGCCGCCGGTGCCAGCCTCTGATGTGGGCAAATCATGCAAATTGGGCTTCGACAGATCGCGGCGATCGCCGAGCGAAACCGGTGAATCGACATCGGAGATTTGGGACCGATGAGAGGTGAAAAAGATAAGGGGACGGGGGTGGATTCGAGGACAGAGGGCAGCACTCTTGGCTATTACTTATTCTCAAATATTTAGACAAAGTTCAATGCTGCCCTGCAGATAAAACCGTGGCCGTCCCTCGATCAACCCTCGTCCGTCCGTTTGTCTACCTGTCGTCTCTCTCTTTGCCCCTGTCTGTCTGACGATTTGGTCAGCGGATTTGACAAAAGTAAGCATTGGCAGTTTTGCTTTGTACATAAAATTTGAAACATTTATATGCAACATTTAATACTTAGACTACTCTACACGTCACGCTACCGCCCTCGGCCACGCCTCGTCGGCACCCTGTACCCTATAGTCCTGTCCGACCTGTCGCTGTATCTACATCTAGGCTACGTCTAAAGCGAACCCTCGCTGGTCGGGGTCGACGGGCCCTTCTTAGGTTCGCGAGCAATTCTTTGTTAACCCTAAACTACAACTAAAACGGAAACGAAACGAGACGGAAACGAAACGAACACAAACACAAAAACCCAACCGCCGACCGCCAACTGCTCCGGTTAACTGGTCAACCAAACCCGCTCAGCCCGGCCGCCTGGCGGGGGCTCCGCCGGGCGCCGCTCAGCGCTTGACGCCGAAGAGGTTGGGGATCGATTTGATCTTCTTGCGCGAGCAGTTGAGGAAATCTTTGTACATGTCCGAGCGCAGGTAGCGCGAGTAGGAGTCGCTCTTCATCAGGTGGTAGACGTGGGAGGCGGCCACGTCGAAGCACCACCGGTTCGGGCCGTTCGCCGAGTGGACGGCCTCGCGCGCCAGCTCCACCGACTTCGAGTCGACGTTCACCGGGCAGGGGGCGTCGGGGGCGAGGAACTCCTGCCAGATCTTCTGTATTGCTTCCTTGATCTCCGACTGCGGCAGGGTCTTCATCTGCTGCACCGACTCCCAGAACCTGCCACAAAGAAGGGCGAAAGGCCGAAAGGTTTGGTCAGTGATTTGGGTGATTTTGGGGACTCCATGGGTCTCTCACTTGAGGTTTTCGCCGCTGTACTCCTTCTCGAGGAACTTCGTGAACTGGTCGCGCCCGATCGGGTCGTTCAGCAGCTCGCGCAGGCTGAAGGCCCAGCGCTTGACGCGTCGTAGAGGAACTTCTTTGCTGTTGTCGGGGAGGAAGAGCAGGGCGTTAGAAGGACCTTCGATCGGTACTCGGTCTCGTTCGGGTCACTCACGTGTTTTTCTCCGCCTCCCACATCTCGGTGCTGTCCGTCTGCCAGGGGTTCGGCAGCTCCGTCGACGTGATGAAGTAGTCGAACTCATTGTACTGCTCGTAGTACGAGACCAGCCTGCAAAACAAGGGTGCAATGGGTTCATTTCGATGGATTTCGATCGTAATCTGGGGAAGGAGTCGCGGGGACTCTGCGAACTCACGCCTCGGCCGCCTTGGAGACTTTGATCGTGCGCCGCTCGAGCTTCTGCTTGCGCAGCGTGATGATGCGCGTCAGCTGCTCGACGGGGTTCTTCGCCACCGAGGCGCCCGCCGAGCCGGTGCCGTGGCTGGAGCCGCCCCGCCGGTAGGCCTTCTTGATGTCGATCTCCGTGGTGTTGACGCAGCCCGGCATCGGCCGGTGGACGTCCCAGAAGGCGCGCTCCTGCGAGTCCAGCACCTTCCGCTCCAGCTTGTCGCGTTTCTTCGCCACCTTGCTCTGCGACTCGGCCTGTCCGGAAGTCATGCAATCGATCGATCGGGGGTCAGTGGTCAATCGGTCGAGAGGAGTCGGCGACTCACCTGCATGAAAATGAACTCCCACTTGCGCGAGAACATCTTCTGGAGCTTGGCCAGGTTCTCGGCCTCGTAGTCGGCCAGCTCGAGGCGCGTCTTGTTCTGCATGGTGCGCTTGCACAGGTAGACGGCGTAGTCCGTGTTCTCCGGCTCCCAGCAGTTCGATGGCCAGAAGTAGGGCGTTTGGAATCTGCGGCAGAGAAGCCGGAAGTTAGCTCGGGGTTCGTGTATGCACTAACAACTAACGAGGCGAACAAAACAAGCCCAAAAGTAGGCAATGGTTTTGCACTTCGTTCGATTTCCTTGAGTACTCAAGTGGTCAGACAGACGAACGGAGGGATGGACGGACGGACAGGCGTGCGATTCCCTCACCTGTAGAAGGTGCCGTCGTTCTTCACGGTCAGCGCGTGGTCGTCGATGGGGAATATGTAGCCGTGGGAGGACAGCAGATGGGCGAAGTGCAGGGCCTCCGTCACGTCCTCGACGTCGTAGTTCTTCAGGATCCAAGCGACCAGGTCGGCGCCCGTGAACACCGATGGCACCTTGCTCATGAAGGCCTTCACCGTGCGCACCACGACGCCCGTCGCCTCGGCCTGCATCTTCTCGATAATCGCCTCCATCTGCAGGGGACGGAAGAGTTGGAGGTGGGGGTTTTTGGAACACATTAGAAACGAGTTAAACGAGCGAGGCCCGTCGCCCCGTGTTCTTCGCTGATTTATCGATCGATTGATTAAATACCTTCTTGTAGACCAGGATGTTGGGCGCGTCCTCGTTCTTTTTACTGTGGTTGTTCAGCGAGACGGGCACGACGGACTTCGAGGCGGGCGCCAGGGCTTGGGCGTTGTTGGGTGCGGGCGGAGTCTTGGAGTTGCTGCTCTGGCCGGGGTTGCCGCCTCCGCCGCCCCCGGTCACACAGCCGCCGGAGCTGCCGGCGCTGGGGGCGTTCGAGGTGCAGGCGCTGCCGCTGCTCGCGCTCACCGCCTCGGCCGTGCTTGCCGACGCCGCAGTTGCTGCTACCGTCGTGTTTGGGTTCTCGCTCCCGCTCCCACTCCCGCTGACGGCGACACCGATCGTGTTCGCGATCGCGCTCGGGGCGCCGCCGTTGGCGCTCTCGGCGATGGCGGAGGCGGTGGCGGCTGCGGCGCCAGGGGCGGGCGGCGAGGACGACGACGACGACGACAGCGTCGAGGTGACGGCCGACTTGGCAGCCATCGCGATAGAAGTCTGAGTTTTGTCCACCTCCGAAGTCATCGTTACCATGTTTCAAGCCGCTGGGCCGAGGGTTAGGCGAGAGTCACGGAAATGGCGTCCAGGCGGATTTTCCTCGTTTCCTCGTTGCGCTGCCCCGCTCGCTGCAGTCGAATCGAAGTCGGCTGTCCTATTCAACAGTTTGGATTTTCACCCCGCAATAGACACATTTTCGTCACCTTTTCTCGGTCGGCCCTGCCCCGGCCCCGGCCCCGCCTCCGCCTGCCTTGGCCGTGGAGAGTTTTTGCTCCGTCGAGCGAGGAAAATTCTTTCGTATTTCTCCGAAATGTATTCGATTTTGGCTTTTCTCCCCACGGTCTCGGAATGCGGAATGCGAAATCCAAATGAGTTTCCCAATCACAGAATTTCCTTCTAATTTTCTTCACCAGTTCACGCGTTGCGAATTTTATTTCGGGATTGATTTTTATATTTTTCTCAGTCTTTTCACTCTTCACACTTGGCTTCTTGTCCTGAGATAGAAAATTTTCCAAATGAAAATGACATTTTCCTCTCGCAGTCGCTTCTTCTTCTTCTCTCCTCCTTGTTCTTCTTCTTCCTGCTTCCGCTGGCTCTTCGTCTCCTGTCACTCGTGCCCTCTCCACGTCTTCGCTTGAAGTTCGCTCCTCGTCGCCCATCAAAGCTGTCGGTCGCTGGCTCGTGGGAGTCGTCGTCGGTCGGCCGTCTCTCTCTCTCCCACTCTCTCTGCGTTCGATTGCGGAGCGGAAGACAGAGCGCGAGACAGAGAGAGAGAGAGAGAGCGAAGGCGCAAGAGAGCGCGCTTGGAACACTCTCAATTGTGCTGTCATGGATGGAAGGACTTTTTGTGGAAATCGATTTTTTTTACTCCTCGCTGTTGTGTGCTTCAGAACGAGAGCGGGTGGACGACAGCAGCAGCTGACGGACGGCAGAGAGCGAGAAGCAGAAGAAGCACGCATGCGCCTTCCCACGGACCTACGACAAAAATAGTATAATTGCCTGTATTTGCCGAGTGCGGCCGAGTGCGGGGTGGGGCGGGTCCGAGCGAACTCTGGGCGCTCCTCGGCTCGGTCATGTGCTCAGTGGGCTCGCGTGTTCCGCGTGCCGTCTTCCGCGGCAGCCGAGGCGGGCGGACCGACGGAAGCCCAGGGCCAGGCGTTGCCAACACCAAGTCGAGCCTACGAACCGCTTTCATGGCCAGGAACCTCAGAAGAACTCGCAGGACCTCCGCGAGCCAGGTGCTGTCACCAAATCGGGGACCAGAAATTGATTTCCTATCACTTCAGCCTGTTCTTGTTCGACTCCCTCTCTTTCGCACGCCCTCTCCGATCGCATTAGAAGCCAATGAACTGTGGGTCCGTCGACGGCGGACGAGTCCGAGGGAGTGGATTCGAGTGGACACGAGTGGGGCTCGTTTCGACGGGGGGTTGGGGTCGGCCGGGGCGAGTTCGAAATCGCGGGACGGCAGGACGAGCCGGGATTTGGTGGCAATTCATCGGGCGCCGGAGGGAGTTCGCTCGATGAGCCGCCATTAATCGATTGTCGGTGAAATCGACTCACACATCGCCACCAACTGGGTGCATGTGTATTGAAGGTCGTCGCCGTCGCCGTCAACGTTATTTTTAACAAGAGCTCCAACGTCCTCTATCAATATATCCATCGAACCAGATCGATATCCGCGCAAATTGCGGTTAATCTAGCCGAGGTCGAAGAAGCGAAAACGCGAGGAATCGAAACGAGGGGCAGAGACACAGAGAGGTAGAGGGTGAGAGTGAGTGAGAGAATGTCCATTTCATACATACATATATTTATTTATTATTTGCCTTCTCTTAAATACAGTTTTACGTTAGCATATTTCCAATTCAGAAACAACTAATTCACAAAACGTCTATTAATACGATCTAACACAAGCATTATCTTAATATTAAAATTAATTAGAACGTATTTCTGTAGTAAAAACAATAATAATAATTATAATAATAATGTAAAGTACTTTCAATAAATATGAAAAGAATTTGCATAAACCTTTATCGCTCACTTATCTTAAAGTTCCAACACACGACAACTTACAGTGAACCCAACTTGTATGGCTGATTAAATTCATAGATTATTATTGCTGAGCTAGCGACGTGAAACAAGTCCAAAAGAAGAATATGTTAGACAAAGACAGAGTAGTCAGATTCAGAAACAATGGGGGAATCAAGAAAATGAGTCAGATTCAGAAACAACGGGAGAAAACTAATCAGATTCTGAGCGAATGGAGAAGTCACCAGTTTCGGAAACAATGGCGAAATGATCGAGACACAGAAACAATCACTGACAGCTGCGAAGAGTAATCGGCTAATGCATGAGTGATGCAGGCAAGTAGTCATATTGAGTAAAGATAACGAACCGAATCCGGATCCATAAATAGTAACCGATTATGGGAGATACAAAGAAAAGTACGCGGGGAGTTAGGAAAAGCAGCGAATGAGAAGAATCGAGTTATTTACAAAAACTATACATTAGGCATACCAAATATATATATACGTATTTAGCATACACATTTAGTGTACAAATTTAGTATGCAATTATATATTTAGTATGATATTTAGTGTAATATTTAGTATGTATATTTAGTATATGTAAGAGTATTCTCTAGAGCTAATGGCTAAAAACTACATAATAATAATAATAACTCTTTGACCAGGTCTAACAGCTACCACAATAAATAAATCCATCCTTCGAAGGCCTAACGTAACTGGTGTCCGGGGAAGAGAGACAGAGACAACCGGCTTAAATCTACGGTTAAGATGTGGAAACGTGTTGAGAATTATTTTCGAGTCCAACGAACAAACTGAAAGGTCAAGGGAAATAAAGAAGCAGCTGGACAACCGCTTGGAAGACATGTCTGGGAGATTATTTCGTGTGTCTGGGGCAAACACTGGGCTCTACTCCAAGGGCGAACCCCCGGGGTCAAGGGCAACATCTGATCGATCGATTCTGGTCGCGCTTTTCCGCCTTCTACCGAGGGAGGTCCCTTCCAGAATCGAGTCCGAGGACCAAGTGTTTGGGTCGTCATGGACTTGGACCGATCGCTCATTGTCTGTTGCCGTTGTTGTTGCCGCTATTGTTGTTGTTGCTGACCCCTCGGCGGTACTGGGGCTTGATGTAGTAGACGTTCGCGGGCTCGCCGTGGCCCAGCGGCGGCTGCGGCGAGACCGGGGGCAGGCGGTACGAGCCC
Source organism: Coelopa pilipes (assembly GCA_947389925.1). Classification (NCBI taxonomy): domain Eukaryota; kingdom Metazoa; phylum Arthropoda; class Insecta; order Diptera; family Coelopidae; genus Coelopa; species Coelopa pilipes. The sequence continues at coordinate 25,930,897 of OX376700.1, read as the reverse complement.
GGCCGGTAGACGGGGTTCCGCACGACCTGCGGGTGCGAGACGTACTCGCTGTCGGGGTTCAGGGGCGGCAGCGGCTGCCGGTAGTTTACCAGGATGTCCCGGTGCAGCGGAATCTGCTGCGGCTGCTGCTGCCGGGGTGGGAAGCGCTGCGGCGGCGGGCCGTAATACTGGGACTGGTGCGAGAGCGCCGGCGGCGGGCTGTAGCGCTGGCCCTGGTACGGGCCCGGTTTGAGCGGCAGGTTCTGGTAGGGGTTGATGAACTCGGCGTCCGGGTTCAGCGGCGGCCGGTTGGGCGCGAAGTTCACGTACGTGTCGTTCTCGAGGCTCCAGACCGGCTGCTGTTGCTGCTGCTGGATCGGCTGCTGCTGCTGCTGCGGCCGGTAGTTGACGACCTTGCGGACGGGGTTCTGGAAGGGCTCGTCGTAGAAGCGGTGGTTCTGGCGGCCCTGGACCTGGACCGGGGCTGGCGGCGGCGGCGGCGGAGGGGGCGAGCCGTAGTAGTAGCCGGAGAAGCCGCGGTTCTTGGGCGCCAGCTGGAGTCGCTCCGGCAGTCGCTCGGGCTGCTGGCGCGCCTGCGGCTGCTCCTGGTACTCGTCGACGACCTGCTTGTCCAGCGACACCCACGGCGGCTGCGTCGTGAGCACCGTCCGCGGCGTCGACTGGAAGTCCTCGAGGTACTGGGGCTGCTGCGGGGCCTGGCGGGACTGCGGCTGCTCCAGGTACTTGGCGCCGCCCAGACGCAGCTTCTTCGAGCGGCCCTGGGCTTCCGGGTACTGGCCGGCCGACGAGACCTGCACGGGGATCAGCGTCGTCGTCGACTGGTACTTGGGCTGGCGCTGCACCGGCGCCTGCCCCTGCTCGCTGTCGACCTTGTCGTAGGCGGCGATGGCCCGGAAGGCGTTGGCGTCGTCCACCGGCGGGCTGTAGGTGACCATCGGCTTGAAGGGCTCCTCGTCGTACTCGAGCGGCGGCTGGAAGCTGGGCCTGGCCGTCCCGCCCAGGTACCCCGAGTGCCCTTGGGCGGCCCCCTGGCTCTGGGTCGCGTCGAAGGCGTACTCGTAGACGGCCTTGGCCTTGGGCGTTCGCGGGATGTTGTTGTCGCGCAGCTGCTGGTTCTGGTAGAAGCGCAGCGTCTGCCGGATCGCGTTCACCTCGCGCTCGAAGCTGTCCAGCGGCCGCTGCTTGAACCCGGCCTGAGGCGGCGCCGACTGCGATCGAGGAGGCGGCGTCGCAGGAGCCGGAGGCGGCGCCTTGTAGCTGTAGGGCCGAATGTCGGGCTTCGGCGTGATGTAGACCACGTTCTCCTGGACGAACTGCCGGTGCGGCGCCGCCGCGTGCAGGAAGTTGCGGTGGGGGGGCGGCGCCGTCTTGAAGGGCCGCTTGTTGGCCGTGTACAGCTTGGCGGGCTTCGAGGCCGGGCCGCCGGGTCGCGGCTTGGCCGTCGTCGGTTCGAAATCGATGGCGTTGGCCGTCGACGTCAGCGCCGGCTGGCGCTTGGGCTCGAAGTACTCGTAGTAGATGGGGTTCGACTTGGAGAAGGTCTCGACGTCGGGCCCCGGCGTGGTCGGCACGAAGGCCACCAGGGCGGGGCGGCCGGACGCGAAGTGCTTCGAGGGGTAGATCGGGACGGGCACCGCCACCGGCACCGGGATGGGCTCGATGGCGAGCGGAGACGTCGGCGTCGGCGTCGGTGTCGGCGATGGAGGCGGCGTGGGCGGGCCGGAGCCGATCGTGATCGTCTTCGGCGTGTACTCGGTGATCTTGGTCAGCACCTGGCGGTAGGGCGCCGCCGTGGTGCTGGTGGTCGAGGTCGTCGTCGTCGGCGCCCTCGTCGTCGTCGTTGTGGTCGTGGTCGTGGTTGACGTCGTCGTGGTTGAGGTGGTCGCCTTGGCCGAGGGGTGGTGGCCGCGATGGCGCGAGGACGAGGGGCCGGTCTTGGCGGGCTTCTCGAGCCGGCTGAAGTGGTCGGCGGGCGGCGGCAGGACGATGCCGGGCACGATCGGGCCCGGCGGCACCGGGTTCGAGTAGTTGTTCCGGTAGACGAAGCTGTAGGCCGGCGGGTAGTAGAGGCCCGGGTCGTCCTCGTCGAAGTAGTCGGCGCCGTTGTCGTTGTCGTTGTCGCTGCCCGGCGACGAGGAGCCGTTGCGAGCGAACGGGAAGGGGCCGAGGCCCCAGGGGAAGCTGATGGGCCGGGCGCCGTTCAGGGCCGGGTTGACGAACGTCTGGTTGTGGTAGAGCCACGCCGGTGGGTAGGGGGGCGGCGGGTAGGCGTAGCCCGGCGGCTCGTCCGGCCCAGCATCCGCAGTCGCTCCCGGCCCGGCAGGAACGTCTTGCGTGTCGTCACCCGGACCCGGGGGCGCGTAGTCGGCGGCCGCTGGGCCGGCGGGATAAACGGGTACCGATTCGTTAGCGACCGGATTGACGATCGTGAATTTACTATCTCCGATAAACTGTAGCGGCCCGTTCGCCTCGAGCTGGACGGGAAAGGGGGGCGGAACCTTCGGGTTGGGCGGGATCTTGATCTGGCGCTCGGGCGCGTCGTAGTCGTCGATGGGCGGCCACGGCTCGTTCGGCTCGCCCTCGTTCAGGCCGCCGCCCTTGATCACCAGCAGGTGGTCCTCGGCCAGCCAAATGTCCTCCTCGTGCAGGCCCCCGTAGGTCCGGTCGTTGTCCACCGGCACCTCCTTGTTCGGCAGGTAGCTGAGCACGCCCGGCCGCTTCGGCACCCGTCGGAAGAGCTCCTTCTCGATCAGCCCGTACTTGCCGTCGCGCACCTGGTCTGCCAGCGTCTTCTTCGAGTCGTCCTCCTTCTGCTGCTTCAGCTTCTTCTTGGGGGCCTTCGCCGTGTCCTCCTTGCCGGAGCCGGCGCTCAGACGCAGGATCCCGTGCTCCCAGTTGTCGAAGTCGCCGGCCTCGTCGTCCAGCAGCGCCTCGTCATCGTCGTCGCGGCCATCGTCGTCCTCGCGGTCCTCGGCCACGTCGAGGATGGTCTGCAGCCTGACGGGGGTCGAGGCCGTCGTCGTGGTTGTCGTCGTCGTCGTCGTCAGCCCTCGGCGGGTCGGCGGCTTCGTCTGTGGGTTGGAGCCCTCGAGCTTCGACTGGCGGTAGGTCGAGCTTTGGCCCGACTTGCGTCGGAAGAGGGCGGACGCGGGCCTCGGCGTCGTCGAGGACGCCATCGAGGACGACATGGAGTGCGAGACGGAGCTGTTGGTGGTCACCGAGGATACCTGGAAGGTCGAGTGGCCCTCGGCGTTCTGGATGTGGCCGGCGACCAGGCGCTGGATCATCCGCGGCCTGCATGGAGAGACAGAGAGAGAGAGAGGGAGAGACAGGGATTTAAAGTCAGTGGTGCTGAGGGGAAGAGGCGATGGCGATGGCGATGGCCCGGTGATTCCAGTCTTTTCGGAGGCACGAAACGACTCCGACTGGCGCCTTTCTCCCAATCGCCAACGTCCAGCTCAGCCCCGTCCGACGCGAGACGATTCGACGCCCCACTCAGAGGCAGCCGCCGCCCGAAACGGCAGGCGACGGCTGACGCTTATGAGGGGCTCTCGGCGTGGGGTCCGGGGTCGGGGGCTGGTGGCTGGTGGCAACAGCTCGAACGTCCCATTAAATTGGCCCAAAGTGGAGGAACTCACGTTTTTGTTGTTCGCAGCTGTTGTCGATGCTGCTGCTGCTGTTGTTCATCGTCTCGTTGTTGCTGCTGTTGCTCATCGCGTTGTTGTGGCTTCTTCTGGTGCTGCTGCCTCGACTTCGTCGGGGGCTCCGAGCTCGAGCTCGAGCTCCTGGACGTCGTCTGCACGCCGTCGGCTGTCGATGGCGCCGACGATGGAGTCGTCGTCGTCAATTGATTGGGCCTAAACGATTGTTGTTGGTGCTGCTGCTGCTGCTGGCGCCGCTGCAGCCGACTCGGCTTGAGGCTGTCGGCCACGTTGTTGTTGTTGCCGTTGGTTGTGAGCTGCAGCGCTGCCGCCGAGCCGCCGCCGCTCTGGAAGCTGCGGTTCTGCCGCACGCTGCCGGCCGCGCTTCGCACCAGCTGCGTCGAGGCGAGGGGGGCGACGTCGCCAACGCCGACTGGAGCCGCCATGCGTCGTCCGAGGACCGTCGCGGCCGGCGTCGTGGCGGCGGTGGTGGTGCTGGTGCTGGTGGATGATGACGTCATCATCATGGCTGTCGTTGGCAACGCGCGACTCCGCGGCCTCGGCAGCGAAGGCGGCTGCAACGTGGTCGTAGTTGGAGGCGTCGCTGGAGCCGCCGTCGGAGATGCGGATGCGGTCGCGCTCTCGGCTGGAGAGGCAGCGGCCGCCGCACGTGGCCAGAAGTGGTTTTTGTTGTTGTTGTTGCTGTTGTTGTTGGGGTTGTGGAGAGATCCCACCAGGAGAATCGCCAGCAAGTGCAATGTCAACGACTTCATCTGCAACGAACGAACGAACGGGAGGCGAATGAGACGTGGGTTGGAGGAAAAGCCCGAGACGGAGGGGGGGACACGAGAGAAAGAGAGAGGGACAAGAGTGGGGATGAGATCAAGGAAGGAAGATGGAGGGGATCGAAGAGATTGATGAAAATATCTATAGAGAGAAATGTAGATGTTGCAAGAGATAGATAGATGGAGAGAGCTGGATAGGAAAATAGAGAGAGCGAGCTGGATGGCGATGCAGGTGGTGAATGAAAAACTCCAGTATAATTGGGCAAGAGGTCGACCCCGCCTTCCCACCACTCACCGATCACCACTCACCGATCCCCACTCACCGATCCCCACTCATCGCTCCGTGGGCTGCGCAAGCGCCGTCCGTCGCGCTCGGTCGGGCCGGGCCGGCCGCTGCAGAGGGAGATCGGTGCGGAGTGGGGGCGAGGGGTCGGAGCCGAGGGAGGTGGGGGAGCCCCGGACGATCGGGCCACTCGCCACGATGAGCACTTTATGGTAATTAGCGGCGATGGGTCTCGCTCCACGCTCCGGCCGCGTCGAAACCGAAACCGATGGCGAAGTCGATGCCGAAGTCGAAGCAGAAGCAGAAGCCGAAACCGACTCGTTTACGGTTGGCAACGCCGTGCCGAGCACGTGCCCCCAGTCGGTGGGGCTCCGATCGCTCGGATCGGTGGATGGATTTGTCGTTGTTGTTGTGGCTCTTCGGCCGTGTCGCGGCGTGAGTCGGGGAGAAACGGATGAATTGTTTGATTGAGCATCGTTAGCACGAATCGAAGCACTTTTTAAGTGGCGGCTCCGACGGTTTTATGGCCCTTAAACAAACCTCCTGCGCGGCCCCAACCACCGGGAGGACTCCCAGAGAGAGGGAGACGAGTCGGGAGCCGGGTCGACTTGAGGTGTTTTTCAATTAACGAAGTCTCGACCTGGATCGAGGCGAATTTGGACCTGGACTGGACTGGATCGCGGCCTGGATCTCGATCGCCTCCATCGGGCAGCGGGCTCGACCACCGCTGGCGAACCCCTGGCTCGAGACACTTGGGAACCGCGGCCGGCCCAGTCAGGCGAGGTTTATCGCGCCTCGCTGCCCCTCTGTCGGTCGGTCTCGCCGGTCTTGTGGCTGAAGGGGGCATCGGCCCACTCTAATTGCCCGCATTTGCAGCTCCTCGGGAGCCGCCGCCTTGCCGATGTAATTAAAATTATCGCCCTGCTCGTGACGGCGGTTGCGCCATCCCGAGAACGACGCCGACTGGGCTCGCCGACTGTTGGCCTCTGACGTTGCCGATGGCGATGCCCGAGACGATGTCGTTGCCGTTGCCGTTGCGGGCCCCGACCACACCGATCGTCGCCGGGGCCGCCGCCGCCGTCCGCCCATCGCTTGGACCCAATTAATTAGTTCGACAATTTTCGCTCGCGACCAGTTCGCAGTCGGCCGCGATTCGGGTTCGATTTTGATTTCGCCGTTGCTCTCGGTTGTCGTCGTCGTCGTCGCCGTCTGTCGTGGCCATGGGTCAGTCCATCGGTCGGTTGGTCAGTTGGTCACCAATCGTTCGATCTCTCTCTGGCCTCTCTCTTGGTGGCTACTCGGCCGGCCATTCTTTTGTCTCGGACTCTTTGTTGCACCGATGCATCGATTTGCAGTTGGTTTCAGCTCCAGCGCCTGCTTCGATTTGGCCGGCACGATTCCGCGGCCCAGTCGAGCGTTGGGCAAGACGCGAATGCAAGGAGCGAACGAGCAAGAAACGACAACGAAACTTCGGTTCGACGGTGGCCGCTGGTGGCCAGAGCGACGGCGATGCAACGGACGGGCGACCGCTCGGTTGGCCCGGCGACCGACGACCGACGACCAACGACCGACGACCGTCTGCCAATCTGTCTGTCTGTCTGTCCGTATGTCCATTCGTCCCGCCGTCTGTCTCTGCCTCTGTCTCTGACTCCGGCCGAGCAGTCGCCGAGCATTCGCTGGCTCCGTTCCAGCTGAAACGACTTCTGATGACGACGACGACGACGATGTCTTAATCCGACTGGAGCCAGCGGCAATCGCTGCAAGTGGCTCGGTCAAACGACGACGACGACGAAGACGACGACGACGATGATGATGACGAAGATGTTGGCGATAATGCCGACGACGGCGTCGACGTCCGCCGAAGACGACGGCCAGCAGACGAACGCGACCTTCGGCGACGTCGGATTTTCGGCCCGTTCTCGTGACTCATGCAAGTTCAGGGATGACCTGGGGCTCGACCGTGGCCGCGAGGACGCCGCAGTCGGCGCACAGAGAAGGCAAGTGAGAAAGAGAGGGGGAGAGTGAGAGGGAGTGAAGGAATTCATCGATTCGAATGGGGACCCATGAGGCAGATTCGAGATCGAGGGTCACCAGAGCGAGTGGCCAGAGCCGAACACGTTCCGCGGCCACGCCCTGCACAGCAGGGGCGGTTGAGGGCGGAGGGGTTGAGGGGGGTCGCGGGGTTCGCGGGAGCCGCCTCCACTACCGATGCCGTTATGAACTTTTGATATTTTTTAATCAACTTTGAGCCTTGTTATTGCTGTGCTAATGTTTTGTGTTCTTGCTGTTGTTGCCGCTGTGGTTCGTTCGTGTGGTGCGATTGTGCAAGTGTTGTTGTTGTTGTTGTTGTTATTCATGTTGCTCGCGGACATGTTGTTGTTAGTCGTGTTGTTATTACTATTTTCATTATTTTTGTTTTTATTGCTTCTTTATTGTCTTCTATTTGGTGTTATTCTGGTTGTTATTGTTGTTATTTCTGTTTGTATTCTTGCATTGTTATTACAATACTGCCGTTAGTGTTGTTGTTGTTGTTAGTGTTGTTGTTGTTGTCGCTGCCTTGTCGTGCTACGAGCGAGCGAGCGCGGTTTCGTTTTAATTGTCTGCCACTTACCGTTATTGCATCGGAATGAATTCCACATTGCGATATCGCGGCCCGCACCCTTCCCACACCCACACCCACACCCACACCCGCTCCCAACCCCCGTCCCCCCTTGACCACCTCCCCCACCCCCTTGACCGCCCTGCGCCGCGGTCCGCCCCAAAACAGTCGAGTTTTCCTTGTGCGCGTGACGAGCCAGGCAGCCACACGCACATGTGCAGGTGTGTGGGTGCGTGTCCAATCAGGCGTTCGGACATTCTGGGCCACACACACGCAAACACATGCGGTCTCAAACACCTCACACACACACAAAAACCTCCTTCGCCTCGTGCGGCGCCCGAATTTGGGAGCGCTGAGGCCGTCTCCCTCTCGCTCTGGCCGCCCGTCCCTCCGTCCCTCTGTCCATCTGTCCGTCCGTCCCTCGCTCCCTCCCTCCGTCCGCTGGTCGTTCGTGTGCCGATTTACGAGATCGTCCTTGATACACTTTGCTCCGAAACCGTCGCTGCCCGGCCCGGCCCGGCCCGTTTCGGCTCGACTCCGTTCGGATCAGATCGTTCCGATCTGTTCCGATTGGATCAGATTCGGCGCGGCGATAAAAGCCCCGAGTTCATGTCCGAATTTAAATAGGAAACGCGGCGCGAGGCACCAGCGCCCGACGTGGCTTGACTTGCTTGGGACCAGCGCAGAGTTGGGTGGGGCCGACCGAGCGTTGGTCGACCGAACGAGCCGACGACTCAATCGTCGCCAGCCAGGCAGGCCGCCAAGGGGTCTCCAATGAACTCGTGGCCCTGGCGATCGGATGAGGGCGAGTCGGGCCCGGCCGCTGTGGAGTCGGGCTGAATGAATCCTGCCTTCCTTCCTTCCGTCTCCCACTCAGGTCCAGGGCGGATCCCTCTGGGAGGCGGGCGTCGTCGCTGGGAGCTCGAGTCGGACCTCGGACGGCCGGACAGCGAGAGAAGGAGACCTGCCGTTGGCCAAGCGAACCTTCAGTTGGACAGCCATTCAGTCAGTCGGACGGACATCTCAGCTGAGCTGTCAGGGTGTCGCCGCCACATGCGCCGAATGTGTCACAAACTTATCAGCGAAGGCGTCGGTGGCCGCGCTGAGTTTGACGTTGACGGCGACGCCGACTCCGATTCCGATTCCGACTGAGACTCCGACGTGGACTCCGGTGTTGAATGCAACGATAATTGATTCTTACTTCGTACTTCGGCCTTCGTCCGCCCCTCTGTCTCCAGATCCGACACCGTCTCCTTCTGTTTCTCCGTCTCCGTCTCCTTCTCGACCGCCTCCCTTCGCGGTTCTGCTCGTTCAGTTTCACTCCCGTACCCGGCCGAGTTCCGACTGTCCGAATTCCGAGTGGACAACGGTCTGACTATCGAGTGGCCACGAGTGGCCATCGGTTGGGGCTCAAGTCAAGTCTTCGCGGGCGCTCGATCGGAACTCGGAATGCCTTATTGTTGTTATTGTTATTGTTATTATTGTTATTGTTATGATTCGCGCGATCCATGCTCTATTTAGCAGGCAGGGCCTGCAGAACCAGTTCTAGGGGATCCGATGCCAGCGCCATGTGACGATTGCAAATATTTGGCAAGCGCGGGCGGGGAAAGCGGCCGAGTGGGCTGGAGAGGGCCGGAAGGGGGGGTGGGGACCGCATAACAGGGAGGGAAATGGGTCGGAACCCGCCCTTCCGGTCCACGCGTCGACGATGCCTTTGATGGCTTTGTTGTTGACGACCATGGAGCCGGGGCGAGTGGGGCGAGATCGCGTCGAATGCCGAGCCAGACCGACGGACGGACGGCATCCACCTGCCCCCGCCGACCAGGGGCCAGCGGCGGCTCTGGCTGCCAAATCTTGCCGTTCGATGTCGTCGCCGTTGTCGCTGTCAGCAGCAGCAGCCGCCGTCGTTGTAAAAGGTAATTCGATATTCTGGCCACGCCGGCGACACCTCCTCGCCCGGCGCAGGCCCAGACCCGGGCTGCACCTCGCGCCCTGATCCGTTTCCAAATCCACGGAATTTCGAGCGAATGGAACTTTGGGCTTTGTTGTATAATCTTTTTGTTCGCTCGTCGGTTCGTTGTCGTCATTATTGTATTTGTTAGTGGTGTTGTTGCTGGTATTTTACTTCGTGTTTTCGTTGTCTGTATTGGTGTTATTGTTGTTGTTGTCGTCGTGCACCACCTTGTTGTTTGAACTTTTATGGCAAATGAAAATTATGGTAAATAAAATCCGTACGACGTGGACATGCAAAGTGGGCAGCGGCTCGGCTCGGCTCGGCTCGGATCGAATTGGATCGGATCGGATCTGCATGGTTAGCGCTGGAGGGGGGTTGGGGCGGTTCGATGGAGGGGGTCTCGGCGGACGGATCGGTGGTGGGGCCGGGGTCGGGGTCGGGCGGTCGCCGCGTGAAAGCAAAAGTGATGCCCTCGATACGCGCCGCGCGTCGCCGCCGGCCCGTTCATTGCGGATTCTCCTGCCGGCGATGCGGATCCAGCCCGGGTCCGACGGTTCGGCGGTTCGCTCGCTGGTGAAACGTGTCCGGACTCCCGCGGCAATCCGTTATTATGCAAAAAAACCATTACTTTGTGAAAATCCACAGCTACAGAATTTTGTCTTTGTTGTTATGATGAGCGGTTTTGATTGAAAAACCTTATTAAAACGAATGCTTTGGAAATTTTTTGAATATTTTTTTAAAATTACTATAAATTAATATTTAAATACGCATTTCTTGAACATGATTATTATTATTCATATTTTATTTATATTTCAATTAAACTCCTTTTTTCAATTTTTGTTTAATCAATGTTTTGACAAAAAACTATCAAAAGGTTGTTATTGTTAATTGCAATAATTCTCGAAAAAATGTTTCTTACATTTTTCAAATCCATTATTTCTTATTGCTTATTTTATAATACGCTTCTTTTATTTTTTTACTTAATATTTTCCCACAATTGAAAATCAAATGAGGTCCCGAATTCACTGCCTATTTTTATCGAGTAATTAAATGGTTTAATTTATCTTTTATTCTTTCCAGGCTGACTATTTCTTTTTGCATTAACGATTGACATCCTTTACGTGGAATTAGAATTGTTTTTGTACAAAACGCGCGCACCTGTCCGCACTTTAATTGCCCGGTAAATTGTGGAAAAACAAAACCGTCGAATGACTTTCCGTACGAGTCGATTGATCCTTTTCGGGAGTTGTGTTTAATTTCAATTACTATTCGAATTCGTATGTGAAGTTGTATTTGTAATTGCATTTTTTTGGGTTTGTATTTCTTGTGTGTTTGTATTTCTGTTTGCATTTGGCGTTGTATTTGTTCGGCACTCAGATTTCCACTCCTGGCAGCGACATCGACACCAATTCATCCTGCGACGCGTGTCAGGTGAAAAGTCGGGGACGGACAGACGGACCGACAGACGAGCGGACGAGCGGACAGACCGACGGTCGGCCAGAAGGACGGACGGCCAGAAGGACGGACGGTCCGCGATCGGTGCGCGGTCGTCGTCGTGGCGTAGCGGGCGGAGGGGATCCGAGGGGGCGAGGTGTCCGGCGATTGTATGCAAACGATGAATGGTTGTTGTAATTGCGACAGAGGCGTTGTTGCTTCCATGGCCGATGAAATTGTTGTTGTTATTGGCGTTGTTGCCGCTCTTATTGACGACGCCGTGGTCGGCCGCGTTTCTTCTGGGGTCCCATGGACAGGAGAACATGCGGCATTTGCGACGTGTCACGTGTTGCGGCGACCACTCGGAAGCCGCCGACCGACCACTGGACCTGGACACGGACGTGGACGTGGCGATTGTGGGGAAGTCGGCGGGGGCCGCGAGGGACCGGGGCGAGCACAGTAGTTAAAATGTGTCAATCAACGTCCAACGGCTCCATGTGAGGCCGAGCGACCGACGGCGGCTCGAGGAGCTCGCCGGAGGGACAGGGAGAGGGCAACGGGCAGCGGGCAGCGGGAGAGTGGGCCGGAGAGCGGGTCGAATTAAAGCGCTGCCTGCTGTTCACGGAATGTCGGGCGGATCCGCGCCCGCCGAGCGGGTCCATGGTGCAGAACAGAGGCCAGAAATAGGTGGACGGGCGGACGCACAGGAGGCAGAGAGGCAGACATAGAGACGGACGAATGGAGGGAAGGAAGGACGGACGGACGGATGGACGGACGCGGCGAGCAGTGCTGGTGAAAAGTTGCGAAAAGTCCAGAACGGGGACGACTTTTTTGGTTCTTTTCGACGTTTACTTGTTGCAAAAACACTTGGAGCGACTTCTTGTGATTTTTCTGCATGGGCCGTTGCTCCTCTCGCTACTGCCGCGGCAGACCCGGCGAGGTAGTGCAAGGGTTAAGCGCTGTGGTTTCTGTCACATCGAGAGCTGGCCGTCAAATGATGGCTTCGCTGCCAATAAAAGTGAATAACAGCAACGGTAATGGCGTCGGGAGTAATAACAACAAAACATCAACACGACAGCAAAAGCTATGAGCAAACAACAGTAAGCACAAGAACAACAACAAGAACAGTAATCACAACAACAACAACGCCCACAACAACACTAAGAGCGACTCGTACGACACGAAAGACAATCGTGAAAAAGTTGATTTGCAATTCGAGATCGTGAAATCCATCAATGCAAAAACAACAACCGCAATGAATTCCTCACAATGGAGTCGTCGCTGAACCGTTGTCTTTGTTGTTGTTGTTGTTGTTTTTGTTGTCACTGCCCGGCCCACGCCTGCGCCTCGATGGACACGACGTCGCCCGCTTCGTTTTAATTGCTCCGATCCGTCCGTCGCGAATTGATTTCTTCCTTGTTTCTATTGTTACACTTGCTCTTGTTGTTATTGCTGTTGTTGTTGTTTTTGCCCCGAAACTCGAACAGTGAAGTTTCGCGATAATTGCTTTTTTTGTCATGAAATTTCTTCTTGATGTAACAAGAAAACTTTTCCCCGAGAGATTCGCGTTTTTTGCTCATTGGCCAGCGATTGGTCTGTCAGAGGAACTCGATCGGCCAGTGATCGATGGCGAGGGGCCCGGATCAGAGAGATTTATATATAGAAATATATATACAAATGTGGTCTTTGCGAAATGAAAGTGAAGTTCAGAAAATTTCAACTGTCTTCGAGCAGTTGAAACAAAAACAACAAAAGCCCTTTTGAAGTGGCGATAACGAAGTTATCATTTCTAAATATTATTAACATTTTTCCCACATGTCATTTGCACGAGTTGCGAAACTCCTCCGGCTCCCCCTTTGCCACTCGCCCCACTGGCCCACTTAGGCCTAATGGCGCGTCTCCTGGGAACCTCTTCGTCCGGGGCCGCAGGCGACCCGCACTCGAGTCCAAGCGCGGCAAAAACGAGAGTAGGGAAGGCAAACAAAAGCAAAACTGAAAATAAAACCAACGTGTTAATGGGTTGCAGCGAGTGGCGAGGAATGGCTTTTAGATCGAGGTTGAGAAAATTATGGGCCACGACGTCGTTGGTTTCCTCGCCAACGACAACGACAACGTCAACGACAAAAGAAACGGAGCCAGCGAAGCCGCACAAATTTCCGCATTGCGAATGCGTGCAGGCGGCGGCGGCGGCGGCGGCGGCGGCGGCGGGGGAGGACGAGGGACCCCGATCACTTCATTGCCGCGATCGATCGTCGACGTCGTTCGGTTGGCGATTGCTCGGCGGCCGCGAGATCGATCGAAGACGCGATAACGCGAGGCGACATTCCAGGCTGCAAGGTGTCTGCGTGTCTGCCGGCCTGCCAGACACCGTCCGTCCGTCCACTCGGCTGCCTGCGCGCTGTCTCTGTCTGACGGCCCCCCGCCGTCAGTCGCTGCCGTCGTCCGTGCTCGTCGGTCTCTCCTCGTCGCCGGCATTCGCCAATCGATCACACCCACATTTCTGTCTCGCCTCCTCACCGTCTGTCCTTCCAGCTGTCCGTTTTCTCCCTCCCTCCCTCACTCTCCCTCCCTCACTCTCCCTCCCTACTTCCCTCCCTCCCCCGCAAAGGCGGCGTCGCCGTCATGCGAGGCGTCGATAATTAATCGCCAACGGATTCGGACCTCGGACCCGCCCTCGTGTTAGCCGCGACTGGTGGCCACACGCGGGGCGAGGCAGGGGTCGTCGGTAGGTGGGGCGAATGTGGGCGGAGGTGGGGCGTGGCTTACCTTTTGGTTTGGCATATCACAGAATTGTTCAATGAAGTTAGGTGATCGTTGTTAATCGATGTTAAAATGGGGCTGCTGTCATCAGAAGATGCGCATCGGTTGGTTACAGTGAGCGGTTATCGGTTATCGGTTAAGAGTTAGCGACAATCAATTATCGGTTATCAGTTGTCGATGATCGGTTATCAGTTATCGATGATCGGTTATCAGATATCGGTCACTGGCACAGGCGCCGGCAGCTCGATGACGAGGTTGGTCTTTAGTGGCGATGATGATTGATTAGCGATTACATTACATGATGTCGTTGGCGATTACGTTGACGATGCCGTTGGCGTTGGCGTTGACGACGTTCGACCGATGACGCGGCGACCTGCGGGGAAAAGGAAACAGAGCGAGTGGTTAGAAAGGGATCACAGTTTGTTTTTCACCCATACGAGAACCGCCTTCGTTCCCTTCACCCTCGCTTCACCCACCACTTCACATCGACCAGGAAATTCATATTTAGTATAGTAAGACAAAAATGAAACAAAAACACGGAGAAAAAACAAAACAATAACAATAACACTTATAATAGCAACAAAGGCAACGATTAGGCAGCAACTGCGAAAGCCACAGAAAACTTTCCGAGCTCGGTTCACACCGTGTGAGAAATGTAAACATTGCTTTCACAACAACAACAGCAGCAGCCGCGGACACCACAACGACCAACAGCAATAACATAAAAGAACAACAATACAGCACCAGCAACAATAACAACAATAGCCAGCAACGCTTAAACAAGTTGTCAATTATTTCGCAGCAACAGCAAACTGGACTCGGCGTTTATTGCCTTTGCATTTGAAGGCAATTAAAAGCCGCCAGCAGGTAGAACCAGGTGAGGGCGGCGAGCTGGAGGAGGCGAGGGACGGGACGGGGAGGAGAAGGCGTGGTCCAGAAGAGGAAGGAGAGAGTTGAGGCCTCGGGTTTCCCAGCCGGAAGTGGGCAAAGTGAAAAGTGCCATAAAATCCTTGAGCCTCACATTTAATTGCACACAACTACACAATAACAAAATACATGAGTACGGACTTAGTCGTGGGCAGAGCCATCGAGAGGCGTTTTCTCCGGCTAATGAAGTCTCGGCTGGCCATGGGCCGTTAATTAGAGCTCTGTTAAGCGGGGTTTTACTGCAGTCATTGCGCGGAACTAGAACAACGAGCCATTGCTTGGCCGACCCTCCACACCCACTGCCCCCAACGACGCGCAGGCAGGGAGAGACTGAGGGAGGTAGCAAGGGAGGGGAAGCAAGAGCCAGAGAGAGAGAGAGAGCAAGGAAAGGAACGAGAACTGATTGCGATCCCCCGTTGGATGCCACACGGAACTCGCCAAAATCGATGCCTCCGAATCGATGCCGCCTGCGTCCACGCAGGCCTCGCGTTGCCAACGGCCACTCGCCATCGTCGGACGAAGCGTTTGCGCCACTTCCTTCTCGAGCGCACACACGCAAATTCACACGGGCGCCGGACGTCGTCTGGCCACCGAATGCCGCGACGAAGTGAGTGCGACAACTGCGAGCTGCTGCTGCTGCTGCTGTCTCCTTCCGGCGTCTCCCGCCGCCGCTGTGGCCGGTGGTCGTTAATCATTTACGTGCTTATGTCACGGCATTCGCTGCGGCGACGGACGACGGCCGATTGCGTCCGACGCACGAAACGCATCTTTTTCGCGTAATTGGGCAGCTGGAATTCGGCGATAACTCGCGAACCGCCGGCCCGAGGCGGCTGCGGTTTTCGAAAGGCAGTGGGGAACGATTGGGGACGATGACGGGAGAGGAAGGAGCTGGGAGCGATGCGAAGAGATGGGAGGAAGGGAAGGAAATGAGATGGAAAAAAGAGGTGAGACGGCAAAAGAGATGAGATGAAATGGGGAAAAAAGTGATGAAATGAAAGGAAAGAGATGAGAGGGAAGAAATTGCAGAAACAAGATTGGAGGAACAGAAAATGGGGATAAGAGATTGAAGGAAAGGCTAGATCTGAGATGAAAGGAAAGATTCGGTTTGATAGGAAGGAAATGGGAGAGAGGAAAGAAATTAAAGGAACGAACAAGGGGAAAAGGAGATTATTTGCAGAAAAAGAGCTCAGAAGCAATGATTGAGTTGAGATGAAAGGAACAGGAAGAGGTGCAAGAAAACGTATGGCCATAGAGGAAGCATTTAAGAGATGAGGAAAGAGATGAGAGGAAAGGAAGGAAAGAGATGAAATGTGATTGGATTGGCTTCAAACAAATTTTCTTTCCTTTCCAAATACTTCGAATTGAAAACTGGATCGAATTCCCATAGCCCATTTTGTCGGAGGCGCCCCACGTCCCACGGGGTTTTCGCGATCTGCAGTTCTGTCGAGTCGGGTCGGGTCGAATCAAGTTGGGAGCAATTAAATCAGTGGAAATTCCGCTCGGCCGCTTCTAATTGCGAGGCGCGCTACGTGGCTGGTTGCGTAAGCCTGGAAACATCCCAGGAATGATGGGAATGAATGAGTCGGGGAAAGAGTGAGTGAATGAATGTGTCTAAAACGAGCGAATGACCGACACTTGGGTGCACTCGACGACAACAACAACAACATGGGTAGCAACAACAACGACAGCAGCACAAAAAAGACCACCACCAAAAGCAATCAATAGGAATTTACAGAATAAATCATCCCACTGTGTTTGCACTTGTGGTTATTGTTTTCAGCAGTTGTTGTTGTCAGTTGTTGTAGTAGTCAGTTGTGGTTGTTGTTGCTGTCAATTGCTGCTATAATCGCCTCTAAGCTAAGCGGATCTGGCTGACGTCACGTCACGTAGCCTCCGAGAGTCAGAAACTGCGCATCGCGATCTTCTCCAGCTCGGCCCGTGGGCTGCGACGATTTTCGATGTCTCTGCTTTTCGTTCTCGTTCTCGCTGCCGCGTTTTCCAACCACCCCGATCCCGTGCTTTCTACGGCGCAAACACCGTCGCCATCTGCTGACGAGAATCCGTCAGTTTCTCGAGAATCGCTGCATTTGGCTCGGAACGATTTGTTCTCGGAGCTGTTCGGACGAGCAGACGAACATATAAGGTCAGGTCCTTATCGGGGGTGGTCGAGAAAGCCATCGTCGGGAGGGAGGGAGCTGCAGAGAGTGGCGGGTTTGAGTGAGGCAAGGAGGTCCAAGAACGAAAGACTAAAGCGAAGAACTCGCAACAGGTGAAGCCAACGACTTCAGAAAAGGCATGAAAACAAAAATGAATAAAAGCAAATGCAACGAACTGAACACAAACGAGAGCCTTCAGAGCCAGAAAAATCCAACACGGAAAAAATCGAGCACAAAAATGAAATCGAACTTGGAATGGAAATCGAACACAAAAATCAAGTCGACACGGAGAGAAAAATCGAACAAACGAGAGATGGAAGAGAACTTGAACGCGGAAAGAAACTCGACTGCAACACGGAAAAACCCAGGGGCAGCCTGCGTCCTCAAAAGAACCTGGCTGGGAATCGCCTGCAACCACAACGTCATGATGACCAAATCGAAACCACTGAAAAAAGGCGCCAAATCCGAGAACAATAATGAAAAAAATCAAAAAAGAAAAATATTAAACAAAAAACACAAACAAAAAATAGCGAAAAGAAATAAAAAGAAAAATAAGTTTAAAAAATGAGCGAAAGAAATAAAAGGGCACAGAAACCACGGAATTATGACAGCCAAAAGGCGATAACGAGCAACACCTCAGACCGCATGGCAATCGACGCCGGCACCGGCCACGGCAACGACAACGGCCGCGTCATCGCCTTCAACGCCTTCGTCGGCTTCATCGGCGTCTGCGTCAGCGTCAGCGTCGGCCTCCACCGGGCCTCAATCACTTAATAAAGAAATTTGCGGTTATCACTGAACGGTGCACGAGGAACGGGAGGGACGACGGATGGCAGTTGGTGGACGATGGACTGACGACGGACGATGGACGGACGGCTAACGACGACGGACGGCAGCCGCTCCAAGACCGGAGATTCATTCGCCACCGCTCAATTCGAGTCGTAAACAACGACGGCGTCGCTCCGGCATCCGCCAGCCGTCGTGACGGGCCCTCGTGCAGAGCTCTTTAGGCCTGGTCGTCCGTCTGTGCGTCCAGCCGTCCGTCCCCAGTTCGCCGAGCGTCCGTCCGTCCCCTGTTCGACGACCCTCCATCCGTCCGTCTGTCCGTCCGTCCCCTGTCCGCCGTCCATCAGCCACAAATCGCGCCGCCGCAGCCCACTTGCATCGATCTTGTCCGTCCGCCCGTCGTCCGCCTGTCCGTCCCTGGTCCCTGGGTCCCTGGTCCATCGATCTGTCGGCAACTCGGTCGCTCCGCGCCGCCTCCGCCTCCGCCTGTGACAAGTTGCAGCGGCGACGCGTCGGATGCACCTCCGTCGGCAGTTGTTGTTGCTGTTGTTGTTGTCATACACCTCTGTGAATTTGTCTGTGTTTTGTCTTGCATCGTGCGATTTTCGTGTTCAGCGATCGGCGGTCGGTGATCGGCGCGGATTCCGTGTGCGTCGGAGCCGGCCGCTAATTTAATTTTGGGAAAACAGAAATGACAACAACAAAAATTATGTTTGCCTTCTCGGCCGGTAGGAGAAGTTGTTGTTGTTGTTACTGTGATTGTTGTTTTTTTGATTTCGTATTCGTTCCTTAACGATTATGACTGGCAGCTGGTCGGGTCGAGGGAAATTGCAACAGAATTTCCGGTTGATTTGTTGTAGTGTTTGTGGTTGCTGTTTCTTTTATTTTTTTTTTTATTTTTACTTTTAGTGGGGTTTTTATATTGTTACCAAGGTGGCTGTTCTTGTTGTTGTTGTATTTCGTGGTACTTCCAGTGATTTAATCGCCAACCGCCGGACGAGGCGAGAAAGGCGCAAACGAAAGACTCAGGCAGCGAACTCGATTTTCTAATTGAAATTTCTTTCGAGGGCTCGAGCGAATTTGCTCGTTTCGAAACGTGGTCCAGGCCGGTCATGAACTCGTTCTCGCCGACACCAACACCAACACCAACGACGACCCGTCTATGATGACGACAGCGTGGACGACGTCGCTGGCGGCGAGGCTTCTCATCGTAAAGTTCCGGCGGCGGTTCCCCAGAGAACCGGGCCACGGCTCGGGGCCCTTTGTCGGGCCGCCGGCAGACGCGGCGCGATTTGCATATGGGGCGGCGGGCCGGGGGCGTGGCGTGGCGGGACAGACGGCAGAATGTCATAAATTGCAGTAGAGCCGGCACAAGCAGCGCTGGGGGAAACAACAAGAGGCGGAGCCAGGAGAGGAGAGGCGAAGGGGGCAACAACAAGGGAGGGAAATAACAACAAAGGCGGGGAAAGAACAAGGAAACAACAACAATGGAGAACATCTCAAATGAACAATCAACAATAAAAACGAGAAGAAAATAGCAGAGGAGAAGCGAGGGCAAAACAGAGACAAAGACAAAAACAAGGGAGTTGCAGAGTCAATAGTGACATCAAAGACGGAAATAAGCAACAGTTACAATAACAACAACAACAAAAACAACAACAACAACAACACCAACAACACCGATTACAACAATAGTCCCAACAACAGCAAGACGCACCAACGAAAACATCGCCGAACAGCGACAGCCCCAAGAATATGGCGAGAAGAATCGACAATAGCAGCAACAACAACAATGGCTACAACAACAACAATAACAACAACAGCAAGGACAACAACAACACGACGAACAGGCGACCAAGTGTTGCCAACTTCGGGCGCCAGACAATTGGCAATTCACACAGCCCAAGCGATTCACATGTCAAGCGCTTCCATGCGAACCGCGCCGATGGCAACAACAAGAACAACGAAACGCAGAACAACAACAAGGACAACAACAGTAAAACGAGAAGAAGAAGAAGAACAACAACAACAACAAGTGCACCACCCTCGGTGTCAAGCAACAGCAACAACAACGAGAACTCGCGAGGTGCCATCGGCAAGCGAAAAACAATGAAAATCTGTAGCAACAACAACTACAACAACAACAATTCAGCCAGGATGACGACAGACGTTGGTGAAGATGATCATGATGATGGTGATGAAACAACAACAACAACAAGAGTGTTTCGCACACGTGAAAGTCCCTCAAACGCCAGGATCCCGAGGGTTTGGTCCAGAAGCCTGCAGCCGACTGCAGCCGACTCCGAGAAGGCCGGACGAAGCCCGAGGCGCCGCCGCAGCCGCCGCCCTCGGAACCCGACCCGAACTCGGCGTTCGGCTTGAGGGGTTTCCCTTGAGCCACCCACGAGTTCTGCAGACAACAACAGCAAGACCAGGAGCAACAACAACAACAACAACAATGGCAACGGCAACCACTCCCACATGCGAATCGAGTAATGACAACAATTACAAAAACAACCTTTGGCGTGCACCATCCCAGAAAAATGTCATATTCGCGAAATTTCAGCAAAATGGAAACAAAGACAAAATATAAAAAACCAAAAATAACAATAGAGTTGGTAGAGTGCAGACACGGCAACAAGAACAACGGTAACAAAAACTATCAAAATTCGAGATCAGCAGTAACAATGAAATGCACAATAACAACAGCAACAACAACAATAGCAACAACACCAACAGCAATAGGAAAAAACACAATAATTGCAGTACTGAGGAGCGAGACCTACAACGATGTCGACGACAAGACCAACGACATGACAACAACAACGTCGACAACACAGCAACGCAAAACAGCCAGACGACAACCAAGCAGAAGAAGAAGAAGAAGAAGTAGAAAAAATTGACAACCAGACAAAGGAAACCTTGACAGTATTCAAATAAATGTCAATCCAATGAAGCAAAACAAACCCAAAAGTAGCAACAACTAAAGTAGCAACAACAAAGGTACTGACAACAATAGTAACCATAGCAACAACACCAACATGAATAACAACAATAACCAAGAATTGCAACAACAATCGTAAAACAATTGCAGCCAATTGCGAAAACATCTCGTCATGTGAGGCGGCGGCCGATGGATCGAAACCAATGCAATCAATGTCAACAACGCACATGAGCAGCCAAACCGCCCAGCCTTCCGTCCGTCCATCTCGCTGTCGCCCCGTCCCTCAGTCTCTCCTTCGACCTGGCTCTCTGTCGGTCTGTCGGTCAGTCGCTCCGTCGGTCAGTCGCTCCGTTCGCCCGTTCTGGTATTGAATTTGCTTCTGCCCTTCCCTCTCGCCACCACTCATTCATCTAGTATGGAAATCTTCACCGAGAAACCGAGTCGACTGCAGAGGGGGTTCCAGAGGATGCGGTTGGGCGCAGAACTTTGTTTGGAAACTCGGAACTTCCCTCGGTCGATCGTTCACCTACTTTCCGAAGGAGTCAAAGCCAGAGGACTTCAAGGACCGATTCACAGACGCAGGTTGTTGAAGGTCCTCACTCTCTGTGAAAATCCTCTTGAAAGTCCTGATTGAAATCGCTATCGAGTACACGCCCGCCGCCACTCATGGCTTCCACTGACCCGAGTCGCCTGGTCTGGAGTCGAAGGCTTTGCTGAGAATTTGATTCCTCCACGACGACTCAATCGACGACCCAACCCCTGGACCCCGTCGTCCTTGCCGTCGGCGCCACTGACACCAGACGCCCTCCCCTTGCTCTCAGGTGCCGGCCGTCCCTCTGTCCGTCCCTCTCTCCGTCCGCCCTGCGACCATTCATAATTCTTATTCGGACATTTTCTCCCGATGCGACTCGCTCGATATTCGTGACCAAGTCGACGTCTGTCTTCGCAGCCTAGCGCAAGCTGTGATCGAGGAGGGTTGGTCACGTTGCTCAATGTGGTGTCGGTCTTGTTGTTGTTGTTACTGTTGTTGGTGTTTGACTCCTCGTTGTTGTTTGTTTGATAGTCCTCCTTGTTGTTGCCCTGCCACTCATCGTTACCGCTTTGCCTTATTCCATTGAAGTTTGTTATTGTTACCGTTCCTTCTACATACAGCAATATTTTGCACAAGCCTTGCACACAGGCGTCGGTGGCGGAGGGCGTCGGGAGGCGGTGGGAGGTGGTTGGAGCGGGGACGGAGGCGGAGAGTGTATGAGGGGTTGGTGCGGGTCCCTCCCACCTGGCATGTGGAACTGTTTTGAATTTGCATCGACCGATCGATCGACCAAGTGTCAGCGGGAGGTCAGCGACACACGGCTGGGAGTCGGTGTCTGGAGTTCGAGTGGGGAGGGAAACGGGGGGATCGAAAGGTGTTCGAGAAGACGTCGAAAGGAAACGAGTGAGGATTGAGAAGGGAATCGAGAAGAGAATCGAGGGGTTTCGAGAGGAAATCGAGAGGGGATCGAGAAGGGATCGGGAGGGCATCGAGGGGGGTGGGGGTTTGAAAGGTGGGTTCTTGAGTGGGGCTCGAGAGGTGTTCGAGAGGGGCGGAGCAGCGGCCGGAATCTGAGGAACAAAGGCTGGCCGGTGCCATTAATTGGAGCCTAATTTGCGGTCAATTTAAAGGCCTCCATTGATACCGATCGCCGACGTCGGATCCTCCAGTTAACTGTCTGTCGGTCGGACGGACGGCTCCCAGTCTGTCTCCCAGTCGCTCCATCTGTCCGTCTGTCCCCCTGCTGTCCGGCTGTCTTCCCGCTGGTCACGCAGCCGGGTCGGAAGATCGCACGCATGCGCAATCGCAGTCTTTTGAAGAGTCGTTGAAAGCCAATGGTTGTTGCTGTTGTTGCTGCCGCAGTCGAGGGGCCCATAGTTGTTGTTGTTGTTGTTGTATTCCCCCGTGTCTGTTGGCTTTGTCTGTGGCTGTGTTGTTGTTGCTGCTGCTGGAAGACCACAATTAATTGCCCTCGGACGCGCTTGAATTTTTCACGCGAATTTTCCACGCACGTCCGGGGCTTTTTAGCGACTCGTTGGCCACTCTGGGCAAAGGGCCGAGGGGGCGGGGGACCGGGGGACCGGGGGGATGTCGATCGCATTTGGCCACAAAAAAATCCCCTCCTCTCCCCTCGCTTCGACCCCCCTCCCGAGGCGGTTCCGTCGTTCCTTTGGCGCTCGCGCAGGAATCCAGCGGAGCGTTGCCACACTTTTCGCCATCGAATCGAATTACCAGATCGCATCGGGCTCACGCGCACGCTCACGGGGCGAGGCAAGACGATGGAGTCTCAGCGGAGTGGGCGTGGCATCGCATTAAAGTCGTGGCCATTGCAGGCGACTTCCTTATTAAAGGAGGCCAAGGGGGATGGATAGTGGGAGGGGAGAGGGAGATGGAGATAGAGGGGGGGAGGGAGATGGAAGATAGCGAATCCAATGACTTCATTCGAGAGTAATTATATAACTACAACAACAACAGCAACAATAACTAAATACTACAGACCAAGGAAAATTATGAAATAACGTGATGTCTGGAGATTGAAATAACAATAATAACTATAAAACCAACAACGACGACAATAATAACTATCATAACAATAATAACAACAACAACAACAACAACGTCGATAGAATGGACAGCACCAACAAAAACAACTATTCGTAAGTAGGCAAATGTAAAAAACAAAATATTCAAGATACAAATTTCGAGATATGCAGCGAGATCGAATGGAAATTTCAAATAAAACCACGAGGGAAATGCTTGTGTTGCTACTGCTGTCGTTGTTTTTGTTGTCCTTGCTGTTGCTGTTTTGTTGTTGCTGCCTTTGCCGTGGTCTCCTCCGAGTGGAGAAATAATAAAGCAATTATCAATCGCATTAGCAGCAACATGTTTGCGATGACATGATCGAGATCCACTGTCGACGACAACAGTTGCCGCTACCGCCACCGCTGCTGCTGGTGTTGTTGCAACAGATCCGAGCCGCAACGAGTGAAATAAATTAGACTACAATAACAACAGCAACAACAGCAACCGCAGCAAGAATAGTAACATGAACAAGAAATGAACAAATGGCAATAAAAATGAACAGTCGACGACATCAGCCGTTGACATGGAGTCAAAATGCGCGCTCATGTGCATTGGCAATCAATTTGCCACCAACGGAGAAACAACAACAACAACAACAACAACTACAACTACTCCAGCGATGATAATAATATAGCAGCAACAACAACAATCGATCGCAAGACAAATGACAAGTTGTACGAATTACGAGGCGAATTATGGAATTCAAATTAAGTAAATGTGCGCAATTGCGGCGACGACAGACACATGCAGAAATCTAGAGCAGCGACAACAACGGCAACAACTTCAGCAATCATGTGACAACCAAGTCATTGTCTGGACGGCCGCTGTCTGTCTGTCCGTTGTCTGCCCGCCTTAGTGCGTGGCTGTCGATGCGTCCACGGTTCGCTGCCCTGATTGGTTTTGCAACTGTTGCTGATCGCTGTCGTCGTCGTGGCCGCTGCTCGCGTCGTTGTTGCATTTGTTTTTGTTGGCCCCCAAAGACTCCTTCAGGTCGCAATCTCGGCCATCTCTGCCTCTGGGTTCGACAAATTGCCGCCGGCCGGCCGGCCTCGTCCTCGCCCTGCTCTTCGCCATCGACGTCGTCGTCGTCGTCAATGTTTTTGCGGCCTATCGGCGATCGGCCGAATCTGTTGCCGACCCGTGGCCCACATGTTGCTGCAGCCCCCCACACAGTCGGCCTCGTTTCGCCGGTGCCGCAGTTGTCCCAACTTCGCGGCCGCCACTGTGAGGCGGCGTCTGTGACGGGACGCCGGCGTGTCTGTCGGGCTCCACAACAGTAGATGATGGACATTGTTGGTGTTGTAACTCTAGATATTGTTACGATTTTTATTGCATTTGATTTTATTTTATTATTTGTTTTTCTCTTCAATATTTGTGGTAGGTGGTAACAAGTCTAAGTAACAATTTTTGTTATTTTTGTCACTACTTTTATTGTACCTGGCTCGATTTTTATTATGTGTAGTACCAAAGATAATAAAAAATAACTTAAAAACGTTTATTACAAAAAATTTGTATTATATTAGTAACTAAATTTGGTACTATTTTTTAATATTTTTATTGATTTAGTAACGAAAAACATTCAAACCATTTGTATTACTTTGTTGCTACTATTTTTAATGAAGTTTTAACTATTTTTTCTCAGGTATTATTATCATTGTTTCGGTTACTATTGTTATTAGTTTGTTACCATTTTGCGCTTTTGTTACTAATGTCGTGGTTACTGGATCGTTGTTTCTCCTGTGGCTCGGGCTTTTGTTGTTACTGTTGTTCGTGTTGTCGTTGTAATTGTTGTTGTCGACTGACCTTTGGCTGTTGTCCGCGTCCATTATCGGTTGTCAATCGATTATCGATTATCGATGATCGGTTATCGGTCGCGCTCTCCACTTCCTGCTCCACGACACTCGGATCGCGATTTGTTCCGATCACACAGATCGCTGTCGTTGGTATTGTTGGGAAGTGCTTTCGTTGTTGTTGTAATACTTTTAGTGATTTTTTCCATTGTTGAGGTATTTTAATTTTTCTTATTTTTGGCTTAACATTTTTTAGGTCTTATTCTTTGTTGTTGAGGTTTTTTTGCTCAGGTATTTTTTATTGAAGAGGTTTTTTCATTATTAGAGTGTTGTTTTTTTTTTTTCATTGTTAGGGAGTGTTTTTGTTGAGTTATTTCAGTGCTTTTGCTGCTGAGTAGTTTTTGTTACATTTTCTATTGTGGATGTCGATTTTTTTTCACAGTTTTTTCTTGTCCAGGGCTCTGTCACTGTCGCCGTTTTAATTGCTGAGGCCGCAACAGGTTTGAGGGGCTGCCAAGCGGACCCTCGGCCACATCCTGCACCCCGGCCTGCCGCGCACCCGCCCCGAGCCGGGTACGAGGCATGCGAGAGCCGAGCTAATTGTCGTCCGGCCAACCGGATTTCACTCGGGGCTTCTCATGACGAGCGAATGGGAATCAATTGGAAAAGTGGCGAATAAAAAGTGCATAAATATTCAGAAGTTATTAATGATGTGTCCGCAATAATTCCGCCAAGAACGAACTCTCGCCCTCTTCCTCTCTCTCCTACTCTCCCTCCTCCCTAGTCAAGGTGCCCGGGCCAATCGTGAGTCAACCCGACATCGAATCGGCCCAATCGATGCAGCCAATCGGACTTCGTCCAATCCACCAAATGATCTCGTCAATTTTCGCCTCGACGATGAAGTTTTGACAGATTTAATCGTGCAACTAAATTGAAAAATTCAAACAATATGAAAAAACTCCCTTCTCTTGCTATGCCAATTGTCTGCGAGAATAATTCGAATATTCTTTGTTCAAACGACTGTCAGAGACGCGAAATCGAGGGGTAATAAATCGAGTCAGGAGCATTTTAATTTTAATTTTAATTTATAATTTTAATTTAAAATTTTATTTATAATTTTAATAGAACATTATCTCACCTCTCCCATTTCCTGACTATAACAAATTGAGTTCTACACCTCGGACCCTGGGACAATCGGGCTTGTTATAAGGTAAAAAAATAGATGATATCATAACCGATAATTCCTCCAGACTTCGAGTAATTTTGTCATTATTTCTAACTCTGAATTGGAATTAATTGAAATTCCACTCGGCAACTACTCTCGACCACAGCAGGAGCAACACCAAAATCGATCGCGATCAATGCAGAATTCTGTATAAATAGACCTATCGGACAATGGGCATATTTACATTTCTGTTCAAGGGAATGATCGAGATCATTGTTCTATATATATAGAATAAAAATGCGAATTAATATTCCACTCCGATCTCCACTCGCGAACCAACAATAGCTGTGGGATAAAGTTGAATGAAACGAAATGAAATTGACTCGAAAGCGATGTGGGAATAAATAAATCATAAAATCAATTTTTCGTACGCCTCGAGAATTTCAGAACCCGAGTCTTCCTCGGAATATCACATGAATGAAATGAAATTAATGACTGGAAGGTGGAGAGAGTGAATGAATATAGTGAATGAATGAGGTAATGGTGGACTGACTGAGCCACATGCGGTTGGCGATGTTTGAATGATATTGGAAGAATTTAACCAAAAGTTTGAAAGATACGGTGATAAAAATACGGTCAAAGGCCTTCGGTCGTGATGAAACCCTAATTAGTTAATCGGGAGCCATGGAGGCATCAAATCATAAAGATCGAAGTTAATTAGCTCTTCAGCTCAGCGTCATGTAATCATGTAATTTGGATCTTGAGTTTGTAAGACGAAGCTTGAATCATTTATTTTTGATAATTTATTTTCGATCATTAATTTTTGATCACTTAATTCTGATCATTTAATTTTAAACACTTCACTTGGATCATTTACTTTGGATCACTTAATTTTCATCACTTACTTGTGATCATGTAATCTTCTAGTAAAAGGCCGAATCACGTCCACGACCAAACCCCTGGTGAATTCCTTCCGACTGATTTATTCCATAGATCCATTAAGGCGCCGAACCCATTAGTGCCAAAAGCCTTCGCCGACCTGATCGAAATCCCCGAATGACAATCTGTGGAAAACCATTTGTTCTCCAATTATGCCCGATTAAACAAATTAAATTCCGCTCGCTAAACGGTCTCAAAAACCGCCCAACCCGAAGTGGAATCCAGTAAGAAAGATAATGAATGCACTAAAGCTGTGAATGAAATTTGGACGCCGATTGCGAAATCGGCGGATTCGAGTTCGGTGGAATTCGAGTAGCAATCGGTGGGACCACATGGGGTCAGAGGGATGGGGAGGGCGTTTGGAACAAATCCATGCAAATTTGCGTCGAGATCGATGGCATTGAAACCGTTAGGCCGCGGCTCGGTTTCGCAACCGATCCGACGTCGTTGGCCGTCGAAGCCACCGTCGGTGCCAACGGCCCGACGTTGGTGGTGGTGCCGAGGAATTGACCAATGTGCTCCAAGTCAAGTACAAGTCCAAGTCGAAGTCCGCGTGCGAGTCCGAGTCCGAGTCGGAGGTGGAGCTGGAGCTGTTGAATAATTCTCGGCAGCGCATTCTGACACCTGTTCTGGAGGCTCTACAAATTATCACGGTGTCCGCCGTCGTCCGTCCGTCCGTCCGTCTGACCGCCAATATACCTCCCTGGCTGTCTATCAATTGGTCCATTTGTTGATCTCGTGCTCAGAACCGAAATTTTAAAAAAAATCGCATTAAATTCGGAGCGAATTGCGCAAGACCTGTGGCCAAGAACGGTTCCATGTGTTGTTGTTGTAGGTTTGGTTTTTGCCCAAGTGGAGTTCGAATATTTTAATACTAATCAAATCCTAATGTTCATATACATATGGCAGTCGTCCGTGTGGTTGTTGGTGTCCACCAGCCCATTATGTGTCGGCGTGATGTTGTTGAGTTTTAATTGATCAATAGATCAATTTTTATCGCTCCTTCAGCGCACACAACGGCGGACAGAGCCACGGACGGACGGGTGGACAGATAAACAGAGCGACTGGACGACCGAACGACGTCGAGAGCGCTTCTGGCGAATGAGTTAATTAAGAAGTTTTCGAGTTTTTAAGGTGCTAATTGCGAGCCATTACATGCCTTCGGCTCCAACGCAACTCTCGTCAGCCGCCAGCCTGCGCTGTCCGTCGTCCGTCCGTACGTCCGTCCGTCGGACGGCGATACAGGCGTGGCCGCCGCTGCGAAGGTGGGCCCGACCTGGCCCGGTCCGGCCCTGCTGCAAGGGTTTTTCTCAACCGATGATTGGGTCCACCGCCTTTTGCCGTTGTCCGATTGTCCCCGTTTGATGCCAAGCACTCGAAGCTCCGCACTTATGACGTTGTGGATTAGAGAGCGAAATTTGTCGCCGTTGGAATTTGTGCAAAACATTGAAACGATTGAAATCGATGAAGTTTTCAAATTGATTTTCGTCCGTCCGTCCGCCCGCCTGCCTGTCCACCCGCATGTCTGCCCTCCTCTCCACATGATCGCACTCGATCGACGTTTGATTGATTTCTTTCAGCGACCGTGCCGTCGTCCGTCCGTCCGTCCGTGGCCCAATCACCGTCGCTGGTCGCTGGTCGGCGGACGTGTTGAGGTGTCGGATTGGCGAATATTTTATGAGTTTCCCAACGATCTCGACAATACGTGATTTCCAATGCATTTCAAGTGGGGGAGACGATAAATGAGGGCAATTAACAGATGCAATATTCCGATACCGTTGCCGGCAACATGTTGCTGGGGTTGTTGGTGCGATTCTTGACAACAACAACAACAACAACAACAACATGCTCAAGAATCCCACCAATCAGCAGTTCTTGAGCATGCTGTGGCTGCTGCTGCTGAGGGTCGAGCGTGGGCTGCGAACGACGGCGGTGACGACGGCAACGACGACGACGACGACGCCAGGTCGAGACGGTCAGAGAGGGACGGACAGCTGGACAGACGGATGGACGGACGCTAATGAAAAATGAAATGAAAAATCGAGCAATGCATAAATTTATCATTCGGAAGTAATAATCGCTTTCAATTAAGTCGAGATTGAGGTTTTATTGCGAAATCTTTGCACGGCAGCGGCAACGACGACGACGACGACAACAGCGACAACTACGATGGCAATGACTAGCTACAACAACAATAACAACAAGAGGTTGAGCAACCCGAAAGAAAACATTGTCGGCGAGGAGTTTTCGAGTTTTCTCGTGCAGCGACAACGAAAAGTCGTTTCGCCGAAAATGAAATCGAAACCCAAACAGAAACCGAAACCAAAACAAAGGAAACGAAACTCGAAAGAATTAATTAAGAATAAGGAAACTCGAGTCGATGTCGCTGTCGTCGATGTGGTCGATGTTGTCGATGTCGATTTTGTTGTTGTCACTGTCGATGTCGCCCATCGATGGCCGGTCTTTGGTTGAGTTCGCCAAGCACCGAACCCCAGGCACCAGTCGATGGCAACCGGCGATGGCGATCAACGACGACGACCATCGACAACGACGACGACGACGCCGACGACCCGGAGCTGAACACGTTCTGACCGCTCTCGTTGCATGCAAATTTTTTCGCAATTTTCCGCGCCAACGATTCCGAACAATCCATCCATCCAACCATCCATCCATGCATCCACACACATTCCACCGTTCCACCATTCGCCCACTGCACCGGGCTCTGGTTTGTTGCACTCTTAGCAAGTGATTAAAAAACTTAATTTAATCGATGCTGTTCAGTTGGCTCCAAACACGCCGGTAATTGCCAGAAGTTCGGGCTCCAGGCACGAGTGGAGGGGCTGAGGGGGAGATGAAAAAATCATGGAGGGCTCGTGGTCGATGGTGATCGAGGAGGAGAGCGAGGAGGAGTGCGAGGAGGAGAACGAGGAGATCGAGGAGGAGAGCGAGGCGGAGATCGAGGCGGAGATTTGGATGGAGACCGTTCCAAGGATCGAAATTTTCCCCCTGTGCCCCAAATTTGGCTCCGACCCCCGGCCACCGCCACCTGTCTGTCGGCAGCCATCAATGTCGGAGCCTCATTAAGCCGACAACAAATTCGTGGGCAAACAACAAATTCATTAACGGTGCGAATGCTTCAGAGGCAAGGGCAGATAATGGGAGAGGAGAAGTTGGTGAGGAGAGGGTGGATGAGATGGCGGAAGGTGGAGGAGTGGACGGAAATTCGAAAGTCAGCCTGGGTTTGGAATGCGCCCAACGTCGTCTCACTCACACCACCCCACGTCGCCCCACTTCGCCGTGGCGAACGACACAACTTGCTCGATGACGGCGCCTCGGCCTCCCCCATCCACCCCACCCACTGAGGGTGCCGTGGAGAGGCTGGGAAGCTGATTCCGAGGCATTTGGCGCCAACAACAGTCAATTACAGTACGTGTTGTTGTTGCTCCGCTCGCGACTCGGGAAGTGGAAGTGGAAGAGCCGCGAGTCGGAGCCAGTGGAGCCGGGCTGGCCGAGGTGGTGGCGGCCACTCGCGGAGGCGATGGAGTGGATGGAGCTTGTGGTGCTTGGGGTGATGCAGCCGACGATGGAGCCGCGGAGCTCGGCACGCGCATCGATAATTGTTTGGGCGATGAACTTGCGCCGATGGGCAGTTCAGATCCGTCCAACAACAACCGACGGCAACAACGAAACAACAATGAAAACAGCTACGAAAACGACGACGAAAACAACAGCGGCAACGACAACAACAACCAAGAGCACCATCACCAACAGCAACAGCAACAACAGCAACGCCAATCACAATTTAAAGCCAAACGACTTGAGCCCGGCCAGCGTCTGGGGTCCAATTTAAACGATTTGCGAGATGGAAATTTATTTCAATTGCGATTCGTGGAAAGCGAAAACTTTCTTCCGCTCGCCCCCGTCCTCCCATCTCGCCTCGCCTCGTCCCATGGTGTGGCGTGGCTCGAGCTCCCGAGGTCACGTCTTGCTCCGGACCGGCATCTGGCTGGCAAATTAATTAGAGGTGAAAGAAGGAAACCAACACTCGCTGATTTCGATCGATCGATCGACAGGTCGAGGGAAGGACAGGGCGTCCATCGCCTCCAAATCAATTGGATCCTCACTCCTGCCAACCAGTTGCCAACACCAGCTCAACTGAGAGGAAGGTGAAGCCCGTACTTTCAGCCACCATATTCCACGATCATGCTCACAATGCGCTTGTCTTCACTCGGCTGCCTCCGCCTCCGCCCCTGCATCGGCACAATCGTCCCATCACGGCGGTCGGGAGCCGGGAGTCCGGCCATCGGCAGCCGTTGCTGGGACCACGCCCAAGTCGCAGCCTCGTCGCAGCCACGATGGGCTCACTGCACAATGGGCTCCTAAATGTGAAATACGGTAGCGGCGATCATCACCAGGAGCCTCCGACTCCGCACCCGGCCCTCGCGCTCCACGATCCCCACTCCTCGATGCAAATGGAGGTTGCGAAAAAGGGCTTGGTCCCGGCTCCCACTCGCTCCAGCTCCGGCTCCGGCTCGGCACAGTAGCCTCGATTAGTGCTCGCGTCCTTCCTCCGAGAAGCCGCCGTCGTCGTCGCCACCGGCGCCCACGCGCCGACCGAGAGACCTCGAGACTCGTCGGAAGCCCGCCGTCCGGCCGTCCGTCCGTCCGGCTGGAGGAGGATCAGACAAAGCGGGAGGGGTCTCGAGTCCCTCGTTCTCTAATCCACAAAGCATAGCAGAGAACGAAACTCCAAGCAGAACATAAGGAATCAGGTTTGAGCCAAACTCAGAGGCGAAACTACGAGCACTGGCACAATCAATCATGTTTATTAAGGCATTAGAATAAACGAGAATGTCTGCCTTATGAAGTAGTGACAGATGTTTAAAAGATCTGCGGAGATTATGGCACAGAGAGGGAAACAAAAATCCCGAAGCAAATACGAAAATAAATTCTGAAATGTGCCGCACTAAATTATGAGACTATTAAAAAATGAGCAAAAATTAGAAAGGAAATATTTTCGCAATGAGATGAGAAATTAATGCGCGAGATGAAAATTGTTGACCCTGTGGCAGTTAATCAAGTTGATCCAAGAAAAATAAAATAATTAAATAAACAAAATAAAAATCGGAAAGGAATATTAATCGAATGTGATAAAAATGTCATCGGATCGAGAGAGAGGAAACGATCGCCAGAATCCATGGGTGGAAATGAGAATTAGAGAGGGGAACTTGTGGAAAAAAGTCTTAATTTTTTATACGTACATATATCTATATGAAGAACAATTATTTATACGAATAACAATGGTTTATATGGAGAAAAATATTTATATAAAGAAAAATTTTTCATACGAACAAACATTTTTTATACGAAAAAAAATATTTTATACAAAGCAAATGCGTTTTATACGACGAATAATTATTTGTACAAGCACATTTATTTTTATACGAAGAATATTTATATTTGTGAATAATATTTACTTATTTATAAAATGAATATTTATTTCTTTTTCATACGACGAGCATTATTTTCACAAAGGTTATTTGTTTGTATAAAAATAATATTTGTGGATACTCTAAATATTTACCTTTATACGAATATCGTTTTATATTAAGAATAATTTTTTCACTGAGAATATTTATTTGTAGACCAAGAAAATTCATTTTTATAACAAGATTTTGTATTTTTTTAAGAAGCAAATTTATGTTTAAACGAGAATTTGCGTTTTTATGCAAAGAATATTTATTTATCTTGAATACGAAGAATTTTTCTTTTTATTGTTCTTTCTCAAATGACGAGCATTGAAAAACGGATCCTGTTCGCGGACAGCTGGCTGGACGAGACGGACATACAGATCGATGTCCCCGGACAGCCGAAGACGACGGCCGGACGGACAGCCGGCTGGAAGAAGCTCCGGCTGGAGTCGCCTCTCGATGAAAGTGAAACCGATTTCGGGCGAAAACTCGGCAAAATGCGAGCCACGTCCGAGCGATCGAACGACGGCGATAAAACTCCACTGTTGTTGTTGATGTTGTTGTTGTTGTGGTTGCCAGCAAATAAAACACCAAATGACATCGACGGCGATCCATTGGTGCCACTCGGCAGTGCAACAATAACAGGTGCACCAACAACAACAGCAGCGACAACAACGACAACAACGACAACAATAACGTCGATGAGTGTGTGGTGGTGTGGTGAAAAAATACCTTAAATTAAAAGAGCGCTTTGGCTTTTGATTGAATTGCATTCGAAACGACGCGAAATGATGTAAAAATGATGGGGCATGAATTAAATATGACAACGACGTGAGGGGCGAGGAGGAGAGGAGGAGGGGAAGGAGAGGAGGAGAGGAGGAGGGGTGACGCCGGCGATCGAAAGCAAGGTTTGGTGAGACCGAGGGGGGTCGACGGACGGACGGACGGACGGACGGACGGACGGACGGTGGTCGAAACTTTCTTTTAACGGACCGACCGACGGACGGACGGACGGATGGACGGCCGGCGACTCGGCCACACAGCGCGAGGCTCCTGCGACGGCGACGGTCGGAGCGTGCCGGGGCCCATTGGGCGGGAAGAAGAACAAGCATGAAGGCCTGCATACAGGGAAATTTGCATGCTCGATTCGATGGAGGGGCTCGGGTGAAATTGCGGCGATAAACGAGTTGTAGCAAAATTATTGCAAAAACCAAGAGCATCGCAAAACAAGCGAAAAGTACAACAACAACAAATTAGCGTAAATAAAAATAATAATTAAAAAAATCGACTGAAAAATGGACGAAGAAAAATTGAACATAACAAAAAATGCTCGATTCAACAACAAGAAGATTGAAAAAAATACCAACAAAGTATGCAAAGAGTAGAAAAAAATAATCAAAAATATTGGACAAAATTTACGAAAATATTATGTAGAGAAAAAATTGAAAAATAAATGAAAAATCAAGCCTGCGTCAACATGTAGTATTTTTGCTGCTTATTATTAATTTATTCGCCTGCATCAGAGTAACTACATTTACCGTTATGATCGCATTAACCTTGGCCACATCCCCCAACCCACCCTCTGCACGGCCCTCCCTTTGCCCCCGCCCCTGGAGCCGACTCGTACCAGGTCAATAAACTTGAGTTTTTATGATTAATTTTTCACCCAGATCTGGCCGTTCAATAATTCGCTCACCAGATGTGTGTTTTTTGCCGTCGTTCTCTTGGCCAAGTCGCAGGCAAATGAGACTTTAGTCGCTCACTATCTCGCCGTCTCTGCCTCGGCTGGGGAAGTGGCCAATTTATGACCGAAATATTTGCCGCAATTACAGGCCAACAGTTGCATTTAAACGTGGCCACTAGCGGCGGCAACAACAGCAGCCTCAATAATAAAAACAACGACAAGAACAACATACAGAACAACAACAACGTGCGCTGCACCACGAGCAGTGGGCACGAACCACACAAATGCAAACCAAGCCAAACCAGCCTCTGACCTCCAGATTTCCGTGGCGTTTCGTGCACAGACCTGCTCAGGCCACGCACGGGCCCCGGATCGAGGAACCCCAGAGTCCGCGGAGCCGAAACTGGTCGCCGGCCACTCGCCTCTCGCGCCCCGGGCTCCGGACGGCCCGGGACGTAATTGCGGCTTAGACACTGACATCGACATCGGCATCGGCACCGGCAGCGACATGGGTTTTTAATTTATGCCCCGCCGGGCTCGAGGGCGACAGGACGACTCGCCTCGCCTCGCCTCGACTCGCGCAGGCGAAGTCTTCAGGTTCAGGTGGCCAGCACGATCTGGATCACGACCACTCGCAGGCCTCCAGTGCGTGCGCGAGGTCAGTGGCAGCGGCAGTGCGAGCTCGAGGTGCGAAACAAGACGTGAGCGACACAGGGTTCTTAAGGATTCCCCTGTGAGGCCGTCTACCTAGGATCGCCCAGAGCCGATCGTGGCTCGGTCCGACCGACCGGGCAACGACCTGAAGTAGTCCCAAATAATCCGCGAGTCTGCGATTGGCGTCGAAATCCAGCCGTTGTCGCAGCCGTCGAAGGCGACGATCCAACAACAACAGAACGATGACGGCGATAACGCCAGAGACAACGACGACGACAATTGTCGTTGCCGCATAATAAACGGCTAGCGAGCCAGCGAGCGAGCGATCGAGCGACTCCTTAAAGAAGTATTTCGGCCGAGATAATCGCGTGCATTAACAAATTCCCAATGCAGTTTCCGCCTCGGCGTGCGGAGAGTCGACAGTCGACAGTCGAGAGTCTGGCAACGCCGCCGATCGCATCAAATGTCACTCCTATGCAAACGACGGAGCCCGGGACAATTTATTGCGGCTTTCATCGCTCGGCGGCTCCTCCTCGCCAAGTCGCCGGCTCTGGCTCCGGCTCCGGCTCTGTAACTGCCGTTTAGTTGGCGGTCCGTCCGTCCGTCCGTGTCTGTCTGTGCGTCCGTCCGTCCACGACTTGGTCTGTCCGTCCGTCCACGACTTGGTCTGTCCGTCCGTCCACCGTCAGCCACTCAGTCGGCCAGTCGGCCAGTCGGTGGGTCTTCATTCGGTGGTGGGCGTAGGTGTCGGCTCTCGATTCCAGCGCTTGATATTTGTCTCCTGCCGCCTGCATAAATCGCTGTTCTCTATCTTCCTCGCTCTCTCCCTCTCCTTCTCTCTTTCTCGCCCTCTCTCCATCCCCCTGTCGTCCCTTCAGAGCCTCGAACTCTACCATTTGCGCCGATCTCTCCTCGATCTCCATCTCCACCTCTCTCTCAGACCGAATGGCCCAACATCTCGTCGCCAGATAAGCCCAAGAGCCACTAAGTGTGGCAAATTAAAGGCCCCTCCCTCCCCACTTGGCCTCGACAGCCGACTGCATCCGTTATGCAACGCCATCCGGGGCCAAGCGCCAGGAATGCGTTCGAACGCCCGGTGCTCGCTGTGTGGGCCGAGGTGGGCGGCGGCGGCGGCGACGAGAGGTGAATCATCGCAGCGCTCCAGGGCCACTGGGAGAATCTGTGGCGATTGGTGAAGGAATTCCGGGAGTCCGCGAAGGCTTCGCGTCGTCGTCAGCTCTGGATGAGGGGGCCAAGGGAGGTTTGTTTGGCGCCTTTGTCCCAGACCCGTGGCCGCAATTTGAATATCGCTATTTTGCAATGCACCGCGACCGCTAATCATTTCATTTGTTATTCGCTATTTATTTCCTCCACACTTATTTACGACGATCGATCGATCGATCGCTATACGATCAATTTCCATTATTTACGTACCGTTTGAGTTTTCGCAACCGAACTAGATGACGACGACAACAGCAACAACGTTGGCGGCGATGATGATTTAATGGAAACACACAATAAATATATCGTTTATATCGGTTGTAATAACGGTATAATGGCAGTTTATCTTAAATTAAATGCATTCACAGCGAGAGTGAACAGTGGAATTTGTTGGTTTTTTCTTCTTTGTGCTTCGCCCGTCCGTCCATCTGGCCGTTTGACCGTCTGTCCGTGCGACCCAGCAAAGCAACGGCAACGGAACCGACTACAGAAACAAACGCCCGATAATCTCGGCCCAAACCCAGGCGAGACAGTGGACCAAGCCAGGCATGCGGCCAGATCGAGCGAGCGAGCGAATGGCCACATGCTTCATTATTCCAGCATCGCCGCCCGAGTGGCGGGGGGGGCCAAAGACTTTCGATCAAAGTCAACAGCGCCGAATTCGTGTCGAAAATTGTGTTGCTGTGTGGGTTTCCCAATTGTTGTTATCACTGCTGTTGTTGCTGTTGTTGTTGCGAGTTTAGAAGCCTCCATGGGGGACGCAACCAAGTATTAGTAGATTCCTATCGGTCGAACCGGGGGCCGAGAGAATTTTTCTCTCCTTTCAACTCAGTTCAGTTCGGATTCGGATTGAATTTGGTGGTTCTTGGAGGTGGTAGTTGGTGCTGTTGGTCCGATTGTGGTTGTTGGTCTGATGGTTGTTGTTCTGGTGAGCTGGTGTAACTAAAGCCGCATTTGTTTTTGCAGAATGCAGCGGAGCATGTTCAATTACCAGGACATTTGCCGCCGGCTGCCGTTCATTTCGAGGGGCTCGAGCCGGGGTTTCGGAATCGGCGCAGCGCGGCTCGGCCCCGGGTCTCGATTTCGCAGCGATCCGGCGGCCCATTAATTGGCCTTTCAGTGCTGCCCGCCTCGCTATGAAGGGGCCCCAGGCAGCAGGTGGTGGGTGGTGGGCGGTGAATTGGTAACAAATTCACCTGTTGCTCGAGGAACTCGAAAGCGAAATCTGGGCTCGACTCACCTGCCTGTGTTCGGCGACTGCGACTGCGAAGAGAAGCTGCTGGAGAAGAGAGAGAGAGAGGGATTTAGTAGGATATAGCAATGGGAGCGAATGAAAAATCTAATCGAATCGACGGAAATCGAAGGAAATCGAAGTGGGATCGAGGTGGAGATACAGCAGCATGGGAAAGGGGCGCGGTGCCGTTCGAAGGGCTCGGGATGTCGAGGGCCAAGAAAGACAGAAAAACCACTCGTGCATTGACCAGCCAACCGACCGAAGCCGCTGCCGTGTGCGGCGATGGAAATTGGGCTGAGAGCGGTGCGTGGCCGCATAAGTAGCTGTTGTTGTTGCTGTTGCTGTTGCTGTTGTTGTGTTGCCATTGCTAATGTTGTTGAACGCAACGAACTGTGTCAAGGTCGTGACTGTGGCAGCGCCCCCTCCCGGCCCCGACGAACGGGCCGCGTTTAATTGGCCCTCGACTAATGGTTTTAATTTATTTGCTTAAACAATTGCACATTTTGTACACAAGAGACTTCGCCCGAGTGGAAGAAAAGAAAATGACTCGAGGTTTTACACG
The DNA here is from genome assembly GCA_947389925.1 of Coelopa pilipes. NCBI lineage: Eukaryota > Metazoa > Arthropoda > Insecta > Diptera > Coelopidae > Coelopa > Coelopa pilipes. The sequence goes on along the minus strand of OX376700.1, from coordinate 25,893,294 downwards.
CGGCTTTTTCGCTTTCAGCCGCCGCTGCGCCGCCCCACTCCGGGTCCCTCAGGCTCCACCCTGCGCCCCACGACCGCCCGATTTCGACGTCGGACTTTCGTCGGCCCTTTGGGTTGTTGTTGTTGCTGTCGCTGCGCGTGTGTTGTCAAAGCGTTTCAGATCTCAGGCTGTTGATTGTCTCGATATTTGAGAGCTGACAACAAAGACATCAGTGACGTTGTTGTAGTTGTTATTGTAGTTGTATTTGTTGTTTCGGTTGTCAAAATTTTCTGGCTGCTTTAGTTTTAGTTATTTTCCAATTTTTGGTGTTGTTGTCGTTGTTCTGGCTGTTTTGTTGTCGCTACAGTTTTCGTTGCTCTAGTTTTTCGTCTTGCGGTTGTTGTAAAATCATTTCTGTTGCTGTAACATTTGTGTAGATTTCTTGCTATTGTTATTTCGAACTTTTTTCTATTTTTTTCGTTACCTTTCGACCGTCCGCTGGGCCGCTGCGAGGAATCCAAGAAAGCCGCGAGGAGCCCCAGAGACGCCCAAGTGAAGCCGAAGCCCGCGCCCCTCCTCCGCCTACGCCTCCACCTCCCACGAGCTCCGAACGATCCCCGAGGGCCGGATCGATGGAGGCCGGGTTGGGGCGGGTCGAATTTTGAGCCGACAAATGCGCTCTACATGAATTATTTGCCAAAGGTTTTATTTTTATTCGCATGATCTTTGTTCATTTATTTCGAGCATTTCGGGTTTCGGCTTCATTTTTGCTATTTTTGTTTTTTTTGTTCATACATTTTTTTCACAAACTTTTTTCTTTTTTCACAACATTTTTATTTTTTTATATTCGAGTTTTTTATTTCGGTTCGGGCCACGATCCAGACCAGATCCGTCCGGTTCATGGGGTCACCTGGAGGCGTTGCTCGCTGCTTTTGGCCGCATTGTTCGCGTGGCAACCACACGCCCCCTCCTCCCCCTCCTGCCCTCGCCGACCTCCTCCGCCTCTGCTCAACCTCTGACTCCCCCACCACCGAACGGACCTCTTGGTGCTGGGCAACGGACCGCCTCCGACTTTGTTATAGAAAGTAAACGTCGAGCCAAAGGCCAGCGGTTTCGTCCAATCTGCCCGAGGGCCATCGACGAGGGCTCAGCCGGCGATGGCCCATTGTCGGCTGTCTGAGGTCTGTGGAATGGCCGAAACCATCACATCGTGGTGTGCCGGAGCATGGCTGAGAACCGGCGAAAGGTTCTGCGGCCGAAGTCCGCGGCTTTCGGGAGGTCGAAAGGTCTGCCTGTGGGGAATTCAGAAGAGCAGTCGATGGCCTAAAGGGAGGAGGAGGCCGATGTCTTCGACGGTCTCTCTCTCTCTCGCTCCCCATGAAAACCAATCGCTCCCCGTCCCGCCCCACAGCGTTCGCGGCCACAGAAGACCCTGGTGGGCTCTGGTGTCAGGCGATCGGAATTCGATACTCGGTTTGTGTGTTTCGGCGGGGCGGCGTGGGCCGTGGAACTGGGTCGGGTCGGGTCTGCTCCGGTTCGACTCGGTCTGCGGCCCAACCCCAGCTCCGTCGCCATCCGCCATCCGTCGGCCGTGATGATCTACTTTGACTCGTTCTCTGTTTTCAATGTCACAAACACTCGCATGTGTCGAGTTCGTCCTTCGCGGCTTGGGGTTCTCGGCAGCGGCACCAACAACAACAGCAACAACTCCAGTCGAGGTGTTGCAGATCGCGTTGGTGATGGAAATGGAAATGGAAATCCTATTGATCTGTGGTCGCCGGCTGCACGCAGCATGAGATCGCTTGCATTTGCACAGCATTTTTTTTCATTTGAATTTGTTTCTTCCATTGACTCTTGTCATTTGCTCGCCGATTAATTCAGATTCCTCCGATTGTTGGCGGCTGCCGATGTGGCTGCGTTGTTCGCGCCCGACGGCAATGGACGTGTGTTGAACTTGGCTCCAGCGACTCGAGCGACTTCAATAGCTCCATTGGCTCCATCGGTGGCGGCCAGATCGGGGTCTTGGACGTGACATTGCACCTTGAAACTGCGACTCGATGTCACGAGGTTCTGATGCGAACATCGTGATGTCGATCAGCAGCGAGAACGGGCTCGATTCGCCATGCTTGTCGTTGTCGTAGCCGCAGGAGGGCGAGCAGGAGGGGAGGGTGGCGGCTGGTGATTTGTGGGGGTCCCACCCAGAACCGATTTAAGGTGTTCCTCGCTCCACACACGCCTCGACTCATGAGTCAATTAAGGCTAATGCGACGACGGTCGGCCGAACGCAGGAGGAGGCCGCAGGAACCTCCTCCCAAAGGGTACTGGAACGAGCAGACTCCACCGCCCGCGCCCCCCACCCAACGATCGATCACGTTTTCGCTGAAAACACTAAACAAAGTGAAGGAGCAGAGACCGCAGAGATAAATCGAATTGCAATTAATTAATTTCTCTCGCGAAGCATGTAATTAAATGCAATTTCAACTCGGCACCATTTCAACTTCAACACGTTTTGCAATTCAATTCAAGACAATTCAATTCCATTCAATTCCCCTCGAATTGAGTGGAATTGAATTGTTGTTGTGGTTGTTGTGGTTGTCGCTCAATTGGTGCGGTTCAATTGGTGCTAGTGTTGTTGTTGTTGTTGTTGCCATTGATATGCCCGACTGCGATCTTTTGCAACGAGAATCGACGAGCGCAAACAACAACAACAACAAAACCCAAACACAACAACCATAACAGCAAATACGACGCAGTTGCTCCCGTCAAATTCGCAAATAGTTCGATTGGAAAACATTTCGATTTCCTGCGTTGCGTTCGAAGTGAGCTCGATCGAGACTGCTGATGAGGTCTTCTGATGAGGCCCAGACCCAGAGCGTCGCCCCCATCACCCTCACTCCCACCATCGGCCCGCCCCCCTCCGCGCTGGCCTTGCCGGTCCGAAGACAATGGCGACCGCGTTCTCTGCTCCCGCCTGAGAGACTCCGCCGTCCAGGGCCACGGCCAAGGTCGCCGGCCTGGTCTCGCAGGCCTCCGCAGACATTTGCATAAAATGCCTTCCACTCCCACCGGAAGTGGCCGAGCCATTGTTTTTGCTCTTTTTCTCTTTCCTGAAGTCCGCCGTTGCCACGAGTCTGGCGAGATCTTTACAAAAAATTCAATTTTACACGATCTGCTGCTTTCAAATGTCGATCAAACGTGGGTTTTTGTAGGTCGCTTTTGGCACGTCTCTAATTGGATCCCGATCGCAGAGACTGAGGAGGAGGCGGCGCAGGTGGGGCTCGTCTTCTTCTTCTTGAAGACCTTGAACCCCAATCCGAAACCAGGTGTTCTGTGGTGAAGATGATAATTTACTTCTTAATTATAAAATCACCACCTCCAATTAGAAGACCATATTAGGAGCTATATCTATGGCTTTATATGGCATTAATTGGATGTTTAATTGGAGTTTTCATTGAATGTTTATTTCTATGTTCAATTCTATATCTATTTGAATGTTTAATTGAATGTTTAATTTATTGTTTCTTCCAATGTTTAAATTGAAAATTATTTTAATTTTCATAATTTATGCTTTAGAAGTACCTTTATAATAATGTTTGAAACAATTTAAATAAATGTTTAAAAGAATGTTGAAAAGAATTTACAAATAATGTTTAAAATAACTTTTAAAAAATATCTAGACGAATGTGTAAAAGATGTTAGAAGATTGTAAAATGATGTTTATAATGAGTGTTTTAAAGAATGTTTAGAAAAATGTTGCAAAAAATGCTCACAAGACTTCTTAGAAGGTTTTAAATACCTTTAACAGCACTTACAAAAGAACCCTTAGAAGAATGTATAACACAATGGTTAATAGTCGGTTTAGAGGAATGCTTTAAAGAATTTTTAGAAGAACGTTTAATGGAGAACATTTAATGGCATGTTTAAATAAATTCGCGTTTGGAAGAAGGTATAGAAACATTATGATCTCAGCAAGTAACTAGTAATTACTACGTAGAATTCTCGGAGTCTGGACAGAAATCCCCTGACAGTCGGCCGACTGTCCTTGCCGTCCTCAGTCTCCTCCTCATCCCCTTCCCTTCGCCCCAACCCCGGCCCCAACGACAATTGTCTCGCAGACACCCCAATTATGATTTATTTGCCAAATTAATTCTCGTTTAGTCGGCGACAAACGGTTTAAGAAATATGTCTGTAATTTAAATTTAAATGTGTGTCACACCGCACCAAAGTGTCTCGAGAGACGACGGACAGACAACGATTAACGTTCAATTAACCGATCGCAAACGAGGTAATTAGCGGCTTATGGCCACGTTTATGGGATGTCATTACGGGCCACGTCCTCCGGCCCTCCGCGACGTGGGTGCGGAGGAGAGGCAGAGGGGGCTGAGTGAGGAGGAGGAGGTGAAGAAGGCGATGGCGCAGGTGATTAAATCGCCGCCGCCGACGACCATTGTCTCTAATGATGTCGTCGTTGTCTTCGTCGTTATTTTTATTGTTGTTGTTGTCGTCGTTGTCGCTGTCTTTGCCCTGGCTGTTTGTTTTCGGCGCCTTGATGGATGCCACCGATCGGCAGAGGTTGTCGTTGTGGCCGACGCAAGTGCAATTAACAACAATTACAGTGACATCGGCAAGTGGACTCGCTGACAGTGTTATTGATATCGATCGCAGTCGCTGGAGCTGCTGCTGTCGATGGACCATCGAGGTCTCGGTCGAAGACTCCAGGCACCGGCCAAATGGAAGTCGAACCGATTGGAGTCGAAGTGTTTTGGGTCAAACGTCAAATGGATCACTTTTGTGTTTACTTTTGCGTTGTCACTGATGTGGTTGGGCTTGGGGTTGATGTCGTTGTTGTCGTGGTTTTTGTTGATGTGGTTTTTGTTGTTGTTGCTGTAGCTGCCTGTTCCATTGTGGCGAATTATGCAAACCACGTCGTGGTGCAAGAATAATGATGGCTCCCTTGACAAATTATTGCTATTACGCTGTTAAAGCGAGCGTGCGCGCGACGATATTTTTCCAAACCGTCGCATTGTCTCGACGGTTGTCCCTCTTTCGCACACTCGCTCTCGCTCTCCCCCTCTCTCCGCCTGTGTGGGCTTAGGCCTAGTGGCTGACAATCAACCGACAGACAGTCAACCAGACAGAGAGAAGGAGGCCAAGTGGAGTCGAGGCTCGGCAGAAACATCGCGATTTCGCTTCCCCTGCCGCCAGCCCGCGCAGACGCGCACGCACTCGGCCCGGCAACGTCGCCACAACTTCCAAACGACGGGCGACCGACGACGACACATTTGTCTGACAGCCGGAAACAGCTCGTAAACGCCGAGCCTGGCCGGACCAGGGCTTAAATCGAGACCGGGCTGGAGTCGCGGCGCACCCGAGTCGCCGGCAGCCGTCGGTTCGAAGATCATCTCGCTGATGGCTTTTGCTGGCTACTGTGAGTTATTTCTACACGTCGTCTGGCAATCGATCATCATGTCGAAGGGAGCAGGTTGGGGTTTCTGAGGGGTCCGAGTCCTTCGTTGAGCGGTTCCTTGGCGATCTCATCGGACCCCGTCGTGACCCCAGCCCCAGCCCCAGCTTGGCTCGCCCCCACCTCCCATCGCAGCCACATAAGAGTCGCGATCGAGGTCAGATCGAACGGTTGTCGCTGCAGATGTCGGTTATAACAACAACAACAATCACAGAAAACAACCACAGCGACAACTGCAAGCGCCACAAACTAAATGACAGCGGCGATGATATCGGGGCGAATACATATGTATCGGCGGTTTACATAAAAACCGTCGCCTCCCAGCGATCGAACAAACGATGGATCGATCGATCGAGCGACCGACCGGCAGCCGTCGACGGGAGGTGGAACCGCCGAAAAATCACCGAGACCACAGCATTAAATCCACAAACGGACGGCCAGACGGACGCGCGATAGACAGGTGGAGAAAGAGACTTGTCGAGAGGGACAGAGTGAGGAAGAAGGTGGGGAAGAGAGTGAAGCAGGGAGTGAGGAAGAGAAAGAGTGATGGAGAAGGCGTTGCAATAAATCAAAGCGACCTGAGCGAGCGCCGATCGCGGCGTCGTCGTCGTCGTCGTCGTCTTCGTCTGCGGACATGTGTTGCCGATGACAGCTGCGACCGCCGGCTTCAGGGCTCCCCACAGACGGACGGACGGACGGACGGACGACAGTCGGAGGGACTGACGTTCGACTCACGAGGCGGCGGGTATCTCGGAAATGTATCGCGAACTCGGCGAGCAACGAATTCGATTGTGTTTGGTTTGCTTTTGTTTTGTTTTCCATTTCGCTTGGTTTTGTTTTGTTTTAAATTTGCTTTGTTTTAAATTTGTTTTGTTTTCAATTTTGTTTTGTTTCAATTTCGATTGGTTTCGTTTGCTTTGGTTTCGTTTTGTTTTGTTCGACGTTCCCCGTGGTCGATGGACGGCGATTAATATTGGAGGCCCGGAGCAACAACAACAACAGCAACAGCAACAGCAGCAAGTGCCGGCGGCAATTGGAGCTGGTGCCACCAACTACTACAACAATGACAACAACAACGATACCAACTTCATTCGCCTTACGCCTTACGAAAATGTTGCACGCAAAAATTTTAATTACTGCAACACCTTGGCTAATAGCAATAACAACAACAACAACAACGAACAACAGCAACGATAACAACAAAAGCCACGATAACAACAACAATGTGGTAACAACAACAGCAACAACAACAACAAAACACCACTAGCTAACAAGCCACAAGCAAATAATGAAGTCTTGCTAATCATACTCAAATCGCATCGTATCGTAATCGCATAAAGAGCTGCTGCCTGCGCTCGTTCATTTCATTATTGTGGTGGTGGTTGTTGTTGTATTTGTTTTTGTTCTTGTTGTTGTGTCTTGTTGTACCCCCCTGCTCGCCGTTGTGGCCCACGTGTTTGTTGTCTTTTTCACAACCCGACTCGCGCCTTCTGAACGAACGCCTCCGACGTCCCATCGAAGCTCGAAGTCGTCGTCGTGGTCGTCGTGATCACCATCGTCATCGTCATCATCATCGCCACGATCATCATCAGGTTCGTCGTCGGCGTTGCACGTCTTCGCACGATCTGGCTCCACTGTAGCCGTAGGTCCATAAAGCCAAGCCAGTGAACGGATTCTTATAGACTTATGGATAGAGTTCAATCTGTTCGATATGGAAACGATCGGACAATGTAGCCCAAGTGGAGAATGTTCGCTATTGAACGGAGCAGAGGCCAGTTGAAGCTCTCTGGAGACCAGTAAATATGGCAGGACTCTGGGAAAAAACCCAATATTTATATCCGAAATGATATGGATTTGCATCCCCGATTGAAGCCCAGTAATTCAACACAATTCCAGAGAAAAATCCCATAAACTATATCCAAATTAAATTCCCGATTGGGGTCCTCAGAGGCTCCTCACATGAAGTGTTCACCTTAGAGCCAGACCCACCTCACCACAGCCAACCATCAGCACCAGCACCAGGTGGACGGAGCCGCGACCACCGACTACCTGGGGCCTAATTAGGCCCGAAGCTCACGCTGCTCGCGATGCTGTACGCGATCAGCAACTAAATCCACTAGAATGGGTTCTAAAAAAGATTAACTAGCGTGTTTCTATTAATTGTTGCCGCATTTCGACCGCCAGCAGCCATCAATCATCGTGCATTTATTTGCAATGCTCTCGCAGCGACTGGGAAAATGGAAAAATGGAAAAATGGACAAGCGGACAAATGGAAATGGAAATAAAAATCAAATTGGAATGGCATGGATCGCCAGCTCATGGCAATAACTCAGAAACTGAACGTGTTACGATTCCCAGGGTTCGCGAGCACGCTTTGCTTTACTCCACTTCAGTTCGGTTCGCTTTGCCTTGCTTTGCTTTGGTTGAACTTGAAAACCAACCATTCGAATGCGGCGTTCGAGAGTCGAGGAGGTGGCGGGACGTGGGGCGGCGAAGGGGCGGCAAACGAGACGAGACGCACCCACCACCGATCTGCATTCACTGGCCATACGTTTGTTTTTTCTGATTAATTTCTGCCTCTCATTGATTTTCAATGAAGCCGGCGACTTTGAATTTCTACTATTTACTTTTTCGTATCGCTTCGATTCGTTCTTTTTGCAGCCGTTGTTGCTGTCGTCATTGTTGTGTTGCCGTCGTTCTTGTTGCTTGAGCGCAGCCGAAGCCAAATTAAATGGGTTCATTGATTTCAGTTGACGTCCCGCGACAAACGACGCTCGCCGACGATGTGGGAAAATCTCGGCCGGAGGTCGAATTTCCATCCACCGGGCATTGAGGAGGAACCGCGGGCCATTTGTTTGCCAGACAGATCGGAGGCCATTTGCATGCCGGACAGATGTCGCTCGGCATCCGACGTCCGACAAGCCAAGGAGGTTCCGACTGTCGCCTCCCTCAGACCGATGCCAACGACGACGTCGACGCCGCCTCTCCATCTTCGCGCTTCAAGGCGATTTGATGCGATCCTGCGGCTGCGGCGAAGAATTCGCGACCCACCCTCGAAGTCTCGAAAATTAGTCAGTCGCCGGCGATCGGGTCGAAATTTACTGCCATCGTGCAAGAGCTCGACTGGACGGACGGGCGATGGGGAGACAGACACAGACACACCAATGGACGGACGGACGGACCGCGGAGAAGCCGGCAAACGGCTCTTCGGCAGCCTCGCTGGGGATTCGACGAAAACGCGGCCGAGTGCAAGATTTGTGCGAAACCCTCACCCATTAACTTGGCCCGCACGGCGGCCATTTGCCCCGGTCGTGTATCGGTTCGGGCGTGTGTTGGCTGCGAGCCTGGCCCGATGCGGCAGAAACAAGGGAAAATTTCAATTAGCCGCCGATTAGAGCCAGTGGGTTTCGGTCCGTGGCGAGGCGATCGAAGAGGCCGCTTGGACAGCGGGCAGATGGACGGAGGACGGGCAGGGGCGGACAGACAGAGACACAAGCAGACAGACGGACGGACGGACGGACCAACGGACGACAATTAGTGCTGTGGAGAGAGAGCCAGAAACAGCGACAGGGACCGCCCGATGCGGAGGTTCGGATAAATAGTCGAGCCAGTTGATTCGATTGAAACCACAACAACAGCAGTAACAGCAAATTCAAATTGGCCGCAACCAAACACAACAAAGTGCAAACGCAACCCGTGCATTTTGGGCCATTAAAAGGCGGCCATCGCCTCCCTCTCGCACCTGAACTCCTTCGCTCTGCCTCGCTCTCTTCCTCGCGCTCTGCAACAAAGAGTTTTTCCACCAGCATTGCTCGAAAAATTTCCTTTCTAACTTTATTGCCAGTCGGTGATTTTCCTTTATTTTGATTTCGTTGTTTATTTTTCAATTCATTTTTTGATTTTTATTTTTTAATCTATTTTTTTTTTTTGGTTTTTGAATTAGCTTTTTGTTTCGATTTGGTTTCGATTTGGGTTTCGTTGGTTCGGCTTCGTATTTTTTCCGCAATTTTGATTGTGTTAACAAAACAATCGGCGAAAATAATTAGAGCGTTTCTGGCCGTTATTGTTGCTGGCCAGCAGTATGGCCGTAATGTGCGGCGGAAAATGTTAGCGAATAATTTGCAATGGCCAAATAAACTCCGTGGAATTTTACTACTTACTGCCTTCAATCGAGGGCCGACGTGGCTTAATTTGGGGAGCGTTTATTTATTGAACGCTTATGTCAGACCGACCGTGGCAAATCGTCCTGCCCAGGGACGGTGATGGAGAGAAATTAATTTGGGGAAAGAGGTGATAATTAGTAGAAGTGAGAATTGATGTAAGTGCTTTTGGTCGGAGTCATTTTTGGTGGAAACCAGTGAAGGAGAGAGTGATATTAGAAATATTGTATAATGTTGTGATGTTACGAACATCAGCGTGGCACCAAGAGTTGATTCCAAACCACTCCAATCCATTGCGACGGGTTGATTTATAATTATTTATATTTAATGCGTCGGCGTGGTGAGCCAGCCAATGGGTGGTATTAGGCAGGAATTAATGCCATCGTCGTAAGTGATCATGTAATGAACGTAGGAATGGTGCGAGCCGAATGAGTCCAATCGGGGCGCCGTGCAAATCCCCAGTCCCTCCACTGTGCGTTAATTGAACCCAAGCCAAGCCAAGCCAATCAAAACCCTGTCAAGAACCCCCACCCCTCCTCGGATCCCACAAAAGCACCTCGCGATCACGACCACGATTACGCAAGCCAACTTTCTTCGGTTGACTCCGTCGAGCTTCCTCAGCCCTCAGGCCTCACATTTACGACAATTTCCCGATATGCTTGAGGAAGTTCTACGAAAGCGTGGCCCATTAATTCACGGAAATGCTCGAAATTCATGCAAATTCGAGCCGTTGCTGACAAATCTGCAGTCGACAGCTCCGGAGCCGACAACCAAAGGTGGGACCCCGCTCGCATGAGGCGAGCGGGGTCGATTTGGATCGAGTCGATCGCGTTGTGAAACCGCCGACTGGAACCCAACGGGATCGCGATGGGGGAGTAGGGCGAGGGGTCAGAGGTGCCGTGATCAAAATTAAACGTAGGCCGGAACAAGAGCCCTATAATTAATTTGTCAGAATCCCTCGACACACAAACAACCACACACAGACTAAGCCGCAGTCTCCAGAGCCACATGAGGCGGCTGCGCCCGAGCCTGGGGCAGGGTGTGGGCCAAATCATGGGCTTCTCTGGCGGGTTCCCAGCGAGCCCGATCGAGGTGTTCGATGCGATCTTGTTCGAAGGAAATTGAACACGGCTTTCGATCCGGACGGACGGGCCGCAGGACGGCCACAGCACGGTTGGTGTTCGGCAGAACCAGAGGGGGTCGGTCGGTCGGGGAGCCTCGAGCGTTGCCACATTGCCGCACTGTTGCAATATGATCCGCGTCATTCGGTGCTCGCTGTTGTTGTTGCTCCCTAAGTGGTTTCGCCTGCAAGAATTTTCGACCCGAAAACATTGTTTGCTGTCTTATTTTTTCGGGTTTGTGTTGGGTTTATTGGTAATTTAATTTTCGTTTTTTATTTTGATTTTTTTTTTTTGTTTTTTTTTTGTTTTGTGTTTTGGCACTTGCTCGCATTCTTTCGAGTGCAGTGAACCAGAATTGGCGCTCAAGTGGCCCGTAAGCAAGTGCCAGAAACCATTGGCACGAACGAATCCTCGAATTTATCGCTCCACTCGACGACCTCCCATTGTGCAGTCGCCCATGCTGAGCCTGGACTTCCACAAATCCAAAGGAAAGAAATTTTAGTCTGGACCCGAGCAAGTTTCATGGATTTTCCAAGAAAAATCCTACTTGTTTTTGTGCATTGTTGTACCTTTAACATTTTGTATTATGAAATTTCAATTATGGAATTGTGATCTTGGAAGTAGAATCATGGAATTAGAGCTATTAAATTTGAATTATGGAATTCGAATTATTACATTTCAATTATATAATTTTTATTATTGAATTTTATTATGGCACATTTTCATGGATTATGGATTATTTCATGGGCATTTTTTCATGCAATTGTTTTGTATTCATCTTTTTATCCAGCCACCCACAACACCGCCGCCGTATTTCGCAATCGCCGTCGTCATCGTCGTCGTCTCCTCCTCCTCTTCCTCACCCTCGACCGAGACTTCGAAGATCGCGCATTCCGTTCTCAATGATGATTTCCCTTTTACGTCGGACGGAACCGCGGGACCTCGTTCTGTTCGAGTGGCGAGCGATGTGCGCCGAATGATGGAAATTTTTCGAATGCAAAATAATTGCATTTAATTGAGGATTTCGCCGTCGTCGTCGCCAGCGTGTGAGGGGACGACGGCGCAATTTGTTTAATTAAACGCCCTCGTTCGGCGCTCTCGATCGGTCGGTCCGCTCCCAATTGGGGGCCAACGAGGGAGGAGGAGAGGGAGAAGGCGTTCTTATGACATTGACATTAGACTCTCGCTCGCTCGCTCGCTCGCCGCGGGGGAGGCGCGTTTTGGAGGCCCGCCAGGCGGTTCATAAATCATCGCCTCCGAGTAGGGTGTGCTGGAGGACGGCGGCGACTTCCTGGAGTCCCCACGTGGGCGCCCATTGGGGCCGTCTCCGACCGACGCCGCCGCCGCCGCTAATCAATCGAATGCCTTCGACCGTCGACGTCGAGCGGTGACGACGGACGGCGAGCGACGAACGAGCGTCGAATGATGGATGTTTTTGGCGCTTGCACTGGAAGCGTTTATGGGTTTCGGCCAGGTCTTCGCAGCCCACTGAGAGCAGGAGTCAGAGGGCGACGGCGCGGCAACCGATGGCGAGCGGCCGGAGCTCGGGACCTTGGAGGTTTCGAAATTGGAGCGCAGAAACACGAAAACGATTTCAACTTTCAACTGAAACATTTCATTTCGTCTTGAAGTCAATTTTAAAGCTAGGCTCGCAAAGTGAATGAAGTTATTAAATCAATTTGAGCAATGGAAGAAGGAACGTAGTCTTTTTGAGCTTCTTCAATATAAGAATTTAATAAAAGTATGTTTTTTTATAAAAATAAATGGTACAAATAAATGTCCTTCAAAACGAAATTAATTCATTAGCACCATATTTGTATTCAGGTCAGGCCACTCAAAGTATATGAAAAGTGCCGTTGTTTGTTTTCTTGAATACATGAATAAAATACGCATTAAAACATTGAACTTTAAAACCAATCCAAACATATATCAAGTGGAGAACTTTTCGAAACCTGCCCCAAGCACATTCAGATCCGGAACTTCGCTCCCCAGCAGAGCCCCCGACCCGATCGGCACGAACAACCACAACATCTGCTGCTCGTTCGCTCGCTCTTTTGCTACCGATGCACTCGCGTGGTTCGCATTTTCCACGATCGCGAAGCAAATTGGCCACAATTTTGATAAATGACTTAATTGCCGTCTGTAGCACGGAGCTCTTCACACCACCGTGCGCCGCCCAGGGGCGTGGTGGCTGAGCGAGAGAAGAGTGAGACGAGACGAAACCGAACAAAGGAACAGAAGTCTGGCCGAATTTGCCAGCCACGGGTTTCGTTCTTTTGTCGCACTTTTTTCGTTCTTCTGTTATTTTCTTGTTGTTCTTTTGTCGTTCTTTGGTTCTTCTATCCTTCATCTATCGTTGTTTGATGATTTTTTGGTTGTTCTTCTCTCGTTCTTGTCGTTGTTCTTGTGGATGTTGGAGGTTTCAACAAATTGAAATATAATATGAATTAGAGGGTTTTCGTTTTCGCTTTCGTTGTTGTTGATTGTTGTTGGTTCGGCACAAGGTCGCGCTTCTGGGCCGCGAGAATCCAACTTTGCGAATAGATCTGCGTGCACGTCGAGCGTTTCGTTCTCGAGTCGAGCGCGCACTCGGTAATTCGGCGGACCGCGGCAATTTGTTCGCCGCCAGAAGCCACGCCAGGCAGGCAGACGGACGGACGGACGGACAGACGGACGGTTGGAGAAACAAACAAACAATTGCTGGAGCCAACACCCCGGGCGAACCTTGGCGAGAATCCGCGCCGCCGTCGCCACCTCGGGCGAGCAACAATCATTTCTCTGCAAATGAAACATTTTAATTCGTTTCCCAATTCGCGTCAAGTAGTTATTGTTTTATTACTGTTGCTTTTGTTATTGTTCTCGTTGTTGTTGTTCTTGTTGTTGTTCGCGGCATAATCCGTGTAATTGGCCGCATTTGCGCAACGGCCAGAAACGCCCTTTTGGTCGTTCGTTGGTTCGTGTTGCAAATTCAAATTTTTCATAATTTCTACTTCGATTACATTCGACCTTGGGATGAGTTTGGCCACGGACTTCGAGTCCACTCGCGTCTGCATTCGTCTGATTGGGAATCGCTTTGTCTCTGTGCTTGCCTATTTTTCGCCTTTTCACTGCAGTTAATGACTCGAGCCAGGGGCGCGGGCCACGAAGGAGTTGCGAAAGCCTCGAAAGGAATTCGCAGGCACGGAAACTCGAGTACAGAACCCGATAAAACCGAAATTCGACATGATTAATAAAAACTGTCTACTTATCGAGAATCAAATGATCGTCGCTGGTGCTTCCAGGCAATCGTCGGATGTGTGTGTGGGGCGTGTGGGGCGTGTGGGGGGCCAGGACGGGTTTGGCTGGTTTGTCGCGAAATGTCTGCAGCGAGTGCAGAGCTCTTAATTGGCGACGACTTAACATAATTTTCTGTTTCGGCATCCGCGGACACGGGACGCGATGCGTTCGAAGTTATGAGATAATAATTAATTCTACGTAGAATCCAGGTGTTGAGTAAATTCTATTTATACGACGAGTTTGCAACTAAGTGGAGGCAAATACAAAAGACTTAAGCAACGAACTCGGCGCGGTATGAAAATGTGAAAGACTCAAGCAACGAACCCCGGTCGGCATGACCAATGAAAGACTCAGGCAACGAACTTGACGGAGGAACGAACGAAACGAAAGACTTGGGCAACGAACTACTTCAGAAGATTTCAATCAAAAATTACAAAATTCTACAGATAAATCGGGTGATCCGGAGATCGATCGCAGGGCTCGCGCTTACCTTCGGCCACGCCTGCTGAGCTCGCTGCTGGCTGCCTGGCTGCCTGGCGTCGGCGTCGGCGCGCTCCAGAAATGCCGAGATGTGGCCACCACTTGCTGCGGCTCCCAGTCCTTCGTCGCTCGGTTCGCGCGCCCCTTTCGTTGTATGCAAAAGGCAAATCACTATTTCTATTTCGTTTTCGATTTCGGCTACGATGGTTCGATTTTCACGTTTTCTCTTTTTCTGTTCGACGACGACTCAAACGGGCTGGCTGCGAACGATTTATTCACTATTTGCATCGATTCTCGTTTTGCGCCACCGCCGACCCAACCACGACAACGACAATGGCGACAAGAACAACAACAACAACAACGATAACGACAACAACAGCGCCGAAAACACTTTCTTTGTTGCTGGTGCTGCTGCTGCACGCCTCGCTCTGTGACCGATTTTCGAGCTGCAGCAGCAGCCGAAATGCAACAAAAACGACGAAAAAATGAAAAAAAAATAATAAAAAATGCAACTAAAAACAAAAACAAAACCAGGCACACGTTGCCCTCAAATGGGAAAAAGGAAGAAACGTTCGAGCAACAGACGCGGGGGAGTCGCCTCTGGATGTCGTCGTTGTTTTTGCGATTCGTTTTTTATTTTCTTTATTTTCGTTGTTGTTGTTGTTGTTGTTATTGTTGTTGTAGTTGTCGTTGTTGCTGCTGCCGCGAAACAATGCAACGGCGCGGCGCACGCGACCTGCAACTTGCGACAATCTACAAATTTGCGAGGTTCCCGTTGAGTTTCGTTGGGGCTCCGACGTGTTCGCCGTTGTTGTTGTTGCTCTTTTCGTGTTGTTGTAATTTTCCCTGATTTTTTTGTTCAGTTTTTCTTTGTTGTTGTTGTTATAGTTTTTGCTCAGTTGTGGCTGCCCAGTTAATGGCCAAACTGCTGCTCACTCAGTTGGCAGCCGTAGAAGGAATTTCCTCACATCGGCGACGACGACGGCGACGGCGACGGCGACGGCCAACGAGCCGAGGACGAGGCAGCGGGGGGCTGAGGGGGGCGTCGATGGGCTGCGTGTGCGCGAAGTCGGCGAAGTTCGTCGCAGTCGCCGCCGCCGCCGCCGCTGCCGTCGAGGATTCGCGTATCAAATGCGATTTTTGTCGCTCTTGTGGCTGTTGCTGTTTTCAAAGCCGAGCGATCTAAAACAGAACCGTTTGTTTCGGCTGATGTTGCTGGCTTTGCGACTCCTCGATTTCTTTTTATTCACTTTTATCACTCTGCAAACCGCATGCAAAACCGTGGGGAGAAAAAACCCCAGCGCCCGAGGCGAGCAGGCGATTGCGGGAAAGTGAAAGACGGAGAGAGCGGAGGGAGAGTGGCAGAGAGTGCTGGAGAGCGCGACCGAAAGAGAGCGGGTGAGAGCGAGAGCGAGAGGGAGGGCTGAAGAAAGGAGGAAGTGCAGCCGAGAAACCCACTCGACCACCACGCGGCCGCCAGCCGTCGTCAGAGCCAGGCCAGCAGTTGGTCAGCATTATGCAAGATCTCTGCCGATCCTCCGCTCACTCTGCGACGACAGACGTCGGGCTCGGCGAAAGGCTTTCAGCCGAAACGAGAACAAGACAAGGCGACAAACAATATTTTCGTTTGGATCTGCCGACAATTCTGAACCCATCCAGGAATCGAGTCAGGAAACCCGGGGCGACCCAGTTTTGAGAGGCCACGAAGACCTCGCAGGACTCCAGCTGGGCGCCGAGGCCTACGGGATGCTCCGACGAAAATTAGTCCACCGCCAACAACAACGACAAGAACAACGATGCCAACGACAGTGGCCACGGCTCGTTCACTGTAATCCTTGCGCCCGCCGCAGGATCCACGGATCGCTTTCGAACTTCAGTCACTTTCGCGGGTCTGTTGACTTTTGTTTTTTTTTTTTGTTGTTGTCAATTCTCACTCTCTACTCGATGGCCTGAGTCCTTCCTTCCTGCGCGCACCAGCGGGAGGCCAGCGAAAAGCGGAGCAATTCAGAGAGCGACCTCTGGCAAAGGGTTGTCGAATTCGGGTTTGCTGGTGGTTTCGCTCTTGTATTTGCTGTCGTTTGCGTTTGCGTATTTGTATCTGTGTTCGTGTTCGGTGCAACGGCGCGAGCTCGCGTAGAACATTGCGTCCGCGCTGACGGACAATTGTTTACTGCAGCGATAAGTCGCCGCGAGTGCGATATTAACGCCGAACCAGATCGCGACCGATCGCGGCTCCGGCCCGCCGCCGACCCAGCGCCTGCGCCCCGCATGCGCTCTCGGGCCCCACGCGCGCGCTCGCTCTCACTCGCCTTCGCCGTCGCTCGCCAGGGAAGAGCGGACCAAATGCGGAGATCGTCGCACAGACAGACACAGGGATCGAGCGAGCGAAACTGGGAGAGCGAGAGCGAGCGAAACGAGTTCACTTCGAGCTCTCCGTTACTCGCTGCAGCGGCGAGAGCAACAACAACGGCGTAACACTAACCTAACCTATGGCGAAGCTTTAAATGACGCAACGCCAGGCAGGCGCGCCGGAACTCGTTGGCGACGTCATCGTCCGCAGCGCGCCTTCGGGTTCTCTCCAAGAGAGCTCGACTGCGGCAGAGAGCGCGAGAGAGAGAGGGAGAGAACTATAGACGAAGTCCGACAAGACGCTTGGGGTGAGCGGGTTGGAGAGAAGGAGAGCGAGAGAGCGCGAAGCTTTGACAGTTGCCGAAGCCCTGGAGGCTGAAAATTGAAATATTAAAATCGTTGTTGCTGCTTTCAACTGGGCTCCTTCCCATGGCTTTGTTGTTGCGGCTGCTGTTGTTGTTGCTGCGATTTAATTGCTGCTTTATTGTTCTTAATTTTTATGCTTCTCGTTTTTATCGTTTTCCCTTTCCTACACATTTTCGGTAGTTTTTATCGTTTTCGCTATGGTAAAGCAAATCATTCCGAACAGCTGAATTTTCCACGACTTAGTAGCAGTGGCAAATGTTGTTGTCGTGGTCGTTGTTGTTGTTGTTTGCGCTTTGGCCCCTCTCTTCCGAAGCGTGTTTGTTGTTGTTGGTTTTTACCTTTTTCTTTTTTGTGTGCGAACATTTTGAAGATCATTCATGGCGAGCAACAACAACGGCAACAGCCAGAACAACAGGAACAGTAGCGAAAACAACAACAACAACGAGAGCCACGGCAAAAATGCCCACAAGGTCTCTTCCGGTGTCCGCACGCAGTGGCAACGCCGGTCACTTAGTGTAACTGATTAATGCACTCGCGTCCACGTCGCCGCTAATTAGGCGGACGCCTGTCAGCGAGAACCAGCCGGCGGGGGGCGCGAGGGGGGCGAGGGGGCGAGGCCCGACATGATTCTGGCCTAAACCTGGGCAATTAACGATCGTCTCTGGCACGGTGATGGATGGAGGGATGGATGAGCGATGCGAAGCGATGGAAACGGTTTGGAATGACAAACGCAAACCGAGCTCGAGCCTCGTCAGAACGTCTCAATCGCCGACGCGTGTGCAGCGAACCAACGACGTCTACCGGTTACCGGTTATCGGTTATCGGGGAAAGGTAACCGTTTACGGCGACTACTTCGCAATCGGCGCCTGTCGGAGCCAACCGTGTCGAATGGCAACGATTCGCAGAACATTCCGAGCCCTGGCGACACCCGACGACTGGCGAAATTCGCGACCGCCTCCGCCCGCGAGACCACATGCATGTCTGTCCGACCACCAGCCACCCCTCTCCGGTCCCTCGCTCTCCCCTCCACGCCACGCCCCGCCCACTCGACGCTCGACGAAAGGTGTTGATTCATGGCGATTGATTTCGATTTCGGCGCAGTTCCAATGGGTCCAACAGACACACGACGGACGGACGGACAGACGGACGGACGGACAGACGGATAGTCGCAGTCAGGCGATTAGATAAAATTAGATCGGAATAATTGAGCTATTGTGCCTTGCAACGGGAAACCAACCCCCAACCCCCATCCCCCACCTCCCTGCCTCCTGGTCCCACGTCCACTCAGATTATTATTTAAGCATTTGAAAATGGAGAAAATAAAAGCAAAAAGCCTTCGTCGAAGGCGCCTTTGCGCGTTGGCGTCGAATGAGCCACAACACAACAACAACGACAATAATATACGAATCAACCCGAATGCAACAACAATGTCTCATACGTACGGTCGAAGGTGTGTGTGTGTAATGCAAAACTAACGGCAAAGGCTCGGCCGGCGCACCTTCTGGCGGCGGGCGTATTAGCATGGAAAAGGAAAGTTTTTTCGATCGCGCTGCAGTGACGTTTGTCCTTGGGAGCCGAGGCAGCAGTTGCTGCCGCCGTCGTCGTCGTCGTCATCGGTTGTTGTTGCTGTGGCCGATGTCGGTATGTTAGTCGTTGTCGGTATTTTAGTTGTTGTCGGTGTCTCTGTCGTGTTGTTGTTGGTGCTGTTAGTGTGCGAACGCTAAAGTGGCAATTGTGCCGTTATGCTATGTTTTGGCGCGACTTCCGCCTGCCCACCTCGGCCGCTCCACCGCGCTCCAAAGTGCGAACGCAGCAGCGGACAGCAGCAAGCCAGAACAACAACAACAACAAAAATTAAGACAACAACAACATTATGTGGCGTGTCGAATTTAGCACTGCTCGAAGTTCTTTCGTCTTTCCCCGCGGTCCCGCCTCGAACAACAACAACGGCAATACTGTCGTCGACAACTCAGAGTTGCTTTCAACACAGCCTGATCTGAGTTAATCGAGTGCATCCGGGATCGGGTCCTTCGGCTGCGGGGTACCAACTCACGAGGACCACTCGAAGGAGCCAACAATTGCCCTTCATTCACTTCATTCACATTATTGTGTTTTAAATTTTTTTTTTTTGTTTTCTTCTAAACACGCTCCAGTTCTGACCAACCCGCGACCGGCGCCTGTTGCTCCAGTCCATGCATGAGCAATCGCTTCCATCGCTCCTTGCCTCGGGTGTCAAAACATTTTCGTGCCGTTTTCCACTGGGTGTTTGCATGCATATTTCCAGTTTGTTGGTCGAGAAATTTATTGCACGGCAACCCGCGGTGCAAGGTCACAAAATAGGCCAGTGCAGCGCCCTCTGGTTTACAGTTAGAACGACGCCAAATCGACTAAAAGGAGAAAAAAGCAAATACAACAAAGTTGAACAAAACGAAGCAAAAATACCAGCCGTTCAACAACCAATTCCGATAATACAAATAAACACACACGAATGGTACAAAAAATATACTAAAAAAATCAAACAAAATGAAGTAACATAAAATAAAACAAAAAAGGAAATAAATAAATCAGAACTGAACAGAACAGAACCCAGAGACAGCCGCGATAACGACACATGACTGGCACTAAAAAGGGAATTTACGCCAGGTTCCGCCGTCCGGGCCGCGACCGCGACCGCGCCGAGTTCAACGACAAAAACCATTCATGAGCCGCAAGTCAAAGTTGAGCGATGGCGGGTCTTGAAAACTCCCAGAAATTTATTATTTCTCGCTTTCCCCCTCCCCGCTCACTCCTCGACAGGCGCTCCCCTTGCATATGGGACCCCAATGACTTTTTCAGTTATAATAAAGGAATCTTTGTCCAAACAAGTTCTTTTCGTAGTTGTTATTAATAAGATGGCGGCTGTCAAGATATTTTTTGTTTTTATTGTTGCTGCTGCAGTGACAGTTGTTATTGTGGCGTGGTCTGGTGCAACTCGGACGTCGATTGCATTGAATGCAGGATCGATCAACGGACCGACCGACCGAATGCCTGACCGACTGAATGACTCTGATCGGAATCGAGCTTCGCTGCCTCTGGGGGCGAGCGAGTGGCCGAGGTGTGGCCCCAGGTCGCTTAACAGGACACAAGCCTTATCCGTGGACTGAGTTAACCTCACTTTTGCGCGCTGCGGTCGCAGCCGCCTCCCGGCCACGCGCAGCAGCCCAGAGGAGGCTGAACCCAGGTTCATGGCTTCGAGGCTATCATTGGATCCGTCTCGCGTCTCGTGGGCGAAAGCAATTGTTCCATGAGGGTCCCACATGAATCAAAATGCACGAAATGCACGCAGCAGCACAAAGTGGGGAGGACGAATTTCCCAGCTGCCATGTCAGTCAGCTGGAGAAAATATGCGAAGGCGTTGGAAAACTGTGCCAACGCTGCCCAGACAGCGGTCGCCAATGGGGCCGAGAAGCTCCAATGTCAGCCTCAGTTTCAGCCTCGGCATTTGGAGCACTTTTCACTTTCAACCCCACCGCCCTTCACCGCACGGCCAGTCATGTCGCTCCATCAACATCGCTGACAATCCCAACAACTACAAGAACCAGCGATAACAACTCGCAACAATGGGACTCCCACAGTTGGATCGCACGAGATCATGGCTAGAGAATCGTAGGTGAAAATGGATCATCGTCGGCTGCGAAAATCGCGGGAAATGCAATCACACACGGCATGCATGTTTATTCATTCACTAGATCCCGATGCCGCGAACGTCGTCGGAATCTCAGCGCACAGCCACCCGCAACAATGGTGGAAACTGCATCCTCCGTTCGCGGATGACGAGTGAATTTACCTGGATTCCCACTCGACAACAATACCACCGGCGGGAGATTTCACTTCAACTCTCTCTCTCTCTCTCTTTGTTGGCGAACGCTGAACTTCATTCAAATCGGATATTTAGAGTTTTAATTGAATCGCGCGCGATGACATTGAAAAATATTCGAAAACAACGGAGACGAGATCTCTCTGCACTGTGGGGCCAACTCTCCGGGTATCTACTTAACTTGAGATGGTGGTGATTACCAGTGCAATTAATAGTTTTCGGGATTCATTAACAATACTTTCACGCTATCGCTAATTAAATATGCAGCTAATTAGTTATGGGGAGCGTTTTAAGTATCGGAGAAGATAGATGAGGTCATTTACCTAACGTATTTGGAGTAGTTATCATTCCATTACATGCAAAAATAATTTTATCATTGGAATTAAGTTAACTATCGAAAAACTAACTATTAACTATCCTCGAAAAATCACAAATATTAACCAACTACTTCTCATTTGAAACGCCCGGTGCACAGGTTATTATTGAAGGCTACCCGTTACAAAAACTACAGAAACATAATCGCGCGCAATATTCTTCCGCGTGAACTGTCAAACTGACCGTGGTTCTATTTCGTTCTAACAAACACTTACTAGCTAGTATAATACACCTTTCTCTTTCTACCACGTGTCTGTAGTACCACAGGTAGAATTCAGTGTGGCCACATGAACACTTAGAATCATATATATACCAACATTCAAGGATCGAAAGGACCTTTTCTATATAAAAAATTAATTTATATTATCTGTATTAATTCCTAATTCATATCTATTTAAAATTTATTGTTCATTAAATATTTTAGAACCTAATATCGTAAATTTTTCTGTGGCAAAACTACGGGTGGCAACCTTACATAGTTCTAGCCAAACTTTCTTGTCACTTTTCTTTGACTTTGCAATCAAATAATGGCTGAAGTCGACGGCGAAGTGAGCAGAGGGAATTATTCGCGCAAAATATTTAACTTAATAACTTTGCAGAAACAACAAACTAATTCCTGATAAACATTACCAAGCGATAATTTCATCATCAACTTTGATCTACTATTAAAAAAACTAAAAAGAAATAGCTCTTCGCATCAAACTCAAAGCTAAAGAAGAAGACAATTTTTGTCGACGCAAAAAGTAAGGAAAAAAAACCATTTTACTTGTGACGAGTCGTTGAAAGTCAGCGTGTAGCGTCGTGTGGTTTATGCAAGAAATTGACAAAGAAACAAAGAACCATTAGATAGCGCAAAATTTTCATCGGGTAAAAATGAGCGTAGACGCGTATGGGCCCAGTTCCCAAACCCTGACCTTCCTGGACACGGAAGAGAATGACTTGATCGGTGCGGATACCCAGGCGTCTCAGTTTGATTTTCGAGATTTCACAATTCCATCGCAGAGTCAAACCCAAGCCTCGCAATTAGATGGATTGACAGCGGGCAGCGCAACTGGTTCTCAGGTAAGTGAACGCGACGATGTGAGGTTGGAAACACGTGTTACTCAGATTTGTTTATTGTGTTCGGTAGGCTCTTGGTCGAAAACTAGATATTCAGTCGAAACTAGGATCTATAACGAATGGTTTGGCCGATCTGCAATTCGAAGAAGAAGACGACGATGCTGTGCTGGCGGTTAAAGAGTTGCCCCAACATGCCTGCAAATATTGTGGTATTCATGATCCCGGAACTGTAGTGATGTGCAACAATTGTAAGAAATGGTTCTGCAATGGACGTGGCAGCACTTCGGGTTCGCACATTGTTAATCACTTGGTACGTGCTAAACACCGTGAAGTAACGCTACATTCGGACGGGCCTCTGGGAGAAACTGTGCTCGAGTGCTATTCGTGTGGTGTGCGAAATGTGTTTGTTTTGGGTTTCATTCCCGCAAAGGCCGACTCTGTTGTTGTACTTTTGTGTCGGTAAGTACAGAAGGGACAAACCAGCAGTAAAGCAGGAATGTTTTTTAAATTAATTTTTTATAAATGTTCATTACTATAGACAACCATGTGCTGCACAAAATTCATTGAAAGATATGAATTGGGATCAAGACCAATGGAAGCCGTTAATATCGGATCGTTCATTTCTTCCATGGTTGGTTAAGATTCCTACTGATCAGGAACAATTGAGAGCTCGCCAAATATCCGCAGCGCAAATAAACAAACTTGAGGAGCTTTGGAAGGATAATATCGAGGCCACATTTCAGGACTTGGAAAAGCCTGGCAAAGATGCCGAACCATCTCAAGTTTTACTCCGCTATGAAGATGGATATCAATATGAGAAAGTCTTTGGTCCATTGGTCGCTCTGGAAGCTGAATATGACAAAAAGTTGAAAGAATCACAGACACAAGAAGGAATCGAAGTACGCTGGGATGTTGGTCTCAATAAGAAGACGATTGCATACTTTACACTAGCCAAAACGGACTCGGATATGAAACTTATGCATGGCGATGAGCTCCGGCTACGATATGTAGGTGAATTAAGTAAGACATGGAGCGCCGTCGGACATGTTATCAAAGTTCCCGATAATTTTGGCGAAGAGATTGGTTTAGAGTTAAGGTCGTCCTTTAACGCACCAGTCAAATGCACTTCCAATTTCGCTGTCGACTTCATTTGGAAATGTACGTCTTTCAATCGAATGCGGCATGCACTGAAATTGTTTGCCATGGATAGGAATTCAATTTCAAATTATATATATTCGAAACTATTGGGACATGGACGTCATGATGGTAGCGATGAAGTTGTGTATCATGGCCCGATTCCAAAACTGTTCAGTGCACCTAATTTGCCCGACTTAAATCGTTCGCAAGTATACGCTGTCAAGCATGCAATCCAACGACCACTCAGTTTGATTCAAGGTATGAACGATGCATTTTTGTTTGTAATTGTTCTGTTGTTTTTTATTGATAACGAAATTCAATTTAAGGTCCCCCTGGTACTGGAAAAACTGTGACCTCTGCTACAATTGTTTATCAGCTTGTAAAACAACATGGTGGAACCGTCCTCGTGTGTGCCCCGAGTAATACGGCCGTTGATCAACTGACGGAAAAAATACATCTTACTAATTTGAAGGTAGTGCGTGTTTGTGCCAAATCAAGGGAAGCTATCGATAGTCCTGTTAGTTTCCTCGCACTGCACAATCAGATTCGTAACATGGATACAAATGTGGAGTTGAAGAAATTACAGCAATTGAAGGACGAAACTGGAGAACTCAGTTCGGCTGATGAAAAACGTTATCGTGTGTTGAAGCGTGCTGCGGAGCACCAGATGCTCGAAGCAGCCGACGTTATATGTTGTACATGTGTGGGAGCAGGTGATGCACGCTTGGTTCGCATTAAATTTACATCGATCTTGATTGATGAGTCGATGCAGTCCACTGAACCAGAATGTATGGTACCTGTAGTGTTGGGAGCCAAACAATTGATACTTGTGGGTGATCATTGCCAACTGGGTCCCGTAGTGATGTGTAAGAAGGCAGCTCGGGCTGGTTTGTCACAGAGTCTTTTTGAACGATTGGTTGTGTTGGGAATTCGACCCTTTCGCCTGGAGGTTCAATATCGTATGCATCCAGAACTATCGCAGTTCCCTTCGAACTTCTTTTACGAGGGTTCGCTGCAAAATGGCGTTTGCGCGGAAGACAGGAAGTTGAAAATAGATTTTCCCTGGCCGCAACCCGATCGTCCAATGTTCTTCCTGGTTACACAGGGCCAGGAAGAAATCGCTGGCTCTGGAACTTCGTATTTGAACCGTACCGAAGCTGCAAATGTGGAAAAAATAACCACACGATTTCTTAAAGCTGGTGTCAAACCTGAACAAATTGGCATCATTACTCCATACGAGGGTCAGCGTGCGTATCTGGTGCAATACATGCAATACCAAGGCAGCTTACATTCAAAGTTATACCAGGAAATCGAAATAGCCAGTGTGGATGCTTTCCAAGGCAGAGAAAAGGATATTATCATTATGTCTTGTGTCCGTTCAAACGAACGTCAAGGTAATAGTATTTAATTAATATTCGTGTCATATAATATCTGTGTCGTTGTTTGTTTTAGGCATTGGCTTTTTGAATGATCCCAGACGTTTAAACGTCGCTTTGACACGTTCCAAATACGGCACCATTATTGTTGGCAACCCCAAGGTGTTATCCAAGCAACCTCTCTGGAACCACTTACTGAATTTCTATAAAGACCGCAAAGTGCTGGTCGAAGGGTCACTCAACAATCTCAAAGAATCATTGATACAGTTCCAGAAACCAAAAAAGATTGTTAACACCATGAACATAGGTGCTCACTTCATGTCCAATATGGTGGTTGATGGCAAGGAAGCCATAACTCCAGGCTCTATTTATGACAGGTCAGGCAATTTGGGTTTCAACTCCAACGCCGGAAACTATAATGCACCTTTTGCGAACAATTCCGGCTTTGGATTCGGTTCGGGTAATAATAGTGGTGGAATGGGTGCATTAGGTTACGGAAACTCCAACCATGGTCTTATGCAAACTTCACAAAATTACAACAACTTTATGAGCGGCTATGGACAGGGACAGGGGCAGGGACAATCGCATCTTGTAGGTCCAATGCAACAATATGGGGGAATGGGAACTGCTGGGAGTGGAAATCATCAGTGGAACCATCATGATACTATCAGTTATATTTCTACTGAACGTGCACAGGCTGCCATGAATAATATGCCAGTTCCGGTGGGAATGTTCATGAACATGAGCAACATTCCACCTCGTTTCTATAATCAACATCAACAGGCCATACAAGCGGCAGCCAAGCAGGGACGGCGCGTTGTTGGCGGAGGCAGTGCGGATCTGCAAAGTAGTAGTGGAAGTAAGGGTGGATTCGGAGCTCCTGGATCTGGGAAGATTCAAAACAAACTGCGCAGCAATATTATTTCTGGAAGTAGTGCCGTGGGGTCGGAGTTAAATTCGCAGGCAAATGCACCTCCTCTCACCCAACGAAATATGTCACAAAATATGAGTCAACCTGGCGGTTTTGCATTGTCGCAACAGCCTGAACTTTCGCAGGACTTTGGACAAATTTCACAAATGGACGGTATTCTCTCACAAGACGTATCGTCTTTTACAGCGGTGAGTTTAACAACGAAATTTATCATTTGCTAAAATATCCAACTAATCATAAACCATTTTCTCTCACAGGGAGGTAATAACAGCGATCGCCTTAATTTAGGTTTGAATAGTCAGAGTCAATTCTCGCAACCCTATTGATACAATGGCTGATTTCCATATTATAAAAAATACTAAACAAACAAATTCTATAAAAATAAACTGGACCGCGCTCACACACTTTTCCTGCAGAGGCAGATGTCACAGACAAAATAAACGGAGTGATTGGAGTTTTCATTCCAAAACGGAGAATTCCATATCGATCATACAAGAGTAGTCTGATGCAATTTGCGGAACGTGTGCCCAACGCGACAAAACTTAGGAAATGATCACGAAGACAACTATGAACGGATAAAAATCAAATGTTGGAAGGAGGCAGAGAACAAATAAACAAAACAAAAAAAAAAAAAAAACGGTAACACTTGCGTGTTAAGGAACTTCTTAGGGGAGTACAAAACGAACTCATGTACCACAACATAAAAACAGCAATGGGAAAGAAACAAAATCACGATGGAGCCAACAACAATTATGTTGCATACATCTAGGAGGCACGACCTGTCGTCTGCGCTCAGCATGTGCCCACTTCCAGATTTTAAGGACTCAAAAATCACTCGGAGGTTAAGAAATGATTGGGTAGCATCAGAAGCTGGAGCCCCAGCTCTATGAAGAACGCAAACCAAGTATAATTGAATTGGGCACTTATGAGGATCTTGGCAGAGTTGCCACAACCAGACATGCTGACAAATGCTGAACGCATAGTAGTCTTTTTTTCGTTATTTATATCAAGTATAATAAAAGCCCAGGACAACATACTAATATATAAATGTCGTAATAGTCGACTCAAAGTCGAGTTAATATTGCTTTTATTGTGCATAATTTGTATTGATCGAAATACTTGGATTTAAAAAATACTTACTGCCAAAGGCCGTTTCTTTTTCAAAATTCAAATGAAGCAAAACGTTTTTTTGAAAATGACATTGTGATGATGTGAAAATTTGGAATGTTTTTGCCAAGTTGTGAGCATTATACATATATTGTTTGTTGGAATCTACTAATTTCTATAAAGCAGAAAGGGGAATTTATAATTGTTTGTTTTTTATTTTAATGGAATACTGAACATTTAAACTGAGTGTAGAGTAACATTATGTTCATTAACTACGAGGAATCAACTGAATATCAGTTATAGACAGGAAACAACAAAAAGGTCTGTTCTCTTCTTACATGTTTTAAAAACAAAAATGCAAAAACCGCAATAAAATACACTTTTATGCAGATTAATATTGACGTTTCATTCAGTGGGTTCATCAAGATCACTATTGTTTTTTTACAATCCACATGAGTATGTTTGAAAATGGGGACGGTTAAGATGCCCTTATCTTGGCATCTAAAATATCAATGTCATTTGTATTCATTAACATTTTTTGAGATCGGAATTAAAGTAACTCAAACGAATTGCTTAAGTTGGAAAATGTTTTTTTTTTCTATAATTGCTCGATTTGACCTCATGTTAGTTAATAATCGGGAAAATCCTTAACTTAGCTATGTGTACAACACCATGGGCCTAAATAGAACGATGTAAAAATGATCTTTCATCTCGCTCCTAAATATCAATTTTTCAAGGCTTGTATTACTTACCATTTTATACAATTTTTAAAAAAAGAAATAAATTATATTTGTTTTTCTGCTGGAATGCTGCTTTTATTCGTTTTACAACATTTAAGTTTTACATCATGTTGTTGTGCATGTTTTTATTCTTTGAGCATTTTCCATTTTTGAGAGATTATTTATTTAGTACATTTCCTCTCATCTTTTAATTATTTTTTTGTTTTTTAGTTTTTATTTGTGCATTCACAATAGTTTCTGTTAGAAATGTAATGCCAACAAATTATGAAAAAATAAAGATGTGCAGCAAAATAGAGATTTGATTTTGGTGAATATATATATATATACAATAATAGTAATTGGATGTAAATGCTGGAAAACCACATTCACATTCATTATTTGAAAACGTTTTATAGTTTGAAAAGTGGAAAAAAAAGTTTCCTGAACAAAGCAAAACTCTCACATACAGATTGGAATTTAAAGTTAAATTTTACCAGTATAATATAAATATAGACAAACAGTAGAGTGTATACAGTCGATAACATGTGAATTTTGTTAAGAAAAATATTTTGCAATGAGAGTGAATGCATGTGTGTTTCTTATAGAAGATTTGGAAGGAAAGTATGACAGGACATGACATTAAATTCTCCTCAAAATATGACCTGCACATCTTTTAACAATTCTTGTTTTACTTAAAATGCTTTTTATATTCTTGCATGTTTTTCTTTTTTTATATAAATAAAGACCTTCATAGAAGGTGTACATTCTCTTTAACAATTTTCTTTAATTCTAGTTTGTGTAGTTCTTTCAAGAATATGCGCTTTTTACCAACAATGCTGAATACTCTTTGAAATTTAAGTTTTTATAAAACATCAAAGCCAAGATAATTCGGGATGGGATAGTTTCAGGGTAATCAGCTTCTCAGGACTAGTTTATTGGGCTTTTTATTATAAAGCTCCAGTCAATAGGAACTGAATCTGTAAATGAGCAGCAGCATTGCTGGTATTACAATGGCTAATGGTGTTTAGTTTTTATCACTTCATGGAATTACATTTTCTTATATTTTTCATTTGAGATTTTATAAAAATATTACAACTTTCTATTATTTCTCTTAGTTGGTTTTCTTCGAATTGAATATATTTTTTTTTTGTTCAATTTCTGCATTTTCTTTTTTTTTCTTTTACAAAAATATTTAATTTGATATTTCCCTAGCATTCATCTTCAATTTAGTTATAAAATATCTATAGGAACATTTATGTATAAGAAAAAATATTTTGCACAAAATCAGCAAATATACATATTTATAAATAAATTGAAGATAAATTTACATAATTGCTACAAATATTTTTGTGTTTTTTATATTTAATACATTTTTTTATTACCTTTTATCATAATTATTTTTCAAGCAGGTATTTTGTTTTATGTATTTGTTTTTATTTGATTTGTGGCTTTTTTGTTGTTTTTAAAAATTTTATATTTTATAATTTTTTTGTTTAAATTTTTTACCTTTTTTAATGAAAAATTCAACAAAGTATATCGATAAATGTTAATATTTTGTTTTCATTTCTTGTTGTTCTCTATTCATTGTAACATTAAACGTTTATTTAATTCTGTAAAAATATGCAAAAAAAGTTTTTCGTTTTTATAATGATTTATTTTATTGCAAACTACGAATTTCAATAAGTTTGAAAAGTTAGTTTATTTTTCAAAGTCCTATAGGTATTGTGCCAAAATTGGATTTCATATCATTCCACAAATATCGCAATTTTGTTAACTGTAGACTCATATTCAAAATATTTAAATCTAAGTTAACCAAAGGGTATGATCATAGCCTCCACCAATTTACAAACAATAATTACCAGGACAATAACACAGGATAAATATCTATTTAATGCCACGTAGAAACAAATACAAAAACAACTTTACCTAACATTGAATGCAATAAAACTGTCGCGAATATGTGTAAAATAAGGAATATCGTAAATTATACAAACAGTGAATTTATTTTAATTTGTGAACTTTTTTGTGGTATGATATGATATTTTTTTCAAGAATTCCGTCTACATTAGTTCCCTAAAAAGTTCTGACACAAAAGAATTCGTGGTTACAGTTCGTATAAAAATAGCATAAGTACATTTAAAAGATTTATAGAAATGTATTCTCATTTGTATCAGTCTTTGTTAAGAGCCTTTACTGCAATACTACTACTAAACTTAAATTTACCATTTAAATATAAAATTGATATTCTTAGTAATAATAAATTTGTATGACTAGAATGACTAGTTTTTCTCTAACCTAAATTTAGTCTTCTCTACAAGTATTAACTACTATTGATACATCGTAACAAAGAAAAAATAGAGTGAGAAAGGTGGATTGACATACATACATGATTTTGAACAGCAATATGTAGAAAAATGTAGCTGACGTGATGATTATCAATACTTTCACAATGTTTATGGAACTCATTTTTAATTCTCAGGAAGCCAATGTAGTGAAATTTTTACTATTTTGACTCCCATTATTGATATTTTTATAAACAACTTCTCTTTCCAAGCGTTCATCTAATTCCTCCGGATTCGCTGGTTCACTTGGTACCGATATAGGTTCAACTTTTTTAGGGTAAATTGTATTTAGAGTTTCTTGTTCTAGAAGTTTTGAGTTTGTTGTTGACACAGAGTTCGGTACGATCGGAATGGGGGAAAATACTGAATTTAAATCCAACGTTTCATGCAAAACTCTCCATGATGTGATAAAAACTGCTTTGACACGTTCAAATGTTTCAAAATCATAAACCGACCTGGCGGTGTTAGTGAGATCAAACGGTTCTACAAAATATACAAAAATTTAGTAAGATATCGAAAAAATTCTAATTATGTACAGAGCAGGTATAAATATGATAATAGAGATTTTAATATACCTTCAATGCACAGTTCCTTCCACTGATGTATATCATTCTTCAATGACTTTGCTTGACGACATATATTGATGGGCAAGAGACCGCCAGTTCGTACCGAAATGGCAAGTTGGGTGTAACTACAATTTTTATTTCATTATTAGTTAGAATATTTAATTTGTTCGGTGAAAAATGAGAACAACTTACTCGAAACAACTATAATATTCCAAGAAGTTCAAGAACAACTCCCCAATAGTTTGCGTGTTCTTCGATTCATATGGTCCCATGCATTCATTCATATCGACATATCCAAAATCATTTGAACGCAGCTTCAAGAATATATTATTAGGACTGAGAAATAAAAACAGCAACACAAAGGCACTTACCAGTGGGAACTTTTCGGGAAACATATCATGGAGACAAGGCAATACTGGTGGACTTACGGCGTATTGCAGGAAATGTATAACCATCAAAACAAGCGAATAGCTTGATATTGTCATGTTTTTTGCATTATTTATGTTATGATATTGTGCCCATAGTTTCGTTACTAATACGAGAGGACGCAAACGCCAATCGACTGGAAGTAAAAAAAATCGTCATCCCAAAATTAATTCAAATTAAAATCAACGAAACACTTACGCTGTGAGTAACAATAGAGTAAATGAGTATTCTTAATTCCAACACAGTTATTAAAATTTAAATCCACCTCAAGCTGATGAATACGGTCGCGAAAGCGTAATATTGGAACTTTGGCCTCGATGAGATTAAAGTTTTCAAATTCACCTGAAACATGAAAAGTCCGATAAATCAAATATTGTGTGTAGATATGGTGAAATAGAGATTTTGTTTTATGAATTCAATCACTGACCTGATTTACTAAGACAATCTCGAAGTACAGTTAGGTTGAATAAAGCCTCCATACGAGGATCAATGCTGGAAGAGCTGCGTGAAACCAAACACATATCTACATCAGAGGTATCAGCACCGAATCCCGAAATAGTCGAACCCACAAGGTATAACCCATACCGAGGGTAAGCATTCTAAAATTTTGTTTTTGTTAAGATATGCTATTTTTATGGTAGTGAATATATTTACTTTTATGATGATATATAGATACCGCCAGAGACGCATTTTCTGTTTGAATGTCTCCTCGGTTTGCTGATAGCTGATGAATTTATTCCAAATATTTTGCGAGAGCATGTCGAATCTGGAATTGTTTAGCAATGTGCTGGGTGCTTCCTTCGCCTCTATGAGGTGTGCTCGTGCTAGAAAACGATCTGGAGGCGTATGTGAAAAGAAATCGTGAGCTGAAGAAGTGGAGGACGAGCGAAGGTGTTGCGAGCTGCCATATAATAGATTGTGTTGCTGAAATGGATTTGACATTGGTTGGTGATGTTGTTGACTGCGTCCACGCACACGAAGTGTTCCGGAGTTCGTCATTTGTGTATTTCGTTGCAGCGTCGATGTGGATGAAGATAATTGACTAATTTAGAAAAGGATTTTCACCAACAATAAAAAGAGCAATCACTAGAGCACACTAACCTTCGTTTCAACTGGTTCCCTTGCAGTCGCTGTTCTGTAGATAGAGTGGACATTGTCTGCTGTTGGTGTTCATCGCGCTCACCTCCCAAACGGGGAGACAACGATGCTGTTGACGAGGCACAAGACGGGACTGATAACATATTAGATGCCGAATAGAGAAAATTTGTATGTTGTAGACTATTCGGTGAAGGACTCCAGTAGCCACTGCTGACCGCGGGAACAGAAGCAGCAACATTCATATGCTCACCGGAAGCAAAGTAAAATTGTTGCGGCGATGGGGTTTGTTGAGCCGGATATTGTGTATGGGGTAGGTGCAACGGTGCGATTTCATCATCACCATAGTTTGTGGACGAAGGTAAATTGAGCAAGGATACAACACCATTACGGTAGTGCGGATGCTGCGGAGACATGTGCTGATGACTGCCGAATTGGTGTGGGAACTGTTGCTGTTGTGGCTGCTGCAGGGCAAACGTATACGCGAAATCGACAGGACTGTGCAATATTTTGGGTATGGGATTTTCCTGAGCAGATGATGCTGATGTAGTGGACGAGGCCGACGATGATGATGACAATGATGTTGACTTCATTTGTTTATATTTTTGCCTTTGTATTTGCTTTTGGGTCAATGTTGTGGAGTGTGTGGAAGAGGTGCCATCCGAGTCGTATTCATTGCCAGCAATGATCGAATTTGTTGTGGACGCAGCCATCGATGAAATCAATGATTCATTTGATGCGGCGACGGCGACTGCCGCAGCAGCGGCCGCAGTTGTTGAGGCCTCATCTAGTTGAGAGCAACATATAATTGTCTGCTGAGAAGGAGGTGTTGGCGAAGGAGATGGGACGCTTAATGACAGTGGAGGTAGCAGTTTTGCCTGATTATGTTGGAAATGCTGCGGTGGTTGTGAAAACTGTAGCTGTTGGTGGTATCGATTGTTCATTTGGTTAGCTTGCTGACTGAAGCTTAACAACAACGCAGGACTATCGATTTTACTGTTGAGAGGCGGTGATCGAGGACTAGAGGCACGCGATGTCGATATGCTTGTTGTTGCAGCTGACGCAACGGAAACATGTGGATCGGTGGACACGTAGGTGAGATTATAAAAATTTTGATGCTGCGGTGTAGTTGGTGTTGTCGCTCCAGAATGCTGGTGATGATACATGTGCTGGTGCTGGTGATGATTTAGCTGTAGTCTATGTAAACGCTGAGATGTGGAATGGTTTGATTTTGAGGGCAAGGTTTCAATGGCCAAATTCAAGTTAGAGGATGATTTCTGACTACTCTGTTGCTGGCGATAAAATTGGGTTCCAGAAGTCTGCGATGAGACTGATGACGCCGACGAAGCTGATGATGACGAGGACGAATTCGAACTAGAAGCATAGTTTGATTTCTTATTTTGTTGTTGATAATTATGCGACGACTGTTCTATGCAATTGTTTGAATTATTTTGATTCTGGCTATTTTGATTGTGCCGAGAGTTTTGTTGGTAAAAACCACCATTGTGATATTTGTGATACGACTGTTGGCGCTGACCTCCACCAGATGCGCCGCTGTGGCCATTGGAAATATTCCTCGAGGCATTTTCACCAACACTGTTGTAAGAAGCCTGCATCGTGGAGTAGTTATGTGGATGATGCTGCGGTTGAAATGGCTGGTAATAGTTTTGATAGCGCTGTTGACCTGAATAATGCTGCTGATTATCATAGGTGTTGCCGTTTCCGGCCGAATTGTTGTTGTTTCCGCTGCCTCCAACAAGACTGTCGGTTAGTTCTTTTTGCATGAACGATGCGATCGTCAACTGTTGGGGTTGATGATGGTGATGCTGATGCATATTGTTGTGATGTTGCTGATAGTGATGAGGTAGTTGTTGACCTCCGGAAGACACATAACGATTTTGACGTTGGCCAGATATGGAATTGGAATAGTTATACGATTGGCGTGCTGGCGACGCCGTCGTACTCTGACTACTGTATCCCGACGAACGCATGTTATTTATGTTCGTATTGACGGCTCTAATGTTGCTCCCTCCCGTCATTTGCACACCGACTGAGTGCAGAAAATCTAAAGTATATGAATTTGGTGATGTGGGTGCAGACACTGTGGCGGCCTTTGAGGAACCAATCGCCGTTCTCGACGATTCTTCCGTTGGTGATGGATTCGAACTTGTTGTCGTTGCTGTGTCCGCTACATTTGCAGTGGATTTTGAAATTGGAACCGGTGTAGACGATGTGGTGGAATTTGTTGTTGACGTGGGTGCAGCTGTAGCCAATGCCGTGGTCATTTCTGAAGTAGTTGCTGTACGCGGATATTGCTGATACCTCAATGACACTCCAGATCTACTGTCAGCAACAACAACGCCATTTAATAGCAAAATATCGCTATTTGATAACTTTAAAAACAATTGGTGTTAATGTTATATTTTTCAATTCAAGATATATATTGTACTTACTTGCTTGTCGTTGTCAACTATACCGGCAGAATTATCCACTGATTGTTGTTGCAGTTTGTTGCTCACGTCCAAGTTAAAATTGCAGCTGTGGTTGTTCTTCCAATAAGTTTTCTTTTTATTGTTGGAACTGTTGGTTATTTTGCTCTTGGAAACGAATTCCTGAAAATCGTTGCTGCTGTTACTGCACACCGACGATGAAGCCGACGAGTTAGATGGCGTTTGCTTCAATTTATTGGCTTGCAGTTTTGTGAAGTTGGTCCAACAACTGGAGCAATTGCTGTTGTTACTTTTGTTGGACTTTGAGGGTGAGGAATTGGTTGTCGCTTTGACATTTGGGGCTTGTAAAAATTGTTTTGCTGTTGCTGATGAAGTATCCTGCTGCTGCTGTAGTTGCTCTTGACAGTTTCTATGCGAAAGAGACGTGTCGTCATTGCAGTTATTGTTGTTGCTAGATATGCAATTGTTATTATTGTTGTTGTGATGCTTAGTATTCTTTGGCGATAATGTTTGCGTATCGACCACAGCGATGTGTGTTGTTGCTGATGAGATATTTTGATTTTTAACTGAGCTATTATTATTGTTGTTGTTGTTATTAGTGATATACTGTTGCTGTTGTTGTTGGTAGTATTTCTTTCGATTCAATGAACTACTCGGATTGTTATTGTAGCTGTTGTTATGATTCTTTTTCGAATTTCTGTTGTTTATGTAATTATTGTTGTTGTTACTGTGGTATTTATTTGTTGTTGTGAGATATCTAAACTTTGGCGAATTTTGTTGTTTGTTCGTGTTGTTATTATTGCAACCACTATTATTATTGCTTGGCAATTGATTAGTATTACTATTATGGTTGCTGTTTTTATGTTGTGGAGGTGCATTCTTTGCAGCGCTGGCATTTGCCGTGGCAGTGAGCGTGAGAATCTTCATTTCGCTTGCAAACATCTTTTTCTATGACCCTTAACGCTGAGTTTATCGGGTCTCACTTGACCTTATGACTAATAGAAACTAAAGCTATTCTGCTGTGCAACAGGTTTGAGTATAAAAATGCCTGAGACAGCTAACTTCCTGTTTTTATATATAACAATATAGTTATGTTTTCAATCTTAAACTAATTAAAAACTTTGTTGGGTGAATAAAACACGATCTGTGGAGGTTGTGGTATTCGGTTTCGAACTCTTGTGTTGGGTAGTGTCGCGCTTTAAAAGCCGATATACCTCTTTACCTCTATAAGACTATTATTAACTTTATTCACTCTTCCCGCCTTTTTCAACCTGGTTTTGGACGTTTCTCGTTGTTTGCGACAGATTTCACCCTCTTGTAAGCATCCTTTTTGTTTACTCTGTTGGTCCAGAAGTTATTGGCGTGTTTTATTCGAGCTCCCATTCGAGATATCAGACATTTCTGAAAACAAAAAAAAAAAACAAAAAAACAGTTCCTCAATTAATAGATTTCGATATCATCGGTAAATCCCTAAGAAAACCATAAATATTTTAAACATTGGCATCGGTAAAAAAAAGTGCGGTTAGAACCGAACGCACAGTGAAAATTAAATGGACCTTGAAATCAGAATTGCTGCAACAAAACTAGATCACAAGATTATGCTGAAGAGAGGCAATAGAAACGAGTGTGGGGGGAAACCCAAGTAAATATTATGTAAAAAGTTGAAAAGGGTAAAAAATAAACTACTGAAGGAAATAAGAGGACAAACGACGATACCGCGTATAAGCCGGCAATACAAGCGCTGGTTATCCATGTTCTGGGCCAAGGGAGTGCACAACGAAGCGGGGGTGAGCAGGAATATTTTCCGCAATAACGGGGAATCCGCGATTTATATAGAAAAGTGACAAAACCACTCTTCTCTGCTCCCACAAGTGGAATGCTAACAAAACTATTTGAGTGGAATTTTTTCCTATTAATCCAACAAAAGAAATTGATACTCACCTCGTGGTCTGGCCTTTATTTTCGTTTTTCTTTTTTCTTTATTTTCACTGGCGCGGATGCTGTTCCTGATTCCGTTTCTTGGCACGTCCTTTTGATTTTTGCTTTTTTTTTATAACATTAACTTCCGCGATATTTCGTTATAATATAGGCGAAACTCTATTTCATATAACTTACTACGAAGGAATCAGCAGTTCTATAAAATATGTTTTAATCGATGAGATTTTTTTTGGAATAGACACCAGTCTCTGTTGTATTTTACAATATTCTCATTGAAATTGCTTCATGATGTCTGCAATTAAAATAGTTATTTCCACTGAAAATTTTCAATCATTTGATTCCCGTTTTTATTATTTTATCACGATTGTGGAGTAGTCCCGATTCTCCCACTTTTTCGCACTTTCCTTATATTCGATAGCGTTGTTTTCCAACTCAGAAAGTCTGTACTTTTTTCGTATTTTTCTGCAAAATTCTTCAGCGAGTTCTTATTCTTCTTCTTCGAGTTCTATTGAGTTTCCTCCTCTTTATTCATTCTGACTTTTATCTCGCCTTCATTTGGTTTTCCGCAATTCGTCTTGTCAGTCTTCTCCGAGCTATCCTACAATATTGCCATATTATTAAAACTTTGATTTCATTTATAACCTTTTTTAACTATTTACATCACTTATCATATACTTTCTATTGAAGTTATGTGACCTTCATTAACAATTATATATATGTATATATTGAGTTTCACATGTACTGTCATGCTGTTCAACAAATATATAATTCCCTTTATGTATTTCGAAACTGCAATCCTGTTAATTTTGTTCTGACATTTCGAGATGACAGCTGATTTCATAACCTTTCAGTGCTTCGCTCCTTCGTGGTTTCATTTCATAGACAGTGCATAAAAATCTTGCAATTGTAAATATTTAATTAAAAGCGTTTAAGAAAGCAAAATGCTGTCATTACGGAGGAGCGAACAGCTGCGCTCTAAAGTATTCAATATCTGCCGCAAGTACCTGTCTGCCCAAAGTCAAGTGGCAGTCCAAGAGACTAGTCAGTTAGCCGATTCCGAGTACACTGAAACGCCGGAGTATCCGGAAATATTGGACAACTCGTTCAGATCTAAAAAGGAGCGCGAAAGCGAGAGTTGGCGTCAAAAAATCCGCGATGTTGGAACTGTCGAAGAAAAGTTGATAAAAATAAACATGCCACGATACTACGGATACAAGGTGATCGAGCTGAGCGATGGAAAATTTCCGTATAACAGCTTGCCAGCGATTCAACACTACACGCGCACGGCATTTGAGGAGAATGTGTTGCAACCTGTCGAGGACAAGCGAGCTCAGGTGGATTCCTTCGTTAAAACGTTAAAAGGAGACGTTCAGGATGCGCTGGAGTACGCAAATGATTACTTCAGGTATGCTCATGATGGTTTATATTGGCTGTGACCTATAACATTTTGTCCTATTTACAGTCACAAGTATTCTGATACTGAGTTGGACGCCCAAGAACGGGAGAAGAAATTTTCCCAGTTGGTTGTGGAGCAAGTCAATAGATCGGTAATAAACACGCTTTCCGCTGATTTCCCCTACCTGCAAGACGTTGAGTTGGATTATAATCCGCGGCATGAGGCGTTTTGGTTTGTTGGTGGAATCGACCCACCAAAGAGTATCGTCCGAAGTAAAGAGGGTCATGAATGGCAGAAAGACTTCGCACACGATTCGGTCGATCGCTTGATGCAGTATGTTGGGGAACCCTACATGGCGGTCAGGCATCGTCAGCAGCTGCCCACGTGGAAGATGGAAGCTGAATGTGAAAATTTAGAAGTGGCTCAAAAGAGTATACCAACACTTAAGTACGATCCACGAGCTCTGGGGTATTCCACAGGTTATCGTCACGGCACCAATATACCTGGCAAGTTCCTTTCTACTTCTCTAATTGGATTTTTTAATGTCGTTCTAATTAATTAGGTTTTTGGCCTGGTAGTCCCAATGGCTTCGGCTGCATATCTTATCAATCGCGTGTCTACATGAACTTCCGACCGGAGTCCTATGGAGCAGAGGATTTTAAGGAAGTACTTCACGCGCAAGGAATTCTATCAAGTTTTGCGTGGTTGTTAGCACAGGCCAACTATAACGGCTTTAATACGTTCAGCGACCTCACTTACCCGATGAATACCCAAACGATCATCACAAATGGACGAGATTGGTCGTTTTACGAGTATCAACTGAACACATTACTTATCCATTCGCGTCATGTGCATGAGAATCCCAAGATAAACTTCTGTCGTGGAACGACGGAGTTGCAACTGTTCCAGGAATTTGATTCAGCCGGTAAATGCGTGGGATTGAATGAGCAAGTTCTGCGTAATCTAGTGCAATTCTACATGAACGCCCCTACTGTGGAGCGTTCGGAAGAGGAGCTGCAACCTTATTTGGATCCCGAAGTAAAGCGTATCGCCGACTATTCGGATGAGGACAAACGAATTTTCCTTGAAAAAACCTTCAAGCATATATCTTCAAATCGACCCAGACAATTGGCCTTGCCCGAAATTTACATGTGGGAGAAAATCTACAAAATCGACAACAAGACACGTCAATTGGAGGCTAAACGACGCTATTTCGAACTGGGCATTAATCCCTGGAAACGAACGCTGGACCAACACCAAAAGGAGTATATACCTCGTGCTCTGCGTCCGGAGGGGCCAAAGAGTAAGAACAAGTGGAAGAAGACTTATTATCCTTAGAGTTGTCGATTTTCTGAAATGCTGTAGTTATTCTTATGTAAAAGTAAACGAAAGTCAAAATAAATTGTTAATTTCCTAATTTTATTTGGAGAGTTTCATACGAGGTCCGTTGCATAATGTGATGGAAATGAAAGATCATGTTTTAACCTTTTTCTGTTGTCATAAATTCAGCTTTATTTCTCTTTGTTTCAATTGTTGTTTAATTCATTGCTTAAATTGAATAATTTTTTCAATTTTTAAATGCTTACATTATTTGCTCTCAATACATATTGGATTTCTTTTAAATTCCTTCAGTTAATCTTTGTTTAAACTTCTGCATTTTTTTTTTTAATAATTTTAATTTAGTTTTAAGAGTTTAGCTTTTTACAACCATTTTTCGAACAATTTAAACAATTTTGTAGTTTATTTGATTTGCCAGAAATTTCGAACAAATGCTTAAATTTTTCCTAAGGAATTTAAATTATTATTCTCGAGGAGTTTTTAAGTATTGATTTAATTTCTGTCGGATTTGTTTGGCTTGTTCTTTTCGGAGCGAAAGAGATAGATAGATAGACCACTTTATTGCTTTCTGCAATGAAATCTCAACGGTTTTTACTAGAGTTTCTTTCAGTGTTGGCGTGTTCTACGTCTTGTTGTTGTTCTTTGTCCTCTACGCGGAAATAGTTTAGATATATGTGAGTATGTAGGTAAATAGTTGTTATTGTAGTTGTTGTGGGATTATGAGAGAATCCATGATTTGCTTTTGTTTAAGTTTAAACTTTTAAATTTGTCTTTACAATCGTAAATATATAGAATTTAATCTCGTCTTTAACAATACTTCGATTTAAATTTTGTTATTTAATAACGCCAAGTTCTCGG
Source organism: Coelopa pilipes (assembly GCA_947389925.1). Classification (NCBI taxonomy): domain Eukaryota; kingdom Metazoa; phylum Arthropoda; class Insecta; order Diptera; family Coelopidae; genus Coelopa; species Coelopa pilipes. The sequence goes on along the minus strand of OX376700.1, from coordinate 25,853,130 downwards.
AATATTTTCCCGAAGCCGAACTTCTTCTCTTTCGCTTTCATCTTTTTAAATATTATCTCTATTATTTTGTTTAATCTATAGTTTTTAATTATTCAAATATATTAACTGAGCTATTTCTAAACTGCTGTTTAAGGAGTAACCGTTAAATATATATCTTTAATTTGCAATTCGATTAATATTTGGCTTTATGCGACAAGCAGATCTCGCCCCCACCAGCGGCCACGCCCACGACGCCGTCGCTGTCGAGGGCTCACTGTGTCCTGGAATTACGCAACAACATGGCTTTGTTGTAGCAATGGAGTACAATTTATTCTCTACTTTGGCTTTAACTAATTAATCGCATTTGGCTGCTCTTAATGCTCGACCTTTAACATTTGTGTAGTTTTTACTTATTGTTTTTAGGACTTGACTCTAATTCGCAATTCTCTTGAAATAGCTTGTTTTTTTTTAAAGGGACTTTAGTTGTTTATTTAAATGTTATTTTTATTGGCTTTTTTCAACAATTGAACGACTTATTCAATAATATAGTGCTTCGCTTAACATGTTCATTAAGGGCTGCATTTGTTTATTCTCGCATTAATTATCCATGTGTATTGTGTGGCAGAATGGAGCGTCTGTGTGTGTGTGTGTGTCGGCGTGTGTTCGTGTTCATGTGTTGGTGAGAGAACATTGTGGCTATATAATTTATAGAACTGTATTTTTATTCACTATCGCGGAAATCTCGGATAATAGAATGCTTCGAGCATCGGTTGAATATAAATATTTATTTACAAAATACCCAGAGCTCGCACCCTCGCCCATAGGTGAGTGAGTGAGGTTTGTATTTGTGTTAGAACTAGTTAAAAAATACAAATATATCATATATATTGTTATTTTTTTTTTCTGCCTGCTGCACGCACATATGTCTCGAATATGCAGATGCATGCATGCATTTGCCAATAGGTTATCGAGTGCATTGCACTGCATTATCTGCATTACGACGTCACAGACCCATGACAGCCTCGGACTCGGCCGATTCGGATTAAATGTGTCAACTTCTGGCTACGCTATGGGTTAAGCCCACGATTAAATCGAGTGTCCTCCCTCGCTCCCAGGCGACCCGGAGGCGCTCCTCGTTCGTCCCTGCCCCTGGGCGCCCCGGGCGGGAGTCTGCCGGGAGTTTTTAGATATATGTTTGCCTATTACCGCTAGTCACTTAAAGTAGTTCGCCACGCATACTTTCTCCATACGCCTGGAACATATACATATACGTAGTACATATGCATGCATGCGTGTGGTCGTATGTATATATTTAGATATTTGCTTTACACCATTTACAGTCATTGTTTCTATTTGACTTGTTCATGTTTCAATAACTATTGTTGGGGTTTTCTTTTATTGTTTTTCATTGTTTTTGGTTTTGTGGTAATTTTCTCGATACAAAACTGCGACGAAGTCATGAAATGAGGGAGTGAGGCGAGCGCAGTTCGAACAATGGACAGGTATTAATCGTTCACTGCGTGCGGTTACCTGTGCACGTGTACTCGAGTATGATTTTTATTGTTATTGTTGTTGTTGTGGCGTTCTGCCGTCTTAATATAACTGAGTGCTAAGTACTTAGTGTTAAGTAAGGAATTTGTCTAATTTTGCGTTTCGCCTGTTCGTGTCTTCGAGAAACCGAGTTAATGTTGAGGTTCATTGCTTCAGGGAAAAGAAGAAATTAAATTCGACTTCAAGTAATCGGTATTCAGCTATTGCCAAAATGATATTTATCGGTAAATTCAATATTGGTTTTTTTGTAACTTCGTTTGTTTTCTCTAGAATTTTCTCAGTTTCCGTCGTTTGTTCGAAAATGAAACGGTTTTTTCTCTGTCTAAAAGAATAGTATATAGATTGTCCGTTGTTGTTGTTATAATTATTTTGCATTTAGTTAGCTAGTACATACTTCTGTCTACGCTCAATATGATATTTCGGTGTCTTAGACCATAAGAAACTCAACGGAAAAGTTCGTCTGAAATCTACGCCCTAACGTTTACGTTAACATTACGTCACGTTACGTCATCTGTTACGTCACGTTACGTTCGAATGTAAAATGAAACCATAGGACAGCAAGAGAATGCTCAAAAGAAAAATTACCCTTTTGTTTACGATTCGGTTTTGATGTTTTAATTCACTCAGGTTCGGCTATTGAATGAATTCTTTAACTTGAACTTGGACTAGTGACGGCGAGGACTAGATGGGTACTCACTCGTTACTTTATGCGTGTGTGTGCAGGGGGGGGGGGGGAGTTTGTTGGAAGCTGTCGACCTCCGCCATCGGGCCACCTGGGACCGCGGCGCCAACTCCAGGGCAGCCGGCTTCGCACGAGCCATGTCGAATGCGAGTTGGGGGCGTGGTCGAAGGGGGCGGGGCGTGGTCTCAGGTGTAAGCAGCTCCAACAGGGACCGGGTGATCGGGACCGACTCGGCCTGCGACTGACCGGAGGTGTGGACGATGCATGAGTTCTTTCTTTCTTCGTTTGTATGTATATGTCTTGGCTGTAGGTTTGCTTATATGTAAGTCCATACATGTCTATCTGTATATCTCTAGTGCAAAAATTTATCTAAGGAAGACCATTGCGAAATTTTGCATACAATTCATTGTTGTTGTTGTTTTTGTTTTTTTTTTGTTTTTCTGTGGTTGTTGTTTGTGTTCAGGTTTCAGGTTTGATTTCATCGCCATCCATGTGAACAACGGTTTATGTACAAGTGTGAGTTTCTCCCCTGTGAAGTCGTCTTTCTCCGTGTGTATGGGGATGTGTGTCGTGTATGTGTGTGTGAGTTATTCGAAGGCCGTGCGCCTGAATGTATGCTACACTAAATTCAACTAAACTAAACTATCTGACTCTGACTTAACGCTCATGATTTCGTAATAAAATATTTGTGTTTTCGTTCGCACCTAATGATTACTGTTCTTCATATTCTTCTTTGTTTTACAACTACAACTACTACTGCATCGTCTTCTATGTTATGTTATGTCTTATGTTTTGCCTCAGTATTTGTCAGCAATTTCCTCCTATAGTCGGCCTATGTGATTCTACAGCTGTCTCTATTCCTATATGTTTCAATACGAAAGCATGTCAATGTGACATAAAATTATCGCCCTCTGCAATTAGAATAATATTTTTTCTGCGTCTTCTTCTTCTGCTTCTTCGTTTAATGGCGTTTCTTCTCCTCCTCAATTGCAAATAAAGTAAAAACTTTTCGCTACAAACGATTTTTCTAAAATTGTATGCATCGTATTTTTTTCTCTTTTGGTTTTTTGTTTTCTCATAATTCTACAATATCTGGTTGTTGTTTACTTTGGGTTTGTTAACTTTTTACTTCTCATATGCGTTTATTGAATACGTTATTTGTGAACTTATACTAACTGCCATGTTTGGGTATATGTGGTTGTTGTTGTTGGTATTCTTCTTGTTAATTTGATTTACTAAAAAATAGTTAACTTTTTACTCCTTTCCTTTGTTCGCTTCTCATGTGAAGTTTTATTGTTTTTGAAGTTCGTTTTTTATTTGTTCATACCATTTTTTTCTCAGTGTATTTTGTTTGATTCGAGCTGTGTTTGAGATTTGTTTTTGTGTTTTTTGATTTTCATCAAAAGTCAGAAGAAGAAAAAAGAGAATTTGCTCCTTTGTAAAATACCTTGAGAATTTCAAGAAAAATGATTTGGAATGATTTGAAGATTTCAAAACAAGATTTGAAGGATTTTACAAAAATTTTGGAATAAATATTCAAAAAATAATTTATTTTTTAAATATTTCAAATTTTTGAATTTCATCAAATTTTGTATTTTTATTATTTTTTCTTCCTCTGCTATTATTCTTGTTCTGATTGATATTATTGAGTGTTTTTGGGTTTTTTGTTTTTTTGTGTCATCCTACGAGTAATTATTGTTTTGTTGTAATATGTAATATGTAATTTATTTATCTTTATTTATCGCTTTCCATCCCAAAAACTTTGTTATCACAGCTTCGAACATGTTTTCATTAACTTTTTGGCTTCATCGAATTGAACGTGGTTTGGTTTTGCAAAAGTTCGTCCCGATTGAATCGGGGAAACGAGGATCGAGAAATAAATCCGCATTCGAGGGAATGTCTGAGCACGACATCGACTGCTAGGCACGTTCTAATGCAACTCAGGATGGGGCAGCGGCTCCAGGAATCGCCAGGATCCACGCCTCCAACTGGTTCACGTCTCCAACTGGATCATTGTCTTCAAATCTACCTCTTCGGATCTACGTCGCCATATGTACCTGGATCTGGACCTGGATCAGGACCTGGACCTTGAGCTGGCTGTGGATCAGGACCTGGAGCTGGTTCGGGATCGGCATCGGCATCGGGTCAAGTTAAATCAAATCATATCGCGTTGCGTCTTGAGTAGAATTCTAAAAAACGTTCTCTTAATATTAGGTTTATTGTATTTAGCTGCGTTCGTATAATAATTTCTTGTTGTTCTTTTATTCCTGTTGTTGCAGTTGTTCTTGTTATTTTTCTTCTCCTTCTCCTTGTTGTTGTTTTTGTTGTTGTTAACAGCAGTATTTCGGTTACATGCGAAAGGAAGTTATGGAAACTGCAAAGAGAGGGAGCGAGATGGAGAAATGAGAAGAGAAGACGGAATTTATAAACAATTATCAATCGGATATTTTGCTTCTAATATTTTAGTGTTTTTGTAGTATTTTCACATATTTTTAATAAATGTTCTCTTTAAGATTACATTTTTTTTGAGTAGGGATTTTTACTTGATTTCTTCTTTTAATTTTACGAATTTTTCGGTTAAAGGAATATTAATTTGGAAAATAGAAAATTTTGCTTTTTTGCTCATAATCTAATTACAACACAAAAAAAACAAAAAAATAGAAATTAATATTACACAATATTTTTTTCTTTTCTTCAAGACCGAATTTCAACTGTATCAAGGGAATCTTATACATTCTATGCATGAGAATTTCGAGTTTCAGGATTTGTTTGGGTGGGTTGGAAGGAGATTTCGTTGCGATCTGAGAGGATGGTGGTTTCATGTTGTTTGCGATCGTGGAACTCACAATGAAGTGCGGCGCTGAGAACAGCACGGCCAACGTGGCGATTATGGTGAATAGCGTGAAAATAATAAGGCACAAACGGTCCACCACCATCGCGGCGAACTTCCAGTCGCGCGTGACGTCGCCGGTCTCGTCCTCCTTCTTCAGCTGCGGACAGAGATCGAGAGAGAGATAGAGAGAGATAAAGGTAAATAATTAATTTTGGAAACCCATTACGATGGCAAGGACAGGGCAAAGGCAGAGACAGAGGTCGCCGACACGTCGCCGGCTCCTCCCCGGAGGCCCCGGGACTCGCACGAACACACAAATCCACTCAGGCAATTACCCGGCCTAGTCCCGCTGATTACCACGGAATCCATTACGATTTGTCGAAAGCACTCACGGAGCCATTTCCTCCAAGTCGAATCGAAGTCCCAGAGACGTTGACTAGGATTCGGCGACATTTGTGGATGTGGGACATACAGACGTCCACGCACACACACACACTCACTCTCACTCGAAGGGATTAAAGCCAGTCAGTCACTCACACGAGACTTCACTTGAATTGACATTCGAGTTCAAGCCCGGCGTCGAAGTTCAATGTTAATAAAATTCGTCTTGTTCTTCTACTATTTGTTGCAGTTGTTGTTGCTCGGGAGTGAACAAAAGACGTCGCGGGACGATGAATAAATTTACACGCCCACGCACACAGGCTCACACGCTTCCATACACCTTGACGTCGCCTGAGGCGGCGAGAGACGGGCAGGCAAAATGACAAACAGAGAGAGAGAGAGGGAGTGGGCGAGAGAGCGAGATAAGAATAAAAGATTGCCATCGGCATGAAAACCGAATTAAGTCAAGTCAATGTGGGTGCGAGCAGGACGGATGCCGGGGCAGCCGGCGAAACAAGGACGAATTAGCAATCGATTGACGGATGCCACCAAGGACGGGCCTTGGGATGGGGTTGGGGAGGAGGAAGAGGCTCGGGAGGAGGCTGGGGATGAGTCTGACGATGAGACTGAGGCTGAGGACGAGCTGGGAATGAGGGCGAGGCTGGGACTGGGGACGAGGCCGCGCCTAATTCGACAGCTGCGCCTGCACCGAGAGCGAAACAAGTCAGAACTTCGAGCTGGAGCTTCGTGGGAGCTGGAGAGAATCTATTGAACTTCGACACCTCCACTCAGTCACGCATGCACGAACACAGACGCGGACACACACATGCACACGGGACACGACACGCGGCCCACGGATCACGCCACGGATTCCCCCAAAAATGATGTGCCTGGCGATGACAGCAGCTGGTGGAGCCCCAGGCCGCGGCACTGGGGGAAGGGCAGCAGTTGGAGGAGGGGGTTGGAGGGAAGGCAAAGGGGGATGGATTCACTCACCTGATCCGTTATCCATCGCAGCTCCTTGAGGATGAGCGCCAATTCGTATTCGGCGGACGAGCTCAGACAGGTGTGCGAAATGGCTTCGTGAATTCGCGCGTCGCCGACCGGGCCCACGCTTCCGTCGTCGCTCTGCCTGCAATGGGCAGCGAGGGAGGGAGAGGGTGTATTAGAGAGAGAGAGAGAGAGAGAGAGAGAGAGCGATAGACAAAATCAAATCCAGATTACACAAATACTCGTGAAAGGATGGGCGTCAAGTCGTCCGTTCCTCCTTCTGAGGACAAGCGGCAGTGAAACAATTGACTTCAAGAGGTTCTCCGTCCGTCCGTCCGTCCGGCTGTCTAAGCGGGCATCTCGTCTATCCAGGACTCGATGGAACCCAAGTATACTCCGAAAGGGGTCGTGAAAAATTCGCCCAAGGCCGTCAAATCTCGGGGCAAATCTTCGCGTTCAGACCGGAGTCCTTCCTTCCTTCCTTTATGTTTATCGCCACATTTTTCCGCCTCATTTTCCCACTCGACAAAGTCAATCGAGATTTCACAGACCGCTGGCTGGAGGTGGTCCGTCCGTCTACCCGTCTGTCCGTCCACCCATCTGTTGGCAGGCTGCGATTTTCGGGGCTCGTGGCCGCCTCCTCAATGACGCCATTAAAATGCGTTCCATCACGTGATGAGATGAGACTCGAGGTTCAATGCTTATTGAAAACGATTCCCAACGGGTTCCTTCGCGTCTCGTCTCGAAGTCGAGTTTAGCATAATGTCCTCCCATCAGCCTGTGGAATCGACGCCTTCGGAGGTCTTCAGTTAAGTCGCCGGCATTTGCCCCTCGAGGATCAAGGGCAATCATATCGAATGTGGAATTCTTAAAATCCCTTTCGCACTGAAATCTCATTTTCATACCCGACACTCGGTGGAAAAGAGGTTGCTTGCATTGTGTCCTTCAGTTCGTGTTTATCTGTGTCCTGCTGTCTGTCTGCCTGTCTGTGACTTTGTTCGTGGGAACACGGTGGGAGATATGGACATGAAATTTTGAATTTCTTTCTCTCATAATAAGCAGAAGCTACTTGTGTGTAAAAATGGGAGAAATCGGTCAAAGGACACCCCCAGCACCCATTATAGCCAAGGCAAAGGCCGAATAAAAGTACTTTTAATATTTAAATAATGTTATTTAAATTATAATAGGGCAAATAAGAGAGTGTATCTTTGGATAATAGGGATGTTCTAGATTCTCCATAACTACGTTGATTGGAGATGTGTTTTTATAAATTCGTTCAATCAAAGTTCGTCTCATGATTTTTGTAATCTTAACTAATATGATATATTTTCTGCTTGGTTCAGATATAGTGATGGATGATTTTTTTCTTTTTTTTAACTTAATTATAATTTAATATAATGTATATTTTTTCTTATTATTCTTATTCGATGGATCTTACCTATACATCGCCCGGTAGTAGGTCGGCTGGTGTGGCAACGTGGCGCTGGCGCATCGATGGTTGCACCGGAAGTCGTCGTCGATGTCCAGGACGTTGGCGAGCAGAGACTTCGAGGATCTGCAGGATGCAGGCGTGGTGGCCGGTGCAAGGGGCCGAAGAACAATGCGAATGTGAATGTGAATGAAAAGAAACCGTTAGCAAGGCACGAACACCAGCAGCTCACAACGAAATGGACGCACGCACGCACACAAGCAACGAACTCAAATTTACACGAGCGAAAGACCACACAATGCAGTGGAAATGAGAGTGAAATGGAGAGTGGGTGTGAGAGAGAGAGAGAGAGTGAGATCGAGGTTGACAGAAAGAATGTAAGAGTGTGAGATAAATGGAGTTTGTTTGCTGGAGCGAAGTTGGAATTTGGAGAGAGTGTTTTGTCGAGAGATGGAGAGTTTGTTGTTGTCGGTGGTTTCTTTACCTTTCCTTGAGCTCAACGTTCTGGATCTGCTGCTTCTTGTCGCCGGCGTTGGAGGAGCTCGATGAGGAGGGCGGCGGGGGGCACTCGTAGCCCACTTGTCCGGGCCTTTGCATGCGCAAAATGCAGGGCAACCAATAAAGGAAAATTACTCTTATCTATGCGAGTTTTCAGAGCAGAGCGCGAGAGAGTGTGTTTAGGAGTTGTTGTTGTTGTTGTTGTTAATATTTTTTTTTTTACATTTGATTTGATTTTGATTTTCAGTTTAAGTTTCGGTTTCAGTTTCAGTTTCGGTTTCGGTATTAGTTTGCGTTTTTCAACATTTAATTTCGATTCGATTTAGAGTTTCGTTTTATGTCATTTCATTTATTTTCAGTTTTTATTGCAGTTTTATTTAATTGTTTTCCATTTTAATTTAAGTTTTTTTCCATTTAATTTTTTTCGTTTTATTTAAACGTTTTTTTTTCAATTTTGTTTAATTGTTTCGTATTAACATTTAGATTGGAAATTAATTTGTAGTAGTTGTAGTAGTAGTTGGAGTTGGAGTAGTAGTAGTAGTAGTAGTTGATGTTGTTGTAGAGATTGTTGAAATGATGATCACGTGTACGGAGGTGACAAACACAGACACATGTTCGAGCGTGCGAGCGGCAGACGACGTTAACACGGGCAGACAGTTGTGGTGTGTGTGACAGAGAGATAGAGAGTGGGGAGAGAGGATGGAAGAGCAGCACAGCAGCAGCACACGCAGGCGCAGGCGTTGCCAGATGCGTCGGATATGGAAATTGAATTCGTGTTAAGTATGTTTCATTTAAATATATATATTATTATTTTGTTCATATTTCTTTTGATATTAACGAATATTTATGACAAGTACTTTTAATGAAAATCTCAATTGAAACAAAATCGTTACGTCAAAATTCAAAGGCCCAATTGAGCATTGGGACTTCTCATGTAAAACTAAGAAGAATCGTACAATGATTATGATAAAAATGTGGAAAACAAAACGGAAGCAGGCATGCGGAATGTAATCAGTCGATGGTAGAAGCCTTTAAGAGCATGCACCGGAAATGAAAATGTTCTCTTAAAGCGAAATCTCAAATCATACTACTAACATAATACTCTTCTGCGTAATCCTATATATAAATATAATGTATATATACTGGACATAATTCATAGATATATAAGATAAGGAAGAGAAAGTCATATCGATACATATGTGTGTGTGTTGTAAATGTGTGTATATGAAATGACTATAGAGTGATCGCTAGTAACGACATGAGGTGAGTAAGTGGGTGGTGGTGGTTCGTGTGAGTGTGGGCGAGTGCTTCTATGTGCGGAAATAATGTGGGCGTGGTCTCTTAGGCTAGTCGTGGTATATCGGAAAAATTGCATGAACTATTGTGCGTGCGGTTTTCAGTGGATTTAGTGGTCTTTGTTAAGTCTGGCTTTGACTTCAGTTTTGAATTACTTCTGTTTGGCTTGGCTTTAGTTGTTTGGCTTGGCTTTAATTGTTTTGTTTTATTGGCTTTGTTAGTGTGGTTTGTACTGGTTTGGTTTGTATTGGCTTGGTTTGGTTTGTAGTGTTGGTGGTAGTAGTATTGGTATTGGTATTGGTATTGGTTGGTATTTAGATACTTTTAGATTGTTTTTTTATCATTACCCATTCACTCATTTCATGCGTATCTGGATTTCTATGATGATAATTGAGGATAAGTATGGTTGACACAACTGATGAGGCCACCATAAACATAATGCAATTGAAATAAGTTCCTAGAAGGACACAAAAATTACACAAATATGAACTTACAGGCGAGAGAAAGAGATAGCAAATTTGTATGTTTTACATTATCCATTTCTTCTGTTTTCGTCTTTTCTATCTTTTGCTTCCATTATTTTTTCTTTTCGCTTTCAAACGAAACCACAACAACTTGATAAAAATTTCATCTACTTTCTAAATCGCTTCGGGGCTGCAAATCTGTGATTATTGCAGGCGGTAATTATTTTGAAATACAAATTTTTAAATTTTCATATTTTTATCTTCTGAAAACTCTCTTATAAATCTCTTATAAAAAATTTTGGGTTCGTTAAACAATCAGAGACTTCCGCCCGAAGCGAGACCAAGTTGCGGGCTTCGAGTGTTTCCGGCGTTCAAGGTTTCGCAAACAGTTTAAATAGTATAAAAAAACACATTTCGAACGAGTCCATTCGAGTTCAGAGCTAGGTTTGTATATGTAAAGAGCGGTGGAAAATTCAAATAGCAAGACTTTACGCATAAATATTGTTGTTGTATTATACAGTAGGTAAGATATTGTAAATGTAATCGTAAATTGTAATTGCAAATCGTAAATTGTAATTATAAATTGTTAAATCGTAAATTGTAAATTGTAAAATCGTAAATTGTAATCGAAAATTGTAATTGTAAGGAAAATTGTGAAAATTAAGCATTATACGCAGTAATCGGAAGTATAAAAAATTCGCAAATGTATTCTCAAGAAAACAGAACAAACTAAATCAAACAGGTTTTTAAATATATTTTTTTAAATATATATATATATATATATATATATATATATGTTTGTACTGAATGTATTGCATATATATATACGTTCAGATATAAAGTAGTGGGTGTACAGAGAAGGCCCTGACGACGTCGACCAAAATCGAACAAAATTCCTTCCTTCCTTCCGTTCCTTTTAGGAGCGCGGGCGCAACTTGAGGCTCAATTCAAGCGGCTCGGACCTGTCGGCCGGAACTGGATCTGGACCCGGGCCCGGACCGGGCCTCCTCCTCCGGCTTCCACCTCCACCCGACCCACGACCCCTGGCCGCCGACCTCCGACCACCGGGCCTTGAACTGAACCTCGCGTTCCGGCCCATGGCTGTGGGCGGGCTGAGACCGCGACTGACACTGAGTCTGGGTCTGAGCGGTAGTCGGTATTCAGTAAATGCTTTCGGAGTACTTTCTCGTTTCTTTTTTCGGTTTCTTTTCGCTACGTTCCGATGTGCACAACCAATTATCCGCAATCATCATAATTTGCTAAAAATCGAGATCAAATTACTGGCATTTGAAGTTTCTCCTTGTCCCTATTTTTTTGAAATTTTTTCTATTTTTTTGCTTTCTATTTTTTTGTTTTAAATTTTCTTTGTTTTTTCTCTTTTTTGTGTGAAATTTCGTAGCAGGTTTTGTATGGCTTTTAGTTGCAGGTTTTTATTGTGTGGTTTATTAAAGATTCCATAAATTTGGGAGCAGACGTTGTCTATAGAGAGCGATAGATAGAAAGAGAGAGAGAGAGAGAGAGAGGGAGCGATAGAAAGAGAAAGAGGGAGTGAGATGGAGAGAGGGCTCGAGAGAGCTTGAAGTTGGGGTTTCGTGGTTCTGTTTGAAGTTCTTCTTCTTGTTCTACATGTGGTAGCGAGATGTCTACGGTTCGTGGGCTACAGGGGGTTTCGGGGTTCTACGGAAACATTGCACAACTGAGGGGCGGGGAAACAAGGCGGGGTCGATCCGCTAAGGGTAGTCCATCGTATGACGTCGCGAGCGCGCTTCGTCAACTCGACTCGAGCCCCGACCCGACCGTTGGCGACGGTCGTGGGTCGCCGGTCGACTTGGGGAAGCCGCGAGGAATATATGTAGAGAGATAGATAGAGAGAGAGAAATTTGGAGGTGTAATGGCTCGCCAGTGACGTCATCGCTAGGGGAACTGATCACAAACAGAGGACAAGGCACGACTAGAGGTGAAAAGGAGTTCATTTCTCTTTCCTAGTAAAAGAGCTGGCACAGTGGGAGGCAATCGGAGGAATAACTAGGGAGATAAATAGAGATACAAATAGAGGCATGAATAGGAAGATAAAAGGAAGATTAATGTAGAGATAAATGGGGAAAAGATAGGGAGATAGTTAGACAGATTGAGAGACAACTAGAGAGCGATTATAGAGAGAGACAGAACAGACAGCTAGCGGAGAGAACTAGAGCGAACTAAGGAGGTGTGGGAGGGTTGGAAAGAAAGATGGAAAGAGGTTTTAAGAGGGATTAAGAGAGCTGAAGAGAGTTTAAGAAGGAGTAAGAGAGAGAAAGATAGAGAGAGAGAGAGAGAGAGAGAGAGAGCGAGGTAGTTCAAAACACGTAACACGTCCTACACGTCCTGCACTGGGCTCCTACACTACAAACATGTCCCAATGAGGCCGAACGCTTATATTTACCTGACATCCTGGCCGAAGGATCGTCGCCTGTCGCCCGACGGATCGAACGATCTCGCGATCGAGTCGGGTGAATATCAAAAGAAACTGGGCGACTAACAAATGAACATCGGGGGAAGTCAAATGAAAAGAAAATGAAAAACAAAAAAAAAAACAAGAAAAAAAATGGAAGTCAAAAAAAAAAAAAATAATAAAATTAAATAAAATTAAGTTCTCGTGAAAATTAAATGAAAAATAAAATGTTTATAATAAAATGTAAATTTCACGAATGTTGAATGAACATTTTATGAAAACGAAAATGAATGAAAATTACATGAAAATTAAATGAAAATTCAATGACAAAGAAGATGAAATGAAAATTCATGAAAATAAAGTAAAACATTCATAAAAAGTAGGAAATATAATGCAAAATAGATAACACAGAAATGCAAATTTAATGAAATCAAAAGTAAATGAAAAGGAAATGAAATAAAAATTGAAAATCAAATGAAAGAAAACAAAATCAGTCAGAATTCAAACGAAAATCAATCCGAAGCAAACATTTACCATAAACAAGAAACACAAGAGTCGTTGTTGTTGTTGTTGTTGTTGTTCTTTCTGCGAATTGATGCGATTTGTCTCGATTCGACTTGGTTTCTTAATGAGGCAAACGAAGGCAAAAGAACTATTTACAATCGGCTCGGGACGACGCAGCGCGGCCGACGAGGGGCGGGGCCGCCCCCTCGGGTCGCCCACGCCCTCTGGCGGCCGCGGTCGTCGCCCGGCCGTGGTCGTTAAGGGGCGTGTGTTTTTTGGGGGCGGGAGCGGGAGCGGGCGTGGGCCGGGATCGGATCGGGCTCGGTTGATTTGTTTTCACTGTGGATTCGCGTGTATAATACAAGTTGTTGCAGTGGTTGTTGTTGCAGTGGTTGTTGTTGCTGTTGTTGTCCAGTTGTGTGATGCAGTGATGCGGGCAGAGGACGGGGCGTGGGAGGTTGGGAGGGTGGGGTTCCTCAATGAGCTCATGCAGTGCGGGGGACGACGGGTGGGAGAGAGGGACAGGGAGAGGGAGAGGGGGAGGAAAACGAGCAGGGAGGATTCCTTTAGAAAGAGAGGGCGGACTCAAGGGGGAGCGAGAGCGAGAGAGGATTTAAAAAGATCTAGAAAACTAAGTTAACGAAGCTCATTCACAGCCAGATCGAGCGACCACAGGTGGATCGTTGACAAAGTCAGTACTAACACATTCGCATTCTCGTGGCCGCGCACACGGACGTCCGAGGCCTGCTCTCACGCACATACACAGGCAAATACACATACTAATACACGCCGCATTCCCTGGCATTCACATGAACAAAGTCAGGCATCGACAGAGCGACAGACAGAACAAAACGAGCACAAAGAGAGAGAGAGAGAGACAGTAAGAGTTATTTATAGAGAGATGGGAAGAGAGAGAGAGAGAGAGAGTGAGGGGAGAAAGAGATAGAGAGCGACGGCTAGAGTGAGTAAGTGAAACAATAATATTTACATCGAAAACGGAACTCGTGTCGAACGCAGGCCGCGGCTCTGGCGGGGCGAGAGGAGTCCGGGATGGGTGAAGGCTTAAAGGGGTGAAGGGTTCAAGGGGTGAAGGCTTAAAGGGTTGAGGGTTGAGGACGAGAGGTTCTTGGTTCTTGGTTTTTGGTTTTTGGGTTCTGGTTTGAAAGTCATCGCCAGACAGATCCGCATTAAGGTCTGCGTGAATCTCTACGATTTGTGGCACGTTGTGTGAACCGACAAGAACGTTTTTTCTTTTACATTATGTGGTAGTGGTCCTTGCAAGGATTCGCCTCCTCGTGGTCCTTTGATAGTTTTGACATTTAAAATTTATTATTTTTGATATTTTTCACATAAGTTATATTTGAAATTTCCTTTATTGAAATGTATTTTTATTTTTGATATTTTTATGCCTTTTTGTTGTTATCCGAGGTTCCACGGAGTCTTCCGTGGCTGTCGTGCGGCGTCCCTCGGGTGCCGGCCGGCGAAAGGACGCTTCCGGAACGCTGCCGACTTCCGGCGCCGCCGACGTCCGGCCGTTCGAGTCCTCCACGAGGTCTCCATACCGGTCCTCGCTAATCTTCCTCCCTTAATCGCAATCTTATGTCATACTATTCGCTACTAGTTAAATACAATTCGATACTATAGAATACTTGGAGGATGCGGTGTTTGTGCTGGTGTGCGTGCTGGGTCTGTGACGGTGTTGGTGCGATGTGTGGGTGTTCGTGGTGATCGTTGAGTTTGTGTCCTGGTGGTTGTTGCTTTTCGTTTTGGCAGAAATACTTATGTTTGTTTAGTTTACGAGAATAATGCGAGGAAAGACAGACAAATGAAAACGGAACGAAAGAAAAACCATAAAAAATATGTATGTGTTTTATATTATTTGAAACATTTTCTTGTTCTCGTACTTCGATGAGAGAAAGGACGAGCGAGCGAGCGAACGAACGAAAAAGGACGAGAGAAAGAAAAACTTCCGTTGCAGCGTTTTCGTATTCATATAACATGCACTTAACATACAAAAGAAAATGCATTTCCATGTGGGTGAGTTTTTGTGCAAATGTCTATCGGTGTGTGTGTGTGTGGGTGTGGGTGTGTGCGTGAGTGAGATCCTATTCTTGTCAGGGTGTGGGTGTGTGTGGCGCTGGGTTCGCCACCAATACTTTTTACGTCCGCTTTTATGTGTTTTCAAGGATTACATTTGCGGCGACGTTTATGCCTTTTATTGTTTGTGGGAGTTGTGTGTGTGTGTGTGTGTTGTTGTTGTTTTCTTGGTGACACTGTTGGTGTTGATGTGGTTGTTGCTGTTGTTCATTTTCTTGTTGTTGTTGCTGGTGCTCGCTTTGTTTTCGAGCATAGAAATTCCCTTGCTGCTTGTGTTTCGGCCAAGGCAGAGGAACTCGAGTTGGTAGCGAAATCAAAGAGTTTCTTGTTGTCGTTCAAGCTATTCTTGTTGTTGTGGTTGTTGGGGGGTGGTGGTGCGGGGGCGGTGGGCGCGACCACTTACAACTAAACGACGACGGCGCCGAGGTCGCGCCTGAGCTGGAGCCGGAGCCGGAGCCGGAGCCGGAAGTTGTCAACAGAAAATACAAACAATAACAACACGAAGAAGGACATCAATGACTCGTATCATTTTTCGTTTTCCCCATCCTGCGCTCAAAGGCTAAGAACCCGAGTTATTTCTTCTACTTCTACTTGTTTTTATTTTGTTCTTCTATTTCGTCTTCCCTTCCCAATCCACTTGAAGTTCAAGCCTCGCTCCGCTCCATTCATCATCACGCTCTGACGCAGACAATGAAAACTTTGCGGGTCTTTGGAAAATTCCCCACATCGTCGATGGTCGATGGTCGAATTCAGTCGACCGGAAGTGGGGACTACTTCCGGTCCAGAGGTGCCGGCCCACTTCGGCCAACATCGATCAAAATAATTGGTTCCGGAGCGGTTTCGAATCGAAGCCTGTTCTGGGGTGGCGGGTGGATTTCACTCGATTTTCCAAAGCATCAACTGCGAAATGAGCGAATCAGTTGGGAGTGACTTGAATGGAATTGAATTGAGGGAATCAATTGGAAGTGACTTGAATTGAGATAATCAACAATAATTGAATTGATCCAAATTGAGTTTAAACGAATCAAATCGAGTCGAATAGAAAAGAATTGAAGCAGCTTTAATTGAGGTGAAGATATTCAGTTGAATTGAATTGAATGAATTGAAATTGACTCCAAAAGGAATCAAATGAATGAAGTAAATTCAAGAAATTTACAATAAAAAGTAGTTTAGTTGAATTGAATTTAAATCAAACTGAATTGAATGTATTTGAATTAAATTCAATTGACGTGATTGCAATCAACTTAGCTAAAACTGAAAGATATTGAATCAAATTGAAGTCAAGCTGAATCAAACCGAGGTTAATTGAAACGAATCAGGATCGAGTTGAAGTGGAATTGAAGAGAGTTGAATTGAAAGCAGCAAAGCCAAGGGAATCAAGTTGAATTGAGTTGGAAAGAAATTGAACCAAACCGAGCGCTATTGAAAGGCATCGAATCAAACAGCGTTGAATTGAATTGCATCGAATCAAATTGAGTGGAATTGAAGAGAATGGACTTAGTTTGAATTGAGAGTTGAACAAGATTGATTGATTCTAGTGAAAGACATTGAATTTGAGGTCAGATGGAGGACGAGCGACAGTGGGAATGACTGTTGTTGTTGTTTTTGTCAACTGCTACATATCGCTGATGATTTTTGTCATTCTGGTTGTTGTTGTTGGTGTTTTTGTTTTCATTGTTAATCTTGTTGTTGTTGTTGTTGTTGTTGTTGTTGTTGTAGTTGTGGGGTTCAGGGGGCGGGGGAGGCAGTCGTCGGTTTCGGGATTGAATGTGTTTCAATTGTTTTATTTGTCTTGGTTTTTACGGGTTCACAAAACAAATTCAAAAAATGTTCTTTTTTCGAAAATATTTTCTAAATTAGGTGGTTGCGTATTTACCTTGTTGCAGCAAATATTCAATTGTTGTTGCTTTTGTTTTTTAGTATCAAGAGCGAAACAAGCATTTAAACAAATATTCAAAACTATTTACAGAAAAAACCAAACACAAAACCACAAAAACAAACGGAAAAATTCATGAACTTCTTGAAATTTATGGTATTTCATGGCAAGAGAATTTCTGGTGGTTGTTATAGTTGTTGTTGTTGTTGTTGTTGCTACACAGACACACGCGCTTGCTACGAGGATTCCACAACGAACTCCGTTCGAACTTCGCACGAAGCTCAATGCAACAACATCGAGGCACATCGAGTTTGCAATTGTGCGGGTGAGATGGGGAGACAAAAGACAGAGAGGCAGAGGGAGAGAGGGAGAGGGAAATCGGTATCAAATGAATGGAATTTCTTACCTTGCCTTCCCTCTGCTTCGCCACGCCCGGAGTCCGGAGGGTGAGCATGGCTTGGAGTCGGTGTGAGTGTGTCAGGGTGTGAGTGCGCCAGTGCAAGACTGTGTATGTGTGCCTGAGGGCATGTGTGTCCATGCGTCTGGCCGTCCGTCCGTCGGTCCACGAGTCTATCGTCTCGCCCTTCCCTCATAAATCCCGGCCAGAACTTTCAACTTGGACGAACTTCGGGAGCTCCTTGTGGAACATCTTGAGAGCGTCGTCTTCATCTCTGCTGTTGTTTTTGTTGTTGTTGTTGTTGCACACACCCACACAGACGGATGCCCGGCGTAATTGAGAACGTGTTTATGGCTCTCAATCACGAACGAAATTCGAAACTAATAGCGAAACTCCCGCAGGAGCGATTAGAGAGGATTTTTCAGTTATCGTCCTGGTCCGAGGCGTTGTTGTTGGTGTAGTTGTTGTTGCTTCGCGTCATGTCGCCCCCTCGTTCCCTCCCCGTGTCCCGGCGAACATCTTCGAGTGACCCTTTGAAGTGTTTGAGTCCTCACCACCTGAGTCTTCGAGGCTTCAGAGCGAGTTCGAGTCCGTCCGTCTGTCTGTGAGCGGTGGGGTGTGTTTGTGTGTGGCTGTGTGAGTTTGTGTGACGGTGTCCGAGTCCACGAGGTCCCTCTACGAGGTCCTCAAAGGACTCCCTCCGGGCCCCCGGGCAGAGACGACTGTTTACTGTACCTGGGTTCGCGATTAGTTTTCACTTAAGATTTTGCTTTTTTACTTTGCTTTTGATGCGTCGCCCCAGAGCCCGGAGCCGCGCGGGCGACGGCGACGGCGCCGACGACGACAACGTGGTCGTCAACGTCGCCCTCACCGTCGACCGTCGACCCGTGGCCCGGACCCCGTTGAAAATTCTTCGGAACAAACTTCTGTTGGAACTTGAAAGAAACTCATACTTCGTAAATAGCATTCCAGCCGCTTGAGGGCGCGGCTGAGGAGGGAGGGCGCCTGGGGGAGGTCGTTTGGGGGCGTGGCCGGACCGGGACTTACCGAGCAGCGGGACCGCGTCGGAGGTGGCGGGCATCGTCTCGGCCACCATGTTCAGGAACACCGTCAGCGAGAGCAGGATCGTCACGCCTGCAGAGCGATTGGCAGCAATGGTCGTCGTCGACGGCAGAGTTGGAAAGTTGGAAAGAGACAGAAGGCGGTGGGGGAGAGAGAGGAAGAAGCATTAAAAGTGGTTCCAGAGATGGGGATGAAAATCTAATGAAAGAAGAATTAAATTCGTGTTCGGAGACAAGCGCAGGTGTCGAGATCATCATCATCATCATCGTCATCCCTGTCGCGATCATCATCGTCCTCGTTGCCTTGGAGGCGAATCTCGGAGTCGGCCGCCGGATGACCGTGAAGTTGTTGTTGTGTTGTTGCTGCGATACTCGTTGTTGTTGCCGTGATTCTTGCAGTTGAAGACGTTGTGTGCAGTCTGGGCTTGTTCTACTCAAGGATGTAGTTGTGATGCTTATTGTGGTTGTGGTTGTTGTTTTTCTTGGTGTTCTACTTGTTGTTGTTGTTGTTGTGTGTATTTTTGTGGGGGCTGCTCCTGCGGGGGTGGGGGTGGATTCGCCGGCCGTTTGGCGTTGGCCGTCGGTTGCGGTTCGGATGGTCAAATAAAAAACTACTACCATATTCTCTGCGCTGAACCTCGACCTGGTCGAATGTCGCGGCGACTCCTGTCAGCCGTCAGTCTGGCCGCCGGCTCCACCGTCCGCCGTTCGCCGTCCTCGGTCCCAACGTCTTTCGTACTTTGCCCCTCGTCTCAACGTCTTTCGTCCCAACGTCTTCCGTCCTTTCCATCAGCCGTCGTCTTCACCGTTCCTCGTTCCCCGACTCAACGTCCATCTTCCCGTCTTCCCGTCATCCAACGTCCTTCATCCCTTCGTCCCACCGTCCTTCGTCTCTTCATCCATCGCCCATTCATCCATCTCCTTCGCCCCTCTCCCCTCATCCGTCGTCCGTCCTCCGCCCAAACTTCTGTCTGTCATTCCTTAATTTGAAATATTTTCAAATGCTTTCGTTTTCTGTCTTCATTCCTCTTTTTTGTGTTTTTCTTTTATTTTTGCTTCAGTCTATTTTCAGGTCGCTTTCGTGGCTTTCCTTATGGGTATTTTTAGCTCGTTCGGCTTTCTCGGGTTGACTTGATGGTGTTTGGTTTGGTAGATGTTGCTGTCGCTGTCGCTGTTGTTGTTGCTACTTCAGTAGCCGTTATTGTTATTGCCTATGTTGCTGTTGTCGTTTTCGTTGTTGTTATGATTGTGGATATGGCGTTCGTTGTTGTTGTGGTTGGAGCCCATCCCGTCTCTCGTCAGCCGCCCGTCACAGGTCCTGACGGTTGTGGGAAGGAGGAGGCGGGGAAGGAGGGAGGGAGGGTTCCTGGGGTTCTGGGATCTGGCGAGGGACAGGCGAAGGTCTCGATGTTTTCTTACCCCCACCCCTCCCAGAAATTTCCATTCGATTAGCATCTGCCCGCAGCTGGCGCCTCGCCTCGGCCTGAGTCACCTCGGCGATTGTCGGCTGCATTATCAAATATTCATCATTGTCTAGCGTGCGCAGGACCCGCCGAAGGACCCCGCCAGGATGTGGACACGTGCGTCACACTCGACTCAACCCGGCCCATTCGATCCTCCCGTATTCTTGTGGAAATTTGGCCAAATTCATGCAGCAACTTTTTCCCCATGGCTTGGTTCAACCGAGAGTCGACTTCACATTATCCGGCGAGAAGAGAGGGAGAGGGGAGGAAGAGATGGAGAAAGAAGAGGACGAAGAGCCGTCTTGTGGCGTGGCTCGGGGGTCCTGGCTACATATGTGTGAGCGAGAATGTCGCTAATGCATTTTAAATTCCGAATTCCGCACCGGGCCCTGCAAAGTTTCGTCCCGGCGACGCATGTGGCGGAAGTTCCTCGTCCTCGTCCTTCGTCCTTCGCTTCCGCCACACCCACCCAGCCGGGGGGCCGGGGCCGGGGCTCGGCCAAATGAATTGCGAATCAGCCCGAAGCGTTCGATGGCCACGCGCCGCGCCATCTCGACTCGACTCGACTCGCAGCCGGGGCCGACGCGAGCAGGACCCGAGGGATCCTTTAACGACGACGACGCGGATTTGCCGACTCAGTCGCAGTCGCAGCTGGAGCGAGGAGTGAGAGGTAGAGCGACGGACTCGAAATGAAATGCGATCCTTCCACCTCTCCCTTGCCTGACGCCTTCGCCTGTCTTTCGACTGGCTTCCGCTCTGAGGTTCCTTGGGAAGTCGAGGAGATCCTTCAAGCGGGGTCCAGGGCGTGACAACCGCGACAACCAGGACGAGAAGGACACGAAGGACACCAAGGACGATGCGCCAAGTCGATCAAAAGCGTCGCTGAACAGGGTTTTTTCGCTCACTCGGCCAGAGCATTAAATTAAATCCCACCTCGCACGGGGATCGGCGAGAGCTGGGGCAGAGATGGAGAGTGAGTGAGAAAAAGTTTGGAAAAGTGAGAGTGGAAGGGAGAGGGAGAGGGAGTGAGAGTGAATAACAGAGCCTGGCAAAGAGAGAGATCGAGTGCGAGGAAGCGCCGACAAAGCGCCGAGGACGCGGGACCGAAAACGGCTTCGCACAGTTGCTGCGAGGAAAAATCCACTTGCAACTACTGCTTGTTGTTGTCGCTGTAGTTGTTGTTGTCGTCTCCACTGCTGCCGTTGTCATCCGTGTAGTTTGGGTGGGCAACACTGAATGCGAAATGACTAATGACGCCGACGGCGCTCGGGGCGTGGCCGCGAACGAGGCGCTTCGCAACATGTTTCGGGCCGCGCGAGGCCGGCGAGGACGATCGAGCGAGAGAGAGAGGGTCAGAGAGTGAGTGAGAGCGAGAGCGAGCGAGATGGACTGCGAAAGAGTGAGCTTCCCTTGGCATTTGCGTTTGACAGGCAGCCAGGCGGCAGAGGTGAACCGTTTGCCGGCAAAGGACACTCGGGCCCGCCCCCCGACCCGGCCGCCTTTGATTTAGGAATTTCCTCGTTCCTGTTCCCTCCTCCTCCCTCTCGCTCCTCCCCTGCTGCTGCCACTCGCATTCCTCCAGAGCCGGAGTCTTTCGTCTTTCGTCCTCCTCCGGCGGCTCCTCCGACTCCTCGCATTGCGGGTCAAGGTTGCTCTCGAGTCCTCTTGGGAGCCGCGGGCTCGTCTTCCTCTCATTCCTCCACTCCCTCTCGCCCTGGTCTGCCTCTCTCACAACCCCCCCCCCCTCCCCCTGCTGCCATCTGACGGCCGTCGAGGGCCGCCAGTCGCGACCTCCTCACGCGCGAAGCCGTTAAATTGAATTTAAACTTGCATTTATCATAATTTCCCAACGACCGCCGCTTCGTCTTCGTCCTCCTGGTCGTCTTCGGTACCAACGCCCCCGTGCCACGTCCCCGCCACTTCGCCTCCCTTCTCGCACCATCTCGCCGGACGTGAAGGATTCGCAAATGTTTATCAACAACTTCCGGAGCCCTTCAACGAACCATTTTTCATCGTCTCCTCTCACGCTCCCGCTCCCGCTCCCACTCACTCCCGCTGTCACTCGCGTCCTCCTGCCTCTGTCTCTTTCGCGACGGCCACCTTGGACTTTGGGCCTCTGTCTGTCTTTGCGTCAGTGTTGGTTTAAACCAACTGACTTTGGAATACCTAATGGAGCACGTGACTCGAGCGGCTCGAGGTCCGATTAATCATCGGGCTTCATAAAGCCATCAGCGGCCGCACCTGTCACGGCCTCGGGGACCTGGCCATGGCCGACGAGGACGTTCGGCGGAAGTTCGGGCTCGTCCTGCCCAGGCCCTCGCCGGAAGTCGTCGGCTGGGCCGCCCTGTCGAGCGATTCCGTCGGGTCTTGTTGGAGTCCGTCGTTGAAATGCGAGTCCCGGGACCCTTTGAGGAACTCCCGGCCCGAGGGAGCGAAGCAATTGTGTTGCCACCTCTTTCGGGCGGCCAATCGGGGGTCGAGGGCGGTTTCCGTTCCTTCGCCAGTCGCCTCGCGTCGAGAGCCCGACGCCTTCGAAGGCGATTCTGGGGAGAAAAGGACGATGGAGGGACGAAGGAGGGATGGAGAAAGAATGATGGGAGGAAGGGAGGATGAAGGGAAGTTCGAGGGATGTAGGTTCGGGTCAGACCAGGACAACATGCAGGACCCCTGGGTTCGCTACAGGCCTCTGGGGGCCGTGGTCGGTTTCGGGTTCGGAACTTACCAAGCGAGAGCTTCTCGCCGGAGTCTGGTGGCAGTGTGAAACCTAGCAAGGCCATGGAGGCAATGAGAACGCACGGCACGATTAGATTGAAAAAATAGTACAAAGTTTTCCGTCGTATCAAAATGGCGAACGTTATGTCAATGTAAGGTTCTGGGCAGCAATTATAGTAGATTTCATTTCGTTTCCCTGGGACGCCTGCAATGCACACAACAGAAAAGAGAGAAAAGGGAAAAAAGAAACAGATAGAGAGAGAGAGAGAGAAGATTAGTGGGTTGGACCGGAAGTGGGGAGCTCAGCTACTTCCGGGCGCGCGCCATGCAAAGACGTCTCGCATCCCTCGACCGGCGGATGCTCGAGCGACAAATGTCCAGCGAATTCACTTTCTTTCCGATTTCGCGCTTTCTCTATGCGAATTTTTCTATTTGATTGCATTCTGTTATCTTCTATTGTGTTTTATTTCATTGTCTATTGTATTGAATTTGATGGTATTATAGTCTATTTATCATATTTTTCCAGTTATTGTAGGGAGCGAATCTCGATTTATTGCCTTCCATTCATTTCTTTTGCCATAATGTTTCGGCATTTTATTTTTTTGAATTTTTGCCTTTTTTTAATATTTTTTATAAGTTTTCTTTTGGGTTTTTTGCGATTTTTAGTGTTGTTTTTTTTACCCTCCCGCCCTTACCTAGCAGGTCCCACTCGCCGTTGGTGATGAAGCTCGAGATGTCGCCGCCGGCCTCGTCCTGCAGCTGCAGATCCAGCTGAAAAGTGGGAAGGAAAGAGACGCGATGAGAAGAAAAGAAAAGAGAAGAACACAGAGATGAGAAACAGAAGGAAGACGTGAGAAATTGAAATTCAAATCCTCTTGTTTCAGTTGGTCCGTGTTTGCGATTGTGTTTGAGCTTGTGTTTGTTGTTTTACTTGTGTTTGTTGTTGCGCTTGAGCTTGGGTTTCAGTTTGAGTTGTGTTCGAGTTCTTGAGGACGAAGTCCTTGCAATGACATTACGAATTTTCGGGATTCTTCTTCGTTATTGACGCTGTTTATATTGTTATTGTTGTTGTTGTTCTCGCTGTCATTGTTGGTGTTGCCTGTTTGGGACAAGACACAAACTGGCAGACGACAACTGGCCCGACACGAGCCCGACGGGCGGAGGCGGTGCGAGGGAGCGAGCGAGACAATCGTCGAGGAGCAGCGCCGAGAAATTCATATAAAAGTGAAAAACTTATTTAATTAAAATGAGAGGCCCCTCGTGGCCTCCGCCCGGTGTCCTGGTCCTGGTCCTGGTCGTCCTTGAGCCGGGATCGGGCCATAAAATGATGCGAATAAACATGAGCGCAAACGGCGCGGAGATAAGTGAGACCAACGAGGCGAGAGAGGGAGAGAGAGAAAGGCCGATGAATTCCTGCGACCGTGTGCGTGTTTGAGCGAGAGGCCGTGCAAGCAAAGACCCGGCTGAGGTCGACAATTGCACTGGAAATTTAATTAAACACACACACTCTCGCACATTCGCACACATCCGCAGACATTCACACTCTCATGGACGGAGGGAAGCAACGAGAGGAAAAGAAAGAACGAGAAGAAATTGTAACGAGAAGAAACGAGAAAAACTTGTTAAGATTAGAAATTGCAAGGGGAAGAAATTGCTACGAGCAAAAGGAAGAACGAGGCGAAATTACAACGAGAACAAATTGTAACGAGAGGAAAATTTAACGAGTGAAAATTGAAAAGAGTAAAATTGTAACGAGAAGAAATCGCAGCGATAAGAAATAGTAGCGAGCAGAAGCTGCAACGTGAAGAAAAAGTAACGAGAGAAAATTGAAACGAGACAAATCACTGAAGGAAGCCCAGAAGAAATTGCAACGAGTGCGGGGAGGGACAGAGAGAGGGAGAGAGAGAGAGAGAGAGAGCGAGCACAACGAGCGGGGCGAAGGACGCGGCCAGTTGATTATAAACTAATTAACGCTGACCCCTCTCCCTCTCGCCCACGCCTTGGACGGCGACGGCCTCCCTCCTACAACTCATAATCCCAACACCCTCGTCCGGCACCCTTTGCAGCCACACCGCCGAGCAGCCACGGGTCGCCCCAGCGGTTGAACCAAGGAATCGACCCAAGGTTCAGCCGATCTCGGTCGTCGCGGTCGGATCGTCACGCCACGACTTCTTCTCTCTTTCCTTCCTCCTTGGGCCCGTTCATTGCTTTATTTTCTTTATTATTTCCCCCTGCCGTTGCTCCTCCTTTGGCTCCATGCCTTGTTTCTTTCCATTTTTCCTCTTCTGCTCCTCCCTAGCTGCCTCCGTTTCTCCTTCCGCTTCCCTCGACGCCAGTCTAATGAATATCCCTTCGTTCTCCACCTCCTTCTCCTCCCCTCCAGCCCTCCTCCCGCCGTCCGCGCCCAGGGGCCAGGGTGCGTTTAGTTGCCGGAAGCGATTAATGGCGTCTCCTCGCTAACTTCCGGCGGCTGCCGGTCGACAGCCGAAAGGGGCGAGAGAGCGAGAGGGAGAGAGTTGGTGCTTACTCGTCCATTGGAGTTAAACGATTTCTGATCGTTGTCCTTGGTGAGGTTTTCCTCTTCAGCCTTGTTGTTGTCTTTTTTTCCTTCCTACACGTTGCTGTTCCTTTGTGTTCAAATTCGTTATTTTGTTACACATGTTGTTGTTTGCGTGTTGTTGTTACTGTTCTCGGACATGTTTCCTTGCTATTCGATGTTGTTGTTGTTGCTGCCCTCTGCAGCCCCCTCATGTAAATCGTCCTCGATCAAGGATAAATCACCAGAAAAACTCACATTATTATTCTTGTCAACATAAATTTTCGTTTGACTCCCGCTCGCCCCTCACTTTCCTTCCTCTTCCTCTTCCTTCCCTCCTGCTCAAGCCTCCCTCCTCCTGGAGCTGTCTGCTTGGAGGAGGAAGAGGAGGAGGGCGCGAGGGGCGACTGGTGGTGGTCGGGAAGATTTATTAGGAAACTACGACACGAGTCGATGGCTGGGTTCACAGCGGTCGAGACGAGTCGAGTCGAGTCGGGTTCAGTCGGTGCGGGACGGGTCGAGTCGAGCTGAGCTGAGTCGAGTCGAGCAGAGTCGCGTTGAGTTGATTTGAACCCTTCTTGGTGGAACCGTGAGTCATTTTGAGGGAGTTGGAGACGGATGACTCGAGTCGGTCCGGAGTTCGAATCGACTCCTTCCCAAGGTAGACTCAAGTAGTTTGAAAATTTGACTCGATTCTGTCGCAAACGCGTCCGGAGTGGAGTCGGTTCGAGTCGAATTCGTCCGAGCTCCGCTTGCTCCGGACGAAGGCATAAATTTCCATCTTGGCCCCTTCGCCTGCGAGATAAGCGAACGAAACTTTCCCAGGGTATTATTTATTTATTTCCCAAACCGCACACACACATGAGCAGACCATAGATAAAAAGAAGCAGACACAGCCTGCAGATAGAGAGACAGACAGAGAGAGGGAGACAATTTATGGCGATGTCTCTCGGTCGGTTTGTTTAATTTCTTAAGAAAGTCCGTGCTCTGAAGGATTCTTCACCGACTTTCTGCGACGCCCCATCCGTTGTTTCTCCCTCTATTTCTGTCTTTCCCCCTCTCTCCCCCCCCCCTCTCTTCATCATCCTTCTTCTCTCGCCCCCTCTGTCGCCTCCTTTCGCATCGGGGAGTTCGCATCGAAAATTGAATGTCGTCGAAGTCGCCGTCGTGATTGCTGTTGCTGCTGTTGTTGTTATTGTTGTTGTTGCTGTTGTTGCTGTTGTTGTTGCTGTTGTTGCTGTTGTTGTTGGCAAACAATTAAAAGTTCTTGCGCAATAACAGAGACTCATTCGCCCCTCCCCTCGCCCGCCCCTTGCATCGAGTGTCAGGGTTCATCGGATCCTGCGGTGACGTCAGACGTCTCCGGCGAGGCCCCTGGCGGCCCCGACTGGAGGCTTCGACGCCGCCGCCGACGGCTTCGACGCCTTGCGGGAGCAGTGGTCGGGGCGGGGGTGGGGGGCGTGGCCCAGGGCGCTGGATGCGTATCGCAAAGTTTCCAGCGTAATGAGAAAACTTGTGGAACTGGCGGAAGGAGGAGGAGGAGGAGGAGGGTGGGAAGGTGGGAGGTTGTGTGCGAAAGGATTTCGAGAGGAGGCTGCGAATTATTGCAGTTCATTTTCCAAAAATTGATTCCTCTCCCTCTCGTCTGTCGCCCCGCCTCCGCCTCCCGCCTGCAACGTCGTGATTTTGTTTCTCTGCCGTCGAAGCTCAAGTCGTGGTTTTTGTTTCGTCCTTCTTCCTACTGTTGTTGTTGTATATATTGTTATTGCCATGGCCGCGTTGTGTTGTCGTCGTCGTTGTTGTTGGCGAGAATGTTTTTAATTTACCCCATCATTAGTTGGGCGAAATTGGTTTCCGATGAAATCCAGTCGAAGTTGCGTGGTCGAGTTCGAGGTTTCGATATTTCGAGGACGGAGTTTGTGGCGATAACTTGAGGAATTTCTCGCAGAAGGACACGCGGGGAGGACACCAGGGTGGAGGGCGTGGAGGGTGGCGGGTTCGCGATGAAATGTAGGTTAAGGAACGGAGGACGACGGACGCAGATGGATGGGAAGGAGACAAATACAAAAGGCACTGTCGCCTACTTTCGCGCTGCGCAAGGCCGGCGTCCGCTGCGCCATGAAATATGCAATATATTTGCGCAATCATTTCAACTCTCTCGCCCTCGCCCTCGCCCTCTCTCCCTTTCTCTTACTCACTCGCTCGCTCCCACTCCCTCTCTCGACTCGTTGCTCTCGTTCTCGCGGCAATAGAGCAAAAAATGCCGCATTAAATGTTGACAACTCTTCACATTTGTCAGTTGTAAAATGAGCCAGCGACACTGCTGCAACAACAACAACAACAACAACAACAACTGCTACTTCCACAACAACAACTGGTAGAACAACAACAATGAGGGCAGAGCAAGAGCCCACAGTGAAATGAAATATGCAGCAGTATCTGGTGGACGGATCGTGAGTCGGTTTTTTTGTGGGTCGCACCGCAGGAAAGGAATGACAAAATAAAAAAGAAGAAATGAAATGAAAATAATATAAAAAAGCATAAAAGGGATATCCAAGGATGAAAGCGGATACACTCCGAGATTCCACAGCCTGCGGAAGTGCGAAGGCGGGGCGGCAGCGGGGACAACGAGTCAGGCGGTGAGAGATGAGGAAGCGGAGGATGCGACAGCCGACTGAGGCGGATGCGGGAGATGGAAGACGTGGTAAATGAAGGGCAGGAGGAGAGGAAGAGGCTTCGGCGAGTGGAAGAGCTGAGTAAAATACGGGAGGACCCGAGGGAGCGACGAGTGAAGGCGCGGACGAGTTCAGTAGAGTCAGTAACGAGTAGAGTCAGTAACGAGTAGAGCCAGTAACGAGTTCAAACGAGTCGGAAAGAGTTCGATTGGGTCAGTAACGAGTGGAGTCTGCAACGAGTTCAGTGAAGCGAGTCGAACAATGAGCGTGTGGAAAGATCGAGAGAAGATCGACGAGTGGCCTGACGACCGAGCAGACTCATCAACGAGTAGACAAATGAACGAATGAAACTATAGATGAACGAATAGATTGAACAACGAGTCGACAAAATAAACGAAGTGACAGATCCACGAATTAAGAGATCAACACAGCTGTACGAGTGGACAGATCAACGATTGCCCAGCTCAGCGAGTTGACACATAAACGAGTGTTCATTTGGAATAAAAATACAAAGTTACAAAAAGATAATTGTGGCCAAAGTAACACGAAGATTCCGCTCTGACAGGACGCACAAAGTCGGGACAAAACCCATCCGGCCAAGGCTGAGACGAGGCACAGAGGGTCGGGTTCCAAAAAAAAAAAAAAGAAAACAACAAATTTAGTTTTAATTTTTTTAATAAGGAACTTTTTTTTCTCCCACTGTGCGCCGATGTCGCCGGCGACTGTGCGCCTTTAGCTGCACTTGCCCCACTGTAATCCACGGTCGTATTTTTCGCTCATTAAAAAAGCTCTAAATTCAGAATAACAACAACAACAACAACAACCACATCAAGTGCAGCGGTTGGAAGAAAATAACAATAATAAGAGCAAATAATGAAGGAAATAACGCGGGCTTGCAACAATAACGAAAACAACAGCAATAACAGCAACGACAACAACAACAAAATCGACAAGGAAAACAACAACAACAAGAAAAAACCAAAATTAACAACAAAAACGACAACAACAACATTTGCCCATCCAACTGAACGACGGTTGTGCAAGCGATTTCTCTCCACGAGTTTCTTCGTGGGCGGCAAAGAGAACGAAACCACGCCAACAACAAAGAAAGGGAGAAACAAAAAAAAAAAAAAAAAATAGAAAAAAAGTCGGCAGAAAATGAAAAAATAATAATAAAATCGAAAAGGAGGAGAAGGCGCAGGTAAAAAACGAGGTAGAACGGAAGTAGATTGAAAATGAAAACGACGGCAGGACGGCCAGCGATGAGGCCGAGATCGGGGACAACCACAACAACAACAACAACAACAACGGCAAAACAACGAAGTTAAAACAAGAGAAGATCTAAAGCTACAACAACAAGAACCAAAACAACAACAGCAACAACATCGGCAAATGAACACTGGGCAAGAAACAGGAACAACGATTTTTAATTTTCCTCCGCTGCAAATGCTTTCGCTGCAGCCGCAGTTCCCGCCTTCCATCCGCCCCTCTCACCCATCCTTCCGGCCTGTCTCTCCCCCTCTCTCTCTCCCGTCTTCCGCCTCGGGCCCGACTCGGGTCCCTCCGCAGCTCCACCGGCGGACTTCGAGTCGCTCGAGCTCAAGCGAGGCTCGGGTCCCGCGCTGCAGCTCGATGCCTTCCCTCATCTCCTAATAGGCAGCAAGTATCTCTATCTCTCTCTCTCTCCCTCCCTCATTCTTTCTCTCCTTTTATACCTCTCCCTTTGCCCGTCCCTCTCCCTCCCACGCTAGCTTCCATCGATTCGATTTCGAAGCCGTGTCCTTTGGCAATTTTTGCTGATTTTGTTTGCGACGCTTTTTTTTATTTTCTTTTTTTTTTGTATTTGCGAAAATCATTTCCGGGCAAAATTCTGATGCTCAACCCTCTCGCTCGCCCTGCCCCTGCACCTGCCCCGATGCTGCCTCCTCCTCGCGTGCCATGATAATTCAATTTCGCGTTAATCCTGCCGTCGATGGCGAGGATCCACCTTCTCGTCCACCCCACCCCCCTCCCCCCGCGTCGAGTCCTTCGGCCTTCCCGCCATTGTTCGACGGTTCGCTCGCTTCGGCGGAGGCAATCGATGATAATTTTGCAACTGCAAGTTTTTATCACATCAGTCCCTGCTTTCGGCGTCCTTTGAAACGCCCCACTTTCCCTTCCACCTCCCCCTCTCGCCCCCCTTTCGCCTCCGTTGCACCTCTACATTCTCTAGATTTGCCTGCTCTTCTCCTCTCCTACTCCTTCACCCTCTCCTCCCATCGTCCTCACCCCCGTGAATCCTCCTCCAGTCGACTCGAGGCGATTGAAATCTCGCCTGCGATTTGATTTTAATTCCGATTCGATCTCCAACAGTAGTGGGGAGAGAGCGAAAGCGAGAGCGAGATTGCGATTGTTTGCCCTCCCTCTCGCTGCGGGCGAATTGGGCGGCAGCTGCGGGCCGCCCACGACCTCGGGTGGGGTGGGGCGGCCGAGGCGCGAAATCAGCGACTCACAAGGGGCGATTAGGTGAATGGGACGTCATCAGCAGCGGCAGCGGCAGCGGATCCAACCGTTATCAGCGCCATCAGCTCGAGATGGCATCATCGGGGCCAATTCATCGAACGAAAGCGGCGCGGCCTTGGCTTGATTGGGGTTCGCCTGGGCCAATTGTTCGGTGAAGTTGGTCCTTTGCAAGAAAATTCCTAGTTTTCAGCGATGAAATTCTCACAATTCTGACTTTCTCATAATATTTGCAGCTCTCTTCAATTCTGCATAATCTCCTCAATCCTTCACAGCATCTTTAATTTTGCTTAATATTTGCCATTCTCGACAATTTCTTCAGTTCTCGATGATATTTTAAATTCTTAGCAACATCGTCAATTCTCAGCAATTTCTTCAATTCTTCACAATATTTTCATTTCAATTCAACAACATCCTCCTTTCCCAAACATTTTTTCAGTTTTCCACAATGAAGATTTTGTTAGACTTTCGATCCATTTCCGGTTGATGTGTCGCCAAGGCGAATGAGAGAGAATTCTTATGGAAATGATGGCCTGCAGGGATTTCCTCAGGACCTTCCCGAATACGATCGTAAATATGTCCACAATCTGATCGAACGGTGGACGAGGATTATGGCAGAATTGCATCGTGGATCGGGTTCCGTGAATTCCACCCAATCCCCCCATCGTGCCTCCGTCTTCTCCGCCCCCCTCGTGAAAGTTTTCGCCGAGTTTGCACTCGAATTTCGGGATCCGATGGAGAGCTAATTAAATCGGATTTA
The DNA here is from genome assembly GCA_947389925.1 of Coelopa pilipes. Taxonomy (NCBI): domain Eukaryota; kingdom Metazoa; phylum Arthropoda; class Insecta; order Diptera; family Coelopidae; genus Coelopa; species Coelopa pilipes. The sequence continues at coordinate 25,822,016 of OX376700.1, read as the reverse complement.
AATTGAGCCACCGACACCGGCACCGTCCACAGATCTGCATTTAATGGCACGAAACTCGGAGCTGTTTGTCATTTCCAAATGAAATATCTATCCGTCCGTCTGTCCGTCGGTCGGTCCGTCCGCTCGTTTGTGCCGAGAGACTGAAAATTATTCACGTCATGGCGATCTAATGGCGTCCGAATGAGAATCAAAAGCGAATTAATTTCGAGCACAAACAATTATCCGATGCAGTCAGGACGGACGGAGGGGGAGAGAGAGAGAGAGAGGTGGACGAATGGACAGATGACGGAGCGAGGTGCGGCGAGAGGATCCGGGACTCGGACGGTATCGCATGCAATCTCGCTCCTGAAGCCGATGAAATCCGATTGATTTGACAGTCATGAGCGGCGTCCGCGTCAGGGCCGCAAGGGAAGGGGAAGCGGAAGGGGATGCGGAAGGGGAAGCGGAAGGGGAAGGGATGGAGGATTCCAGGGGATGGATGGGATGGCAGACGAATTCATCAGCGAGCGAAACGAGGAAGCGATCTTTGTGCGGAAGACAACGAGCCGCAGAGAGTTGCTCGAGCTGGAGGTGGGCGAGAAACAACATTAAAAATGAATGCAGGACCGAGGTCCGACGGTGGGCGTCGGGGGCGTGGCGGGTCTGGCTGCCCTGGTCTGGGTGGCCGGAGGTCCCTCCAACGGAACGAATCGAAAATTAAACAATTTTGATGCTTCGCAATAATTAATTGGTTTTCCTTTGTTCTCGACACAAAGGCGCGGACGGAGAGAAGCCTGCGACAGAGGGACAGAGAGAGGCAAACAGTGAGGGAGAGTGAGAGAGAGAGAGAGAGTTAAAGAGGGAAAGGATATAAAAAGAGAGAAAGCGTTTGAGCGAGAACGAGAGAAAAGGAGATTAAAAATGAATCGAATCAATTGTTGCTCGGGGCAAAACCGTGGCAACTTTTTGCCCTTCTCTCTCGACCTGGGATGTTGTTGTTGTTGTTGTTGTTGCTGTTATTGTTATTGTTGTTATTGCTCCTCTTGTTGTAGCTGTTGTAGTTATTGCTAATTATGACGATCGAGCTACGAACGCGAGCGAAGCTGAATAAATAACAGTCGGAGTTTATTCAATTTGCTCAAGCCGACAGTGGGACAAAAGGCAAAGCCAAACGAACACATTTCTGAAACTCCGACCATACTCGACACCCTGCGGCGCACTGCGTGGGCCCACTGTGCGGCTCATTAGACCCTCGTGCGGGCCATTATCGAATTAATTGGCCCAGCAGGACCGGAACGGGGGGCGAGCGAGACGGAACTATCGGAAGGTGTTTCATTCGGCCCTCGACTCGCGGCTCTTGATTCGCGGCCATCGATTTGAGGCTCTCGAATCCCGGCTCCTGCTCCTCGAGCCTCGCCTCCGAGCGACGGCCGGCCGAGGGACGAGGGGCGCGCGGAATAATTCATGAGTCGAGCATAAATTGCTTTAACGGATGTCCGCATTACTGGCCATAAATATTCCATGTGCAAACGCCCAGCCTCACCCCCGTTGCCCACCTCTGGCCCCTCCCTCCTCACTCCTCCCTCTCACGGATTCTGTGTTTGTTCTCCTCGCCCTCATGTCCGGTCGCCCTCGTGTCTGTCGCTGGTGCGTTTGGGTGTCTGCGTGTTGTTTGTTGGCTTGTCCAAATATTTTTCCTCGACGAATTGAAGGGGTTCGCGTTGTTGTTCTTGTTATTGTTGTATTCGTGATTCTCCCATTGACTTCACATTCTCGGTGTTTTCGTTCATAACGAGCTGGGAGTGGAGAAATCCAAAAGTGAATTTCATGAAGTAGGGCGAAATTTCACTTTTGAAATTTGCCTCAATTTGCTACCTCAGCTTGGCCTCAGCTTTATAGTTTTTATTTCAGTAAAAAAATGTTGAAAAATGAATTTTTTAAACGCTGTAATACTACAAACAAAATGCGGAAATTCCTGGTTCCCTTTTATGTTCTCTTTGCGGTGTTTTAATTTCATTCAATAATGAATAAAAAAGTTCGCCCATTGATTTGAAATATATTTTAAACACATATAAAAAAAATAATTAAATATTGACTCAATAAACTTATGAATAAATATGAATAAACATAAATAAATCAAATATAAATATGAAAATTAATTCAACTTTTTCACATGTTTATATTTTTGATTTAATTCTTAAAATTTGATTCATAATAATAAAATTTGAACATGAATTTCCTGATTGTTTCAAACGTTTGGACAAAATAAATAACGTTTTTCAACATTTGTTTATGGCAATTTCAATGTGAATTGGAGAAAACCAATTTCTTTTTTCATTGAAAATCCTCTTGTCCTGTTTTGCATAAGTATTTTGCAACTTAGATCCTCCGAAATGTTCACTAAACTGCTGCCAAAATTGCATTTTGGGGATTTCGCCCCACTCTCGCATGCATTTAATCGATTATTTATGTGTTATTATCGAAACAATGCACCCATTGTTGCTGTTGCTGTTGTTCTTGTTGCATTTATTGTTGTTGTATTTATTGCTGCTGCTGCGGCGATCGTTCGAACCTCATCTATTACATCGATGAATGTCCGTTTTTGCAACTCCGTCCGTCCGTCCGTCCGTCCGTCCGTGCGTCCGTCTGTGTGCTCTCTGTGTGACTGTGTGTGTGTTATCCAGTCCCTCGGTGAGTGTGTTGGTGGGCGCATGTTTGTATGTGAAGCGGAAACAAATGGCTCATCAAATATTCATTGGCAAATGCGGTCCGCAGTTCATTTTTCCCGAGCCAGAGGCGTCGACAGGGCCGGATTTCGGGGCTTCCCAGTGGAGCGGCTTCGAATCGCGCTCGAGTCGGTCCCCGCTGGGCGCAGCCCCTGGCGGCGATGGGGAGCGGATAAAAAACTGCAACATCGCATTGAGCCCGATCTGAATAATTGATTTCACAAATTTACCAAAGTGGAACACGAAAAGTCAGAACAAAAAGGACGAAACTCGCGAACTGTTGACGGCGACTGGGGACATTTAACAAGTGCAGTAACAAAAAAACTAAAAGTGGGAAATGAGAAATAAAGGAGAACTAAAAAGAAAAAAATTAAAATAATTCGACTCGAAAAAAGTAGGGTAAAACTAGCCCACGGTGAAAAACGGATTAAAGTACAAAAGCAACAAAGGTGAATCGGATGAAAATGCACTTTAAATTAAATACCGCTCACGGGCTGAACTTTTCCGATCGGAATCGAATCGCGGATAAATAAAACATTCGCCTGGCAAATCGTCACCATCGAGCTGGGATTGGATGATTGACGGTGGAGCGATTGACGTGGGGATCGCGAGGCCACCTCGAGCCCTGTGCGGGTGTGGGAGAATCGTGAGTGAAATTTCCGACCTCCCTGAGCCGCTGACGTGGTCGCCAGAGTTGACGAGAGTTGATCATGAGTTGCAGAGAAGTCTTTGAATCCGCCCTCCATCGGCTCCAGATCAGCCACCGGCTGACCCGATTTTGGCGCTGCCCAGAGAGCGCGAAGATGCTTCGGTGCCAAGTTCAGGGCGTGGCGTGCGGGTCACGTCGCCTCCCGGGACCGCCGGTGGACGCAAAAGCTTCGGCCGCATTTTCAATTTCCTTAACGGCGCCGCAAGGTCGGCGCGCCCGACCGCACAAATGCGATTTTCTAATTACCGGACCCCGCCTCATGTGGCGAGAGGCGGGCAAAGTGGAACAAGAAGAAGGAGAAGGCAGAGGGACGAGGGCGAGGGCGAGGCGTGGGCGGGAGGACGAAGGATGAGCTGTCGAATAAAATATGTTCTCGGAATAATTTCTGGGGAAAAGCCACAAACCAAAAGTGAAAGCGAGCATTTTCGTTTATCCTTGAATAATGCAGAAGGCCGCAACTACAGCAACAACAACAATAGTGATGGCAACAACAACAACAATGACTACTACCACTAGCACAACAACAACAACTACCATGGCGACTACGACGACGACGACGACGACGACGAGCACAAGTTGGCAATGAAAAGTTGACACGTAAAATATTAGAAAAATTTTGTGTAACGTTCCGAGTCACGACGCTCCCTCTCGCTCTCGTTCGCTCTCTCTCTGGCCTCTCCTTCCTGCCTCTATTTCTCTCTCTCTCTGCCTGTCTCGGTCCCTGCCTTGCAGACCGCAAAACATGGACGGAAAGTCGAAAAGCTTTTTGAGGCTTTGCTAAAGGCCAGGCGTTGGGCCAAGCCAGCAACAACGACAGTATTAGCAACAATACCAACATTAGCAACAACAACAACAACAACAACAATATTTACGACTTCGCTACGCACTGCGGTCGAGCTGCGAAGTTCGGCCGTCGTCGACGCCGAAGTCAGAAGGCGAAAGTTCGGCCCCACCGGAAGCGGAAGTGATGCCATTTTTCGAGCTTCCCGTCTTCGCTGTCATCGAGTCAATTTCAGATTTTATCACAAAATAATCGAAATCGATGCCGGTGCCGGAGGAACTCAAAGTTTAATGAATTGGGATGCGAGTTTGAGGTTTATTTTCAGGGTATTTTCGGGGATTATTTTGGGGTTTCTGTTTCTTGGAATATATTTTGAAACATATTTCATTATTTCCGAAGAATGTCGTAGTTTTCCCCTGGTTTCCTGGGAGAATTGAAAGTGAATTGAATTGAGAATTCAAATTCGTCTGCCAGCGATGAGATCGATATCACTCATACGCCCCGAACACCCACCTTCTCCTGCTCTCAACAACTCGCGTTTCCTTCCCCCTACGTTTAGTCTTCCTCCATCTGCATTTCTTTGGCTCCTCCGCCCGCCTCGCCTCGCCTCGCATTCCCTGCCTTCTCCAATGCCTTAATCCCCGAGTGAGCGCGAACCGAGCAAAGAAATGTTGCTCATACGCACCGTCGGCGGCACATCCGAGTCAGGTGTGTTTGCGTGTGTCATGGGTCGTGTGTGAGAGTGCCTGTGTGAGTGTTGCCATGTGCCATGTGTGCGTGTTGTTTGGCTTGCACATCCTGCGCCAGGATGCATGCTGAATTAACGATCAGCGCGCCAAGGTGCGGAATGCAATAAATAAACTCCTCGCAACGCCTCGCTGCAATTTCTGCGCCACTCCTTCTCCATCTCCGTCTTCTTCTTCTCTTCCCTCCCCTCCCCTCTCCTCCCTCTCCATTTCCGCCTCCCTCTCTGCCAGTCGGCTGTCGTCGCCTCGTCCTCGTCTCCGTCCGTAGGTTAGCATTTTGGCAGCTCGCAGCTCTGAGTTTGGCTCCGACACCCCGAGGCGTGCAGCCCCGTTCACGATCTCTCTCTCTCTCGCTCCCTCGCCCCCTCGCTCTTGCCCTCTTCTTCCCGGCTGGCTTCGTCTGCCGCCATTATTTACTCTATTGACTTGACATGCTTTTGAATAAAAATAACATTTCGCGCCAACAAACAAATTTCCAAAATGGCGCACACGAGGTGCGGGCCAACCACTAGCAGAAGGCGGAAAGAGAAGGAGATACAGAGCGAGAGCGAGAGAGGGGGGGGGGGGGGCAGCGTGTGGCAGGATGCAGGCGAAGGATTCAGGCGGCTGATGCAATCGCGGAGGAAGGAGTCGTACGTGCGTGATCAGAACACGCAGATGACGACCACAACAACAATGTCAACAACAAAATTGCCAACAACAACAATTACCATAGGAACAACAACAACAAAAGCAACGACAAGACCAACAAAAACAACGAGAAGAAGCCACAATTACGACGCCTGCAACAACAACGATCACAATAACAACAACGGCACGACGTCGAACCCAAGGACGCGACGCAGCCACGTATGTGTGTGTGGGTGTGGGTGTGTGTGGGTGCTGGTGTCGCCAACGAGCGCAGAAAGTGCGAGGCGAAAGTTCGCCCTTTCCGTCGCCGCCGCCGTCGTCGTCGCCGCAGATCCTCATAAGGATTTCTTCTGCATGAACATATCGAATAAAGAAATTTCGATAATCACGCATACAAATACAAAGATATCTGCACATGGCCACATAGCACACGACGGCAGCCACCCACCGACACCAAGCAGCCGACACTAACACCATCACTAACACCCACACTAACACACTGGCAGGAAGCGCATTCCGAGTTTATTGAGTTCCGCTTCCTCGTCCCTCGCTCGATGTCACGCCCTCCGAGCGTTTGCGCTGGCCGGGCCGATGGCGAAGGCGGTGCCAACGCAGTCGGTCGTGAAGCGGAGGATACCAAAATACCACCACAACAACAACAACGACAACAACACCAGTGACAAGAACAACATTGTCAAAGGCAGGAACAACAATTTCCATGTGAATAACAACACGTAAGGGAGTCGAAATGAGGCCTTGGGCGTCCTCGATGGTCGGAATAAATCATCATCGCACATGGCCCAAAATGCAGCCACGTTGATTGCGGCGCCTTTAACGGTTGACGTCGCCCGCCCTGCCCACGTCCCCTTGTCGCGTTCCTTGTGTGGAATTATTTCATCGAAATTGCATTCGCAGCAACGAGATTCCCCATTCATTCCCTCGTCCTTCTCGAACATCTTCTATCTGCCCTTCAATTGCTGCGACTCCTTCGCCTCCCCCAGCGCTCGGATCCTGCCGGCCTTCGAAGGATCTCGTCGTCTTTCAATTAAACTCCTTGCTCCTTGGTCCTTGCCTTACCGTGACCGGGCTCGAGTCCCTGTCAAGGCGGTACAAAGCGCCGCCGAAGCCGCTGGACAAAAGCCCAAAGCGCAGCGAGAGCCTGGCTTTGTGGTCGGCGGATGCGGGCTCGACAATGGGATCCCGATTCGTAACAGCGCCAAATCACTTCAATGGCCGACCAAGCGAACAATGCCGGGGACAAGCAGGAGCGAGCTCGTTCTCTCCCTCTCACTCTCTCTGCTCGTGAGGCAGAGGAGATCGCTGGATGACCGATGTAGAGGGGAGTGGGAGCCGACTGGGATCCAGAGGGAGCGCCTGGAGTCGGGAGAGGGAGTCGGGTCGCTGTGGTCAGGAGCGTTGCCCGATTTCCGTCGACTCGGGCCTTTCGACGATGGCCCTCGGCCCTCGGTTCTGGGTCCACGGTTCACGGTCGTCAGTCCCCGGTCCTCAGATCCCGGTGCTCAGCACTCGGACCTCGTTTTCCGCCCCTGTCGGTGGTCGATAACAAAAGACCGAAAGGTTAAGTCACGGATTTGCTCCGAATCCCGCTTTGTTGTCCCCGGCCCACCTCTGTGGCCTCCCCTGCCACGCCCCTCCTCGTCCACCCCACCCCTTGCCGTGTGCTGATGGACTCCGAAGAGTTCGTCAGCGGCTGGGCCCCGGGTTCCCTCGTGGCCACGTAACTCACATGGTCGACCACTGACGGACGACGGTGCCCTCGATTCCCCAGCAGGCGGACGACGGGGCGGGCGAGGGCGAGGCAGTGGTTGAGCGACGGATGGACGGAGGGGCGACGGAAGGAAGAATCGAGGGACGGACGAACGGAGGTCCTTCAGTTCAAAACTCTGCAGAGCAATTTTCCTAATAACCTCTTGGCAGCCTTTCTCAAATCATTTGCGGCGAAATTTATTTCCGTGCCCTGCCTACTGCGACCGCCTCCTCATCGACCCGACTTCGCCACCGCCACCGCCACCGCCACCGCCCGCCTCTGGTCAGGTGGATGCTGTTTTTGTTTCTTCGCCGGCCGCAATTTATTTCGGGCCGTAACTTAAATTACATTAGGGTCCCGGGCCGGGCGGCGACGCATTAACTTCATTCGATTTGCGGCCAACTCGGGGCTGACTATTAAGAACGTTCGGCCGCCTGCTCGGAATCGGCCGTTGACCTCGCGGTTGGGCGGAAAACCAGGTTAATGCGGAGATTTCTCACCGCTCACTCAGTCGGAAGCGGCGGCCGACGAGCGGTTGTGGAGGCGACCCTCACAAGCGACGCTTCCCGAAGGCGAAGGGTTCCGGAACCCAGTCCACCGGCCCCTGTAAAGGTCGCCTCCTGCCGTGGACCTCAGGCAGTCCGTCCTTCTCATCTCCAACTCATCTTCCAGCTTCTCGCTTTTAATCCGTCCATTCGTTTCGCATTTCCATTAGCGCGGTTCACCTCGATCTGCCCCAATTGCTGTCGATTGCTTCCCAAACTTCGCCTGCACGCAGTCGACGCCTCGCTTTGCCATCGGGGGCGTTAGCGGGTCGCGTTGCCCACGGTTGACCATTAGCAGAGGGAAAACATTAATTAAAATAAGCACAATTAAAACTTTTGCCGCAAGTGTGGGAGGTGGGTGTGGGAAAGTCCGAAACTTGTTTTCGTCTGTCCACCGATGGTCCCCCGGAGTCTCGGACATGAAGGAGGATCGTGCCTGAAACTTGGTCCGATCCAGCTGGGGTCCTGGTTCTGGTCTCTCAGAAGTTCAGTTGAAACGCATGGTCTTGATCCCTCGAATCCGGAATCCCGAATCCCGGTTTTGGTATTTCGGGCCTTCCAGAGTAAGTGGCCGTCAAACGAGGTGTGAAGCCGTGGACTTTGCGAGCGCTGCCTTCGCAGAAAATGCAGGGACAACAAGGACGACACTGGACTGAGTCTGGGTCGAAGGCAGGACAAGGGCAGCGGCGACGACGGAAGCGCCGAGCCGAACCGAGCCAAGAAAAACAGCGGCAAAGGACGAGACTAAGGCAAAGGAAGGGAAGCACGGAGGAGAAGTAGGCGGTTGAGGAGTAGGAGGGACGGAAAATGTGGAGAGACAGGCAGATGAAGTAGATGATCGATGAAGGGTTGACAAAGAAAGGGTGGGCGAGCGCGAGCGAGAGGAGGCGGGAACGTGAAGTGAAGGTAGGCAAATGACACGACACGAGGGAGGCGGGAGCGGGACGAGGAGAGCTGTGGTCGGAGGCGGCCCCTCCCTCCGAGGGTGAAGAAGGTTGAGAGATAGTGTTAGTGGATTATGGCCAGGGCGGCGGAGAGGGAGAGAGCGAGCGCCGAGGAAAGGATGTCGTCCTTGGGCTCGGGCCATCGACAGGCAAATGGGAAGTGACGGGATGCGATGGAGGGATTGGAGGAAGGTTCGGCGGAAGCGTTGGCGGCAGGGACGGCGCACGAGTGGCAAAGAGAATGATTAATGAAATTTAGCCGGAGCGAACGAGGGCTGCCGACAGCACTTTCGGGGTCCCGCGTCACCCGCAGCCAGCCAGGAGGCGGATCGGACACGACAGGATTTTAAACTGTCACAGCCAACGATGCCGCATCTCATTAAACACTAGTCGACGACCCCCTCCCTCCCTTCATTAAGTACATGTGCGCGTTCATTTCCGCTTCCGACTCGATTCGCCCCGCATCCGGTGCGGTTCCGGATGTCCCTTGGCCCCGGGGCCGTGCGCCTGGGGCGGTCGGAAGGAATTTGAATTCCTCCGCCACCTTTGCTGAAAACGAGCCGCCGTAAATAACGATAACAGGTTCAGGTGCCAGGACAAACGCCTCCAGCACACACTCACCGATGTAGAGTCGTTTCCCGAGCGTCTCCTCTGCATGAGGGTGAGGGCGAAGTTGCAGTTGTGTGTGGCCGAGTGAGGCTGAGGTGTGTGCGGTCCGGTTTGTCGTAATTCCATTCAATTACTGCTGAGGCGAGGGCTTTCGGGAGCTCAGGCTGGCTTTAAAGTTGGCTCCGATGCCCCGATCCACGACAGCCAACAGGGCAGACCTCGCTTGACCCCGCCTCCCCCGCTTTGCTCCGGATTTTCCCAGCTCCGCCCCCGTGCGAAGTCCTCCATAGATCATTGTCAATTATAAAGGCCTCGGTGCATTTGCACATGGGAGGCTGTAGTATTTTCACAATTCACCAGAAATTCCTGGCTCATCCTTTCAATTTGTTTTGTTTGTCGTCACTTTTGTTTGTTCCACTCCACGATGGCCGCTAATTGATTTCCACTGTCGTTGGCTGTTTTCTGGACAATCAGTGGCCGACGGCGGCTGTCGCTCCAACGACAACGCAGCCAACAGCGAGCCGTTTAAGCGACATTTCTCGCTCCCCCACACTTAAACTCTATTCTCTCGCACTCTCTGTCGGTCCCTCTCAATATTTATCTCTCTCCCTCCCCCTTTCCCTCTCACCTCTCCTGATTTAGTCGAACGACTGCCAATTAAAAACGCACTCCCTGTCCCAGAGTTAATTGCGATGCATGATGGGCTTTCAATTGAAACTCAATTTTCCGTTTAATTATTTTAATGATCCATAATAATCGACGTCCCTCTCCCCCTCTCTCTCTTTGGGTTGTTGATGCTCTGTTGTTGTTCTGTTGTTGTCAACCGACCACGAAGGAGCTGCACAAAGCGGCGTCGTCTCGTCGCAAGTGGGACGATCTCGGAAATCGTCGAGTGCCAGGGGGCGTGTGAGTGAGTGTGTGTGAAGTGGTGTGTGTGAGGGGTTGTGGGCGTTGAGTGCAGCCCCGTTATCGACCTCGCCACGGCTGCCAGGAGTCGCAGCGAGGACGCGGACGAGTCGCCAGCGATGGGCTGGTGCGCTTCGTTTCCCCACAGAGAGGACTCGTGGACCTCGCCGGGGTCGCTGGACGTCGCTGGTGGACTCACCTGGAAGCCGTCGTAGGTCCAGGAGCCGAACTTCATCTCGCAGCGCTGGTCGTCGAACGGGAACCACGTGATGTCGATCTTGCAGGTGGACTTGAAGATGCCGGGCGGGACGTACAGGCAGGAGCCGTTGTTCCGGACGACCACGTTGGTCGCGTACGTCCCGTCGAAGCCCTCGTCGGCGCTGCAAAGAGAGAGAGAGAGCGGGACAGGGATTAGCAAGGATCTGGATCGTCCTGTGGAGAGCTGCGTGAGAGATGGACAACGATGAAGGGCCTGGGGGGACGGCAGAGACTTCCATTGACTCGGTTTTGCTTCGGCCCCGCCCTGAGCCCGTCCCGATCCGACCTGGATCGCGTCGCGGATCCGCGGATCGGGGGCCCTCGCAATAACGAGCTCTTAAATTCCGGTTTTAATTAACGTGTTGCCGAAGTCACGGAGACGAGCTCCGCTCTTGGCTATTCGGCTTCCCCTGACCCTCGCTCCCTCTTCTTCGTCCCTTTGGCATGCGAAACAAATGCAAATCCTTCGTCCTTGCGCTGCATGCATTCCACATGTAAATCGCCGCAGCGAGCGAGGGACGGATTTTTTGATAAATCCTCGCATAAATTGCCAGCAGAAGTGGAAGTTGTTAGACGGAAAGAGAGAGAGAGTGAGAGAGAGAGGGTGAGGAAACAGACAAAGAGAGAGGAAGATGGAGAAACTGCAGAGCAAGAAATGGAAAGTGCGAGGTGCGAGTCGGGGGCGCATGAGCGAGACAGGGCGTTCTTTTGTCGCAGCTCCATCTTAATTAAAACAAAGAATTAGCATTTAAACTGTGTCGACACCGGGCGGGCGTGGCCACGATAAGGGGGCGAGGCAGGGGCGGAGCTCAGTGACAACGGAGGACGAAACTCGTTGCGAGGCAGTGGAAGGAGATTCAGAGGGTTTAAGTGGCAGAAGGAGGGATTGGAGGGCTCTGGAACCTCTGAATTTGGAATTAATTTTTTTAAATTCTTAATTTTCTCACTTCTTATTTTTCAAAAATTAATTTTAATTCAACAATGTTTCTTCAAAAATTGAGCTTTTCATTTCTTCGTGGAGCTGGGAAAATCTCAGATTTTAATCTTCACCACGTTCAACTTCATCTTCAGTTCATTTTCGTCCTTTGTCTCCTCCATCGAGACCTCACTTTCATTCACTCTCACTCTCTTTCCTCCCTCCCTCTTCTTCGCACCTCTGTCGTCGCTCTCCCTCCCACCGACCGTTGGGTATTGAGTCCAAGTCCAACAACAACATGTGCAACTGGACCGCTCTTTGGTTGCCGTAGAAGTAGTAGTAGTTGTTGTTGTTGTTGCTTCCACTGCTGCATCGTTCGGGAAGGTCCTTGACAGCCGATGTCAGTCGGGCGAGAAGGGGCGAGAACGACGGACAGGCGGACGGATGGACGGACGGACGGACGGACGCGTGAAACATTGCGACTAAAAATGAAAATGAAACAAAGCCGAGCACGACGCGGCGACAAAAGGCGTCCCTCCGGCCCCGTCCCAGCGCCACGCCTCCCTCCACCCGTGAAATACCAACACCCCCACATCCACACAAGCACACATGCCCGTCCCCGCGGCGGGTCCTGCGAGCTGATGTCGCATTAGTTGCCAGCTGCCCGCGAGCGATTGAGGAATTCGCTGTCAGAGAAAAATGCATGCATCGCCGAGAATGACGGCAAAGGACCTGGGCCGGGGTCAAGGTCCAGGCGAGAGAGCGGGGGTTTTGGAGAGGGAGAGCGAGAGGGAGGGATACGTGTGGGAGAGAGAGAGGGAGCGGGGCGTTGTTGGACAACTCACGTATTCTCTGAAATTTGAACAGAATTTCACTTTTTAGAGTTTCGCCTTCCGGACGCCTCTTCTTCATCTCTACACCCCCCTCCCCCTTGTCCCGCGTCCCTCGTCCCATCGCGCCCTCGCACGCTCCGGCGTCAACAGGTGAAGGGATGCAATGAAAATTCCTTGTCGACGCGAATTAAACTCCATCGGCCACAGATTTTAATTCCGTTTCAATTCCAATTAATATTTCACGCCAGGTGTCGAAGGAGGGCTGGTGGTGTCGGTGGTTGTTGTTGTCGGAGCGGAAGTGCCGCTTTCTTGCGATGTCGTTAGCCGGAAGTGGGGCGAGGCTCCGGGCGTTGGATCGGCGGCCATCATTTATGCAAACACCCCGGGGAATACGCGGCATCGCCGTCCTCAGTCCTCCTTCTCCACTCCATCTTCTTCAGTCCCCCTTTTTTTATTCCACCGTCATCACTTTCACTTCCACTCACACCAACAAGTACACATTTACCCACACCCACTCACATTCGCTCTTGTGCCCACTTGTCCAGGCGCTCGCGGTTATTAATCTGGTCCAGTATTCGCCCTCGTTCCCTCTTCCCCCATCACTCCTTCCACATCGTTCCTGCCTCATCCCTCATAAAGGAGAAATACATTCACAATAAGATCAATGGAATGCGAGAGTGCAGGGAAGAGCCAGATGGATGGAGCAGCACGGGGATGGGGAGGGGGTGGAGGAGACGAGGACGAGGAAGCAGAGGAGTAGCAGAAAGTTGAGCATGCGGAAAAGGATGAGTCAGGTGCGAATGAGGCAAGGAGGCAGATCGGGCAGAGGCAGCTGAGGTGCAGAAAGGCGAGGAGGATGAGTCTGTGGAGTCCCAGCAGGACGCCGACGAGCCGGATGAAAGGCATATTTTCGTCTCATTCTCACACTAGCGATGTTTTTCCAAGAAATGCGAACGCGCCAGCCCGAGTCCGGTGGACCCGGAAACCGGCAACGTTTCCTGGTTCGATCGAACGTTTCCTCACGTGCTCGATGTGAAGTGTGTTGTTTTTGTTGTTGTTGTGACTCTTGTTGGTGTTGGTACCTCCTTGGCTGTTGCTGTGCCTGCTGTTGTTGCTGCCATTGTTGCCGTTGTCACAGGCCAGCAATAAATCATGATGGCATCAATATCGAAATGATTGAAATCGCGATGGCGATGGCGATGGCAACAGCAACAGCAACATCCACTACAACAACAACACTAATGGCTTCTCCCCACGAGGGACGGACGTAAACGGACTCAAGGGAGGAGCGAAAATTAAATGATTAACAGGAGGACGACGGGGATGGGAAGTGGGAGGAGATGGAGTGAGAGAGAGAGGAAGAGAGAGAGAACATGTGGTGACGAGGACGAGGAAGAGAAGGGCGGGGGAAGAGAGATATGTGGACACTAGGAAATAGTTCCAGACACAGACACGGGTGCGAAGGGGGAGGAGGAAAGAAACGCAAGGACAGAATCAGGAGGACGGAAAGCATCGAGAGAAACAGAGATATGTGATAGATGAATCCACATCGACAGCGTTAGAGATTTATGGATGAGCGGATGGAGGCCGAGGGTCCGCGAATGGACGAAAGTCAGCAGAAGGCACACGGACGAGAGCCCGAGGCAAGCCGTGAATCAAACCGAACCGATGGCGATTGTGATGAAAGCGGAGTCCTTGAGGGGACGCAACACAAAAAAAAAACAAAAAAACAACAAAATGGGGATCGTTTTCGGCCAACTTCCGGCGAAATTAATTGAGTGGCCGAGACTCAAAACGCGAAGCCACAAACACATGGAGGGTACTTTGGAAAGCAGTTGTTGTTGTCGTTCTTCTTACTGTCGTTGATCTTCTTGTTGTTCTTGTAGTCGTTGCTAGTTTCTTCGTTGTTGGTTTTGTTGTTCCTTCCCTTCCCCTCCATTTCATTTGAAATAAAACAAGTCTCCTGTTATTTGTAATTCCACTCGTGGCTGGTTTGCTTCCGTCCTCCGCTCGCCCTCTCTCTCTCTCTCTTTCCCTCGGCATCGAAGAATGTCCATCTTTGCAGGGTGAAGGACAGAGAAAAGGACTAGAAACGAACACCGGGAGTGAGAGAGAGAGAGAGGGAGAGAGAGGGAGAGAGTGGGATGGGGCAACCGTGGCCGATTTATCTTCCACTTAAACTTTAACTCGAGTAAACGCCAGCGACCCCACTCGCGGCGAGGAGTGGGGAGGGAGCAGAGCGTGAGAGCGGGCGATGGAACAAATGCGAATTTCATGTGGATCGAGGCATGGTCGTGCGAAAGGGACAGGGAGCGAGGGAGCGAGGGAGAAAAACGAAAGAAGAACTTCTCCTGCTTTCGGGCGAGATTCGCGGAAAAACAACGTCAAAGGCAACCAACTCAAAAAGCAACGACAACGACAACAACGATCGCCACAGCAACAACAACGAGAACAGCAACAAATCCAACAACAACAACTACAGCAGCAAAACCCGTCCAAAATATGCCATTCGATATTTTTATCTGCGCCGACAGCGTTTCGCCGTCTGCTCTCGTTCGCCCCTCGTTTCGCGTCCCTCACCTCGTCCTCGCCGAACGCGCCTGCCAGTTCGTCCCACTGTGCTCTGCTCTGCTCTGCTCCACCCTGTCCGTTTGCGGTCACCCTGTTTCGCGCCCTCTCGATTGCCGAGTCGTTTGGCTTCGGTTTTCCCTGTCTCGCTCTCTCTCGCGATCGTCCGGCGCTCGAGTCCGCTTTCATAACTTGATAAATGACCACGCGGGGAGAGAAAGGATGGCACAACAACAACAACAACAAAATATTAAGGCAGCAAGAGCAAAATCTAACAACAACAACAACAACAAGAACTACTCGCATTCCTCCCACTTGACATTCGAATGGGGCCGAGTGTCGGACGCAGTTGAAGAAGACATTTGTTTCGAGTGGCAACTCTGGTTTCTTGTTGTTGTATTTTCCTTTGTCTAGTAGTAGTAGTGGGTGTTGTTGTTGTTGCCGCAGTGTCAGTTGTAGTTATTCTCATCTTGTCCCGTTATTTCGTTATTTATTTCAGGAGCTCGGAGCTACTTTTGTGCGCACACGTGACAGAAATCGGCGGCAGGACAACGGATTCGAAGATTTCCTCTCTCCCCTCCCACTATTCTTGTGCTGGCAACCAGGGATTAGGGGATTAACCTTGCATTAAATGGGGATTTAGTAGGGAATTCAATGATGAAGAAAATGACGGATTTAGTCTTGAATTAATTGCTGAATTTAGCTCTGAATTTGATGGTGGAATTTGATTGATGAAATGATGAATTCGTTAATAAATTAAAGCATTAACTAATGGTGTATAAATTTATGAACTTTGTGTAATTGAATTTTGAGTAAATCGATGAATTTTGTCTTTAATAAAATATGGTTTTTGTCGTGAATAAAATAAATTATTTAGTCCTAAATTGTACAGTTGAATTAAGTGATGACTTTCGTGAATATTTAACTGATGGACTTAGGGTGAATTAAAGGATGAATTCAGTGGTCAATTTAATGATAAAACAAATAATACATGCAATGATGAATTTAGTTCTTAATTATATTGTAGAATTATATGACGACCTTCATGAGTGATGAAATACAATTTGAAACTTGAAACGTTGAATTAGAATGAGTCATGGTGAATTTCGTGATGAATTTACTGGTGAAATTAATAATGAGTTTAACCATCAACCATGGTAACTTCAAATTCGATGGATTTCTAAAAACTGAATTTCTTGGAATAATCTCAAAGTCTCACCTGTTGTACATGAGCACGTCCGGCTTCCAGAGGCGATGCGGCGGTATCCGCAGGTCCCGCACCCCGCCGTACTCGCTCGAGTTCCACCTGAGGTTCATGTCGTTCCATTCCTGCAACAACAGACACCGGGGAAGAGACGCAAGGTTTAGAATTATCTGTTTAGAATTAACTGGGTCTTGAAGGAGTTCGGTTGTGATATTTTCAGTCGTTTTTCTCCCCGGGAATCCCCATTGATCGCTCCCATCTATCGGTTCAGCGCCCCAGTCCTTGGCAGTGAGCGCCTCGACCTCAGCTTTGTTGGCTCCTGCCGTCGCGACGAGGCCAAATTAAGCGAGACTCCATTGCCGAAATGGCTTCATTAACCGCGAACTCTGAGTGCAGGCCGGAGGGAGGCTCCTCGAAAGGACCTCGCCAGGACAGCAAGGCGGAAGAGGAGAACGAGGCGGAGGCGAGGCGGAGGAGAGCAGCAGCAGGCCAGGCGTCTCGAGAGTCCGTAAGGAGCTCATGAGGACCTCATAGGGATCTCCGCAGCGCGGCTGGCGAGGCTGGGGAGGTCGAGGGGAGACTGAAGGCAAACATATTGTGGCGAGAGTGGGACGGAGTGAGAGGGAGGGAGGAGGTAGGGCCATTGGGCATTGGCAACAACGGGCTGCGAATTTGGCCGCCGCGCCAAGCGACGAGGCAGCGAAACAAAAACGGTCGAGATCCTGCGAGGACGGGGCGGGGGCGGGGTCGGCGGACGAGCGTGCGGTCGGGGCGGAACGAGGAAGGCAGTTCCGATGGTGTTGTTAATTTCGATTTTGCCACCAAGCGAACGGCGTCGTCCCGGCAGCGGCGGCCGAAATGACGAGGCGACGACGAGGGGCGACGCCCGAACGACGACGGCCTCCTGTGGCGGGACGAGGAATGGGAAGAAGGAGGGCGCGCCAAAGAAGAAGTCGCAGAAAGGATTTTAATGGGACGTAAAAAGCTCAAAAGAAAACAAAGTGCATTTCAGGAGAAGGCGGGAGGTGGGCGTGGGGAGGGCGGCGAACGGGTGGCCGCGGCAGGAGGAACCCGTGCATCCCAAGGCATCGCAGCGCGAGTGGACCCAAGAGCCAGTCGAGAGGACGAGGCAGCGAAACTGGGGACTTCCACGATGGTAGTGGAGGACGAGGAGCAGGAAGAGACCAAGGAGGAGGAGGAGAACGAGGAGAGGGAGGAGGAGGGCGAGGGGGAGGACGAAAGCGACCATGACGACGACGACGATGGCGTCGCTGACAACTGAGTGCGAGCCCCAGAAACAAAGCCTGCAATAATTTGTAGCAACAGCACCGAGTCGAACCGAACCGAGCCGCACCAAAGCGAGCCGAGAGCAGAACAGAAAAGTTTTCAATTTCCGCAAAAAGCAATTTTGGCAAGGAAACTGCAGTTAAACCGAAACCCACGGCCGCCAAGTGCCGGGGCGAGGGAACGAGGGGCGATGGAGAGGGTGAGGGCGAGGCGGAGGCAGCGCCTGTCGAAGAGGGGGCTGCAGATGAGATGTAAATTGTTGTCCGCCATTCTTGTTGTTGTTGCTGTTTTGCTGCTGCTGCTGCTGGTGTTTTTTCCGCCATTTGGAGAAGAAAGAATGACAAATTAGAGGCGGAAGCGGAAGCGAAACGAACGAACGAAACTTTGGAGTGCGAGTCGTGAAAAGGGAGCTGGAGAGGGAGAGGGAGAGAGATGGGTTGGAAATTATTTTCTAAATTATTTTTCGTTGAATTGACGGGAACCAGGGCGAAATTATTTTCATAAAAATTGTCTTTCTCTCACGAATTTCTCTGATTAACGAAATTCAACAAAGTTTAGGTTTCTTTCTCAGTCCGATTCTAAGGGTTCCGCAGGGTCTGACAGCCCTTTTTGGATGTCTGACGACTCGAGGTTCGACTGCTCTGAAATCTTCAGAAGGTCCTGGAAATGTTTCTTAATTTCCACAGACCCTCGGGAAAGAATCCGGGGCAGTTTCGGCCAAATTTTCCTGACCACCGTGTGTCGGTCCTCTCTGGGCAGGCGTGTGCCTGGGTCGCCCTTGAACCACGCCCCTCCGGCCCCCACGAGGATTTTATGCAAATTGCGAGAAAGTGGGAAAATTACTGGCGAAAGAATTCGCCGCACATGAAGACTTATGGCGAGAGGAAATGCTTTTAATTCGCTGTTTTTATGCTGCTGCTGCCGAGCATCGACGGGGCGAGGAGGCGAGGGCGGAATTTGAGTGCTCGCCGCGCCGCGGAACCGAAATAAGTTGACCACTTTCTCGCTGGCCAGCGGTAGAGGGAAGGAGGATTTTTTTGCCATCGGGAACCGTCGCGATTCCCGATGCAAACGCCAGGCGACACTCGCAAATGGGTCGCCGAACCGAGCGACAGCATTTTTAAGTTAATTGATACGGCGAGGAGAGCGCTGCCAACGGGAGGGAGGGAGAGAGAGAGGGAGAGAGAAAGTCGTCGCCAATTGAATTCGGTTTCCTGTTCTCTCAACCAACGTTCGGTGGCAGAACGTTCGAAGAGGACTCGGTTTGGGAGCAGAGGGAGCGAGGAGGAAAGGAGAAGACGCTGGGAGGAAGTGAGGGAGGGAGGGAGGTAGAGAGAGAGAGAGAGTTAGAGGAGGGGACGCTGTGGAAGCGGAAAATGCAGAAATCACTCATCGGGCGACAGACGCGTTGACGCGGCAGCGGAGTCGCGCCGTCTCCGGGCGACAGCCGGAGCCTCGAGTCCTCGATCCCTGGAGCCCTGGGAGGTTGGCGCCGTCAGAGGACGGGGGGGGGGAGACGTGGAGAATCCGGGGAAATCCTTACGACGCAGCTCATCACGGAGGACTCGTGGTGGGGAGCCTCGCATGCACGACAACTCATCGGGTGTCAGCCGGAAAAGCGGGCGGAGGGGTGCGGGCGGATGGGGAGGTGGTAGGAGGGAAGCGTGGAGGAGGATCTGGTTGGGGTGAGGGAGGTCTTGATGGGTGCGGGAGGGGGGGCGAGGTTCCGACGATTACCGGGGCTCGTTGCCGTTGACAGGCAGCCGAGTCGAGCAGAAGCAGCAACGCGGAGAACGACAGGAGGAACAGCAGCAAGAACAATAACAGGGAGAACAACAACAAGGAGGACTACAACAATAACAACAACCAGGAGAAGAGCCACACCAACAACAGGAAGAACAGCGACAGCAAGTTGAGTGTCACGAGCAACAACCGGGAGAACAACAGGAACAAGGACATCAGGGCTCTCAAGCGACGAGACCGCGGCGCCTCCCCGATTGCTGCGCTGTCTCCGTCTCTGTTTTGGCGCACTCTCCCTTTCCTCTCTCTCTCTCTCTCTCTCTCTCTGTTCCTCTCCTTGTCACTCTCTCTGTCGTCCATCCATCGCCCTCTCTCACGTCCCTGTCGCTCTGTCCGCTCGCCTCAGTCTCAGATTTCCGCCGACGCCGCGAGGCGGACCCGAGATCCAGCGCTAGGTCTGCGTCAAACGAGAAGACGATGACGAGAATGGGGACGAGAACGAGAACAAGAAGAAGACGCGGAGATTCGCGAGGATGCGGAATGGGGAAATTAATAAGAACGGCCGAGGAACGCGCTTGGGCCGAAGCATGAGCCGCGCCATGGGTTTTTGATGGAGTGGCCGAGCTCGGGTTTGCCATATTTTCCAATGAGTTATCGCCTTGGATTTGTGGTTGTTGTCGCTCTTGTTGTTGTCGTCGTTCATGTTGTTCCTGTAGCTCTTGTTGTTGGTCTGGTTTTTCTTGTTGGATTCGCCGAATTTGTTGCCGAAAACAAATCGCTTCATTTCTTTCCGCGAGGATTTTTCCCGCGGACGCACGCAGACTTCGCTTTGGTGCCCGTCGCGTTGCCAGCGAGCGTCGAGGGGGGGGGGGCAGGGGACAAGGGGGGGGGGGGGGGTTGCATTAGATTAGCCAGAAGGCCCGGCATCCTGCGAGAATCCTGAGAAGCCTCCGAAGAAACGACGGAAACGCGCAGAAATGTGGAAAAAATATTATGAGCCGAGCAGAGGAGTTGGGGGGAGTGTGTGAGATAGAGAGAGAGAAAAAAAGAGGGAGCAAGAGGGAGTGGGGATGAAAACAAGGACATGGGCGGCGATTTATTGTCTCGCAAAATGTTGCAATTATTTTTGAATAAACTTGCGGAAGCGAGTTTTCTCGAAAACTCCGCTCGTTTCCTCCCTTCCGCTGTCGGAAGACGGATGTCGTTCCCGCTTTCGTCCCCCCCTCTCGCTCTCTCTTTCTTCTCCCTCTCCCCGTCTTCCTCTCTCCGTTTGGTTCGTGTGTTCCTCGGCTATTTGCATTCCAGTTGCCAACTCACCAGTTTGAGCCAAATGTTGGTGATGAGCAATTGATTCTTCTCGTCCTGCAAGAGAAAAGAGAACAAAGCGTGAGAACGAGATGGCAATACAAGCAATTTATATATAAATATATATGTATGTTGTAATCAAATTTATTGCCCTCGGAGTGTTGGGAAATTGAAATTGAAATTGAATTTCGTTCCAAATTGATTTGCGGAACCCGACTCAAGACCAAGCGATTCAAATGTTGGAACATTATTTATTTATTTGTTTATTTATGTTTGTTTTGTTTATTTCGAGTCCTCGTCGAGTCCTGTCGATCACGAGCTGCAGCCGGCCGCCCACGAGGCGTATGAGTGACAAGAGCCGGGACGAAAATTTCCTTCTCTATTCTGCGATTGCGACCTCAGGCGAGGAATTGTTAAAAATACGTTTCCCAGAAACCGGCCATTCACAGACCATTGGCAAGGACGACGTGCCCTGCAGCCGACTTGAGTCAATGGCGCCAAACACAAGGGCCGGCTGCACTGGCCGATTGAATCGACGGACATCGAAGGCAATGGCTCGGATTTCTCTGCGTGGAAATAATTGCATGTTACTCATACGCCCACAATCGGCAGCAGGAACTGACGGGAAACCGCGCAGGTTCTGCACCGGGTTGTCAGCGGCAGAGGGGGGCAGAAAGGTTAAGCAGAAAATGTGATTCTCCAGCGCTCCGGAGGTTCAGCCCTTTGCCAATCCTGGCGGCACTCGAGGATCCACTCGATCCGAATCTCGATTCGGGCGCCCTGCGATGCGATGTTGATGTTGTTGATGTTTTTGCTGCATTTTTGTTGTTGTTGTTTTTTGTTCTTTTTCTTGTTATTTTGTTGTTGTTTTTTGTTGTTTTTTGCTGTGTTTTAAACGAACGAACGCCAGCAACCGATTGCGGAATTTTCGCAAACATTCGAAGCAGACTTCGACACACTCGAGCTGAAACTCAAACTCAAACTGACACACAGTCACAGCACATTCACACACACACAGACGCCATTGGCTCACTTTTCCCCACTGCTCTCATTCGCCCTGTCCCGCTCTGTCACTCGAACACACACAGCCAAACCCGGACTAATTGCGACCACAATGAAATTGCAATTAGCGAAAAATTAAACATGACGAGAAGCAGGGGGCGAGAGAAGGGAACAAGGACAACAACAATAAGGCACAAGTAACAATGAAAATAACAACAAATAGCAGGACACAACAACAACAACAATGAGCAATGAACAATCAACAAAAATATGAAGGACAAACATCGAATCGGACGCTCGTCCGTCGTTCGCTCGATTGTTTGCTCCGTTACAGGGCGAGAGGGGCGAAACATGTGTGAGCGACAGAGAAGGAGAGAGGGAAAGCGAGAGACACAGAGGAAAAGAGAGGGCTGTAGTGAGGGAAGCCAAGTGCGAGATTGAGGGCCGGATGCTGCTGCAATCAAAAACCGTGGTCAAATTAATTCGATGGCTGCAATTTGAGCGCAAACACAGCCAACCACATGTATGTATGTAGACATACACACACACAGGCATGCATACACAGACAAAAGCACAAAGTTCACCACCTCTCCCTCTCTCTCTCTCTCTGGGCATGTGAGGGAGGAATTCCGATGCTAAACACACAGAAAAACTTCAATGAAATTCCATTGCTGTTACAAAAACAACTGGAATAACAGAAACAGAAACAGAAACAACAACACCAACAGACAACCATCCTAGATTCAGAATGAAAATCACAACAACAAATTAGAACAACTACAACAACCAGAACAACCAGAAAGCACAACACGGTGATAAATAACTGATTGACGAAATTAAAAGGCGGCCATGAATGCATTTGAATGGAAGCGGTGGCCAACAACAACAACAACGGCGAAGGTGCCCAATAAAAACAGCAACAATGACGGCAATAAAACCCCAACAACAACAACAACAACTAACTAGAATAATAGATTACAACCAGAGCAAAGATCGCGGTGGTTTTGACCGAGCGCCGGAGTTTTTGCCAATTTCAGTTGGTCGACGGACGCGATCCTGCGGCTCCGGCGGCATGGGCGAAAATCAGGTGAACAATTAATTCGAAAGCTCGGGAGAGACCACAACAACAACAGCAACAACAACAACAGCAATAATGGCGCAAAATTGTAATTATAATCGAGAGCACCAGCAATGGGAATGACAAGAGCACGAGCAATAGAATAATGCGGCAATTAAAATAGCAGCAACTGAACAATGGGAGCGGACAATGGAACAACAACAGCAACAATAAGGAGAGTAACCACAACAACAAGAACAACAGCACAGAGAGCCGACACCACAAAGGAATCAATAACAATGGGAACGACAACAACAGCAACAACAGCACGAGGACAATGGAGAAATTAAAACCTCCAACAAACCGCGAAATTTGAACAGCTCTCGCCATGGACTGGAGGACATCAAAGCGATCCTTCTCCAACCCCCTCTCGCCTCCACTCTCCACTCCCCACTACCCACTTAATGGCCCATGGATTGTGTGTTTGTTGAATTTTGTTGTTGAATTTCGCAATTAATCCGGGCGTCGATTGAATTTGCCTGCAGGACGGACCGAGTCGGGAGTCGCCCAGCAGGGACGCGGTCCGGCCCGGCCCCGGGGCTTCCATTACTTTGATTTGATTCTTCCAGTCCAACTCTGCGGCTCCCTCCACCTGGCCGACTGGGTCAAGGACGGCGGCATTCGCCAAACCATTGGAATTCGCAAAACGCACTCGCTTGGAAACGAGACCGCGAACGGGGCTCCGGCCACGCCTGCAGCTCGTTTCCTTCTCCATCTCCTCTCTCTCTCTCTCTCTCTCTGGGTAGTCTGTTCTTTTCTTCTCCCGCAGCCTGCGAGGAATCTGTCGCCGTCGCCGTCGTCGACATTGACGATGACGTTCACGTTGACTTCGGCCCCGACGTCGCTGGCGCGGATGTCGACGGATCCCCGCGCTCCGTGACGTCGTCCTTGGCCTTGCTGCCGGATCTGCTCGCGTGGATCGCAGGAATTCGCAGCAACAACAAGGGCAACAACAACTAAAGCCACATCAAAGCGAAGTCAGCCGTTTTCATTTCCCCTGGTACGACAAACAATCCTTCGTCTTCTGCCCTTCAACTCTTTCTTGCCGGCACAGCGGAAGGAAATTAGGATGAGGAATGCATTCTTGTTGCTGCTGCTGTCGACGCGGGCTGGTGCAACAGGAGCCGCGCAGGAGGACCGAGGGCTGTGAGACCGTGGGCTGCTGGGTTTGTTGAGGGCTGGCGGGCGGAGGCAGGCGAAGTTGCGGCGCCTTTGATGGTCGTCGGCGGCCTTGGGAACCAAAAGCCACCGACAGGATGCGAGCGAGCTTGGGAATCCTTTCCGCGGGCCAATCAAGTGAAAGGATCCGGGCGGCAGGCACGAAGGCAGTGGTCGGTGAGTGGAATCCATTAGTCGCGAGGCCGAGGCGAGTCGGAGGCGAGTCCAATGAGCGCCGCTCTTCCTCCCCCTGGACCTGGCCCTGGATCTCTCTAATTAACTCGTAAGGCCGCTCATTTGGAGCCGGAGCCGCCGGATTCCTCGACCGGCCTCGTCCCCTCTGAGCCTTCGAGCCTCCTTCGCCCACCTCCTCCGCCACGTTCTTCATTCATTGCCCTCGTTCACTTCCTTTCAACCGCTCCCTCCCTTCCCTCCCTCCATCCTCATCCCCTCCACCTTCGCCCACTCGCCGCCTGTTCATCGCTTTCGCATCTGCGTTCCAAGGCATCGGGCGAGCTCGTGTCCCTGCAGCCTCCGTAATCAAAATCTAATTAGCTTCGCATTCCGGCTCTTCCTCCCTCCTCTGCCTCCCTCCTCGACCGGTTGCTGTCCGGTTTCGCGTCCTTTTCCACCATCGGTCGTCCCTTGCCACCATTTCATTTTCCACGCTCTTCCTACCTTGCTTCATCGGGTTCTGCATTGCTGGCTCGTCCTCCTCGCCGCGGTGTCGATTCAAATTTCTCGCCCATTTGGAGTTTCTTTAAATGTTTGCTCAATTTTTTCTGTTTTCGCTCCCCATGTTGCAATTTTGCTACTATTTTTGCTACTATTTTTACTACTACTTTGGCTACCTTTCATTACTATGTTGTTTACTACTCTTTCGTGGTGGTTTTGCAGCTGCCTTTGGTGCGTTCTTTTCGTATTCTTCTCCGTTTTATCACCTCTTAGCTCATTTCCACAGTCGGCTCTAGTTCTTTAACTGCCTTTTCAACTACCTTTTTAACAACCCTTACAACTATCGTCTCGAAAACCTTTAACTGCCTTTCAGGCTACTTTTTAAATACCTTTTAAAGACCTTTCCAACTATATTTTTTACTGACTGTTGCGAACCCTTGAACAAAGTGAAAAGTGCAAACGGAAAAAGCGTGAGAAAAAAAAGTGAAAAGGGAAGAAATGTGTAGAGAAAGATTGAAAAGGGAAGAGGGGCTTTGGAAAAAGGTTTTGTTCGTAGGCATAGAGAAGAAGAAGAACAAGTCGTGGTCCTTGAATCCTTTAAGTCCGCAAAATGCGGGAAGCCATAAATTACTGGACTCTGGCCGTCGGCGGACGCGCCATTTGTCTGGAAGGATTCCGGTCCTTCGAAGGACCGAACCTTCCTCTGGTCCTGGTCCTGGTTCTATCTCGCCTTCTCCCTCCTTCGTCTTTGTTTTCTTCGTTTCTCGTTTTATTTTCCATTTGTCCGTTTCTTCGGGTTTCGTTTTTCTTGTTTTTTTAATTTTGTTGCTAATTAAAACTTGTTATTTTTTCTCATCCGTCTCTATTTCCCTCTCTTCCTGTTCTCCTCCGCTTTTACCTCCTCCGCTTTCGTCCTTGTTTTGGTCTCTGCCTGGTCTTGTTTTCTCTTCCCAATTTTTCTCGCCCCTATTTTACTCAATCGTTTCTACCTCTCGCCATTCTCTTCACTCCAGTCGCCCCGGTCCGCCCACCTTTTCGGCCGTTCGGTCCCTTTGTTTTCTAGACTACTGCACGAAAAAAAACGAATGAAAAAGCAATTAAAACATAAATAATAAAATAAAAGTAATAGTAACCAAAAGTTCCCTTCGAGTCCGCAAGAAACTCACAAAAATGCATTCAAAGGTCCAGCCAACCGCGGCGAATGGGGGAACCGGGTGCGGGGCGCGGGAGCCGAAGGGCGGTGCGGGGAGGGGAGGGGCGTGGCGTGGCGTGGCGCAATTTCCATTCGCAGCACATGGCGCTCGACGATTTCCGGTACAGTTCCACAGTAGCGTTTTCACAACTCCCACTAATTGAATACGGCCGCGTGTGCATGCGGACAAAGCCCGGCCGTGTGTGTGGGAGTGTGTGCTTGGCTTCTCGGCGCAATCGGGCCGCTTTTTGTGACTCCTCGCAATCGGCCTAAAAGAGTTGCCAAAAAAGGCCATTCAGGGATTTCGCCAACCTTTAAAGCATTTCTCCCGGGCCTAAATGAAAGTGTGCTCTGTCCGATTGCGGCATAGGAAGGACCTTTGCCATGAGGCTGCTCATTCGCTCCCAATCTCATTTGAATTTAGTGCGCTCAAATCGGTCGAAAATCGCAAGGCCCTCGAAACAGCGGACGTGGTGCGTTCGACCTGTCCGGAATCGAATCAGGCGAAGTCGAGGCCAACCGAATCGGGCCAATAAAAATTCAAACTTGCAGACGTTTGTTTTTCCTCACCCTCCGCCACTGCCTGGGACCAACTGAATTCACCCACACTCCCATATTTCTTATCTCGTTCTCTCGCTCTCTCTCTCCCCCACGGTCTCTGTCTCGCTGCCCTCTTCGGCGAGGTCCTGGACCCGGGCCTGATGGGGCAGCGAAGTTCGCACAAAAGTTTTCCTGTCCTGCTTTTGTTTTTGGTCCACTTTTATTGTTGTTATATTTTTGTTTTATGGTATTTTTGCTGTTGCCCTTTTGTTGTTGTTGTTATCATTGTCGCAGTTGTTGTTGCTGTTGTTTTGATATTTTCTTTTATTTGCATTTTGATGCGATTCTGCTTGGTCCCATTTGTTGTTGGCTCGGCCCGGCCCGGCCCGGCCCGG
The DNA here is from genome assembly GCA_947389925.1 of Coelopa pilipes. Classification (NCBI taxonomy): domain Eukaryota; kingdom Metazoa; phylum Arthropoda; class Insecta; order Diptera; family Coelopidae; genus Coelopa; species Coelopa pilipes. The sequence goes on along the minus strand of OX376700.1, from coordinate 25,795,483 downwards.
CTCACTTTCGTTCCTTTGCATACGCTAAAAGGACATTACAACGGCAGCAGGACATGCCATCATAATCAGTATGCTTATGATTCAGATGTCCTCAGATACAGCAACAACAACAACGCGACCGCCCAGAGCAGGACCGACAAGGACAACTGGACAACGAGAGGAACATGTTGCAAGAGCTTCACAAAGGACGACTCGTCGCAAGGGGCTGAAGCAGGAGCGGGGCAGGGAGGGCGAGGGTTCGAGGGGTTTGGGGCGATGAGGTGGAGGTTGGTCGGCGGCCGGGTCGGCGAGAGGCCGACAAAGGATGCGCTGTTGGAGCGACAGGATTCTGGGAACAATGAAAACCTTTTTAGAGAATATTTTCGTTTGAGTTTTTGCCGACGCAAATGGAACAGAAGTGCAGAAAACCAGCAATAGCAATCGTTACAACAACAACAACAACAACAACAACAACTACTACTACATTTCGTACACGAGCATTCGTTGCAAGAACACTGGTTACAGCAACAACAACAAGGAACAATCGGTACCGGTACAGCTGGAACAAAAATTCGAGCAGCAGGAACAAAAACTCGAAGAGCAACAACGACAACAACAACAACAGCAACAACACCGAGAACTCTCCTTGCAGCAACTGCTCAGTTTGTTGTCCACGAAACTTCTTCACGGTGTCCTGTTGAACCGCCGAAGACAGGGCGAGGAAGGGCGACGAAAACAAGGAGATGAAGAAAGAGGAGGCAGACTGGAGCAGGGAGGATGAAGAGTGAGTGAGACGGAGCGATGTGAGTGAGAGGAGGAGGTCGAGCTGATCAAGTCCACCAGATCCACCTCCGCTTTCAGGCCAACCTCCTGCATCCACTGCTGATTTCCACAGACGAATGCGATTGAGAACCACAGAAAGGGGCGAGGGCCGAAGTTCGGGGCTGATGGACGAGGGACGAGGGACGAGGGACGACGGGCGAAGGGGTTCCGGCCGGATTTCGTCGGAGTCGTGTTGTGACGGCTGGCTGTCGTCGCTCGACACATTCGTGTCCGGACGAACAATGGCGAGTGTTTTTGGTTTCGCTCTGAGTAATTGTTGTCACTGGCAGGGGGGGAAACGGTGTTGTTGTTGTTGTTGTTGTTGTTGTTGTTGCTGTCATTGTTGTTGACATAATTCACTCGGTCATTCAATCACTCCTGTGCTCCATTTGTCAATCACTGTTTCACTTTCGCTCACAGCTCCCTTTGGCACTCGAGTGGCAGCCGAGGGTCGGGCGTACAAAGGAGGTTGGGAGGTTGGGAGGTTGGGAGGATACAACAACTACAATGACAACGACAACGACAACAACAAAAGCAAGAGAACGACAATCACAGCATAAACAATAACCCAAAAATGGATGAACTGGATACAGAAACAAAAACAATTACACAGCAAGCGACAGCGAAAGACAATGGAAGCAATGGATCGAACAACAGTGGATCAACAACAAACAACGAGCAACAACAGCAACAAGAATAACAACAACAACAATAGTACGAATAACAACAGTGCCACCAACAACAATAAGAACAACAACATCACGCGCCGGCACAAGAGTATCAAGTTAATGTTGGGAATCGTGTAAGGACGACAATTATTTGATTGATCATTTGCCAGGATATCAAGTGACAACTCGTCCTTTAATGATTTTGTATTTTTGTTTTTGTGTTCTTTCGTGTATCTCTGTTGCCTTTTTGGTGGGAAATCCTTCAAAAATACTTCAATCGATCGACCGATTCTTTAAAGCGAGTGGAGCGAACGAAAGCCCCTGAATTGGGCCGTCGAGGTGTCCTTCTTCGGAAGAGGTCCTTCGCGCCACGAGCGAAGACGCGAACTCTATTATTTTGCGACATAAATAAAATATTCCGCCCTGCTCTCGGTTTCCTCAGCTGCTCGCCGCCCAGGCTCGCTCGCTCCGCTGGCTGGCTAATAAAGGCTCACATTTGAGTTATGGCTGCGTGCGGCGAATGGAAATCGAGGGCGGAAAGGAGAGAGGACGGAGAGTGAAGAGAGAGAGAGAGAGAGCGAGAGAGAGAGGGGCGTAGCGAAGGAATCGAAACGAAATGAAAATGTAATGCGTTCAAGGGATGTCGAGTGCGTGATCCTGGCAACGGATCCCGGTGGGTCGCGGAGGTCGAGCCTAGCGACGTCCATGCAACGGACACAGGCACGCACACACACAAAAACACTCACGCAGTCAGAGGCACGCACTCACGCACACTTCGACATCTACAAAGTCACAGATTTCTCCAATTCATGATGAAACGCACGTGACGCGCATGCAAATCCAGCTCCCAGCATCCTGCGACGACCGAGGGTCCTCGGGGGGAGGAAGCCGTGGCTAATTCATTGGCAACGCTTTGGCGGCGCCGGGACGCAGGACGACGAAATGCGAGCGAGATGACGGCGGGTCGTGTTGAAAAATCCGGGGCGATCGAGATGGTGGAAGAGGACGAGGAGGGGATGGGGATGGGGATGAGAGGAGGGATGAGAGGGAGGATGAGGAGGAGGCGAGGACGAGGACGAGGCGTGTGAAATGAAAATGGTGAAATAATAGACGATGATAACATGATGCAACAACGCAGACAATGACAACCATAACTAGAACGACTGGAACACGAACAACTAGACCAAAAAACAATAAGGGTAAGAGCGAAAAGAACAACAACGTCTCCACCGACGACCGAGAACAGCGGTCGGAGGAGGAGAGGAGAAGCCGCGGAGGGCGCGCGACCGGAAACGGAAACTCGTTCGCAGCCACCGCGGGCCGAACGCAGTTTGCAGAGCGCGAACAAGGACAAGAGGAAAGTCAACGCGAAGATGAACACGTACAGCAACACAACAACAGCAACAATGACAACAACAACAACAACAACAACGACAAAAATGGATGCAACAACATCAAGGACAATAAACGAGTCGAAATCCTCGAAAAACACTGCGAATGACACAACGTGTGAAGTGGCGCCAACTGAAGCAGGGCGCGGGGTCAGCGGGAGGAAGAGAGAGAGGGGACAGGGGGTGCGAAAGAGGGGGGAAACGGGCGACAGAAAGGAGGGGGAGGGGGAGAAAAGATGGAGAAACGAGCGAGAGAACCAGGGGAAGGACCCGAGACCCGACAGCGACAACGAGTCCTTTCGCTCGAGTCAAACTGCGAAATTCGATGGCCACGGCTCCAACTCGGCTGTCGACCTCCAGACTCGCTGTCTATCGAATGCCCATCTGTCCGTCCGTCCGTCCGTCTATCTATCCTACATTGCAAGCTCCTTATTTTCTTATTTCCTGCTCTTCTTCTGCCTTCTTCTTGCCTTCCGTCCATCCCCTGTCGTCTTTCCCGATTTCCACCTCCTCCAAATCCCCCTCCTGCTTTTGATCTGGCACTCAGGGAGCAGAGAGTGCAGTTGTTGTTGTTGTTGCCGCCGCCTTTTCAGCTTCCCGACTGGAGCCTTTCGCCTGCCCTTCCGGCCGTCTCGCTCACATCTTGCCGTCGACGAGGTCCTGCAGCACTCGCATTATTTGCATTGCTCCTCGTCCTCGTCCTCCTCGTCGTCCACGTTGCTCGTCGTCCTGTTATCTCGAGCCGTCCATGCGGCTGTTGGCCGGCAGAAATTGAATCCGAAGTCCGTTTGAGCCATTTGGACGCGTTGCAAATGCCAAACACGATGGATCCGCGGTAGCGACAGCACCAGGACATGGCCAGGGGACGCGGGACGGACGGCCGAGAGCACGTAGGACGGACGCCCAGGTCGCAGCGGAGTCGGGAGGCGGGAGTCGAGGCCGTGGCTCGTCTGCCGGTCGTCGGACTGGATTTTTGTTCCCAGCGCAGACGGCAAATATGAAAAGGGCGAGCGACCAGGCTCGGGGAGCGAGGGCCGTCGCTATTGGCTACCTTGAGTTGGGATTCCTGGGCTTCTCTTTCCGCGTTGCCGGACGTCCTGGCGAGAGGAATTCGCAATCAAACCCGTTTGAGGAGACTAAAAACGATTCCCGTCACTTTCCACGAGTCCACTGTCCCCATCGTCGGACGCCAGAGGTTGATGTTGTAAATTGAAGTTATTTTATGTTTAAAGAGAAAATTTGCGGCCTCATGTCCGTGCGAACAGAGGCAATTTTGGGGACATTCGTCACTCATGATGACCGAAGTCCATTCAATTTGAATTCACGCGTTCTGGACGTGATGTCGGGGGTTGGAGTCGGAGTTGGAGTGGGAGTCAGAGCCACGCCCGGAGCCCGAGTAAATTACGCACATTTTCCCCTTACGTTTCACTCAATTTCCAGACTGATGTCCCTGTGGAGCAGGCTAATGACGCACTTCCTTGGGCTCGGCTTGGGGGGCAGGACTCGCGGCGTCCGGGACCCGGGCCCCGGGATGGGGCGGGGTCGGGAGCCTCGGGCACGCACTTGAAGTATGTGTCAAAAACTGTCAAAACGCTGGCCATTAAAATACCTTAACTGCCGCACACATGGGCACCTCACACGCACACGCACACACACAAATGAGCATTTGCATAGCCATTCGACGCCGTCGCCGCCACTGACGCCAATGGCGACACATGCGACTTATTGTCATTTCGGTCGAGTGCCACATAAAAATGGCGTCCGCCGCCGCTGCGCGTCCGTGTGCAGCAGCCAGTGGAGACATTAAATTGCGGTTGTTGTTGTTATTGTGATCCCTTTCTCTTGCAATTGTCCTTGTTCCTACGGAAATTGTTCTGCTTTCACTGTAATTGTTTTTGGTGTTCGTTGCTCCGTCCTCGGTCCGCGTTCTCGAATCCCGCCGGGGCGAATGCAAGTGATCCAAAAAATGTCAGCAATTTGGAGCATTCGGAAAATCCCACTAAAATTCACTTAATTGTCGAGATCTCCTGCCGCGCCGCATACGCTCGCAATCGAACGCGGGACGGCGGAGGGGCGAGAACGAGGACATTGGCATTTGTTTCCACACGTCCACGCGTCCACACTTCCGCTCCCCGTTCGTGGTAAGGGCAGTTAATTGAAAAAGATAATGACAAAATGCAACTGCCGATCGCGAACAAGCAAATTAGGTCAACAACTCGCTGTCGGTGGGGTGGGTTGAATATTTTATTATTAACTTGTGTTCTTAACCGATTTTATTTGCCTACTTCCTTATTTTTTACTTGTTTATCGAATTGTCTATTTAATTATCCATAATATTGATTTATTTTATTTTAATTTTTATTTATTAATTTTATGTCAGTTTCAATAAAATGTTTTGTTATTTATATAAATTGGGTTTTTATAAATCTATCTTTCCTATTTTATCAATTTTTTTATTTAGTTATTTTTAAATTTACATCATATTAATATATTTCTGTCCTTTGTTAAATATTTTTTTTTGGGTTTTTATTTAATTTTTTATTTTCTTATTTTGTCAATATTTTATACCCATTTCTTTATTGAGGTATTTTCGTTTCTATGTTATGTACTTATTTTCTGATTTATTTTGTTATTTTCTTTTGGTACCTAGTTTTAAATTAAATTATTTTCTATCTTTAAATTTTCTATTTATTTTGGTACTTTCATATTTTTATATGCTTATTTTATATGCTTTTTATAGCTTCAGAAATTTTTATTTTGAAAAATGTACACTAGTTTTAAGCAAAATAATGCATTTTGACTCCTTTCACTTCTGAAGCTTCCTATACCAACTGCAGTTGCAGACATCCTTGCCTTATCGTCCTGCCGTTCTAATCGAGCACACACACATACAAATCATTGTGCAGAAATCCATGTGTGTGTCGACCGACGGAGGCTTTCGTTGGCCTGGGACTCGGGTTTGTGTGACTTGTTGTGGTCGGTTCTGTTGTCGTTGTCGTCCTATCCAATGTATTGTAATGTTGCTTTTGTAATAGTTGTAATAGGTAGCGTTGTCGTTGTTGTTGTTGTTGTTGTCATTGTTGTCTTTACTATGGTTACTTGTGTTGTTGTAATTGTCTCATATTTCCATTCTCAGATCCCGTGTTTGCATAAATTATGATGTTTATCAATATGTCTCGTGGATTGTTGCTTCTTCTTCTTCCTCTACCTCCTCTTCCTCTACACCTTCTTCCTCTTCTCAGCCTCGCATGCTCTCGTTGCTGATACTCTGTTATTGCCGTTGTTGTTGTCGGATCGATTGCTCTCAATATCGACAATATTTTTGCAATTCTTGTTGCTTCGAGGATTCCAGTGGAGTAGATTTTCTGTCTTCTTGCTGTTTTTGTTTTCATTGTTCTTGTTGTTGTTGTTGTTTATGTTGTGTTGTTGTCGTTGTGTTGTTGTCGTTGTCGCATGGTTAGGCGGGGTTTCGAATGACGAGCAAGGAGTCAAGTGTGCTCGATAATTGCCGATGTCGTCGTCTAAGCTCGGACAAATATTTACCCTGGCATGCCCGGGATGCCTTCGGGTCCACTCCGGCGGGTCCTGGCGATCCACCAGCCAATCACGTCGTCAGGCCGGCGGTGGGGATCGAGACCCGGTCGTGATGGGGTCGAAGTGATTTGGTCACGAAATTATGGATGCCAAGACCTCTGAAAGAGGAGAACCTTCTGGCTGAAGTGTGAAGATAGCGGGAAACTTGTCCGGCCTTGCCGCGGCAGGTCCTTGCGGCTCGTAATGGCTGGCAGCGACGCCTGCTGCAATTGGAATTTCCGGAATCTAATTTCACGAGATCGATCGGCGCATTAGGCGGCCACCGAGGCAGGGCAGCCCGGCAAGGACTCGTCGCCGCGGTGCCAGCGGCAACTTAATTTGCTGCAAATTTCGGTCAATTTGCTCGATGTGCGGCCGCCGCCGTGCTCGTGGCCAGAATAAATATTTTTCCCACATCTCGCTCGGCCGGAGCCCACGGCAACGGCGCAGGGATTCTGGGACGTCGACGTTGCTGGTGTCCTTGGGCCATCGCCATCGCCATTGCCACTGCGGCTCCCGGCTGCGGAAGAGCGCACGAAATCGTTAATAAAATGATCGACGGAAATGGAGGCCTCCAAATCTGGGAGAGCCATAAAGTCTTAATTAAAATGTGAGCCAGAAGCCAGGTCTCGGCGATGATGGCGATGGCGAAGACGACGCCAATGAATGGACGAGGAATGAGACCGTGAGGCTCGAACAGGCCTCGGGACTTGGAGCCGAGAGTCTTTCGTTGCCCTCTGTCTTGCCCACAGGATCTGCGGCTCCTCGTCCACCTCCTCCCCTTGGGCCAGCTCCTTCGAGCTCCTGGTTCGTTCTCCTCCTTCCTTCACGATTTTCCTTCAATCCTCTTACCTTTTCTCCTTCAATCTTAGTCCTTTTTGTCCTTCAATTTCTCCCTTTTTCTCCTTTAATCTTTTGCTTTTTCTCCTTCCATCTTCATTATTTTTTCTCCTCCAATCTTCTTTCGTTCATTTCTCTGCTTTTTTCCCTTTTTTTCTCCACCTTCATCTCCCTCCTCCTACCCGGGTCTCTCAAGGACTTCTTTTACGACTTCATTTGTTGGTTGCTGCGTGTGCGAATCGACAGTGGGCCGAAGTCGTGCGAGTCACTATTGTTGTTGTTGTTGTGTTTGGTGTTGTAACTGCTATTATTTCCACACACACGAGCGCAGTCAGGCACACACGCCGGTGTCACACACACGCACGTAAACAGCGATAATCAATCAATTTGCGCTCACGTCGTCGTGTCGTCGAAAGACGGCCAACGGCGGGGACCAGAGAGGGGCGGTGCAGAGAGCGGGCGTGGCTGGGGGGACGAGGGAGGGCGCTGTTGATGTGACTAAACGGCAACACGATTTCCGGGCAACGCGAGGGAGGCAAAGTGTGTTGTTAACTTGTGAATGGACACATCTGGGCTTAGGATTGCTGCCCTTTGTTATTGCTGTTGTTGTTTGTCTGGTTGTCCTCGTATTTTATTTATTTCTTTGGTATTTCGTCGTTTTTGCCACTGCCATTGACCGGCCTGCCGAATGAGCCGTATTTTTCTTGCGATGTGATTGTTTTTCTGTTTGTGTGCGTTGCCGCCACTTTGTCATTGCGTTTTAATTGAAAACGTGTCCTTGGGCGACGATTTGTCCGCCTCAGATTTCTCCCCCTCTCCCCCGCTTCCCCCACTGCCTTTGAGCCCCCTCGAAGGAGCTATTGGATATTTCATAAAGGCTCTCGTCCACGGCGGCGAGGGAAGACCGACTGCAGCACTCAAATGGAATTATCTGTGAGGAAATGAGAGAGCTGAACGACCATTTGGGGCGCTCAGGCCTTTTGGCCACGCCCCCGTCGCTGCGGCGGATCAAAGTGGAATCTCGACGAGAAAACTCCGATAATTTCGGCCGAGACAAAGGTGAAGTTTCTTCGTTCGCTCGGTCTGTTGACCTGGCGCTCGACCTGGTCCTCGACTTGGGCACGGACCTGGCGTTTGTTTGGACAAAGAACGAGTTGATTGAGTCGAGCCAAATTGAGGCTTACGAAAAAACCGCCCGGCCGACTTCCCGCCTGCCGATATTCACATGGAAATCGAACGAAGTTCGTCGGAAATTCACATTCGCCCACTCCACTTCCGGTTGTCCGTTCCCGTCTACGTGTGAGCCCAAGGATATCCGATGTGACGGACGAAGGAAGGAAGGATGGAAGGATGTCGGCTCCGAAATTATTCCATGGCCTGAAGCCGTAATCAATGGACTTAAACTGAAATGGAATCCGCTCAGCGATGGACTCGGACTCAGGTGAAGGATAAACGACTTCCGGTTAGCGACGGGGGAGGTAAAGAGATCGATATGGGGTGGGAGGAGGGAGGAGGGAGGGGAGAGCATCGCGGAGTCAAAAGATCACATGTCAGGGTTGTTAAATTATGGCCCGAAACCCAAATCAATGAGCATCGCTTCCGGCCTGACTGAGACAGGATTTATTAAGCTGCCTCTAAATTATTCCGTTTTCGAAACGTGGCTGAGGCTGAGGACGGGGGCCGGACCGTTGGTTCTGATCCCTGGTCCGGACTGGAGACCGGACTTAAACGCGAATTATTCGAACGTGGCCCGACTCGACTCGATATCCGAAGTGACTCCGTCCTGACAAAGGGTTGAGTTTTTGATGCATAAATTTAATTAAGACCAGTCTGGCAGTTGGGCGGACAGTCGGCGAGACTAGCGAAGGCGAAGAGGATGAAGTGACGAAAGGCGGACGACTCGAGGAGAGATGTCGAGGTCATTTGCATAGTTTTGGGCGACTTGGAGCGGACAATTATTGGCCAAGGAGACGACCAGGAGAACGAGAATGCCGACAGAGGGCTGGACGGACGACCAGCGGCGGCTGAGCAGAGTCAGAGTCAGAGTCGGAGAGAGAGAGAGAGAGTGAAAACGAAGTGATTTGAAGAAGTCCAGACAGGCCGATGCACGGGGAGACGCGCGGCCGTCACCAGTCGTCGAACCGACTTCGGACATCGTGGTCGGGAGCTCGAGGGGCCGCGGTGAAGGGGACCTGGTCTGAGGGAAGCGGAGTCCTCGGTGCAGCTCGGCAGATTAGCGAGGATCCGAAACGACAAAAACTGTCACGTGCAGGCAGCGGGAAAGGCGAGGGTGACGTGGGCGGCAAGAACAACAACAATTGAAACAACAATAACAATAACAACCTCACGAGGGCTCGTTGAAACAATTCGCATTTGTAGCCATTGTGCTGGATGGCCGCGAAGTGGGGAGACGAGGTGGCTGGGGTTGAAGGGGCGGGAGAAGAGAAGGAGGAGGAGAAGGGGCGGGAAGGGAGAGGGAGGCTTTGGACCTTTGAAGGCGGGAGATTCTGCTTTGAGATTAGCCACGGCAAAAGCAACAACAACAATGGGGGCGCGGTAATGAAAAGAGAAAGCCGGGAACAAAACCAGAAACGGAACGGAACGAGGCGAACTGATGTTGAGGGAAGGGAAACGAAAGGTAAAGGTGAAAGGGAAAGGGAAAGGGAAAGGGAAGGGGAAGGAAAAACTGTGAAAATGAGACGAGTGGAGACGAAGCTGAAGCAAGTCGAAAGAAGACGAATGAAAATGTTGCGAACCGCAGAGAAGGAACTGCGAGCTGAAAGAAATGGAAACGGAAATTAAGAGCTTCTCACAATGGCGGCGGCGGTGTCCGGGGTGGTGGCGTCGACGGAAGCGGATGTGGAGGGAGGGCCGTAATTAAAAATGGCGCGCCTACTGGCCCAGTTCACACAGCCACACGCTCGGCACGCCCGGGGAGCGACTAATGAAAATGTTGAGACGTGACTCGCGGACGCCGGGGCCGAGGGACCGATGGACCGAGGGGGGAGGACGAGAAGGGAACTGGGAATGTGGGGAGGGAGGGAGGTAGGGGAGGGAAGATGTGGCCAAGGAGGAGTTGGAGGAATGAGGGGCGGAGCACGGAGGAGGAAGTTTTAATCCACGGCGGGCCGATAAATCCTTCAATTGAATTCCACTCGGGATCGCGCCTGACTCCCTTCTCATTCATTGCCCCCTTCCTCTTCCCCCCTCCCTATCCACCCTCCCCATCCCGGCTGCTGGCCTCCTTTCTTCGTCCGCATAATGCGGCCTTAAATGTCCTTTTTATCCGTTGTCATTAGTTCGTTCGGCGCTGATGCGGAAAAATCGCCGACTGCGGTCCTCGAGCCCCGGAGCGAGGGACGGAGGAAGAAGAGGATGAAAGGCAGATGGAGAGGGAGGGAGGGCAAAGAGACAGAGCGACCGACTCCAGACGTCCGAGCGACAGGCATCGGCTCGGTTGCGTTTCTTCGCCTCGGTCTCTTGGCTCGGACCGGCCCCTGTCTTCCTTCCTTCTGGCTCGCGCTGAAATTGCGGGCATAAATCACGTGATAAGTGACACTCATATCCACCCGCACCCTCCCCCGCGGAGGAGGGGCGTCGGGGCGAGGGCGCTGCGAAAATTCGCCCCCATTATTCCGTGGTTTACGGGCGACTTCTCTGGATGCGGCTGCATTTCGTAGTCAGGTTGCGCACATAAATTTCGCAGAGTTTCGGGCGTTAACTGCATGCCCATCGACGCCCCTCTGCCCCTCCTCTCTCTCTCTCTCTTCGCTGCTCTCTCTCCCTCCCTCCCGCTCGCCTCCCTCCGCGGATATCCGGTCGCGGCAGCCGCTTGAAATTTCATCTTCCGCCCGGCGACCGAGGAACAGGAACTCGCGCAAAAATCTGCCAGGCGACGTCGTGTAGTCGTGGAGCCCGAGGGAGGTGCTCGGTGGGCGAGCGTAGGAGGCGGTGAACGAGAGGCGGGGGCGGGAAGAGCCCGAGGTGGAGGGACGCGGGAGTGGCGGGCGAAGATGCCGAGCATGGGTGGGACTCGGAATGGAGTTGGCCGCGGTGAGGGAAAAGTAATTTCGCAGCACTAACTTCGCGAATGCGTTGGTCGGGAACATTGGAAATGTTCAGATAAATAATAAATAAAGCAATTAAAATTGGCTCATTAAATAAGCAACAATTAGTAGTTGCCGAGGGATCAAAGTTCGTAGTGGCGGGGAAAGAGGAAAATCAAAGCGGATCAGCATGGAAGTGGTCTCCGATTCTCTGCGCAATTTCAAGCTTTAATGATAGACACTGGAATTAGTCAAAGGACCCTAAACATAAGTGGGAGGAACATACTAAAAATGGGACAAACGTACTGAAATGGGAGGAAACGCAAGTGAAAAGGATTACTTTCATAGACTTGTTTTAATACCAATTCCCTGGTCGTTTGACGGAATGGCCCAAAAGCAGAACGAGCGACGAGCCGAAGCCTGGAATTATGATGAGGGAGCAGGAGACAAAGAGCAGTTTTTTTGTTTTTTGGGTTTTTATTTTCAATGCACAAAGCCAACAACCCGTAGCTCAGTCCATCCGCTGGCTGAGTAAACAGGAGTTCTTCACTGCCCTCTCGCCCCATGCACTCATTCCAGCCACTTCCCATTCGTCCGCCGCGCTAGTGAGTAGGGAAAGAGAGAGGGACAGATCGAGATAGGTAGGAGGGCGACGTGAAGAGAGATAAATAGAGCCAGGTTTCGTTGCTTTTGGCCTTTTTCGGAGTCTTATTATTTTCGCATTTTCGTAAATAACAGCCGGAGAGCGCAAGAAACTCATTTCGTGCTCGCCTCTTCCGTGCATCTCTGACTCTCCCCCCTCTCTCTTTCCTTCCTCCAGCTCGCTCGTTCTTCACCCTTGCCTTCTCTCTTTACTGCCGTTCGTTATCGCCCACCCTAGCGTCAGGCGCCCGGCCGGAGAGAGGCGCGGGGTGTTCGAGAGAAGGCGTCGCCGGGCTGGGCGGACGTTTCACGCGGCTCCGAGGGCGATAAATTCGGCAAACTCCTGCCGAGTGTCGGACAGGGCGTGGAAATGGTGGGCGTGAAGCCACCTTGGAGGAGAAGAAAAAAGATGTCGCACACCTTTCGCTCCTCCTCCTTCAGGCCATCCCATTTCCGATTTCATGCAATCCACCCAGGTCCCTCCTGACCGCCCAAAGCTGCGTCAGTGGCCGGACGAGGGTCCGAAGGAGGAGATCATTAAAATGTCCATCGACGTCGCCATCGCCATCGCCATCGCCATCGTCGACGCCAACCGTTCCGGCGAGAGGGCGAAAAGTTCTCGGAGTCCGCCTCCGCCTCCGCCTCCGCCGACTCAAGTTTTAATTGCTGATTAGGAGTCGCCCCGACCGCCCCGGTCCCCGGTGCCGCTTCCCATTATTTCGACGGCTGGGCAAACACTGCTCTAATTGACGCCGGCTGCGGGTCGTTGTTTGCGCTCCTGCGCCGACCCCAGCCGGCTGAAAGGGGAGGGGTGGCGAAATGATGGGTTGACTCACCACGTCGATGATCTGCATCAGCGTCAGGCCGAAGCTCAGCTGCAGCGGATCGGATTCGTTCACCACGGGCCGCTCCAGGCTGTTGTAGTTGTCGAGGAGGGCGTGCAGCAGGCGCTTCTCGTGGGGGCCGGCTGTGCAAACTGCAAGAGGGAAACAACAACAACAACAACAAAACAACATTAGTAGCAAACAAAAATAAAGTCATTAACAATAACATGAGGAACAGCATTTCAGCGAGAGGCAAGGAGGGAAAAAGTCGGCTTTTGTTCGCGAAAATATTTTGTCCAGAGCTCGACCAAGTCGGCCGAGGTCCCTCAGGAGGATGCCAGGGAAGTCTCGCCCTCCCTCATCTCCTCCAGTGCCCTCACACGCTCGAAGCCCGTCGATTGGCAGTGCTAAGCCTCAGCTTCCTCACAGCTTATCAGACGACGACGTCGACCACCTCGTCCTCGCCCTGCCACATCTCGCCAAGGCTGATTTCGATTTGCTCCGCTCGACCGTCACGCACGCTGCCACCGGGGTGGGGCGGGCAAGGCAAGGATCGGTCGAGAGGGCTGCGAAGCGAAATTGAAAAACTACTGCAGGCAGAAGAAATCGTGAGACAGAAGGCAGTCGGCATCCAGGCCGGCATCCAGGCCGCGTGGGGACCACAGGAGCCCAACAACAACAAACCACAGCGAGGACAACAAGATGGTTCCATCTAGCGTCATCTCCCTTCTCTCGCTTCGTCCCTGCATGGTTTTCCCTTGTCAATAGAAGGAACAACAGAGGGAAAGGCAGAGGAAGAGGCTTCGATGGGACTGGAGAGTGAGTGGAAGAGAGATAAGGACAGAGACAGGGACAGCTTTATCAGTCCATTGAACATTATTGACAATTCTTCGAAGTCCTCGCCAAGTTCAGCAATTTGTCCTACTGTGCGAGAACTTGTCTCTCTCTCATTCGGCAATTGCTCCGGAGTCTCTCTAATCGCCTGGGGCCCAGCAGGTCGGCAGCCTCGACTCGAGTTCGCCACGACACAAGAACACACACACACACACACAGACACACCCATGCATGCACGTACGTGTGACTCGGGCCAGGACTCGGGTATCAATTAGGCATCCTGGCTGCAGACAAATCCTCCAAAGGATAACAGCAGGACACCGAACAACCGATTGCTCGAAGGGATTTCCTATGGGAGGGCGAGGGAGAGAGCGAAAGGGAGAGTGTGCGAGAGAGGGAGGGAGACAGAGAGAGAGAGGAGGCATCAATCATCGTCTTCCGCAGCGATGTTTCGTTCTTGCCCCGTCCCGTCCCCTCATCGCCAGCGCCATCGCCATCGCCATAGCCGTCGTCTGCGCATCGTCGTCACGTGAGTAACGACTCGGCCACTAGCGAGGGTCCTCGCTGTCGGGAAGGGACGATGGCGGTTGCAGAGGGGAGAAGGTGCGAGACGGCGCTGGGAACTCATCGCTAATGGCGCTCATTGACATGGACAATGGGGTCGTGGGACTCCCAGGCATCCGCCGCACGCGATCCCTGCGACGGGTGGACGACGGTGGTCATCGAGGGCCGCCTTAAGTGGCATCGGGCAACGCAGGGGCGGCGACGACCGAGCAGGGGAGGGAGGCTTCAATGAAGCTTAATTAAGGGTTAAGGACGGCGATAAGCGCGGCGGGAAGCGGTCGGCGAGAAAGTCAGGGGAAGCCGGAGGGAGCCAGCGCTTAGCCGCCGATGTTGATGATGATGAGGAGATCGTGGACCGCGGCTTCCCTTTCGCTTGGGTCAATGGGGAAATGGGGATCGGGCTCTCGTGGGGCGTCGCCCTCGCCTCCTGCCGCTGCCTCTCGCGCTGACCGCCTGCTGTGGGCCGACCCGCTGCTGATGTCGATTGCAATTAAACGGCCAATTGAACGCATTGTTCGGGCCTCGTTAGTGGCCTCATTACTCAGCCGGCCACGCCCAGTTGCGGCGCCGCCTCGGCTCGACGGATGGCTGGGCGTTTCTTCGCCGCGCCTGGGGTCGAGACCGCGTCGCTTGCCGGGTGTCTGGGGTCGTCGGTTGGCGATGGCGATGGCGATGACCGGGAGGTCATTTTAATAATTTCACACACTTCTCAGCACGCGCGAACGCGGCGCCGCGCCACGCATGAAAGTTTAATAAACGACCCTCGGCATCCCCGAGGCAATCGGAGGATTCCACGAATCATGAGCCCTAAAGAATTCATGGACAGTGGTTGTGAATTCGTGGAAGAGGACGACCAGGAGACAAGCGTGAAACAGAGAAATCGTGTCCAGGACTTCACACAGGACTCGCAAACACTCTGAGCTCGCGACCACCGACAACCGCGGCCAATAACCCCGAGGACCTCGGCGCACAAAACCTGACCCGAGACTCGTTTTAATCGAAATTCGCTGTTCCAGCCCCCCGGGACTCGCTTCACGACCCACTTTCAACCCCCACGGACCCGGAGCCGGCCACGACTCCCGCCCGAGCGTCGGCTCCAGCTCGAGGTCTGGGTCCGGCTCCGGCTCCGGGTCGCGTCGTCTCGGACGCCTCTCGTGCGAGTCGCCTGCGGAGCTGCTGCCACTGGGTCTCGGGGCTTCGGAATGTCGGGATCTCGGGTGTGCGAATGGCGAGCAGGTGGGGAGGGGGAGAGGCAGGGGCATGGGGCAGGAGTCTAATGTCTAATATGGGCTGCGAGTAATTCCGGAGATTAAATCAACGAGAAACAAAGCGAACATTTCTAATTTTCCGACGAAAGTGAGCCGCACAGCGACCATAAATTTCGCCCAAGCACACACCGACAGAGAGGGAGGGAGGGCGAGAGAGAGAGAGAGAGAGGGAAATACACACATTAGTCCCCCACACACACACTCGCATTAGCCGTCTTTATGGCTGGGACTCGATTTAGGCCATGCCCTGGGACGTCGAAGTCAAGAGAAACAACAGCAATAATTACAGCAACAACAATTACAATAACAACCCGGCTGAATAATAACAATAACAACTACAACAAAAAGAGCACTGTGTAACAACAACAACAAGTGGAAAAAGGACCGCATCAACTCGGACAACAACAAGAAACAGCATCGACTTGGGCCGCAATCATGGACAGCGGGCCCCGCAGGATCGACGTCGACGAGGTCCTTGGCCGAGGGCGGCCGGCTGCGAGTTCGACGTGGGGGGCGACCACACACACACAGACACCGATACAAGCCAGGCAGCCAGCGAGCCGATGGCGGCAAAAGCAATCAAAGCAAGTCGCAGGAGGAGAAGGTTTTGTTTTAAAGTGACTTTCATTTCAGATACTCATCTTAATGATCCTCGCCGCGCATCCTTCGCGCCACGCCGACCCGGTCGAGACCAGACGAGTCGAGACTGGGACGAGCGGAAACGAGCCGAGCCGGAACCGAGGATGGGCGGCCGCCGGTTCGCCGGAAACGGCCGCGAGAACCGAGGAGGACGGAAGATAAACGGAGTCCAGAGGAAGTGAAGGAAGCCGGTCCTGGCGGGAGGAAAGGGCGAGCGAGCGAAACCGCTGGCTCAAGGCCGGGCTCGGGTTCGGGTTGGGGAGAAGAAGCGACGGAGCAGGAATGGGAGAGCAGAGCAGAAGAAGAATGTCGGGATTAGAAGGAAAATAAACCACAAATCGAAGAAGCCTGTTGGGCGAGAGGGAGGAAGGTGTAGCCGACAGAAGAGACTGGCGAGAGGAGACTGGGGAGAAGAGGCTGAGAATAGTGACTTTGAAAAGGTGTCGAAGAAGGAGACGAAGTCACCAGAAGGAGGCGAAGTGAGTCGGCGGACCAAAAATAGAAATCAAAGGCGTTTTATATCGATTCGCAGAATTAATCGGAAGAGAGTAATAAAAATACAGCAGCTTCGACAGCACGAGGAGGGAAAGAAAGGAAAAAGGGAGAGTTGGGACCAATAAAGAAAGTTGGATAAAGCCGAAAAGCAATTCATGGGCAGGCCAATGGAAGGGGAAGGACAATAATCGACGAGTCTCTGGGCGGAACAGATTTTCGGGAAAAAGAGGAAACGCTTTTTTCTGGGATTCTGGGCCATGGCGACGACGGCGACGATGATGATTGGCGATTAAGGAAAATCCATGAACGGATTGCGAAAGGCGAGATTAATGGAAAATGCGACGAATTCCACCGGATGCTCGTTTTAATTGACAATTCGATGCAGACATCGACGGCGGGAAAAACCTAACAAAAATCCGGCGGCGCCTCGTCCTCCGACCTGCGTTTTTACGAAATTTAATCAAACTTTTTCCCGAAAACTCCGGAAGATAAAACAACCAGGGGGAAGGGGAGCACGAAACAATGAAGAGGGGCCGGAAACAGCAAGGAGAAAGGAAGGGCGAGTGAGAGGGAGCCAGAGTAGGGGGCGGAAAATCGGAATGCGAAAGAGAGAAGAACTCGCAAGAATCGCTGACATGGCGAGCACACCGCGTGGATCCCGGTCCCGCAGGTGTCTCCAGCCGCCCACGGCCACGCCCACTTGGTCGCCAACCCCGGCCCCACTCAACAACTCGCGTTTAATTTAATTTATTTAAAGCTCACGTTCGGGCCGAGGCCGCCGAAAAATGCGACCGCCCTGCGAAGCGGGAGAGAGGGAGGGAGTGTGTTTTGGGGAAAAGGGAGAGTGATGGAGAGGGAGAGGTGGGAACAGGGGGGGGGGGGAACAACTTACTCAACGCCCTCGCATCCGGCAGCCAGCAGCCGGAATCCGGGGCGATGGCGACGTGCGGAGGCTCGCGGGGAAATTAATGTTAACGAGAAAAGTTAAACGAATTATGTTGCCAGAACAAAGCGAGGGGGAGCAGCATGGGACGGGGGAGGGGTTCGTGCTGGAGGGGTGAGGGGAACTTCATGTCACGCAAGTCAAGCTCAAGCGAACGGCGGCCTCAGTCTACATGTCGTCTCCGACTCGGCCTCGGGCTCCGGCTCGGTCGCGGCAGATTCAATTGCGAGCCCAAGAGGTGTCGCTTTCGTGTGGTTTCCTCCACTCCCCCACCTCCTCGACCCCTCGCCGACCTCCCTTCACGACCCTCTTCACGTCCCCTCCTTCTGGGAGAACTCGCCGAACCCTGTTGAACTCGGCCACCTCGATAAGAGCGACCTGGACGCCCTCTCGCAACTTGATTTGTTTGCCGAAAGTTTGTGCAGCTCCACGACCCTCCGTCACGCTCTCCCCCCTCTCCCTCGCCCTCTCTCTGTTACAAGTTCTCTATTTTTTCTCTCTGTCCTTTGTTCCTCTTCCTTCCTTCCCGGTTCTGAGGTCGTATTTCTTGGTTTCGGGCTCCATTCATCAGCATTTCTGATTTTCTATTTAACTTGCCAGGGTCGTGGTTTTGTTCTACTTCCTCTCTCTCTCCATCTCTCTCTCCTTCTCCCTCTGTCCTTCGCTCTGGCTGAGGGAATTCCTGATGAATGTCGTCCCGGAGTTCGCAGCTGTTTGCACTTCATTTAACTTATTATTCGTTTATTCTTATTTATTCGGGTTGTGATGATCGTTCCATGAGTGGTTTTCGCCACTCTGGCTCTGGCTCTGGGTCTGGCTGCAGCAGCCCGACTGGAAGTTACGACATGTGGCGGTCCGAATGATCCGAGCTCCGACGTCCTGGTTTCATTAGGCTGTTACGACGCCTTCTCGTTTCACCTGCAATTAATTCCAGAGCCCTGTGGCTTTAATGGCTTCTGTGGTTCCTCCGCCATCACCTGGCCTCTCGGCTTCCTTATCTCGGCTTCCGCCCCAGCAGGCGACGACGACGACCTTCACTTCTAGCCACATCCACACCCACATCCTGTTCTGCTTCTCCTTCTCCTGCTCCTGCTCCTGCCTCTTCCCCGTCCATTTCATTCACAATTATCGCTCGTTCCGACAAAAGTTCAACAAACTTTCATCTCCACCCTCGGTACATACATGCACCCACTCACCCACACACACGCACACCTCGCCCCGACCGACGTCGACACGAACACCGAGACAGATACACCGATATATGCTCATAATAACATGGCGAAAGAATCTCCGCAATTTAACACATCCTGCTTTCGTCATTGTCAGTGACAAGGGCAACAACGGCAACAACGACAACAACGACAACTACAAGAACCACCAGAGCAAGAACAACAAGAAGAGCTACAGCAAAAACAACAACAACAATGACACTGATGACGACGGGAAGAACACAACACGTTTCCATTCTCATCAACTCATTAGGACAATACGACAACCACAACAGCAGCAACAACAAGGACAGCAAAAACAACAACACCAGCAGCCCCCACAATAACTAAAGAAGAACAATAAAAGTACATCAACAACAACAATTGTACCTTCATCATTATCATCATATTTGTTGCCGTTGTCATTGTTTTTCTTGTTGTTGTGGAATATACGTTGTTGATGTTGTTGTTTTTGTTATTTTTGTCGCTCAGCAAAATATTGTTGTTGCTCCATAAATTGCTGTAGTCGTCCACGATTGTGTGGCTGCTGTTGGTGCGGCTGCGGCCGAGGGTTCGAGGGACCCACAAACTTGCGTCTTGTTTAAAACTTGCGAAGCGATCTCCAGATTGCGTTGGTGATGGTGAGTTGGGGTGGGCGGGGGTTACGTGGAATGGCTCCCTTATCGGCATCGCTGAGCGGGAATGCGCAAATGTCGCATCTCGTCTCCCTGCAATCGCTCGCTCCCCCACATTCCGCTGCTCCTCGGCACGGACGGGTGCAACAATGAGTCCTGTTCCTTCGCCCTCCGCTTCTGACTCTAGTTCTCTAGTTGCCTTCTATTCCCTTTCATTCCCTACTCTACCCTTCCCTGCCCACGCCATCCCTTCCTTGCATTCCCTTCCCTTTTCCCTTTTCTGTTCTTTCCTTCTTCCCCGCCTCGACCCATTTCCACATTCACATCCTCCTTTCGCCCTCCTCCTCGCCCTCCTCTCTCGTCCTTCGCACATTGTGACGTCTTAATTGGCCCCCTCCTCCCTCACCCTCCCACCGACCTCCTCGACAAGACGCTGCAGCTGAAGAGGTCTTAGAGGACGACGTCGTCTCCGGAGCCACTCGCGAGCGCCCCTTGTAGGATCGTTGACTGGTTTTCAAGTTTATCGCGTTGCTCGCGCTGTCGTTGGTGTCGAAGGTGTTGGTCGTTGTTGTTGCCGCCAAGAACTATCGATCGTTATCCCCGGCTCGAGGAGTCCTTGCTGCCTGTTCTCCTGGATATCTACACCGGGCTTCCACTTGCTCGGTCGTTGTCTGGCTTGATCGTCTTGGGGAACCCCAATCAGGGGCTCACGTGGGAATCGAAATCTGATTTAGTCGCAGGAAATCGGGATTTGATTGAAATCCTGGAAAGGGGATTTGATTTAATACCTGGGAATTTGGATCTGAATTAAATTCCGGGATTTCAATTAATCACTGAATTCGGGATTTCACTTTTTTCTTGCCTTTGACGTCTCCGTAATCCACTTTTTCCCGTCTGGCCCCGATTCCTGCGAACCCGCCTTCGATTCGGCCACCAACTGCGAGTTTTGGTGCCCTCGATAAAGCGAGGCAGAAATTTCAAATTCTCCTTTGTATTGTTCGCAGCTCTCTCTGACTCTGTCTGTCTGACTGTCCACCTGTCTCTGTCTCCATCTCGACTTTGCCCCAATCCTCCCCTCCCCTCGCCTCCCCTGCTCTGCTCTTTTTGGCCCGTTTTTCCTGTTCCATTTTCCGCTTCGCTGTGATTTTTGTGGAGATTTTAATTTTAATTCGCCAACAAAACGAGCGGAATTCGAAGAAGCCCCCTTTTGTGCTGATCCTGGGTGGATTGGATTGGTTTGGTTTGGTTTGGTTTGGTTTGTACCGGGGTGGGGTGGGGTTGGCTTCAGAGGGAGGGGTCGGGGGTGGCCTGTATTGAGAAATGGGTTCCTCGAGCCGACGACTTTGGCGACCTCCTCCCACCCAATGTCGCTATTGTTCGACATTTTGTTTCTGTCGTTGTTGCTGTTATTGTTGTTATTTTTTTCAGGCGAAGCTGTTGCCATTGTTTCCATCATTCCATCATTCCGTTGACGGTATTAACAGCCATGATTACTTTTGTCTACTTTGCTCATTGTTGTCTTCCCGATGCCATCATTGTAAGCGTTGTTGTAATCGTTGTTGTTATCTTTGTGGTAGTCGTCATTGCAGTCCTTGTTGTAGTCTCTGTTGTTGCCGTTCTTGCTGTTCTAGTTGTTGCTGCTCTGATTGTTATTGCTCTTGTTGTTCCCGCCGCTGTCTCTCCGTTCCGCTGCTCTGTATTTGCTCAGACAAAGTATTCTTGTTTCGCGTCCCATTATCTCGCTGTCTCTGTTTGTATCCCGTTCTCCCCGGTCTTTGCGAATAGTTGCTAATCACCTCCGACAAGGGAAGGAAAAGCGAAAGTAATGAACTAGGAGTTCATTGTGACATTTTCATAATTCTTCGCAACTCATCAATCAGCGGCTGATTCGCCGTTGACTCGGTTCGGAATTAGTTCGTTTCGGTGCCTTCCAGGCCCCCTGCCGTTCTCTAGGACTACCTCCATGCCCCAGAACCTCTTTGCATAACACCAGGGACCTCCGTCCATACCCGAGACCCCCTCCACAGGGCACCAGCTGCGATTCGACGTCGCCGATGTGGAGATCAATGGGAACGACTGTGAGGACCATGAGATTGAAACTGATGTGCGAATGCCGATGGTCTGGGCGCCTCGGTGCCTGATCCGGCCCCCGCTGGAAATCCACTTAAGCGCTGTTCGACAGCTCCGACAGCCCCGAGCACGTCCCATGCGGGACGCCCAAATCCCGACGGCAGACGGCAGGAGGCAGTCGACAGGAGGCAGTCGACAGCCGGCTGCAGCTCATTACGTGCACCGGAAGCGCCGCCGTAATCCCCAATCGACTAGCGACTGACGACCATCGACGACGGAGGACCCACGGCCAGGACTCGCCACCACTCACGAGGACTCCGGCCTAGGAGCCAGGGCGAGCCGCTGAATGGGCGAACTCGGGTCTGTGTGCGTCGGGGATTCCGACATAATTTCACAAAATTCACACTTCATCGATTATGAAAATGAATTCCGCATTTCGCCATCCTCCCATGCCCGGCCTCGAGGGTCCCTCGGTCGTCGGTCCGTCGTTCGGTCGTTCGGTCGACGGCTCGTCCTGCGGAAGCGGGAACATCACATGCATCCTGCTGCAGCCCACGGCAGGACCCATCCTGTGAGTGTGTGCGGGTCGACGTTGGCGGCAATAATTGCTCCACTATAATTGCCAACTTTCCCCACCTCACTCACTCACTCAATATCTCCCTCTTTGTCGCTCCCCCCTGTCTCTCTGTCTCCCGTTTGCCGGCCCTGTCTTGCAACAATAAATGTTTTTGCTCGATTCCCGCTTCTTCGGCTCCGGCTCCCGCTCCGGCGCCGACGTCGTTCAATAGTTCGCGCTCCACTGCTCGCCCAGCCGGCGGAGCTCGGGCTCCCCACATGCGGCAACGCCCGGGGTGGTGGGGTGCCGGAGACTCCCCATCGCCCCTGGTTCCATCGCTGCAGCTTTGCAGCGGATGATGATGTATTTGCATTGCGCTGAATTGAAATCCCCGGGCACGACCGACCGAGCCCAGGCTGGAGTTGAGTAGGCTGAGGGTTGAGGGCTGGGAGGCGGTTGCTTAAGGGGTCGAAGGGCCGAGGGGCGGCCGGCCGCGTCTCCACATTCGAACACATTCGAACGGACGGAGTCAGTTATTAGGCTTCCATCGACTGCACATACTGAGATTTTCTTCTTTAGGTTTTTTCTTATTCTTCTTGGGCTCCCATCGCCGACGACTTCCGCCTTCTGCTGAGGTTTCGTCGTCTTCTGAGCTTTCTTGGCCTTCTTCAGCTTCAGCCCTTCTTCGGCTTCTCTTCCCTTCCTCATTTTCTCTTTGATTTTTTCCACTTCTTGGTTTCCGCCCCTCCTGGGTTTTCCTTTCCCCTCTTCCTTTTCTTTTTTCCTCTTCCTTCGCTTTTCCCCTCCTCGTTTTCTTCCACTCTTCCACTCTTCCGTCTCGTCGCTCGCTTTCTCCCCCCTTTTCGGCAAAGTTCCAATCCAATTTCGCTCGGCCGTTTGTCTTCCTCCACCGCTTCTTCTCCGCCTGCTTGTTCCTCTCCCTCCGCCCCTGCTTATTGGTTCCCTCCTCCACTGGCCTCCCGCCTTCTCTTCGCCCTCCTCCCACTCCCACGCCCACTCGTCTTCCACATCATTTTCTTCGTCGTTTCCACATGTGGCCCATCGACGAAATGAAATCCTCGACATCATCGCTCGTCGACGAATATGAAAATGCGACCGGGACGGGCCGAGGACGAGGAGCGGCGGGCTGCAACACAGGGCTTTAAGATTTTAATACACGCTCCATCCATTCAACAAGATTTATTAGCGAGCGAGCCGGGAAGAGAAACGCGAGCGACGGGTTGATGGAGGAGGCAGAGCGATCGATGCGGCGACAGACGAAAGAAAGGGAGGGCGACAGAGTGTCAGAGAGGAAGGGAGAGGGGAAGAGTGAAAATTTGAAGGCTTCGAAATGGGATTTCGGAGACCCATGCGAGGGAAACAAATAAGAGGAGGGGCTTCGGCAAGTGAAACCAATCGATCGTGGGTTGCGGACTTTGATGGTTCCAGCACAGCAGTTCCGGTGGACCGAGCCTCCAGTGCCTAGTTCTGTAAATAAATTCTGGAGGTCGCTTCAAAACCCTGGCAGCAAGCACGATAAACCAACCCTACAGCGAAGTTGAAGAAGATCGAGAGCAAACTTGGAAACAAACAGAAAATCTAGAAAGAAAATCATTCGGTCCTTCATCCCATGCTCCATCCGTTTCCGCGTCCAGCGACAGGGCTGGCGACTTCTTCCCTCTTGTCGCCGACGGCGTGACGGAGGCGCCATCTGGCGGAGCTCCGAGGAGTTTCCGCTTCGGGCCGTGTCAATAAAACTTAGTAGCAAGTGCGTTTTTCTGAGCTGTCGTCCTATCTTTCTCTCATTTCCACTGTGTATTTATCAGCGTCTGTCTCTGCATCTGCCTCTGTTTCTCCCTCTTCCTCTCCGTGCCTCGCCCACCCTGCTTCCGCTTGGCAAACATTTAATTGAAGTCATGGATAGAAAAGACATCGAGGATCGCTGGGAGGACCCTTCAATGGAAGTTTACAAGTGCATCCAACATCCAGGAGAGGGTCCCAGGACCCGAGAGGCAGATAAAGGGAGAGAGAGAGAGGACTCGTACAATTAAGACAGCAGGCCGTTGGACATCGAATGGTGGACGCACTGTGCAGGACTTCGCATTCGAAGCATTCCATGGAGTTTCGAGGGTTTCTCACAACAAGTTCAAAACTATTGCATCGTTCGAGCCCCATCCATTCAAGGCCCAAATTGATGTCTTTCATTGGCAAGGAACAGCAACAACTTCCATGGACATGGACGATGTTCCCCGAAATGTCGTCGCACTCCACGCCAGCTGCTGGCCATTTCCAATAAACCTGTCTCCCATTAGCCGGCCAGGCCAGGCCCCAATCGAGGAATGGAGAATTCAATTTTCGATTCTCTGCAACTCTCATTCTTTCGCCGTTTTTGCTGGGAATTTGCCGCTCCGTCCACATTCCGAATCCGGCACAGAGCATTTTAGAAAGAGGAACACAATAGCTGCGATTGAAAAATCCTCGATGACCGCAGCCGGCCGGCTTCAACATCGTTGGCCCTGTTGGAACTCGCACTGCGCCATTAGAACTAAATCACGAGCTGCAAATTTGCATCATGTAGCCGAAGAGCTGCGAGATAAAAGGCCAACGAGTCCGAATCGCCTTCCACATGGCTGGCCCTGGGGTGGCGTGGTTGGAAATTATTTCCAAACGAGGCGGTGTCGGTCGGCAGGCGAAGAATTCCTCCGGTGCGAGTGGGCGGAAATGGCACGATGGGTGTCGCTCGCTTGATTCGCTCGAAATCATCGGAAACTCCCTCGAACTACGGCACAGGCCCCTCCCCCCATCGAACCCCCGCCGCCCAGCCATCTGAACACCGAATATTGGCTTCTCGCCGGGCGTCGCAGCATCCTCGATTGCATACCTTTAGGCTGGCAATCAATACCGTTTCCGTCTGCGGGAGTTCATTGTCCTGTCCTGTCCTGTGCTGTGCTGTCCTGGCCTGTAGCCGGCTGTGAATTACTGTGTTTTTGCCCCGCTTCCGCCGCCGCTCGCCACCTTCCTCCCTCCCTCTTTATCTCCCTCGTTCTCCTCTCCATTGGCCGAGTCCGTTTTCGGTCCATTGTTCGGCATTTGTACTTGTTGTTGTTGCTGTTGTTGAGTCCCTAGTGTTGGTCCTATTCGATGTCGTTCTTGTTGTTGCCCCATCCGTTGTTGTTGTTATTGTTGTTGTCCTATTCCTTGCTGTTTTTGTTGTCGGGGATATCTGAACGTTATTATCGTGTAATGTGGAATTGGACAAAAGGCAGCCACAGCAACAACAACAATAGTAGCAACAACACCAACAACATGGCTCATGTTTTCAGCGCCCTACAGTATGCAATGCATTTGCGCAACGACGAGTGGCGGCCGATTAAAAGGTCAACGCCAGGCGACGACGACGACGACGTCGCCAGATGACGCCGCCCGCGCTGCTGCCAGGATATCGGAAGCAGACAGAGAGACGTCGGTTGATATTGTTGTTGTTGTTGTTGTTCTTGTTATTGTAGCGGGTGGATTCGCTGTTTTTGTCGGTCTGCTGTGGCATCGACGTCGATTGTGCTGAAGCCGGCAAAAGAACCACGCGGCAGCGATTGAAACGGAAGCTGCGACATTTTGTTTGCTCTATTTTTATGAATTTGCCTGCCCGAGGTCGCCGACGGAAGGCGCCTTTGGCCAAGGCAACCCGTGCTGTGGAAACCCTTCCAGACTCCGCAGACCTGTTGGCCCCGATCCAAAACTCCGACCAAAAGAACCCGAACTTTCCACATTCCTCAGCTCAGAGATACGGAAACTTTTAATGATGAGCCGTGGTCGAGGTTCGGCCGCGGTTTCCGGCTTCGGCCTGTGCTTGACGCGACGCCCAGGATCAGCGGGTGGAGGCCGGCGACCTCTCGAGCGTGGGAAAAAAAAACGCAATGAAATCGAGTCCGTTGACTCGTCGGGCGCATCGCGTCGTCCCGAGCGCCTGCAGTTGCGACCGGACCGCGGCGTCCCGCTCGCTCCCTCTGCCCCTCTCCCTTTGTGCTTGTTTACAGCGGTTAACCGGAACCGCGCGGCCGGCGGGCGGGCGGATGGCGCGGAGGCTGCATAAATCAAGCAGGCCGGGCTGACGAGCCCCGACCGAAGCCCTCGCAGGATATGCGGGCTCACGTCATAATCCTTGCTCACCGCCAGCCTCGTCCTCCACCTCTCGCGCCCCACTTGCCCTTCTTCGTCTGGGCCGGTGGAGGCGACTCTAAATTTATGGCAGGACCCAAAAGCGTCGAACACAAATTGCAGCCCGGCAGCTGCGTCGATTACAGAGATTCCTGCGGTCGGGGCCGTGGGGGGAGGTGGCGGCTCATAAGGTACTGAGTTGTCGGCCCAAAGGATCCATTACGGCATCGGCTATCGGTACTGGAAGAGCATGCGAGGGCCGGGAGTGCATCGGAAGGCCCCAAGAAGGATCCGGGTCGATGCAGGGAATTTAATTAAAACTCTCTAATGCGATGGGCCTTCGTCGCTCGACCTCCTGCCGCCGCCGCTGCCGCTGCCTCTGGGGCTTCTGCTCGATCATAATGAGTGCATAAATTTTGCGTCTTCTCCCAGGGAGCGAAGACGTCGCCACCTGAGCTCGTGTCCTTCGGCGGAGGCGATAAATCGAGTTAATTGCATGATGAAAGCGCCAGCGAAAGGCAAATAGTTGCACACGCACGCACACACACAGCCCTCGCCTCCAGACGCACACCGGCGCAACGGCGTCCAGCAGTCAGAGACGATGTCGTTGAGAACGGCCTCGCTGTTGCTGTTATTGCTGAGGATGCCGAGGTCCTTGTTGTCCTCGGTCTTGGCCTCGATGTCATGTTTGTTGTTGGTGTTCTTGTTGTTGTTCCTGTTCGCCCTGTTGTCGTCGTGTCCTCCAAGTGCGAAGCCATTAAAACACGCGTTAGTCCTCCGACAGCGGAAGTTAATGTGAGCGAGAGCGCGCTCATAATTGCAGGACCTGCATCGCCACCACCGATGCCCTCGATGTCCCTTCTTCGTTATCGGGACGCAGATGAAGCCAAGCAGACAAGCCATAAATCGCGACGATCAGGAGGGAGCGGAGGAGCCTCGGTAACGAGGCGAAGGTAAATCAGCTCATAAAAGAACTCGTAAAAGGACTCGGCTCGTAAACGCCAGCAGCTGGCGACCGATCCAGAGCGCAGGGAGAGGGGGAGTTTGGAAGAGGGTGTGAGAGCGAGCGAGTCCTGGAGGGGAGGGGGAACGTCAGGAAGGCCGCAGGGCTCCGATCGCTGTAAATCGCGACACCGCGATTCAAATGATTTGCGGCCACACAAGGACGCGAAGCGAGGAAAAACACAAAAAACAACGGAGCGGCAGCGTCAACAACAACGACGACGACAACAGCAGAAACAAGAGGAAAAAGATCGAAACGGCCATCGTTAAACGCAGCTTAACTCCGGGGGGGAGGCGCAGCGACCGCGGCTGGTCGTCGGTGGTCGTCGGTGGCATGAGGATCGAAAGCCACAGAGCGTTAAATCAACAGATAAAATACAACAACGACTGCACCAAAAACCCAACTGGTGATGTCGGAGTCGGCGGCGGCCATGGAGGTGAGACGTGAAAAACGCCGAGTATCGCGGCCACAAAATGAAGCGCGGCGAACGAAAGAACCGAAATAACAGCAGAAACGCTGAGAAAGAGAGAGGGTGAGGAGGAGAAGGAGAGAGGGGAGGAAAGGGCGATCTGCATATAGCGAGGGCTATATAGTGGAAGGTGGAAGGCCTGAAGCTGCTGGAAAATCCTCTCCTGGGGCCGCCAAAGCCCGACTTCGGCAGTTTGGGCCTGACGGTTTTTATTTGCCCATTGCGATTCCTTCGAGCGTGGAATTTCGGATTAAAATGAAAATATTTACATTGAATTATGCTCGCAATTTGAGCGGAAGAGGCGCAATTTAATTCAATTTCCACTCGTCCAGGACACGCATCCTTACGCTGGCTGGATGGCAGGCAGGCTGGCGAAATGTTAATTCGATGCCCTTCATTAAAGCCATTCCGCCGACAGTAAATGGTCGTCATTGCGAGTTATTAAAACGCGCACAGGCCGTCAAACAGACCGACAGACAGCCAGACAGCCAGACAGACAGATGGCAAGAGAGTCGACGAACAGAGCCACGAAGAGGCGAGAGAGAGAGACCGAGGCAGCTTGAAGGACGTCGAGGGTCGGAGGAGCGAACTTGGAGCAGCGGCGATGGACGGAAGGCCGAAGGTCGGCGGAACGAGTGGAAAACGAGAAGGCTTAATGAAGAGCGTCCGTGAAGGAGGGGCGGGAGGGAGGAGAGGAGGAGGCAGACGAAAAGAGAAGGAAGTAGAGATTAAAGGCTGGGATGCTCGGAGACGGAGGAAAAACAGACGAGGCTGATGAGGATTCCATTGAAAGCGATTGCGGAATGAGATCTGGTCAGCGAAGCAAAGGTCAGGGGAAGGGGAAGGCGAGAGACGGAGAGTGGCGGAGACTGACAGATGGACTTAATTACGAAATATTTAAAAATTTCACCCTTCAATGAAGCCTCACTTTGTCACAAGGACGTCTCCTTGTGCTCGAAGTTTCTTTTTGTAAGTCGTTATTCTTTTTCCCTTTTATGCTTCATGCTTTTGTTAATGTTTTTATTTTCTTCTTATTATTGTTTTTGTTAGTATAATTGTTGATATCGTCATTGTTGTTGTTCCCGGAAGTTGGAAGTGATGCCGCCGATATGTCGACGACTGACGTGTCCTTCCTTCCTCCTTCGCCTCCTTCTCTCAATCATGTTCCAAGTTAATTCGAATTATCTTATTTTTCCTTCTTTTTACTTTCATTTTCTTTCCCTTTGAGCGAAAATTTGCATCAACCTCGCTCCTCGTCTGCTTCTTCGTCCTCTTCTTGTAGCCGTCGATGCTTTCTGTAATTTCTGTCTCCGTCTCCGTCTCCGCTTCCGCTCCGTCTTCCCGCCAAGGCGCTGAGCCGTCGTCTCCACAAGGACCCAACGAAGGGCCGTGCGTGTGTCAATCCTTCCGTCCCTCTCTCTCCTCTCACTCCTCTGTCTCCCTCTGGGCGCTCGCTGAGTGATCGATTGCGTCAAATTACTTCCATCCATTGCGTCCACGGCGGGACGTCGGGGACTCGCTTTCAATTGTCGCTGTCGACAACTCAGCGACAGTAGGTACGGCAACAACAGCGACAAGGAGAACAACAACAGTGAGAAGGACAACGACAAATGTTAACAACAATTAACACAATGGATGAGGAATTGCAATTTATTGGATGGCGTCATCGATGTTTACAACAACAATAATAATAATAATAATAATAATAATGGCTCTGGCCAGAGCAAGAACATTAACAGAAAAAAACGTAGCAGCAATGACAATAACAACAACAACAACAACAACAACACTGAAAACAATAACAACACGACCAGCAACTAAAGGCTATAAAGCTGACAGATTGACATCGAAATGAAGTGATCGGAATCGAATTGGAATTTTATTGAATCAAAGGAGGAAGGCGTCGCGACAGCAACAACAACAACAACAACAATGACTGCTACACCACAACGGCGACAGGAAGGAACAACAACAAGAAAGAACAACAACAAGAAGTCCCAACAACAGGAAGCTATAACAACATTAACATCAGAAGCAACAACGAGAACGTCAATGGCAACAAGGAGGACACCAACAACAACAACAACAATAACAGCACCGTAGACTATAACTCCAAAAACAATAAAGAGGACATCTATAAGCCAACAACAAAAACAACAATGACAACAACAACATGCAACGACGACGACGACGTCGAAATCGAAACAAGAAACCCTTCGCTCGGACCCGAGCTTCAACAGGCAGTCGAATGGCTGTGTGTGGGTGTTGGAGAGAGCCGTGTGAGTGGGCGTGTGTGGGCGCGTGTGTGCGTGTGTGTGCGTGTGCATTATGTGTTTGATCGTATAGAACGTCAATTGCAGTTTTATGTCAATCGCGCGGCGACGATGACGAGCCACGGAAGCGAGCGAGTGAGTGCAGCAGTCCATCTCCCTCTCCCTCTCTCGCGCTCTCCCTTTCCCCCCATTGCGTGCTCTGTGAACCGTGGCGAGCTCGTGCATGAGTGTGTGTGTGTGCACGGCTGTTGGTTGCGGGCGCCTCGGAGCTCGTCGAGCTCAAACGTTGCGCCCGCCGCAACCGCAGCCTGCGACGAAATTTCGTCGCTCGACGAACCCGAACCAGCGCCGAACCCCCGACCTCCACCGATCCCTCGATCGAACCCTGCCCTCCTCGACACGCCACAGCAAGCACCAGGACGCCTCGATTTCCATGCAAACCGCCTTCGGTTCGAGGGGTCGCCAAATTCGGCAGCGCCAGGGCAGGGAAGGAGTCGGCAACAAACCCAACAAATTGCTGCAGCAATACGACAGCAACAACAAAATAACAACACCAAAACAGCAACAACGAAATGGAGTCGGAAACTAAGGAACAACAACAACATCGTCATTGCATCAATTGCAAACAAGATAACGGCAACAACAGCTGTGATTCTGATGGCGCAAAATGGAATGAATGAATCGTTGTCTCCTAAAAGCGATGACCGCGTGGGCGTGGCAGAGGTGGGCGGGACCAGGGCGACCGCCTCCGCCAGACTTCTTTGAATTGCAGATAACGACGTGCACACACACGCACACGCAAGCAAAGTGAGGTCCTGCGCGACTCGTCGGCGGCCCGAAAGCATCTCGTTCTCGTGGCTGCGAAATAATTGGCGATTTATCGTGGACTCGCTTGGATTCATCAGTTGTCGTTGTCGTTGTATTGGTTGGGGTTGTTGTGGTTGTTGTAATTGTATTTATTGTTGTGGTTGTTGTCCTTACTTTGGTTGATCCGGTTGTTGTTGTCATGGTTGATGTACATATTTTGGTTCATCTTATGGTTGTTAATAATATTGCTGTTGCTCTTATGGTTGTTGTTGCTATTGCAACCTTTCTTAATGCTCATTCTCTTCTCTCTCTCTCTCTCTTCTTGTTTGTTCTGGTTTATTTTCCTCATTTCACATCTTATATCGGTAAACGATATAGAGACAGGCGTTTAGTATTTGAAGCTTAATTGAAAGACTAAATTCCTTCCTGCTCGCCCTCGGTAATTGAACCATCATCATGAAATCCCTTTCTTTCTCCCCATCCGCACTTCATCTTCTCCACCCCCTTTCCATTGCACATCCTCTTCTCCCCCTCTCTGATGTCCTTTTCTTAAGTTCCAATTTGCAATCGATGGTTTTCCCTCTTCACCACTCGCTTCCTCCGGCCTCCTCAGCGCCTGATCCAGCAAAGTCTCGCCCAAGTCGGGGCAAACACTGGCAGACGGTGTTGCCAACGGCAGCGACACTCATCAGCGGCTCGAGGGCAGCCCGAGCGATGCTTTAAAATAACATCAGGCGGAGGAGGTGCGCAGGCAGGCGACAAATGCAGACTTCAGCGTCTATTGACGTTACAACAACCGCACAAACAATAAGAACAATTACAACAAGATCAAGAACAGCAAAACCAACGACAATAACAGCAATCGCACTCAGCCACACAAACACACCCACACGCACACACGCACACACGCACACACACAGGCAGTCCGACTCGTCCTCAAATGCATACATTATGCAAAGTGGGGAGCTCTTGAGCTGCACATTTGCTCACAAACACACCGACATCGCCAGCGCCACGTCATCGACACACACACACCGATGGATGGAGCTGTGCTCACGAGGACCTTCAGCCCTTCAGAGGATTCGCGGCAATTCCTCACAGCTCTTCATACTCCATCTGCTTCCGGCCCCCTTTCTTTGGGCCTCCTTCCACAGCTTTCAGACTCCTTCCTCGCCTGTTTGCTCTCTTGTCCCCTTTTTCGTCTTTTCCTTGTCCTTCCTCGCCCTTCCTCCCGCCCTCCTCTCTGGTCGCATTTTTTCTCGCCTCCCTCGCTCTCGCCGCTTTATGGCACCTAGTTTCGTCCTCCTTCGTTGCCTTCCTTCGCCCCGGCGTCCGCCTCACGATCGTCCCTCGTTCACCGATCTTTCCTCGTCCTATGCTCCAAGTTCTTCTCCTCCCCTTCGTCTTCTTCGCCCGCCTGCATCGTTCTCCTGCATCCTCCTCCGTCGTCCGTTCCTCCTCCGTTTCATTTAATTTTCGTCCCATTCATGCGATTTCGTCCTTTCGTTCAGCAGTCCGCCAACCACTGCGGCCGGCTGTGGCTCTGAGTGAAGGGCCTTCGGACGCCTCCGTGTGCGAGTGTGTGTGAGTGAGGGCGGGTCGTATGTGTGCGTTGCCGCTGCTTTTAATGATGGCATTCAGTTAGCGTCTCACCTCAAGTGGCGACGCTGGCTGCTGACGTTGTTTGCGTCCTTTAAAGCACATCCTTTGAGTCACTCGGATTTGTTTCCGTCCTGGGAGGGATTCACCCAGGCCCTCCTGCACGTGAGTGCGTGTGTGTGTTCATCGGTCGGTTACAGCCGCTGCAGTTTCTCACTCTGCCACTCACTGATTGCCCCGACCTAAACGCCGGGTCTTTTTATCCAGCGCCAGGGCTGCGTAATCAGCAGCGCAAACACCATTAGGCCGTCGAGTGTTTTCCCCTTGAGCCGCCTCTTCTGCTTCTACTGCTCTTCATCATCGTCGCCGTCGTCGTCGTCGCCATCTCTGGGTTCTTTGTCTAGTCCCGGCCCTGCCTGTGCATAATGCAGCGGCTCCTGCCGGCCTCCTTCCCCTGTCCCGTCCCGTCCCCTCGCCGCGTCGCGTCGTCGTGGTCGAGAACTTTAATGGAATTTGGAAGCGCCGGTGGATGAATCGGCGACCCGGGCGAGGGCAACTCCCACGACAATTCCACGACGACGACGACGAGGGTGTTGGAGGGCAAAGGACGAGGTGTGGACATGATGGCGAGAAGGTGATAGCGACAAGGACTCCTGGCGCTGCCAGCAGGGACTTCGCTCGAGTACCCCGAGCTGGCAATTCAGAAATTATGCTGGCTGGGCTCGAAGAGAGCCCTCGTGGGAATGCGATTTCCGAAAGTACGAGAAGGGCTTCACTTTACTTCGGCAGCAGCAGAAGTGGAGGAACTCGAACATTATCAGTTTAAAGAAAACCGAAAGCGAACTCTGCCAATGCTGGGAAGATTCCTTGGCAAGCGATGGTGATGGTGATGGAGACGAAATCGCAACCAAAGGATGTCCCCGACTACGAGGCGCAGTTTCTCCACTTACTCCAAATAAATGAGGAGCCTCTAGTCCCAATCAAGAGCTCAGCTTCAATTAGTCAGCGGGCCCAATGACAAAGTGGCCGCTCTGCTCCTCCGCCAAAGACCGTGACGCGCGGAAATGAACGAAGGGCTCTGCCGGAAGCCCACTGCGAAGTTTGCCCAGGCATCAGTTCGTCGCCGTCCGGCAGCGCGCGGACTTGTTTACATTACTGAGACTCAATTTATTGCCCCCAAGGGACGACCTTCCCTTTCTCGCCCTTTTATTTTTCTCTTTCCTCCCTTCCCGCCGCTCCCCGACGACCTTCGCATGCCTGTCTGCTGCTCATCAGTCACTGGATGAGGTGCTCAAAGTCAACCGCCCGCCACCCGCCGCTCCGGCTCGCTCTTGCCCTCTCGCCGGTCCGCCGCCGATCCAGGAAGGGAAAAAACGTACTCGAGTCGGCTGGAGTGGCGGCGAAATTGCCAATTAGTCAACTGTCACCATTGACGACGACGACCAACAACATCAGCAGCATCACCCGCCACAGACAGGGACAGCGGCGGCGACGCCCTCATTGGCGACACCTGCGACGCTGCTGCAGGCGACGGGGCGGCCGGTGAGGCCGGTGCTCGTGTCTAAGCAGGTCAACGACTCGCCTGTTGTTGGTGTTGGTGTTGCTGGTGGGCCAACAATGCAGGGAACACGGCGAAAAATTGGCTGCACCTCCGTGGTCGTGCGGCAAGGTGGCCAAAAATCCGGACCAAAATCTCCCCAACCCTCGCCGTCGTTCAACGGCCGCAACTGTTGCAGCCGCCGGAGTGACGTGGCGTTAAGTAATGGTTGCCAGCAGTCGGTTGCAGTGGGAGCAGAAGCAACAGGGAGAGCCAGGTCATTGCAGCGACAAGAAGAAGGGCAGGGGAAAAAGCAGAAGGTCGGCAACAACAAGATCGGCCAAAACTACATCGATTGCAGGATGACGAGACGAGAGAGCGGCATCCGGATCCACATCGCGTCAATTTTAAACGATTCCGGACGTCGCCTCGCTTTTCCCATTTCCCTTTGAGAAAATCTCGTCATTTCCGGTTGCTGTTATTTTTATCGTTGTTATTACCTTCCCGCAGAGATTGCCATTTTATCTCTTGCTGGATTATTTCAGTCCATCAGGCATTCGCACTTTTCCTCAGCGAATCGGAGCTTTAAACTCCACGGTTCGCACCTTGAAAGGAGGAAATAATCGTCGTGAAGATTTCGCAGGACCATCGCTGGGCTCAGGCCAACCTCTTCTGGAGAAATTCCGCCCACTATTTATCGCCGTTTGGATTGCTCAAGAGCGATTCCCCTATGCAAAGCAGCTATTCATCCTCTAAATGGCTCCACCTACACGCCTCCGGACCTGTGGGGGGGGGGGGTTCGAGGACGAATTTACGAGGGTTTTCACTCGCCCCGTCGTTCCCTCGTTGCACTCGATCAACGATACCTGTTTGTATGGTTTTCCCAATTGCAGCGAATAAAACACCGGCAACAACCTTTGATCTTCCCTCGCTCGTTCGCTCGGTCTTGCTCTCCATCTCTCCCTCCCACTCGTCGCATAAATCACTTCCTTGAGAAATAGACTCGTGCCCGAAGGAAACCAAACAGAATTCGATTCAATTTCATTTCTTGCGGAAGCCCGGAAACCCATCGGAGTAGGCGGCCTGCCGTCTATCGGCTTCCATCGTCGTGGGCTCTCCCCGTCCTTCTCCGGCCGGTCCCTCGCGCCCGTATTCGCTCCCCCGCCCCTCTTCGGTCCCCCCGCCCCTCTTCGGTCCCCTCCGCAACCGCAGTTTCCACTTAATGCCGAGCTCGCTGCTGGTTGTCTGCGGCCGAGGATCTCGCCGCTCGCCGCTCGGTGTCTCGAGGGTCTTGTGTGTAAATAAGAGGCCACCAGCAGACAACAACAACAACACCCGGTCCTCACCTTTCTCAACCCGCCCCGCCCTCCGGCACCACAACCAACCACAGCCGGCGCCGCAGCTCTGACAACTATTTACGAACGACGACGGATCGCGGACCGGGTCGGGCTGGGGCGGAAGCGGCGGCCATGGCGAATGTGCAGGAGGAAAATGAGAAAATTGCTAACAACAAAAGTGGCAGCAGCAGCGGCAACCACAGCAACAACAACAAGTAGGAGCCGTCTAGCTGCTGTCGTCTTAAGGCGACACGAAGCGCAAAATTATGTCTAAGAAGCCGGCGTCGCTGCGCCGCGCTGACGTCGACAACGAAGACGACGATGACGACGACGATGACGATGACGACGACGACGACGACGTCGTCCACTGAGGCAGTTGAAGCAGCTGCAACGCAACTCATGCATGTCTGCGAGGTGTTCATGGCTGTGTGAGCCGGCGACAGCGAGCACTTGCGGGCGCCTGCGGGGGTTTCGGGCGGAAGTTGAGTCTATCTACTGGAAAGCGGTCGAGGGGTGCGAGGGGCGAGGACGGTGTCATGCGTTGACGGCAGACATGAGGAGGGACACGGAAGACCTGAAATGCTAATGGGAGCAAAGGCCATGAGAGCCGGGAGAAGGATTAGAAGTAGGAGAATTACCAGGAGAAGGCAGAGAGAGGAGAACCTTTCGGTGCGTGGACAAACGAGACGTGGTCGAACGAGAAGAAGACGATGATCCAGGTAAATCACTGGCCGCCCACCGCAAATATCTCGGACCGTTGGAGCGGCGACCAGGGTCGGGGCCACTGATGGATGGATGTCTCTAATTCAGGTAAAACTTCTCAGTTGAACGGGGGACGCGGGGCGTATGAGTGACATCGGAGTCGTCGCCCAGTCGTCATTCGTTTTCATTAGCGCTGGCCGTGTGCACGGAAAATTAGGGTGTTGTTGGAATCCTGAGAGTGAGGAAGGACGCTAATTACGCGTCCCCGAAGTTGGGAACGAAATTAAACTATTCGCCGCAACGCAGCCTGGAGACACCCGAAGCTCGCCCCAGCCCCAGCCTCACCCTACGCGCACCCTACGCCGCGTCGCCCACGAGAGTCCTCGTGGCGAGCAGGACCGTAATTTGCTTAATTCCGGCGACCCTCGCAGCGGCTGCCACTTGTCGGTGCCTGCGAGCCCGAGGTCGTTACTTTTATTGTTGTTTATAACTCATTAATGCCGGCGAACGAGCCCGGGACGACAACATACATTAGGCGACTGCCAGAGAGCCAGACACAAGGCCGAGGGACAGACAGACAAACCACAGACGCTCGAACTCGCAGATGGATGGCTGGTGGGAGGTCGGGGGACAGCAGCGGGCGGGGCTCTGGCATGTAATTCGGAGCCCTCTGGTGAAATTATCAATTATTGAAGTAATTGCTTTTATCACCGAGCAACCGGGAGATCACGAAGCCCGAGAAGGACCTGGACTCGAACCAGAAACAGGACCAGATGCGACCCAGTCCCGAGGCCATGGGATTCGTAATTATGCACATGCGACGGAAGACCCGAGAAGAACTTAGCGGACCTTCGCTGGTGGCTGACGGCAGGACGTGTCATGCCGAAGGGACTCCCGGCCAGGCGAGGGCGCTGTGAATTATGTACAAACTCTCTCTCTCTCTCTCT
The DNA here is from genome assembly GCA_947389925.1 of Coelopa pilipes. Lineage (NCBI taxonomy): Eukaryota > Metazoa > Arthropoda > Insecta > Diptera > Coelopidae > Coelopa > Coelopa pilipes. Next base: position 25,758,657 of record OX376700.1, on the reverse strand, counting down.
CTCTCTCTCTCTCTTATAAGCAACCGACAGACCCACAGCGGAAAGACGGACAGACAGACGGGGGCTGACGTGGAGCTTGTTCGGGGAATTATCGTACTCTAGCAGGAGTTTAGTGGAGCTTAGCATAGGCAAATTAAATGTTTGCGCTCCGCACCCTCGTCTCGGCAGCTCGATGTGGCTCGTCTTAGTCGTCGTTGTTGTTGTTGTTGTCCTTAATGTTCCAACTGCTGCTATTGTTACTTAGTACTGTTGTGTCTGAGATGATGCATGTTAAGCCTTTAAGGCGCCGAATCCACCTGGCTCCACGGCCAGGGGCCCATCGAAATGCTAATTGATGGCCAGGGCTTTGGCTGGAGCAACGTGACTCCGTCAGCCAGCCGGGCGACTGGCTCTAATCGAGTCTATAATCAGGTAAGCGGAGTCCAAGGTGGAGCTTGGATTTAAATTAGATTGAATTATTCAAATTGGTTTCTCATTCAAATTTGTTTCTCATTCATTTCAGGTCTCCAGATGTCACAATGTTTGTTTGTATTTATCTCTTTTTCTTTGCTTTATAAGAGGATTTACCAACCTCCGCCACTGACTGAAGAGGCGAACGATGTGAAATACAAAAATGTGCCCGATTTTTTATCCTCGATCGACGCAAACCAATTACGGCCCATTTCGAGGGGAAATTCTTGAGATTTTCAGGCCCAACAACATAGCAAAGGAGCCTGCGCATGTGCGTGTGTGTGTGTGTGTGTGTTTGCCGTGCGGAAATAAAAATAACAAATGGCCCGGCGATAAATCACAATTTCGCCCCTCCAGCGATAAAACCATTCACCGACGGTGGGTGTTGGGTTTTCGCGAACATATGTCGGCCGTCGATCGTCTGTCTGTCCGTCCGTCCGTCGTGGAAAGTCCACAAATTAAAAATGCATGCGAAAAATGCAATATAAAATTACGCACACGCCTCGGTGCACTCGCGTTGCATTAAATTTATACATCGCGGCGGCCCACTGTCGCAGGACGGCGTTCATAAACAACGGCGCATTAAGAGGCGCAAAATGTAATAATTTCGGTAATTAATTCAGCGGTCGGCAGGGGCGCCCGGCCACTCATCACCGACCACCGACCACCGGCGACTCTCGAGCGGGCGGCGGCAACAACAACAGCGCAAGGAACAAACCCATATAAATTACGTCGTTTTTATTTGTCGCTCGTTACTGTTGATGCTGTGGGTTTTGTCGGCGTCGCTGTTGTTGTTGCTGTTGTTGGTGTTTTCCCGTGCTGCTGCTGCTGATGCTGCTGTTGACTTTTATGGCGCATTAAGTTGCAGCGAAGCCTCTCGACGAGGCCCGCGAGGCGACGGCAACGGCGACGGAGAAGCAGAAGAAGAGGCGCAGAGTCATTTGCATTGGCAACGATCGCCCGAAAACCATAACAATAACGATAACAATGCAATACAATTCACAGAATGACCGCCAACCCGACCCACAGTGCGGCCCACGCGTCCGAAAATCGCGCGTCAGCGGGCGGGGGAGGAGGAGGAGGGAAGGAGTCGGGTCGACGCCTGCCACGTGTGGGGCGCCAAGAACGCAGCGAGCCAAGAGGCAGGTGGAAAAGGGCGGATCAAAGCGGCAGCCAGGGGCCGGAGAGACGGGGGCGACAGACAGACAGACAGAGCGAGAGAGGGGAGGAAGGACAACGAATGAATTGCAGTTTCGCTGTCTCATGGGACGAGCGCCTAAAAGCATGCAAATCAAGTCGATTTCGAGCTCGACGCCCTCGCACTTTCTTTTTGTGCAAAATGTAACAACATCCTGAGTTGCGAATATGGAAAGTTGAAGAGAGAGGGAGGGAGGCATGGGAAAGCCTTGCGTGTGTGTGTATGGCTGAGGGTGAGTGTGAGTGAGTGAATGGGAAAATGAGTTGGCGTGGGGCGAGAATTTGTACACTTTATTCAGAACAGCAGGAGTCGCAACGCCAGGCGAACGGCTTCGAAAACACGGAAATAAAATATTAATTTTTTCCCAATTTCCTTCAAACGGTCGCCTCCCTCCCCACCACCTCCCGCAGAGCGCTTTTAATAAATCCGGGAGAATAGAGAAAACGCTGAACAAACACGATTTCAGACCGAGGGCGGGGAAGGGATGCGGATTGGCCGATCGGGCGGGGAACGTGACGGTGCTGCCCTGGAGTTGCCGGAAATTGCCACTCGTCGCTCAACCGACCTCCTCCGCGACCAGCCCGCCAGCTCCAGGCCCGGACCGCCCCGCCCGCCCGGTCGCCATTCGCCTGTTGGCCCAGTCGCCACTCGAGCGAACAAACAGCAAACAAACCAAGTGGCTCAGACAGGAGGCCACGGCTTGGCGGAGCCATCCATACGTGCCGCACTCGTCTCCGTCAATATTTGAATTGAAGCATGTGGGGAGTTGGAGCCGAGGAGCGAGAGAGGCAGGGACAGAGACGGAGACGGAGAACGAGAGAGAGAGAGAGGAACTAATAAAGCAGGCAAGCGGCAGATGCAGCTGCCGCCGACACGAAAACAACACGACAGGACACTCGGAACGAGAGCCAAATGCCGAGTGAAGGCGGTGGAAGAGAAACAACTGAGAGCAATCGAGAGATATCGAGAGACCGACAGAGCACTGGCTATGCTCGACGGAAGCTCGATTTAATTGCGCAACTTGGTTGTTTATCGTGCTTTTCACAGCTCCGAAATGGACATAAAGATGATTCGGCCGTTAAACCTGATCCTCCTGCTCCCCTGCACCTCCTTCGCTGGCGCCTCAAGAGCTCCTGACGGAGCCGGGTCAGGCAGGGAGCATCGAAGAGTAAGAGGCGACCGGGGCTGGGGAGCCGGAGAGGCGGAGGCGGCCCTCGGAGTGCTTAATGAATAATGTAATTCTACAGTGAACTCTTTAGCCGGCCGTCCGTCCGCCTGTCTGAGCACGATGCATTAAGGCAGGACCTCCTTCCCCTCGCCCCTGGTGCGGCCGGCAGCTGCCGTGTGGGCTTCGCCGAGGGATTAGGGATGCACAAGTGGCCAGGTGGAGGCGGCAATTATTGGCAGGCGCGGCGAGCGGGACCGGGACGATAATCTTGGATCATTGCCGGAGCACAACATGATACGAGGCGAGGAGATGATGAAAGGACAGGAGAGTGGAGGGATGACGAAAGCACTAAAGAGAAGAGGAAACGAGAGGACGATGGAAGGACAGAAGGCGGCGGGCGATGGAGCGGCCGTGGAAGCCTCGCCTTCGCCTCGCCTCGCACAAATGAAAGGATTCCCAGGACAAAGGCATGCCTGCGATTACGCTCGCCACGATTAAATTAATTTTCCCTACCAGCTCGGTTTTGCGATTTTATTTTTGAAGATCCGGCGAGAGGCCGACCGGGTTCCTCGGCCTGAGCCTGAGCCTGAGCCTGCGCCTTTCACCAACTCCTTATCGGCTTAAGGCAGGGACGAGAAGCCCAACGACGGCGAGGAGGAGGCGACGACGGCGCAAATCCCCTCGTGAGCCCGAGGCCTCCCGACCACGCCGCTGCCGCTGCCGTCGCCGTCGCCCGGCCGCGTCTCGCTCCGGTGGCGAAAATCAATATGGAAACAATGAATGTGTCTAATGCCAGGGCAATAACAGCACCATCCTGGTCTCCCTCTCGTCGCCAGCCGTGACGATGACGACGACGACGAAGACGACGATGAGCGGGCCGAAGGAACGAGTCGCCGGTTCAAAATCCTCTACAGCTGGATTCGCCTCAATACCTCGGGGATTTGTAGCTTCCGTCGCAGCGGTGATTGTCTGAGCAGCAACAGCAACAACAGCAGCAACACTTCTGCACCCCTTCACCTTGTCGCCCTCAAGGCCTTCGCACTTCTCAGTTTCCTCCTACATTCGTTTGTTCGTCGGTTGGTTCTCGCTCGATCCCTGGGCCGTGAATCCCTGTTGCTCTCGTTCATTTGCACAGGATGTTGCACTAAAGCCGCAATCCCCAAAATGCCATCGCCCCAGCTCCGCTCGCCCTCCCTCTGTCCGCCCGTGGCCGAGTCGAATGCGGCTTCCGCTTCCGCACACCCTGTGGCAATTTCAGGTTCGCTTCCGCTGCAGCACCAACGTCGTAGGCGACGCTGTCGACATCGCAGCCGGAGTCGAAAGTTCTCGGAGTCATCGGTGGCGGCGTCGTCGGAGACGGTGTCGGAGCCAGTGACGATGTCGTCTTCATTTTCGCTGTCGTTGTCGGCATCGTCGTCTTCGTATTCGTCGGCAGCGACTCCGACGTGGCTCCGGAAGTCTTGACGGCGGCTGCCTCGCATTCAATTTTCGTCTTCGACTCAAATCACAGCCAGCTCCGCCGGGCACATAAAATGCAGACAAAACGATGCCGATGCCATGCCGATGACACCGGAGACGGCCGACCTGGAGGAGGCGGGTCGGGCGGGGCCAGGTGGCGGTGTCGGGGGCGGGTGGTTGGAGGGATGCGCGCCCATAAGGACTAAATAGAAAGGAATCGATAACGACCGGGGGGGTGGGGGTGGTTGTGTGCGAGTCAATAGAGTTGAACGAACGAAACCCGTCGCCCAGGGCCCGGGACGGGATCCTCGGGGGAGCCGAGGGCGAGGAATTTGCATTCACCAGTTTCGAGTTGAAATTGAACTCTGGCAAAAGGACAGGCGGCCGGCGCTGGCGAGGGTTCAATGGAGACGAAGTCGAGACGACGTCGGCCGTACTCGAAATGAAAAGACGGAAGGAGGGAGGGGCGGGAGTGAATGAACGAGAATAATATGGAAATGATATCGAAATATGCCTCAAAGTAATAGGAATGAATTTCTGCTGAATTTCCTAAATTAAATCGCATTTCGTAAATGAAATTAAACGAAATAAAGATAAAGCAAAGTGTGAACGAATGAAGTAAACAAGTGATTTTCAAACTCAACTGCAAATAAGAGAGATATCTCGTTCTAAAATCAGAATGAATTCAATTTGAAACGTAATTCGAATTAATAACAAACCAAAAAATAAACCGAAACGAGGTGAAGAAATTAAACTTGATTGAATTTCAAAAGAAACTCATTGAAGTTTTCAACCGAGGGAAAGCGAATTCGAGACAATCGTAAATGCAAGAGCAAAGAGAAAGAGACAGGAATTTAATTAAACCAACTTCGAGTGGAACCGATGGAAGCGGTGCCGAGAAGCTGGCGTGGACGTGAGATCGTGTCCTGTTCATCCAGGCCACGTCCGAGGGATCAAGTCAAAGTTTTCAATTTCCACGTCGGTCCCAGCCGTCTGAACCCGACCCGGAGACCGTGCGGGTGTGTGAGTGCTTGGCTGTGTTTCGGTGCAGCTGTTCCCACGCTCACCGACACAGACCCATTTACATCGGCGACACGATCCCCGACAACGACAACAACACACTCCGACCGACCAACAACAAGAGCAGGAGCCACAACAAGAACAACTACAAGTGGAAACAAATCAAAGTCAACTGCGGCGAGGGCAGCTGCAACATCCAAATTTTAACGACGTTCGAACCCGCCACACGAGACGAGACGAGACGAGACGGAACGAGACGCGGCCACTCGAGATCCTCTGCAAGGACCGTTGCAATCGCAGCAGGATATTTGCATAAATTTCCAATCATCACTTGCGGAGAGAATTTACGCTCATTCGCTCCAGCTCGTCCTCCTCCCGTCCACGGCGCCATCAACTGCAAACGGCGGCGAGCACGAGGAATGCAGTTTATGGCTCACGTGGTGTGAGTGCGACTGTGTGTGTTCAAGTGCTTATGGGTGAGGGCGAGGGCGAGTGTGCTTTTGCTTGTGCCTATGTGTGTGTGTACTTTGAGATGGTTCCATTCGGAGAACCGCTCTCGGGGCACGTTCGCGGCGGCAGCAGCTGCCGCTGACCGCTCGCTGTTCATTTTTCACTCGGTCCTGCTCGCTCGGATCCTTGATGGACTTGGCGGAGCCGCGCGTTGTTCGGTCCCGACTCCGACGTGGCCGACAACGACGAGGACGAAGCCGACGATGACGACTGCGAGAGATTCGGCACTAAAGCCATTCAGCTCCGGCGAGTTGACGAGTTAATTCAATTCAAAATGCAGTTGACTTTTATTTCAAGGGTAGCGAAGCACCCGAAGAGCGCCGGAAGCTCCGGCGATTCTTTATTCGCCTTCCGATGGAGATTCCCGAGCATCGCCGGAACTGCCTTCCGCGCTCAGGGAGGCCTCTTCAAGGCAGGTCGGCCCCTTGGGGAGCTCCAGGAGGGAAGGCGTCGGAGGCCGCCCGCCCTGCTCGACTCTAGTGGCGGGGAGTTGCGGCATAATTAATCAAGCAGCCTCGGGCAATCGTGACAAATGAGTTGACAACGCGCAGGCAGCCACGACGGACGCGAGGACGGACTCGCGGCCAGGACGGAGACGGAGCACCGAGGACCGAGGACCGAGTTGCGACGGGCAGATGAAGGGACAGCGTCAAGAACCCTGAGGCAGGTGGGGGGTGGTGGGGGTGAGGCAAGGGCGTGGCACTCACCTGGCAGAGTAATTAATAATCCGAATCCGAGGGCCAACCACGAGGCGGTGGCCGCGACGGCTGCTCTCGCTGTGCTAATTGTAGGTGTTGTTGCGGCTCTGGTCGACGACTGCGACTGCGACTGCGACGGCGACGGCAACGACGACACCGTTGACGACGTTGATAACGATGACAGTGGTGATGATGACGAGGATGAGGATGCAGATAACGATGGTGGCGGAGACGACGCCGACGTTGGCGATGCAGCCGTTGCTGTTGCTGCCGTTGCTCCTGCCCTCGCACTCGCACACCGATCCATCGTGTCGACGACGCGCTTCATTTTCGTATCAAAAAATTGAGTTTGATTTCTATTACTATTTCGTTTTCACTTTATCTTCTTTTGTTATTTATTCCTTTTGTTAACTTTTCGCCTATTCGATTTGGGTATTTTTTTAAAAATTCACTCGTTTCGCACGTTTCACTCGATGGCAGGCGCCCGGCTGAGAGGGAGAGGACGCGCGATCGATTGACGAGATCCTCGACGAGAGCGAGTGAGAGACTGACAGACAGATTGAGAGGAGAACAGAGCGAGTCTGGAGAGAGAGTCCTGAGAGTCGGACCCAGAGACGACGTCGCGGTTCGTTTCGCAAGGAGGTGGCGCGTGGCTGTGGCTGACTCTACGTCATTCCCTCGCCCACCTGTGCTTTCCTGACCTGCCTGGACTGGTTCCGGCTTGGGCGCCGATCTCGTTCCCGCTCTAAGCGCTCGAACCTCCGGTTGCGCCGCCCGAACCTCTGGCCGTCGACTCAGCTCCTCGCATCGATGGCGGCAGCGGCGAAGTCAAAGACAAAGGCGAAATCGAAGTCAGAGTCAGAGGCGAGAGAGAAGCCGAAATCGTGGTCGCAGTCGGAGTCGGAGTCGAGGTCGATTTTTATTTCCGCTGATTGGGCGTCATCGTCATTTGTCGACAAATGATACAAAAACATTTCCCCCGGGTCGTCGGCCACGGGCAGCAGCGAGGGAGACGTCGACAGGAGCAGATGCTGTTATTTTCCTCCTCCTCGCTTCTTCTTCTTCTTCTTCTTGGTTGTCGATTATTGTTGTTGTGGCTTTTGTTGTTTTCGTTGCCGCTGTCAGGCGTCTTTTGTTCTTATGACGATCTCTTTTGTTCCGACTCTGCTGTTATTGTAGTTTTGTTGCTATTTGGCGTAATATTGCAGTTGCCGAGTTGTTGTTGTTGTTGTGATTATTATTTTTGTTGTTTTGTTGTTGTTAGTGCTGCTCCTCGAGGCAGGTTGCAGCAGTTGTTGCTTCGACCGAACGACTGAAGGATTGTTTTTCCCGAGATAAGTTTACTACTTGAGCTTGTGCTTCTTCTGCGTGATGCTCATCGTCTTCTTCTTGTTGTTGCTGGTGTTATCATTCTCTTCTTCTTCTTCTACTTATTGTTTTTGTCCTTTTGGCTCCTCTTTTCCCTCCCTTTTTCCGCTTCCTTCCGGTGCCTGTCTCTCTGGGTTTTTGAGTTTTTCCCACTCTTCAAACACGCTGCGGCCGCCTCCTCCAAGAGGGAGCGAGACAGGGAGATAGCGACAGAGAGAGAGAGATAGAGTGAGTGGAGAGATAGAGGTGAGCTGTGTGAGTGTTGGGGGATGTGTGTGTGTGAGTGTGCGTTTGTGTTTGTTTTCGCTCGTCGTGTCTCGTCTTGAGTCGCAGTAAGTGTTGTTCCTGAAACTTGAGCTATTGGTTGTCGCTCTTGTTGTTGTTGTTGTTTTTGTTATTCCTGTTGTTGTTGTGGCCCTTCCTCTCTTTGTTGTTGTTGCCTTTCGACTCCTCTACTGGCCCCACGTCGCCCGGCAGATGCCAATAAACTTTTCAGTGTCTGCTTTCGGGCGCTGTTGCTCCAGCGTTGACAGCTCTCGACGCCAGCCGATGCATTATTCTCTGATTATTGCTCTTCCTCCTCCTCGTCTTCGCCAACAACTTTTCACTTCTTTACTTCTCTCTTTCGACTTTTTTCCCCTTTGATTTCCTGCGATTTCTTGCGATTTTTATGATTCTTATTATGAGCTCGCAAGGATATGTTTCCGGCGTCGGCTCGTTCGATTTTCCGCCCGATGCACTTGCTCTTCCTCTCCTCGATTTATGTTCTCACCGGGTTTTCGTCGCTCTCTCCACGATTTCCCGTTTAATTCCTCGAGCTCGTCGCGACTCGTCGTGTCCTGGGATCCACTAAAAGAGAGAGAGAGAGAGAGGAGAAAGGGTAAATTAATTAGTAAAATGCCCACTTAAGACAAAGGTATATCCCACCGACCCCCCCCCCCCCTCCGTCCCCTCGACAATCAACAATCGAAGGTCCTGGCCTGGCGACGACTTTGCGCCGTCCCGCCACGACCGACCAACGACCCGCGTCCTCCGCCAACCGCTTGCGCCGCCCACCGGGCCCATTCCGCTAATTAAATTCCCATCCAATTTTCCCCGACGACTCCCCAGATCCCCTCGATGAAGTCCTTGCCGCCTTTGCTTCGAGTTCCTGCGCCTTCGCCGTCGCCTCCCGCCCCTTGACTCCAGCCCTCGACCCGAGTAAATTTGCATACCTCCCTATTTCCCCGCTTCCCTCTTCTCGCCCACCTCCTCGCTCGCCCGCGCTCCTCCACTTTATGACTGCGTTCCCGAACTCCACATATTTTATATTTTTGCGGCCTGATCGCCATTGGCAGCCGGCCTTCGGACGCTGCCCAAATGGGAGCAACGAGTCCTTTCCTTAATCCCATTTACTGCTTACAGCAGCAACGGCCCCATCACAACAACATCAACTACAACAGCAACAAGGAGCAGAATAAGAACAACAAGAAGAGTAAGAACAACAACAACAACAACTACCCGACCCCGTTCCGCCGTCGTCGTAGGTCGGGGAATCGGCGGAGGCTCCAACGGGACGGAATCAAAGGACACACAGAGCACTCTGCAGACATGTGTGTGTGCCGGTCGTGTGTGTGTATGTGTGTGTGTTTTTTTCAATGTTTATGTGTGCGTGTGTCTGAGCATGGCTGAGCGAGCATCGGTTGCCAAAACACAATCGCATCGATTTGGCAGCCCGGACTCGGCCTGGACTCGAGCGCCGGCCTCAAAAGAGCGCCAAGAACAGCAGGGGGCCGAGAGAGAGAGAGAGAGAGAGAGCGAAAGAGGGGCGAAAGGAGCACAAAGAGCGGATGGCGATTGGCAGGAGCAGCAGCAGGAATGTTGTGTTGTGTGTTTTATTCCGAAGTTTGCGCCCGATTTGGCTTAAAGACTCGCATCGAGGACATTCGAATTCGCAAACATGTCCTTCGGGAGCCACTGCGAGTCTTTAAGGCACGGCGGGCAACAAGGGTCGGATGATTTGGACCGGGCGGGAGGCCCGGCCCGCTCAGAGGGCTGTGTCATCGCAACAGCAACAAGAACACGACGTGGACGAGACAGCCAGAGGAATGTCAATGCGTTATCATTAGTTTTACAAGCATTTCCGTCCACCGGAAGCGATTTATCATCTTTAGGACGTCACTCGGACGTCCTTTTTATTTATTGTGTCCATTTAGCGACGTCGCCCACGACAAGGATGAGGACGAGCTGCCGGTCGAACCACGTGGTCGCCGGTCGGTCGGTGGGTTCTGGCGAGTTCGTCTTCTGTTAACCCCCGATAAGCGCGAAGTGCGTGCGCGAAATCATCAAGATCCCATTAAAGAGCTCCATAAATTACACGTGTTTATCATTTTTATTGTTATTATTTTTCATTTTCATATCCACCAAACAGCAACACCAACAACCAACGTCCCGGCGCTTAATTTTTTCGCTTTACGGCGCCTCGTTCAGCGGCGAAAATCACCTTGAAATTTCTCTCGCGCTCGCTGGCAACGCGATAAGGAAATTCCCCCGGCGTCGGGCGTAAAAAGGCGGGAGCCAGGCGCGGTCTGAGGGGATCCTGACGGCTGAATCGGATTGACGGAGCCAATCGGAGCCCAATCGTGTTGGGAGGACGAGGCGCGATCGCTGCGAAAGCACTTGCAACAAGAAGGACAATTAATCGAATGGATGCCCACTTGATGGAACAGAGCCCATTACTTAACAATGATGCTTGCTGCAATGAAGGCGAGACAGAGAGGGAGGGAGAGAGAGAGGGAGGGAGGGACAGAGAGAGCACGCACATGAATGAGCAAAGCTATTTTTACCAAGAGCCCGAAGAGCAATTTGTTCGCCGTCCGCTCGACCCCGGCTCTCTCTCCGGCGTCTCTCACTCACTCCGTCCATCTCTCACTCTCTCCGTCCCTCTTCCTCCTCTTCGTCTGTCCAGCGGTCGGTTTTCTGTCTTTCCGGCAGAGCAATAACTCATCCTGAAGGACGACGGAGCCGACTCCGGCTCCGATATCCTGTGCATGCAGTTCCATTTCAGTTTCATCTGGCCGGCGTTCGTCAGCGACAAAAATGCACTGTGCGGTGGTTGTGACAGTTGTTGTTGTTGTTGGTGGCTCCTCTGTTGTTGTGAGCAGGGCCAGGGTCGACCGGGGTCCCTGGAACGCATTAGAATAAACTCGAGAACAAATTGCGATAATATTTGCACCCGAATAGAAACGCAAGCACACCAAGAGCGAGCTAGAGACAGCCAAACAGACAGATAGAGATGGAGGGCGATGGTGAGTGATGTATGGTGGAAGAGAGAGAGGGCGCAGGGTATATAGTCGAGTGAGAACGATGAGAGTGACGAAGCCGAAAGTCACTCGGAGACAAATGTCGCCTAATGCGCAATCGCATTAAAGCCAACTGCAATGGATCAAGCGTCACCAGCAACCGCCCACCCGTCCCCGGATGCCACGATTCGCCCGATGTCCTCTCCCGGAATGTCCTGGCTCCAACTACGATTCCAGCCCTGGTGCTGACCCCGACCCCGGCCGCGGACTCGTCGTTGGCATTGCATTTTATTTATAATTTCAGACATTTGTCATTTCGCAGCGGGATTTAAATGCGAGCGGAGGCAAAATCGTGGGGCTGCAGATTGGAGCGCGAGGCTTCCGAGGGTGCCGGGACCGTTGGTGTTGGCGGATGGCGGGTAGCGAGGCGGGAAATCGCTCAGCAGCGCGATTCACAGTGACTGCAGGTCGTCGGTGGAGGCGGATCGGGAACGACGCGGGCGATGGCGTGGAGGAGGCAATGGAGGAGGCCATGATGATGACCATGCAGAAGACGATGGAGGGGCGATTATGATGATCACGATGGAGGAGGCCATGATGAGGACAGTGGCGAAGACGGTGTGGATAGCGATGGTGATGACGATGTGAATGGCGATAGTGATGAGGATGGAGATGAATTGGAGGTGACGCTGAGAAGACGACGCCGCTGACGATGATGAAGCTGGCAGGGAGAAGGACATGACGTTGACGATCGTTGCCGGCAGCGCCTCAGCTCGCAGCGGGGAGTCGACAGACGACATTTATTTGCCTCCTAAGGATGAGGGACAGACCTTCGGCTCAGGTGAAGAGCGGGCGGCGGTTCAAGAAAGATGCATTTTTTGCTCCTTGGAAAAATTCGAATAAAAATCCAAGTCGCAATTTTATTGCCCCACATGAAGTTGGTCGGAAACCGCTTTCCAAACAATGAAATTGCACCGGGACCGGGTTTGTTTCCATTGCGAGCGTCGGTCGACTGAGGGGTTTTCGGAATTTTCGTGATTTTCCTCCGTGGCCGTGGCCGTTCGCCACGAACTAAAATAAGTTCAAACTGCTGGGCGCCCTCGCCCTCCTTCGCTCCTGGACCTCGGCAAGGTTCAAACCGAAACTCGTCGCTGACTAAGCAACTTGTTATTTATAGTTCTTTCAGCCACAGCAGCAGCTCCATCACGTGATCGACAGACGCCCAACCCCAACACACGCACACTTGCACATGTGATAGAGAGAGGGAGATGAGAGAGAGAGCGAGAGAGAAGAGGAAGTCGGGAGCTTAACCCAGGGCGAGAATAAATCAAGCAACGGCAGGCAACAGCACCGAAGTCCCTTCGGGAACGAGGTGAGCACGAGGTGGATTTGCATGAGTGTTAGTGAACCCCGCAGCCAGACACACACACCCACAGACACACAGTAACTGACATCGCCAACATTTATTCATAAAGTGAAAAAATCGATTCGCTCGAAATATTCAATCTTCCTCCGTTTTGTTTCCTCCGTTGTTGGCGGCCCTTTTCGCAAGTACCATTTATTGTGCTGAGGCAACAAAAAAAGGCTAATAAAAAGTACAACAACTCCGCTGACACGGCTGATAAATCGCCAGTTATGGCCATAAAAGCGCTCGGCCCAACGGCTCCATCTCAAGTACATCCATTGCGGCAGTAAAAATCGTCGTAATGGGCCGCATTTGTGTCCAGCACAAGAGGCTCGTCGCGGGCCAACTGGACCCATTAGGACGCCGATCGAAGCCCCAACAACATCGAACCAACCACCCCCCCCCCCTGCCTGTCGACAGTCCCCGCCAAGGGCTCTGGGGTCACTTGATTTATTCCCCGGCTCGCGTCGTCTAATTGTTGGAGGCCTTCGCAGGACACGCGGGCCCAGAGAGCCTAACGTCTCAAATTTCCGACCTCCAGGTCGAGCAACAGTGGAGTTTTCGGGCTCAAATGAAGGAGCTTCCTCTGATCCCTCCTTTGATTTGAGCAAGGGGAACCCAAGCAGTCACGGAGTCATCCAAAGGTTAAAAATTGATTCTGCAAGCTTTGGATTCCCCATCCTTGGTCGTTTGGCCAGGCGAGCTTAAAGAGGTTGGTTTGCGGAGATCGGCTGAAGCGGAGGAGTTTCCGGGAGCTGCTGCAAAATCCACCTCCCAGCAGGCGCATTTGTGAATATTAGAGCGGCGTTCGGGGAACTTCGGATGGCTTTGACAAGCGGCTGTGGCGACAGTAGACACAGCAGCAACACCGCAACCCCGGGAAAACCACAACACCAGCAACACCAGGCAACAAAGTCAAAAGTGGCAACAGGAAACTGCGGAAGCAACAGCAACGAGCGCCCTTGGGGTGGGCGAAACAGCTGCAGAACGCGGCTCTGATCCCGTGGTGTCCGGGGAATAACAAATTCACGCAGGCCGCAGCAAAAAGAGGAGGAACACAGAGAGATAGAGAGAGGGAGGGCAGAACTACAACTGCAGTGGGGTGGGCAGAGGGAAAGTGAGTGCGACCGAGACCGAGTGAGGGGACTGTGGTTGTGGTTTCTGCGGCCACGGCGTTGGCAACACGTGCTCGCGTCGCGGGGAATCGACTGAGACTTCATAGTTGTCGACATCGTCGCCGTCGTTGTCGTTGTCGTTTTGACCTCAATTTCGGGAATTTCCCTACGATTCCGAGGATCCCGGGAATCTCGCCAGAGAGGAGCAGGTTTGGGCCCCACTTGGACTTAGTGGACCCGCGAACTGCATTGGCAGACCACGTAGTGAGCAGTGGGGATTTACCAGGTCTTCAAATATTAGCATTAATTACGAAGTTTGCCATTAAACATTTAAGAGACAATTCTCCAGAAGTGGGGGAATACCTTTAAATGAACTTCAAGCCCTTCGGACCTCGGGGTTCCTGTGGCTGTTGTTGCTTTTGTTATTTTTGTTGTGTGCACTGACCTTTTTCCGTGCGAGTGCGTGAGCGACAGGTCCGAAAATTCATCTACTTTGGAGGATCCAACCGACCTCACCCCAACCCCAGCCCCAGCCCTCGCCATCGTCGTCGCCACCTCGCCCTGTTGCTCCATATTTTGAGAAATTTATTGGCGCGAAGTTTCCGCAGCTCTTCGACAATAACTCAGCATGGAAATTAGGTTGCCAAGGGCGGCAGCGGGGGTGCAAGCGAGAGAGACAGATGGTTAGAGTGGGAGCGAGCGTTGGAGGGGTCAGCGCAACGCGTGTTGGCCCAAGTCGTTATTGGACCAAATGTTTACCGGGGTCAACAACAAAGCAGGGCGAAAAATAAGGGAAAAAAAAGAAATCACGATGAATCCTCGGTCGCCGCTCGTCGGTCCCTCGGATCGCGGCCCCTGGGCTTTCGAAAAATGTCAAGGACGTCCGACACGCCCCCGCGACCCGCCACCCGACACGTCGCTCGCTCGCTCGCCCGCGCCCACCCTAAGGTCAGAGTTGAAGCCCGTGGGAATTGTTGTTGCTTATCGCTGTGTTGTTATCGTTGTTGTTATTGTTGCTGTTGTTGTGATTGTTGTTTGTGTGACATATTTTGCTTGAGGTCCTCGTTGTTGTTGATGTTGGTCTTGTTGCCACTGTTGCTGACTGTTCATGGAGTTGCTACAACCAGGGATTTTGTTGTTGTTGTTGTTGTTGTTCATGTGGCCCGCTTTCTCGCACTGTCGATGCTGTTGTTTATTGTTGTGATTGTTGTTGTTGTTGTTGATGCTGTTCGTTCGTTCGTTCGCGTGTCCCTCTGTCTCTTCTGTTTGTCGTCGCTTCGAATTCCGACTGTCGATGACGATGTAGAGCCTGTTGTTGCTGCTATTGTTGTTATTGTTGTTGTTGTTGCTGTTGCTGTATTTGATGTTCTCGTTGGTGTGGACTTATCCAAGCGATTCCAAAGATTTATTCGTAATGCGGATGGCGAACATAAAAAATTAAATCGAAACTCGAAAAAGCCGCAGTTATTTGGGGCGAGCGCCGACAGCGGCAGAAGGACACGAAATCAAGCAGACAGACGGACGGACGAATGGACGGACAGACCGACGGATGGATGGAGGGACGAGCAGACAGGCAGAGAGACAGACCGACGAACAGCCAGGCAGACGACGGACCGACCGACCGCCGGACGGACGACGGATCGACCCGGATTCGACGATGAATCGGCCTCGATCGGAACGAGGAACCAGCCCGCAGTTGTTGTCGACGCCGTGATGGGATGCAGGAGCCAGAAGCCACAAAGGACTCTTCAGGACGAGCCCCGCACTGCCAGCGACCGGAACCCGGTTTGCTCTCGTCGCGCGCTCGCTCCACTGAAGGATGTCCTGGTGAATGAAGGGAACGCCAGCAGGACTTCGTGAGGCGTGGCTCAAATCAAGGGCGTGTGGAGGGGAGGGGGCGGGGGCGTGGTTTATAATTGAAACACCTTCGCAATGACGACGAAGTGGAGTGAGTGAAGTGAGGCAAAGGGAAGTGAAGTGAAGTGGAGGACAATCGTCGTGTCGTCCTCTCCGCTGAGTCGAGTCGAGTCGCACTTTGTCACGCACGTGTCCCGTGACTTCGAGTGGCTTTGAAGCAACTCCTCCGCCCCTCGCCGCTGCCGCCTCCTCCTTCAAACTTCCGCCTCGCGCCTCTGCTGCCTCTCGCCGCTTCCGCCTCCTTCAAACTTCGTGCTCTTCCGGCTTCGCCTCCTTCTCCGCCTCCACTTGCCACGAATTCCCAGCATTCTCCACTTCAGCTGACCTCAGCTCGGAACCCGAAATTTCTCCGAACCAGCGGGCGAAAACGAGAGTGCGGCAGAGGGAAAGAGAGAGAGGAAGGGCGAAAGCGCGAAGGGTGATGAGAGGCCACGTCCTGCAAGCCCTGCACGCACGCAGCGCCAGGACTTTCGATTTCGATTTCGCCGGAGCCGGAGCCGGACCTCGCAAATTCCCGTAATCGACCGTCCGTCCGTCCGTCAGTCGCTCGCTCTCTTTCTGTCTTTCCGTGTCTTCCTTTCTCGTTTTCGACCGCCCGCCCGCCACATCTCGCTCGCCACAGGTTTATCTGCGCCTGCACTGGGCGCATAAACCAATCAATCATTCAATCATTCGAACCCTCTCGCTCGGCCATCAATAACGCCGGCACTTGCACACACGCTATCTCCCTCGCACCTTCTCTCTCTCTCCCCCTGCCGCTCTCCCTTTAGCTCTCCTTTCGCTGCCCTGGCTCATTGAAATTTACCGGAATTTCGCAGCAACTCGGGACTAAAAATTGAAAACCTTTTCGGGGCTTCCAATTGAAACCGAGCTCCGGCGAGCGGGCCGAGTCGCAGTCGAGGCTGAGCCCATCCGAGGCCATCCATCAACGCCTGTCGGTCGTCGGCCCGTCGACGGCCGCCGCACCTGCTGGCGAGTGCGTGATTTATGCCCACGACTGGGGCTCGCGCTGCTCACGCTCCGGGCCCGTCTCGTGTCGAGTACTTTCTCGTCGCCTCCGCCTATTTACCCGCAGCACTGCCGGCAGCCTTCGTGACGGGACAGAGAGGTAGACAGAGCGAACAAAAGGGCACTGAAAGACAGCCGGAGACAGCCAGAGAGTCAAGAGGGAGGCGCGGATCTTCCTCTGAATAGAAAGCATAGAATCACGAGAATACAACATCACATCTCTCGAATTTAACATCATATTCCAGAGATCAACATCAAACAAAACCCATTTTTTACCCAGCTCCCTCCTGCGGCTCCTCCTCGTGGGGCCTCTGACAAAATCCACTTAACACTCAATCAATATCAATATTTATGCTGCCTCTCACGCACGTCTTCCTCTCCCGCCTTCTCGCAGGTTTTCTCCTCAGTTGCCTTCCTCTCCTTGGACCGCTTCTCCTCCCCAACTGGATCCTCCTGCCCTGCCAGAGATGATCGACTTGATTCCGAAAGCAAACCTTGTCGACGCAGCAGCGATTTGATGACGTCGATGATTGTTCCGACGTGTTTTCCCACTCACCCCCGCTCTGCCTGTCAGGAATTAGCCGAGAATTTCTCGGAAAGTCGGCAAACATCTCCCCGACCTGGGACCGGGTGGGTCGGCGAGGAGGAAACTTTCGAGGGAACGCCAAAGGTTAAATGGACGATTAAAAGACCGTTGAGGCGTCTGCCGTCCCACGCCACGCCACGCCCAGCCCTGGCGACCCGCCTGTCGAGACCTGTCCGTCCCACTGTTCGGCCGACGGTTGAATGAAATTTTAATCAAATTTTTACGCTTAGTTTTTGCGCTCGGACCCCGGTGTTGTGTTTAGTTTGGGGGTCCCGTTGTCGTTGCCTTGTTCGTCCTGTTCGTGGCATGTTGCTGTTGCTGTTGCTGTTGCTGATAAGCCGGGCCTGGCGGAAGTGTCCGCTTTGCAGCCACCCGACCGCAGGATCCTAAACAAACAGTCGGCGCTGCTGCACGAGACAATTCATTATCATTTTAGGTCCTTCTTCTGCACGATAAAGTACAAGCGGCCTCCGTTCGTGGCGAGTTCATGAGAGGGCAAGGATGTGGGTGGGTGGAAGAAGGCGTGTGTGTGTGTGGCCACAACTCAAACAGCCACAAAAACACCAGCAACAACAACAACAACAGCGACCAGCATGGGCACCTGTAAAAACGGCATTTAAGGACCTCCTCCATGCAGGTCAAACCGGAAGTCGTTGGGCATTTTGGAGCCACAACAACGGAAAGGACAACAATAACAACAACAACAAGCACAACAAGCACAACAAGGACAACAAGGACCACATGAACAAAACATGTCATTTGCCAGAATCCAGTAAATAATCTAACGACAGAGAGCGGGGAGCGAAGCCGTGAATGGAAGTTGGAAAAATGTGTTTTTGCGAGTGGATGGGATTTGATTTTTGGGCGAGATGGAGGGACAATTTTTCGCCACGCCGTAGACGGGGGGATTTCGAAAATATATATGTGCGAATGACAACAACAACAAGTTGAACTCGACCCCGCCGCCTGTTAATTTATGAACACGCCACACACACCAACCCGGGCTCGATGACGTCAGAGTCTCGCTGTTGGTTTGCTTTTCATTAAATATTTAAAATGTCGAGCGTGCCAGAAAACAAAAACAGCAAAAACAGCAAAAACAACAAAAACAACAACGAAAACATCAACCAAAAAAGAGCAAGGTACCGTTAATGCGTGAGCAAGAGCAAAATTAGAAGCTTCCACTTCCGCTCTCGCTTCCGCCGGAAGCTTGTAATCCCTGTTATTGTTCCTCCCCGGTGGCGCACGCCGTCGGCGCTGGGTGAGTGCGAGTGCGAGTGTGTTTGCGTTGACTGTGTTGGTTCGTTGTCAATGTTGGGCACACTCACACACACACACACACACAGAGTCACTCTCGCACAAAGACGCTCGGAGGCAGCGAACACCGGAAGTTATTTAAGAACTTCTCGAGGCGAGACCTGAACTGGCAGCGACAGGATCTCGCCTCGTCCTCCCGCTCTGGGTTGGCCTGCCCGTGTACTTGTCTGCTTGTTAGTTTGTGTGTCGGCGTGTCGGTGTGTTTGTGTGCTCGAGATCCGGCAACAGTGAATCTGACTTTTTGCGTTCAATTAAAAATTAAATGGTGCTCATTACGGCAGCCATTTATAAAGTTTCGCCTCGGCGCCGTGGATGACGGAGAATCCACGGATCCTGGTCAACTTTTCGCCCACGCCCGCGGCCATAAAATTCATTGGCCCATCCGAACTCGCGAATTGCTCGCCATGAAAATCAAATATTAAAAATTACCAACTTTCCCTTGATTCGCGAATTCCCCAGTCGATGAGGGAACGACAGAAAGAAAGAACGAACGAACTCTGGGCAGTGACTTCTCGGCTTCCCGGCGATCCATAAATCCCGTGAATTTTTAATGTCCCTCCCCCGGCTGGGCCGAATTCAGAATTATCTCAGACTTTATTTCTCTCCTATCTCATGGCTTCTACTCGAATCTTTCAATTAAATCGTATCTTTTTTGTCATCCAATTAGTTTTCTCGTTTTTCAAAGCCCTTGTATAATTAGCAGAATTCTCGTATCCCAGTATTGGAAAAGGACTTTTTCTACATTTTGAACTCAATTGAAGTTATCATTAAAATTCTTATTTTTACGAGTTTTCGCCTAAGCTATGTGGCGAATTTCCTTAATTTATTCAACTTGTTTTGCCATGCAAATCTTCGCATTTTATGTAATTTTTTGCCACATCAATGTTTGCGAGTATTTCAGGAAAACATTCATTGAAGTCTTCGAATTCCATTCATGAAATTCAAATATCGTGGTCCGCTTGGCGACCCCTGGCGCACCTCAATCGCCCTTAGCCACGGCCTGCAGGCGTTCGGACTCACCTCAATTAAATCGCGCTCGACGTCCAGATTCAGAGGAATCCACTGTGGTCGCTTCCACCGCTCACTGCACAATTATGAAGTTATCTTTTGATAAATTCACAAGCACTCGTATCGAACTGAACTGCTGGCAAATGAGGAAAATCATAAGAAATCAAAAACCGCCCGCCGCCCACTGCCCGACCGCCCGACCGCTGATCGCCGGTCACCATTATTAGAAAATGAAATTGAAAGATTTCCTCCCGAGGCGGCGTTGCGAAAGCGCAAGTGTTTACACTGGCAGAAAATGGACTGCAAATGGCAGCAGGAGTCGCCGCCGAGGGCGGCCCCGGGATATTTTCGTTTCTGTGGCCCCGGCCCCGGACCTGGTCCTGCTGTTGTTGCTGTTGTTATTGATATTGTGGGTTGTGATTTGTTTGTTTTGCTTGCTTTGCCTGCAACGCGGAAGGACATCGCATACCGATGGGAATTCGGCGTTGTAGAAATGAGTTTCTGGTCCTATCGCGAAATCCCGCCGGTTCCGAATTCGTCGTCCAAACCCTCAGCCAATGGGGACTGGAGGTCGGTCGGTTTTCCCCATTTCGAGACCGAGCTTCGGTTCCAAGAAAATCCCCGCGACTAATTAAAATCCGGGCCCACAAAAAATCACTCATTATCCTGATTTCCACGAAGGGGGCCAAGCGGAAGCCTTTCCACAGACAACGAATAACAACCACAGCAGTGACAGGAGGTTGGGGCGGTGGCGGGGACGAAGGACGACGGAGGACGGAGGACAGACGACGGAGGACGGAGAGGAATAATTGATTTTTCATGATTTTCACAATTTAACCGACGCGCGAGCGGACGACGAAGACGACGGGCAGGGGAAGACGAGGAGGACTGCGACGAGGACGAGGAGGACGTCGAGGACGTCGAGGACGTCGAGGACGACGCGGCGTTGACGACAAGGATGACGATTGCTACACTGGACTCAATTTCAACGGGAGGCGACGACGGTGGCGACGACGGTGGCGACGACTGGAGCACGTTTTTATTTCATTGCATTTCCGCCCTCCTCGTCGCGCGCCACAATTAATGACTTTCGAGCGATTGGATGCGAGGCGAATTCGAGGACGCGACTCCGCGAGGACTGCGACGGACGCGGATGGGCTCGAGATCCGATGCGGGACGCGGAACGACGGCGACGATTACAGAGGAGGTCGCCACTGGCCACTCCTGGTTCACTTCACCTCTTCCCGCCGTGGGT
The DNA here is from genome assembly GCA_947389925.1 of Coelopa pilipes. NCBI lineage: Eukaryota > Metazoa > Arthropoda > Insecta > Diptera > Coelopidae > Coelopa > Coelopa pilipes. The sequence continues at coordinate 25,737,895 of OX376700.1, read as the reverse complement.
GTCGCCTCCGGCCCGAGAAAAATGCCCGAGGGAGCGGGGACTGGGCTGGACGGGACCTGTCTTGCCTTGTCTTGAGTTAACTTGGCTGAGAGCTGGGTGAGTGTCTTCGGCGACTGCTCTGGGGGTCCGCGTGCGACCGTCTCGTGCGAATCAACGTCCTGAACTGAACTGAACCGAGCCGAGTCGCGCATCAACCGCCTCGCCTCGCCTGGCCCGCTCTGCTCTGGTCTGGTCCACACGACAGCGACAACGACACCGAAGCCGACAGCGACAACGACCGCCGCCGAAGGACTTTCATCTGCGGCCGCTCCTCTCGCACTGCTCCCCACCGCGCTCCCCACCGCGCGGCCGGAGATCCGCGCCATCAGCGCGGCTGCAGACGGCTCGCCGCCAGCGAGCGAGATGCTGGGGAGGAGCGAGGGTTCGGCTGCTCCGAAGGGCCGTCGTGCAGCGTGCGCGGAGAGAGCGCCAGAGCATTGGAGTGCCGTGAGAGAGCGACGAAGAGAGCCGGAAAGAGGCACTGAAAGGGACTCTGACAGAGAGAGAGCGCGACATCGCGACCGATGGTGGGAGACGGAGGCGCCCCATGTGACTTGGGCAAAGCGAACCCTGTTGAGGCGCGCGAGAGCGAGGCGGGGTGGGGCGAGCGTCGTGTGGCCGCACTCGGTTCGGCGTCCGACGAAATGTAAACAAACAAATAGACAGACGAGACCACGTGCTGTCGACCACGGCCGGAGCCTGAGCGCCGAGGAAGCGGAGAGAGAGAGAGAGAGAGAGAGACAGAGCGCGAGAGAGAACAAAACAAGCTGGAGCCGAGAGCACGAGTGTCCCTTGGGGAGAACCTGAAATCAAGAACCGTAATCATTGCCATTAACTGGTGACTTTATGCACTCCTCCCGAGTAGATAATCATGATTCCTCCACGGTCAGACCTGCCCCAACTTCTGTACCGGCCTTTCCAAGCTCCAGCTTCAGCTCCTGGTTCAAATACAGCACCTACTCGAGTTCCTTGTCCAGCTCCAGATCCGCTCCATATCCGCTCCAGACCCTCTCCAGCTCGTGCTCGTGCTCGTTCCACGACCCACGGGCGCGCATTGCATCACTTTGCATGCTGCCTGCACGGTGAAGTCCTTGAAAAGCCACCGTGCGAACTCGTGCGCTAGGCTAGGGCTCCAAGTTCTGTCGTCCCTCCACTGTGGCTCTCTTAAACTGCTGCAAAAGTTGTCTGCACCTCTCACGATCCACGAATGAGGTGGTGCGAAACGAGTGGTGGATCCTGCAACGATACCCCTCATTCGGAGTGCGAACGAACTCACCATGCCATGGCAGCGAAATCAGAGGGAATCGTGGTTAATTTCAAAGGATTCCCCTGAGGTGAATGTGTGCATTGAACAGAGCAAGTTGTGCAGAAAAGAAACTTGCCATAAATTAACATTCGCATTCGAAACCTTCGCGCTCGAAAATGTGTCTTGGATATTCTTCGAATAAATTGAACGAAGGGTCGTGATGAGCACACCACAGGTCATGGTGGAAAAATGAGCAGCAATGGTGAGGAAACCAAATGTCGTAGTGAGGAAACATATCTCGAGGTGAGGAAACTCTTAATCTTAGACCAGAACCATGGTGTGGAAGTGCAAAAGCCAGAACCCAAAATACGTGGAAGAAGAACACAGAGGGCAGAAGAAACACTCAAATAAAATGGTAGGAATTAGTTAAATATTCAACTGGAGTCATAATGTCCATTACATGCACCAAGAACCAAAAACAAGGGTCCAAAAAAATCAACCATCCAACCTTCCTTCCCTCCGTTCGCCCCAATTCAAAAAAAAAAAAAAACGACATGAGAAATTTTTTTATAATTTAATTTTTATTGTACTTCAATTTATTTTATATTTCATATAGTTACCTTTAATAATAATTCAATAATAATTTATTTCATCTCTTTAACATATTCTTGTCCTGCTCTGACTTCGTCATAATGTTCGTGTATTTTCTGATTTCTCATATTTTTAAATACAGTCTACAATATATTTTAGTAAATTTCTTTATGCTATTTCTTATAGGTTTCAATAATGTTCAGTTTTTTTTTTTTGTTTTTTTTATTTTTTACCTTTCATTACTTCTGTGGTTTCTGTTTGTTCGCACAAATATTTCACTGATTCAATAAATAAAACATTACAGAATATTTTGAATTCATTTTCTCATATATCTCTTAATTAATTAAATTACTTTCGCAGCAACTTTCGCGCTCCGCCCTCCTCGCGTTGCTCGCCGAGGTTCGGCCATAAATTTTCAACTCAACGCTTCACTTGTATTCACATGTCGCTGACTTTGTCTAAATATATGTATATATGTATATATTAATTTTCTCATTACTCTACTCTGCCTATTCAACAACAAATTTGCGTTAGTGGTTTCTTGCTTACTTTGGTAGGATTTTTTTTTTGTATTTTTTTTTTTTTTTTTTTTGTTTTGTTTGGAATCGTTTAAAACAGTTTATATATTGTTTGCTGCTAGTTCGGACTCGGTACTGCATTCAAGCTGATTTATTGTAAATATCTGGGTGCCTTGTCGGCTGGGGATCCCCTGCGAGTGCGTCCGCTTATGCTAGAGACTGGCTTAAATTTAATAAAGTATTTCATACAATTCTGTTCTCTTTGTGTTTATTGTTGGTTTCTGTCAACGCTATAGTTAATCAATATTTTCATAGTTTCAATTAATTATTTTTATTTGTCCTTTGGCCATTTGTATTTAAGTTTATTTTTCATTTCTCATTTTTCGCTTTTTGTTTGTTGTTTTGAAGTATTCTCTTAATTTGCATACGTTGTTAGAAATAATTAAAAATTCTTGCTGCTGAACAAAAATAACGGTGGTTTCATTTGATTTCACACATACTGCCTGTTGTTGTTGTTGTCCGGCTATCCGGTTGTCCTGTCGCTCCTGCATCTGGCCAACCATCACGGATTTCCATGAAACAGAAGATTTGCTTGTAAGTTGTCCGTTGTAGTTTCCACTTTTGATTTCGAACCGAATAATAATAATTTTGATTTTCACACAACTCCCTATAGGTGTACATTTGCTTCGTAGGTTTTTTCTTTATACTTCTAGGTGAATATGTATTACAATATTTTAGAATTAACTGTACTGTTAGTTAAGGTTTTAGTATTTAAGCTATGTGTATTTTATTTTATGTTTTGTAGAAATGACACAGAATATATTTCCGTTCTTTTAATTGTCTCGAACAACCAGTGGTTTTCATTTTCATTTTTGTTTTCATCTTTGTTTTTCTCATTTTTGGTTTCATTTTATACTTTAGCTCAAAATTTCTGATTGAATGCCGTCTTTGAAATCACAAGAATCTCTCTTTCTCTCTCAAATCACTTTCTTCTCTGCTGCTAGAGCCGGTAGGATCGGAATAAAAACTAATGCAAAAAACTGATACTGAGTGAGTGATGTGGGGAAATCGTTGCATACTTTTAGGTGCCTTTACAAGCCTCAGACGTGGCCCGCTCCACCAGGTCCCACCAGACGTCCAAGTACACAAGACTTTTGTGAATTTTCTCTACTTTTCCTACTCCTCGTCGTCTTGGCCGTCTTAAGCCTACTTATGACTAGTTTACGGTCGGGAGAGATTTTCAACAACACTTGGATATACTTCTGTAGACATTAACTAGCGCTAGTAAATATATATATATGTATATGAATATATGTGACTTTCTAAGTAAGACATTTGAGTAATATAAATAGTTTTCAAAAATACATCAATATTCTTCTGTTTTTGTTTTTTTTTTCGTTTGTTTTGTAGTTTTTTTTTTTGTGAATTTTAGGAATTTTAATATATTTTTTTAGAATTTTTGTTGTTTTTGTTGTAGTTCATACTTTGTACTAACATTTACGAGCATTAATAACGACATTTACGTAGGCGTAGATAGTGATAACATTGAGATATTGAAGAATATATATGCGCTAGGATATTTCTGAGAGATTCCTCTCTAAATAGACACTTAAACATTGAAAATCCTTCATACAATCAACCATTTGCTTAGTTAGTGTAAATATTTGTGTTTCTCTTGGATTTCTCTTGAATTCCTCTAGTGCTAGTTCTAGTTCTAGTTTCAACTCTTACCCTAAAACAAGTAGTTTGTGAATCAGAAAGTTGTGTTTTTCTTTTGCTTTGTTTTATTTTTAAGACGCGTATCGTAAAGGGAAAATTTATTCAGATGCCGTCGGTGCGAATCCTTCTCGAGACAGCAGTCATTGCATTGCTTTCACATACATTTTGGGGCTCTAGAGTTTTGTATGCTTGGCGAATGAATTCAGTGTCCTCGCAATAAATTTCCACTTTACAATTTCTCTTATCACTCTAGACTCTAGGCTCTTATTTGTAGTATTTTTATTTGGATTTGTATTTTTAGTTTCCGTGCTTAGAAATTTTACTTTCTGTACTTTTTGTTTGTTTTATCCGTCCACCGTTTCACCGTCATTCTTCACATTTGGATCCTTTGGAAAAGCGCACAAAAGTATGCAATTATTTCGCAACTGATTTCCCAGGAAAATCTTAAAAAGAGTTTAACTTAAGTTTGGAGTTTCTTAAACATTACTGTGCACAAAACATGACGACAAGGTGAACTTAAATTTTGAGAAAAATCAGTAGATTTGAGCGTTTGTTTGCTTCCTTGTGACCTCTGATTCTTGCACATATGATATGGGTATGAAAGAAAATCTGCTTTCCAGTGCAATGCCTTAAAGACGCAAAGTTTTAATAAAATGTTTGAGTTTTTTGAAGTGGGTTTTTTCAATGTATAAATTGGAATTAATTTTGCAACTTCTTCAGAGTGTGTTCTTGAGTTTGGTATTTTCGTTTTTTAACATGATGGAAAATCAAATCGGCTTTATTGCATGAATTTATCGCAGTAAATTTTTTGCTCCGCTTTAAGCATTTTCAACAATTTTCAATTATCGTACGCAATTTGCTATTAATCATTAAAGTATCCTTCGTTTCATCATTAAGTTCCGTTTCAATTTCAGTAAACATTTTCACTCACATAACATGTAATAAATAGTTTTTCTTTTTATATTGTTTTTTGTTTTGCTCTTCTTTTGTTTGTTTTCTAGTTTTTTCTATTCTATTTAACAATACTATGTTCTACTATTCTCAACATTTTTATCTATTTATCTGTTTCCCTCCACTCTTTCATATCTTTTTCGTTTTTCTATTTGTCTCTCATTTCATTTCCTTTCCTTTCTCACTTTTCCTTTAACCCCATTAACCTACTGTGTACTCGGTTTGAACTCCTCCAATGTAGGTTCCTAGGCGTGACTAAATTCCAGTTTGCTTTTTTCTGCTCGCCCTTATTTTGATGTCTCCTCCTCGCGCCCATTCTGGGTTCACTAGTTTTCTATTTTCAGTAGTTTGTGTTTGATGTCATTTTTGTGGGTTTTCAATTTGAGAGTTTTGTAGATGAGAGTCTTGCACCGATTTAGCTTTATTCATAAGTACCCGAGGGTCGCGTAGGTCTTCACGAAGGTTCCGTCGCTGGCGCTGACGTTCCTGCAAGACAGACAGAGGGAGCAGAGAGAGACTGATCAGAGAAAGGACTCGAAAGGACGGACTCGCCCTAGCACTTACTCGTCTTCCCACGGACACACGGTGTTGCGGTCGGCCTCGGTCGCCGACGCCTTCTCCTTGTCCTTGTCCTTGTCCTTGTCGCGCTCCTCCAGCGATGACATCTTCTTGCCGTCCGAGTTGCGCTTCTTCCGCCGCCTCTTCACCTCCTCCGACGAGGCCCCGGCCCCGGCACCGGCTCCTGGCGCTGCTGCAGCCGACGTTGTCGCCGCCAAGGGCACGCACACCGGTGACTGGCGCGGCTCCTCCTCCTTCATCTGTTCCCTCGCCTCCTCCTCGTCCTCCTCCTCGGGCGGCTCGTCCTCGACGGTGTCCACGTCCAGCTCGGCGAGGGGCGCCAGAGTCGGGGCTGGTGTCGGCGCCGGCGCGATGTAGCCGGAATGGGAGCGGGCGTGCGCGTCGAGGTCGGCGTCGGTGTCGACGATGTCGTAGTCGTAGACGTCCTTGCTGTCGGCTCCGAACTGCAGGCCCTCCTGGTACTCGTCGGTGGTCGGCGAGAGCTCTTCCTGGGCGCCCCCGGAGCCGTCCTCGTCCGGGTACGCGTCCTCCTCCTCCATCGGCCCCATGGGCGGCAGAGGAGGCGGCACCGAGCCCCCCGTCGGCGGCTGCTGCGGCGACGTCTCCCGACTGTTCAGACCGGCCTCCAGGGTCCCCAGGTCGGAGCTCGAAGCGACGGCCGCCACCTTCGGCGAGGGCGAGTTGGAGTTGGAGTTGGAGCCCGATGCGGTGGCGGAGGCGGAGCCGGACACGGAGGAGGCCGAGGGTGCCTCCGCGGCGATCACGACGCACTCGTGGACGCTGATCATGGGCGTGGCGGACTTCGGCATCGCCTCCATTAAATTGACTGTGGCCCGCTCGAGAAGGCGCTGCGTGCGGCTGCTCTGGTCCTCGAGCGACGTGGCCTCGATCAGCTCGATCTGCAGCTCGGTCACCTGCTCCGACACGACCTCCCGCTCCCGCTCCCGCTCCCGCTCGCGCTCCGACTCCGGCTGCGGCCGTGGATCCATCTCCTGCGGCTCCCGAGGGCGAGTCTGAGCGTCGTCGTCGCTGGTTTGGGTGTCGATCGTCGCGGACGGCGGCGCGAACTTAGGCGATGGCGGTGACGTCGAGGCCGACACCGAGGCCGAGGTGGCGAACGGCGATGGCGACGGTTGGGGCTGGGGCTGGGTCTGTGGCAGTTCAGCCGAGGGCGGCCCCTCGGCCAGGGACAACTTGTGCAGCTCCTCCTCGACGTCGGCGTCCGAGGAGGACGAGGGTGGGTCCTTCGAGACGACGTCGCGGCCGGACGCCAGGGGCGTGTAGAGCGGTGGGAAGGCGGTGTGGACCGCGCTCTGGCCGCCGACCGTGGGCGAGGGCGTGCTGGAGAGGATCGACGAGGCGGGGCGGCCCACCTGGTACTCGGTGATGCGACTGAAAAGGCGAATTTCGAGGCCATCAAGTGGTCGGTTGTCGGTGGTCGGTTGGGAGGTCGTTCGTCGGACGTACCTGGGCGTAAAGGACACCGAGGCCCTTCGTTGTTCGGTGAAGTTCGGGGCCAGGCGCTTCATGCTCGCCTCCCCGCTGTCGACCGTGTTCTGGTGCCGGATGCCCAGCGAGCGCTGCAGCCGGTCGGCGACGTCGCCGATGTCCGACGAGGTGCTGCGGGCCGGTTCCATCCAAGAGGGAGACAGAGACAGAGACGGAGAGAGAGAGAGGCGGACGATCGTCAGTAGGTGGAGGCGGGGGCGATGAGGACGACTCTACCTGGTGAGGCGCTGGGAGGCCGGCTTGGCCGCGGCCGTGGGCGTGGGCGTGGGTGTCGTCGCTGCCACCGGCGTCGTCTCGCCGCTCTCCTGCTCCCACGGGCACACAGAGAGCTGGACCTGGGCGGCGGTCGCAGGCTGCTGGGGCGGCTCGTCGGGCAGGTCCCAGGGGCAGACGGCGCTGGCGGCCGACTCGACGGTCGTCTCGAGGCGGGTCGCCGTCGCCACCGACGGCAACTTCGGCTTCGGCACGTCTCTGCGGAGAGAGGGCGTTAGCGGGGGATCGAGCGGGACGCACACAAACACCCAGACATGTACACATCGATATACATATATATATATACATGGTATTTACAAGGCACATACAAGGCGACATGGAGTTTTATGTACAGACAAGGCACACCATACCAAAGCAACAACAACACAACATCGACATCAAAATCAACATCAACAACAATAAGATGAGCATCATTAACAACAACAACAACAACAACATCATCAACATAAACATCATCACGACAACAACAAGAACATTGATTTAAAATTTAGGTTAGGTTGCATTTCGTTTCTCAAGGCGGCGAAATCAAATCAAACGAAAGGAAAAGAACGAGAAAACGGAAACGGAAATGGAAAAATGCAACGAAACGGGTCGTGTACAGAGGTGGTGGGTGGCGGAGGGCCGTCGAGGTCCACAGCAGGCGACAGAAGAGCACAGAGGAGCGGTGACGAGCAGAGCAGAGGGGGCGAGGAGACGAGGAGAAGGCGACAGCGAGAGAGGAGTGTGAGAGCGAGCGTGAGCGCGAGAGTGAGATCGGGAGGGGGATCGTGAGTAGAATGACAGAGTGTTAGTGGGAATGAGAGCGATCGAATGAAGCCGAGAGAGGCAGGAGCGAGAACGAAATCGAACTGAGGAAAGCGAACTGGAGGAAGAGCAAATGCCAAATGAAATGAACTGTGGTGGGAGGTCGTGACAGTGGGCGAGGTGTGGTGGTGTCCTCGAGAGCAAGGGAGAGAGAGAGCAGGAGAGAGAGAGAGCAGGAGAGAGAGAGACATCGAGATAGTTGCAAACACAGGGTCCCGGGGGCCCCGGTTTCTTACTGCGTCGCCGGGCAGCGCGAGTCGCCGCGCACTCCGTAGGCCGCGTAGACGCCGGCATCCATGGCCACCATGCGCGTCGGCAGGTCGCCCCTGTAAACGGATTCACTACGTGGCGTGGATCGTGGATCGTGGATCATGGCGTGGTTCGTGGTTCGTATGGTTTCGTGGTGTCGTGGTTCGGTGTGTGGCGGACGGTGTGAGTGGAAATCAAAGTATGGCGAAGAATGGAAAACGAAAAGAAACCGAACGAAATCGAAATCGAAATTAAACCAATTGAATCGTTAAGAAGCGACAAGTTTTTTCATAGTTTCTTTTAATATTCAATCATTATCATATGTTATTAGTTTCAGCTTTCAACACTCTAATCAACACTAGCAGCTCAATCAACTCGCACTTTCGTTACTCGGTTAATGGGTTCTATTTAGTCGGTTGCTATTACTATGAAGGCACTACTAAGCTCACTAGTGGTCATTACTAGGGGTGCCTCTGGCTCGGCCGAACTTGGCTCTTGTGCAGGTTGTTCGCGTCGAGCCGGGCCAAGCGCCCCGAGCCAAACCCAACTCGTCTGCATGGCAAAGCAAAACACGTATGAAGACGGCGGGTCGACCGAGAGGAGGGGCGGGCGTCTGGGGGCGAGCCGTTGACCACATGCACGACCTCCGCTCGCCCCAGACGCCCGCCCCACGTGGACGACGGCCTCGCCCTCGCCCTCGCCCTCGCCCTCGCGACTCCGCCGCTTCCAGCCGAGCGGTCGTTCGTTGCTCCCACACACACACGCACACGCGCACGCGCACGCAGCCATACACGCGCGTACGCTCGCTCACCTGTAAGGCATCTCACTCAGGTTGCTCTGCGAGTGCGAGTGCGGAACCTTGCTGGCCACGTCCTTGTTCACCCCGATCACGGCCAGCTCGTGCGCCGACCCGGTCAGGCTGCGGTCGCTGCCGCGCCGCCGGGCCAGGCTCCCGGGCGGCGGCACCTGCATCATGCCGCCGGCCATGGGCCCGCCGCGCGCCGCCGAGCCGGAGCCCGAGCCGGAGCCGGAGCCGCCGGGGCCGCCGATGCCGATGCCGATGCCGATGCCGCCCGAGGAGCCCTCGCCCATGTTGGGCTGGCTGGAGAGGGCGGCGGTCATCTTCTTCTTGGCGCCGCCGACGCCGCCGAAGTTGAAGAAGCGCTTCTTGTGCGACGGCTGGATGCCGGTCTCGAGCAGCCGCTTGTAGTGCTCGGAGCGGACGAAGCGCGGGTAGCAGTCCTTCTTCAGCAGCAGCATGTAGATGTGCTCCGAGGCGGCGTCGAAGGTGAAGCGCGAGGGGTTGCTGAGGCCGCGCAGCACGCTCTCCATCGTCTTGCCGTCGATGTTGATCTCGCAGGGGGCGCCCGGCTTCAGGAACTCCCTGGGGACGAGAGAAAGGGACACTGGGTAGTGAGGTGGTGGAAGGGCGGCGGTTGGACGGGTGGGGCTCACTCGTAGATGTCGTTGACCTTGCGCGCCACCTGCGAGTGGGCCGAGCGGCGCAGCCGGTTGACGGCGATCCAGAAGCGGATGTTCTCGTGCGAGTACTCCTTCTCGAGGAAGGCGGTGAACTCCTGCAGCCCGGTCGGGTCGGAGACGAGCTCCTCGATCGAGATGGCCCAGCGCTTGACCCGCTTCTCCGTGGGCACGTCGACGAACGTGTTGTTCAGCTGCCAGAAGGTGACGTCCTCGGTCACCCAGGGGTTCGACGGCAGCACCGGCTGCAGGAAGAAGTCGTACTCGACGAACGTCTCCGAGTAGGCGACGAGCGACTCGCACGCCTGCGACATCTTCATGCGCGTGCGGTTCAGCGACTTCTTCAGGTAGTCGACCTCGCGCTGGACGTCCTCGAGCGTCTTCTTCTTGTTCGGCTTGGCACCCTGGCGGTCGCGCGACGGGACCGGGCAGGGCTCCAGCGGCGTGAACTGGCCCGGGGGCGGCCGGTGGACTCGCCAGTAGGCGCGCTCCTGCAGGACGAACGCACGGCACGCAATTAGGTGGATCAGATCAGATCGGATCAGATCAGAACGTTTGAGGGATTTTTGTCCAACTCCAACTCACCTGGGAGTCGCCGACGATCTTGTCGCCCTTCTTGCGCTCCTTGGCCAGCCGCACCTGCTCCTCGGCCTGCATCGAGATGAAGTCCCACTTGCCCTTGAGGTTCTTGTGCAGCGACGCAAGCGCCTCGGCCTCGTAGTCCTCGAGCGCGTGCCGCTGCTTGTTGCGCAGCGACCGCTTCGCCAAGTAGATCGCGTACTCGACGTTGTCGGGCGCCTTGTGCTGCCAGGGCCAGTAGTAGGGCGTCTGGAAGCGGTACAGCGAGGAGTCGTCCTTGACCACCAGCGTCTTGGTGTCGTTCACCGGGAAGAAGTAGCCGTGCAGGCACAGCTGGTTGGCGATGTTCAGCGCCTCGGACTCCTCGATCAGCAGCCGGTCCATCAGCCACTCGATCAGGTCGTACCCTGCAAGAAACAACGCTTGAACTGGAGCTGTCTGAGAGCGCCACGAGCGCGACGAACCCATGAAGGCGTAGGGGATCGAGGTGAGGAACATCTTCTGCTGGCGCACGGGCACCCCGTTCTCCGGGTCCTGCATCTCACGCACCAGGGCCTCCATCTGGAACGACAGAACCATTGACAAGCGATCAGTGGTGGGGTCCATCAAGGCGGTCGAGGAGGGGTTGGGTGAGTTGGAGGCGGAAGGGCTCGGGTAGCTGGAGGGTCCCGTCCGCCCTGTCTCTCTGTCTCCCTCGATATAGGTCACTCCCGCTCCCGCTCCCTCTCGCTCCTGGCTAGGGCCGCAGTTGCATCGGGCACCGGCTTTCATTAATTGTGTGGAGCTCCCGGAGACCTCGTGGGCTCGAGCATGCTTCAGCATAAATTAACAATCATCGACGATGATGGCGACAGGACCCTCACTCCCCACCCCCGAGGTGGTGGCCCCCTCACCGTTTAATTAATGGGTCGATTGTGTTTTTCCTGCCCTCATCTCGCCGAGGTCGTTCGCTCGCAGTCTCGAGTGCTTCCACGAGGTCCGGGGGCTGCTAATTGAGTTTGGGCGTCGCGGAACTGGAGCCTCGTGCGACGGTTGGTGGATCCAAGCGAGAAGTGGACCAACGGACTGATTGCTTAATAACGTCGTTACACAGTCGAGGGTTTCGAGAGTGGGAACCGAAGAATTCAAGAAGCAGGGACTCGAAGGAGGGCTCCAGGGAATGAGTCGAAGATTCGATGGGGGCTTCCAAAGGGTGCGATGTCGATTGAAGCCTTGGTCGTCCAAGGCAGGAGCCTCGACAAACTCCTCTACCCCTCAACGACTTCTCGACTTCTGAACAGAGTGTGGGAATATTTCCGATTTTTGTGTCACAAAATATTTTCACTGCCGAGCTGAATTTGAATTTCGCTGACTTCGAGTTCGATAAATTCAATATAGCAATATACAAATATATTTATTTCTTACATTTTTTCCCCAAACAAGCATCCACCGACCGTTGGTCAACACAACAACAATAGACAGAAGTAAGAACCGAACCACATACGACTGAGGATCTGATGAAGCTGGCACTCGTTCTACTGGGCCTTGGTAAGTGTGCAAGGCCGACGGCGACTCTCGATCCTTTGTCCTGATTCGCTCTCGCTCGACAGCGGCGACCGTGGCCATGGCCATGGCGGAGGCGGAGGCTGAGGCTGAGGCTGAGGATTCGTCGTTGACCCTGCGCCGGATCAAGCGCTCGGCCGCCGACCTGCTGGCCAACAACACGACCCTCGCCCAGGACTTCGTCCAGCTGCACACGGACGAGGAGCCCGCGGCGAGCCCCAAGAAGAGCAGCCTCGCCCCGGCGCTGATGAAGGAGGCCTCGACCCACCTGCGCAACCTCCTCACGCTCAAGAACAAGAAGGACACCAAGAGCGCGACAAGTAAGGCTTCGACGTCGACTGCGTCCTCGTCCTCGTCTTCGTCCTCGTCTTCGTCCTCGATTTGTTCCTCGATTTCGTCACCGAGTTCGTCCTCTCTTCGATTGCGATTCTGTTTTCGTCGTTGTCTCTTTGTGATTCCGAATCCCTCCCTCTCTCCCACAGACGCCGGCCCCGCGCCCCTCGGAGTGGACGCCAAGGGCCAGGACCAGGAGCTGCGTCCGCAACAGCAACAACACCAACCCACCAACAACGTGAAGAAGTCGACGGCGCCGGCCGTGGGAGACGCCGCCATGGAGCTGGGCGGCTCCGCCCTGGCCTACATCATCGGCGATCGGGAGAACCGGAAGCTGCACGGACGGCTCGGCGTAGGGGTCGCCGAGGGGGTGGGGGAGGAGGGCGCGGTCGCCGGAAGCAGCGACGGCGAAGGCGGTGGCGGTGGCGGTGGCGACGGCGACATCGGCTTCGGATTCGAGGACGCCAGTGGGCGGGCCGAAGGGCGGAGCATCGCGTGCAACAACAAGAAAATCGCGGAGCTGTCGACGGCCGGCGATGGCGGGCAGCCGAACGGCAACAACAACAACAATAAGAACAACAACAACAATAATAATAATTCCATCGATCTGGAGAGGAAACTTGGAGTCGCCAAGAACAACAATAACAACAATGTCAGCAACGACAATAGCAACATGAAGAATGTGAAGCAGCTGGAGGAGAATCTGATGGCGAATATGATGAACCACGCCAACAACAACAACAATGCTAACAACCACAATGCCCTCAACAAGAACCCCAATGACAATAATGGCAACAACAACAACAACAACGACAACGACAACGCCAACTACAGCCTGAAGATCATCTACGACAACACCAATGCCAACAACAACAAGGCGAGCCCCAACCCCAGCCCCAACGGCAGCAGCAGCATGAACAACAACAACAACTACAACAACAACAACAACTACCGGTACGACGCCGTCCTGAAGCAATCGGTGGAGAATCAACTGGCCCAACAACAACAACAACAACAACGACTGCCTCCGCCGTCCGTCACCACCGCGGCTCAGGCGGCAGGATCGACGCTGCCGACGCAGACGCAGCATCCCGGCGGCAAGTTCGCGCCCGTCGAGAGCGTCCTGAAGTTCGCCAACATGATGCTCTACAAGATCGGCCTCGGTAGGCACCCGGACCCCATCACCTGGCTCTCTCTTTCCTTGACTCCTGTCACTCTTTTCCCTCAACCTGCTCTCTTTCTCCTTCTTGCAGACGGCCTGCCCTTCCACGCCCAGGGCACCCAGATCTACGTGAACCCCGGAGGCCTCGGCGGGGGTGGCGGCGTCGGCGGCGTCGGTGGCGTCTTCTCCCTGCCCAACGGCGCAGGCGCCGGCGTCGGAGGCGGCTTCGCGGACGGCGAGGACTTCGACTCGATCGACTACTTGTACAACACGATCGACGCCGCGCCCGGACCCCAGACCCTGTCCGTCGTTGGACCGGGTCCAGGGTCGTCTTCGGGCTCGGCCTCGGCCTCTGCGCCGCGGTCGCTCCCAGGCTCGGGGTCGGTGCCTCTGTCGCTGTCGGTGTCGCCGCCCTTCGTCTTCCAGTCGCAGTTCTCGCCCAACGAGGCCGCCCAGCCGCTGAACTTCATCGAGACCGCCCTGGACGCGCTGCTCGCGAACAGCCCTGGTGCCGGTCCTGCTCCTGGTCTTGGCGCCGACGACGACGCCGAGGACGAGTTCGAGGTCCGCTGCCCGGTCCACCGCGAGACCGTGCGGCGCAACTCCTCGCAGGCGGACGGCCAGGGCCAGGGCGGGCCGGGCGAGCTGAAGAACGACCTGATCCAGGTCTGCTCCTGCCGCTACTTCAAGAAGAAGAAGAACGCCTAGGCGGCCCACGAGAACGAGATCGAGATCGAGAGTCCGAATAAATTTCATTCATTTCAAAGAAAAACAAATCCGGCAATATTGAATTTGGGTGTCGAAGGGCGTGAATTGGAGAGTTTTTTGGTTTCAAAGAACGCCTAGGCGGCCAACGAGGCCGTGATCGACAGCCCGAATAAGGTTCAATAATTTCAAAGGAAAACGAATGTCGAATTGGGGTGTGGAGGAACGTGAAATAGAGAGTTTGTTTGGTTTGCGACTCACCTTGTCGAAGGCCTGCGGTCGCGACAGCTTGTCGATGGTCTGCTGCTGGTGCTGGGCGACGACGACGCCGCCGCCGCCGCCGCTGCTGCTGGTCGCCGCCGAGAGGCCGCCGAGCAGGGAGGAGCCGACCGAGGAGTTGTTGTGTGGCTGGTGCGGGTGTGGGTGCGGGGCCGGGTGGTGGTGCGGCTGGTGGACCACGTGGTGGTGGGCCACGGAGCTGCCGCTGAAGGCCGTCGCCGCGGCGGTCGTCGCCGTGATCGCCGTCGCCGTCGACGCTAGCGCCGGCTGCGTTGTCGTGGCCGTCGCTGCCGATGCCGCAGAGGTGGAGGCGGCGGGCGCCGGCGAGGTGGCATGTTGTAGTTGTTGCTTTTGTTGTGGCTGTTGTTGGTGTGGCAAGTTCAGGGTGAAGTTGGGCTTCGTCACTTGCACCGGCACCAGCTGCTGCTGCTGCTGCTGGTGCTGGTGCTGGGCGTGCAGCACCAGCTGACGGTCTCGGTCCGGCGGCAGACCGCCGGGCGGCTCCATGGCCAGGTCGGGGCTGCGGGGGGGCGGCCCGCTCGGCACACAGTCGCGGCGACCGCTCGCTCCTGGGGGCTGCCGTGGAAGCTTATCGTGTTGTCCTTGTCGTCGGGCGCCGGCTCTCGATGGTGCTGCGGTCAGGTCGGGTCCCTCGGCGTGGCTGCGGCGGGAGACTCGCGTTGTTCTGGCCTGTAGTTGGTTTGTTGCAATTGGATTTGTTACAGTTGTATTTGTTGCTTTTGTTATAGCTTTTGTTGCTCGAGTCGCTGTCGCTAGAAGAAGTAGAAGAAAGTTCGGGCGTTTCCAAAGAAGTTCTAGTTGTCGTTCAAGGTCTAGATGTCGCTCTAGTTGTGCTCGCTCCAGTTGTTGTTGTTCTAGTTCTGGTTGTCCTAGCTCTTGTTGTTCTTGTTGTCAAGGTGGTTGTTCTAGTTGTAGTTGTTGTTGTTGTTGTTGTTGCTGCTGCTGATCTCCTTCCTTATCCGAATTCCATCATGTCTTTGTGTATAAAAATATTTGCTGCAAAGAGACGCAGCAAAGGAAAACCATGTGAGAAGGACTCGGAAAGGACACGGAGAGCGATTACAAGCCTTCGAGGACCCCCAGAGGAGTCGCCTCTCTCCCTCATTCACTCACTCACTCACCCAGTCTCTCTCTCACTCCCTCACTTACAATGTTTCATTTTTCCCTGGTGCGAAAGTGGTCAATGCTTCTCAAGCAGCCCGAGTCGTTGTAGTCGTTTTCCTTCGAGGTCCTCTCGCATCTGCTCCGCTTCCTCTTCCTCTTCTGGTCCTTCTGCTGGTTGCTGTTGCTCTTTGTCTGGCTCTTGTCTGGCTTGTCGGGTCTCCGGGCGAGCGCGTCGAGCTTCGATGGCTGGGCCAGTCGGGCCAGCTGGGGGCAGGCCGTGGCGCCTGGCGCGAGGGGACAGAAGAAGTCCTGCAGGCAGCGCGGCGCCAGGGTCCTCGAGGCCAAGGACGTCAACGTTAGGCCCGAGGCGAAGGCTCTGGCTTTGCTGGGCGTCCGCGTCGTCGCAGCAGTTGCTCCCGCTCCTGTTCCTGTTCCTGTGCCTGATGCTGCTCTTCCTGATTCTGCTGTTCCTGCTGTTTCTGCTGCTTCTGCTGCTCCTGTGGTCGCTGTTCCTGTGCCTGTGGCTGTCCCAGGTGTGGCATTGGCGTTGGTTGCGGCGGTGAAGTCGATCGGCACCGGATGCAGCGGCCTCACTTCCATTGCGTCATGACTGGCGACCGAGCAGGACCTGCAACGAAGGAGCGACGGTTCGCGCTTTAGTCACCGCTGTCTCAGGAAGGGAGGGGGCGGAAGGGGTCGAAGGGGTCGACGGGCTCTTCGCGGGACCCGAGGGTGCGGCGACGAAGTGGTTCGAGTGGACAGCAAAGTGGGAAAAAGTGGGGATTCTTCTTGACTTCTTCTTGACTTCTCCATTCATCGGCTCTAGAGCCAGCCATTGACGACTGCTTGACTACTTGACTTCAGCTTCCGCCGACCTCAGACAAAGGCAGTTCCGCACGCACACACCCACACCCTGAGAGACCCGCACACACAGCAACAGCCGGAGCCACTCGTCCATCTTCACTCGCAGCCATTCGAATCGTCTCGTCTCGTCTCGGCGTCGTCGCTTGTCCCGGTCGCCGGCGGCTTCACTTCATTTCGATACTTGCTCCCACTCACCCACGTTGGGACAAATACAGTAAGGGGAAGGAGACAGAGAGGGGAGCGGGAGTGCGAGAGAGAAGGATTCGGGGGGAAAAGGATCCCGAACGGAGTCGGAGGAGGAGGCTTCCAAATGTCATTAAAAGGATCACCGCCTGCCCGGTTGACGGAGGGATGCAAATTGAGTAACTCAAGTGCTGTTGTTGGTAGTGTTATTGTTGTTGTTGGTGTCCTTGTTGTTGGTGCGAGTTTTATTGGCACATCCTTTCCCTGCTGCCGACTTCCGGCCACCGCCTTGTCTGCTCGAAGGACGCTCGCCGGCAACCACACAAAAAGAGTTCCCTAATTGGAGAAGCCCTTGAGGAGTCCGGCGGAAGGCGAGGTTGAGGTGGCGGAAAAGCCATGATAGTGAGAGGAAAAGGGAGGGGATAAAGAAGAAGGTAAAAAGGTTCCAAAGAAGCTGACGAAAAATGGGTGAAGAAGGGACAAAGAACGAGCGGTGGCGGCAGGGGGCGAAGGCGACAATGAGAGGTGGAAACGAGGGGGGCGGAAGAAAAGCGATTGAGAGAGAGGGGGGGGGAAGGGAGAGCGTGCCAGGGAGGAGGCGAGCGGTAGACAGACGGAGAGGAAAAGGCAGGGCTGTCGCCAGGCGCCGTCGCTTAAATATTCATGGGCGACGTTTTGTGATGCAAATTAATGCTCATTTGTCAATTTTCATTTTCGCCGAAATGCATACAACAACAACAAGAACATCAACAACAACAATAACAACAACAATAACAACAGCAAGAACAGCTACAACAATAAAAGTTACAACAACAATGATGCGACTCCCTCACCGCGCCAATCATGACAACAACTACATCGATCAGAAGAACAAAATCCAACGGAAATAACATCAAAATACGACAAGAGCAACAGCGACAAGAACAAGAGCGACAAAAACAACAACAACAACAATAAAACCAACACACCGTCGAACGACTACATCCAACAACGGTTGTGGAAGAAAACGAAGCGCGGAGCCCCGTCCGTCGAGGACTCGGCTCAAGGACTCCTCGCAGCGCCGTGGGTTCCTCGAATTTCGCGGGCTCGCGTTTCGGGGTCGAGCAGTTCGGAAGGAGGCGCCGAACGTCGAGGCGATCTAAAAATAATGGAGTCGAGGCGAGGGCGAGGGCGATGGCGAGAGCGATGGAGAGGGCGAGGACGAGAGCAAGACTGAGGATGAGGACGAGGACGGGGGAGCAAATGAAGACGACAATGAGGATGACGTCGACAACGAGGACGAGGGGGGAGGAGTGAACGAGAGCGAGGGAGAGGGAGAGAGCGAGGGAGAGAACGAGTGCGAGGGCGAGGACGAGCTTAAATCGATCGTGAATTCCACGACTTGAAATGGCACGGAATGGAATGAAATGAATCTGCGTCGGGCGCTTGGAGCGGTGGGCGTGGGCGGCAACGGTAGGACCAGGGCGGGGTTCGGTGGCGACTCCTGATGCGTAACGTAACGCAACGCAATTACGTTACGGTGCTGCGCCGTTATGAAAAACGCAATCAATGGAGCAGAAATAAACAAGTACATCATTGGCAGCCGTGTCAACAACAACGTCGAGCAGCAACCAGACCAATAATAGAACACCATCGACAGCAGCGAGGACGATAACAACAACAACAACAACAACAGCTAGGGCAACAACAAAAACATTAACAGCGTCAGCATCAACAACAAGTCGTTGAACACAAAAAACAGGAACATGAGCAACATCGTCGCCATCATCGGCAACATCAACGACAACTGCAAAATCAACAACAGTAGCAGGCCGACAACAAAACAACAACAACAACAACACCAGCTCCTGGATGGCCAGAGGCAGCGAGCCCAGCCCTGGGAAGGGCGGCGAAGTCGTGCCCGGGGCCGAGGGCGGCTGAAGGAGTCAGGAAAAAACGATTGGACTGAGCGAGGAGAACCGGGACGAATGAGGTGAGGGCTCGAGAATGCCTCGTGTAGGGTGCCAGCAGGCTGCGTCCATCGCAGGCTCACAGGCAGAGCGAGCGAGTGACTGAATGGGGGAGTGCGCGAGTGAGCGAGTGAATGCATGAGAGAGTGAGGAAAAAAGAAAGGCCGTGGTTGAAAGCGAAAGCAGAGGCGGAAACGGCTGAAAATCCAATTTCCGGTTATCGTAAGGACGAAGCATGTTTTGCAGTCATTTAAATTTCTGCCCGTCGCCTCCTCCTCCCCCTCGACCTCCCCCTCTCCAGGTGGGCGCGGCGCAGGGTGGCTTTAAAATGGCCCGAGTCCTTGGAACCCCCGCCGGGCGGAGGACATGCAGGACGGCAGTTCATCACGCAGAAAGAGCCCGAAACGACGTGAGGCCGGGGCGCCGGAGCCGGCCAGGCCTCGTCAAGCCGATGACAGGTGTCTTTGAGGAGGAGAAAAGGTGATTTTCTCTCCTCCCCCAGCGAAGGACCCTCAATGAAGGAGGTCCATCGGCACGTTCTCCTTGAGCGAAGAACCCGCAGGGTGGAGCAGGGGAAGCCAAGGGGCGCCACAACATTCAATTCAACTGCATTCAATCGAACTCCGTTCAAACAATTCAATTCCTATTCGAACAATTCAACTCAGGTTGATTTAGGGCAATTCAATGTATTTCAATTCAACCTAACTCGATTTAACTCAAGCAATTCGATGCCGTTCAATTCAAATTCGATGCCGTTTGAAGGCAAAAAATTTATATAGTTCAAGTTTGTTCAATTCGATTCAGTCAAATCAATTCCGTTCCATTCAAATCCACTCGATTCGCTTCAGTTCAAATTCAATTCGATTTAATTCAATTGAATTCAAACAATTCACTCCTTTAATTTCAGTTAATTCAGTTGAATTCAGCTAGGTTTAAATTGATTTCATTGAAGCAATTAAATTCAATTAATTTCAATTCAGTTCGACTTCAGCTCAGTTCGATTCACCCCATGAGGGATTCTGGATCACTCGTTCCCTTTCAACCCCGTCTCCCTCGCAGGGTCCCTGCACTTCCGGTGCCGCCTTCGCCACACACACACACACACACAGCCCCACCCTCACCCAATCGCCCGCCCAGTTGTCCGGTCGTCCCGGTCGCCGACCTGCCGCGCTCGCCCTCTCGCGGTGGAAATTAGCAGTTTCGCTGCTCCTCCGATTAATGAACGTGTCCTGCGCTCGCCCAGCGGAAGTCTAATTATTTCTGCAGGACGCGCAGTTAATATGGCAATTTCCGGCGAAGCGCGTCTCGACTGCGCTCTCCCTCTCTCACTCGCACGACTCCGGCTGTGCGAGTATGTCGGAGCGTGTGAGAGGGTGTGTGAGAATGCGAGAGTTCGAGTCAGTGCGGCGAGGAGCATTTGTAGATGTGTGGGTGTGCTGGAAGCGCAGCCCGGCGCACAGGTCGGTGAGGGTCAGCGGGAGGTGGAGCGAGCGTGAAGGAGTGGGAACCACAGTGAAGTGGAGCAGAAGGAGGAGGAAGGGAGAAGTCGAGGAGAAGGCAGTTGAGCCGAGAAAGACGAGTTCAGGAAGAGAAGTCGAGGACGAAGAGTCGGGGATGAGGAGTCGAGGAAGTAGATTGAAGGAAGAGAAGTCGTGGGGAATTCGATGAAAAGGAAGGAGAGTTTAGGTAGAACGGTCGAGGAGATGAAGAATTGGACAGAGTTCTGGTCGATAGCAGCCGCCTATTATTTAAACCGCTTCCTCAAGCTCTACTATCCCGTTGAAGACCAGCAGCTTTGAAACGCGTGTGTTGTCAATGTTGTCGATGGTTTTAATCGTTGTCAATTTATTTTAGTCTCACTCCATCGACAAATCACGTCCCGCATTGGAAGCTGAAACGCCTTTGAAACAAAGCAGGAGTCGCGGCTTTTTGTGGAACTCCCGGAGAACAAACCTAAAATAAACGCAAACACAATCACAAGTGGATGAGGCAAATCCGTAAAACAAAATCGGCCAAACTACAACAATGCAAGAGAATTTACGTCGGCGATTGGAATCCACTGGGGAGTCATAACAAAGCAACAACAGCAGCAACAGGAAGATGAAAAAAGTGCTTGAAAGCGAACAAAGCAGGGAAATTCAAAGATCCGACCGTCCGTCCGTCCGTCCGTCCGTCCGTCCGTCCGTCGGTCCGTCTCTGTGTCAGACTGTGTAATTGTATGTCTGTGTGCCTTGGTGAGCTGTTGTTGGTGTAAATGTGTCAAAGTGTAGGAAGATTTTCGGAGAATTCGAGAGCGACGACGCCAACAACTGCAGTAACGAGAACCAGCAACAACGAGTGACGCCAGCTCGTTGGATCGAGGGACGAGTTGAGGCGCCAGAGGGCCAGACGGATCGGTTCCATCTCTCCATCTCGGGGGGTCCTCGAATCTGCGAGTCCTTTAATCCAGCTCGAAAGGACTTCGTCGCCCCAGCAACCTCGACAACCTCGGCATCCTCGGCATCCTCGACACCTTCCTCTCACCCGACATCTTCCTCTTCTTCCCGGGTCCTCTCGGCCCCGTCACTGGCTCTTGCACTCAAACCTCCTCCTCCTGTTGTTGTCGTTGTTGGCCGGAAAGGCTTTCGTTTGATTTTGTCTCGTTGTCGTTGACGCTGCTGCTTCTGTTTCAGTTGTTGTTGCCTCGCTGCTCTCGCTTTGATTCATTATCCTTTCATTGTACGTTGTACGGCAGTGGCAGCAGGAGCAACAACAACAGCAACAGCAGTAATAACAAGAACAACAACAATCGGTAGCAACGGCCATGCCAACTACTTAATACAGTGCAACAACAACTACAACAACAATAGATTGTATCTATCTATTCTCTTGAGGGAAAAAAAACACAAAAACATCATCCTTTGCCGTTCCACCGATCCAGCTTCCGTCGCCCTCTATCGCTCACTCTTGCCCTCTCTCTGCCGCTCCCTCTCCTTCTCCCACTCTCCCACTCTCTCCCTGTCCGCCGCTCGTTTCGTCTGCTCTGTCGTTTTACACAATATTATGCCATTGTTTTTGTTGTTGACATTGTTGCTGTTGCTTCGTCTCTCTCCTTGTCATTGTTTTTACTGTTGGTGATTTTGTTGCTGGTACTCCTGCCGATGTTGTTGTTGTTATTACTGTGTGTTGCTGCCTCCCCACTCGTAACGTCGAGTATTTCATGCATGACAAGGACGCGCCGGGCGCCGACTGGAGCGGCGAGCGGGAGGCGATCCGGGCTCAAGTGCCAGTTAAACATGGGAACGGGTGTGTGTGCGTGTGGGCGAGTGGGTGGACGGACGTGGGGGTGTGGGTGTGCGTGTGTGTGTGTGTGTGTGTGTTTGGAGTGGCTCTCAATGCAGGAATTAAAAACGAGAATGAAAAGAATGAGTTTCTTAGATGTTCTCAAAGCAGGATAATTTGTCCTTAATACTTATCATCCCCAAACACAGACCAACACACACTCCCACGTCCCACGCCCCCACGCCCACGAACCTGCCCTCGAGCACCCTCACCGGAAAAGACCCAGACATCCACACGCACCTGTGGCGAGTAATCGCCGTTTGCCTCGCTCTCGGTTTCCATTTGAGGGACTCTTCCGAAGTTCAAAAGTGGGCATTCGTGTTCAGTTAAGTCGGCAGCGTTCGGCGTGGGTGTGGACGATTAGAATGAGAAGAAGGCGCCGGAGGAGAGGAAGCAGAGAGCGAGGACCAGGAGCCGAATGGGAAGAAGGAGCAGCTGGAGGAGGTTTGTAAAGATGACAGGGGCGAGCAGAATGTGAGGAGTGAGAAGAACAGGAAGAAGGAGAACCAGGAGAAAAACGCGAAGCGTGTGAAAAATGAGAACCAGGAGAAAAACGCGAAGCATGTGAAAAATGAGATCCAGGAGAAAAACGCGAAGAATGAGAGGAACGTGAAGAAGCAGAACAAACAGAAGCAGATCACAATTCAAAGTCTGATCCCTGCTCCCAGAGACTTGAACTTTTCGCCCCTGCTCTCCTTCGCCTCCTCCTCCTCCTCCTCCGCCTTCCCCCTCCCTTAGTCATTCCGTTAACACTCCATCTCCATCTCCTCGATTCCACTCCGCCGCCCTCCCACTCCTTCCCCTTCCCTAGGCCGGCTCCGCCCACGCCGGGATCACCCTGGGGTCCACCTCGATCGATTCCCCTCCAGAGGACGTCCTCATCTTTCACAATGACACCAACAACAATAACAGCAATAAGAGCCAACCTCCCATCAACCTGAGAATGCGAAATGCCTGTGGAAATGACGACGACGACGACGACGATGAAGACGCGAAGACTTCGTTCGGCTCGGCGGCGGCGGCGGCGGCTGCTGGAACGTGAGAGCGACGTCACGTGCCGCACGAACGAGGTGTCGCTCATGCCACGTTATCCTGGCGACGCGTGCCTCCCGCATCCTGCGCCCTCCCCCTCGCCATTTCCCTTTGCTCCTGGTCCACCTTCGCCTTTGGTCCTCCACCTCCACCTCCGTGTCGCCTCCTCCTAGCGCGCCTCCTGTTAAGGTATTAAATTGGGCGAGAGAACTTTTCCCGAAACTGAACATGCAGCAGAAGCAACAACAACAAAAACAACACAAACATTAAAAGAAAAAACAATACAGACAAAAACAAAGTCAACATCAATAGCAAGAAGAGCAACAACAAAAGCGAAGAAGAACAAAAACAATAGTAAGAAGAGCAACATCAAGACGAATAAAACCCGGACAAATTTCGGCCGCGAGGCGAAACAGGCGCAAAGGAGAGTGAGAGGGAGAGGCAGAGGGAGAGAAAGAGATAGGTGGAAGAAGTGAAAGAGGGGAAGAGAGAGAGGAGACAGAGTGAACGATGGGCAGAGGAAAGTTTTGTATTGCAGGAAGTTTTGACAGCTAAAAGGGCAGCGGGAGGTGAGTGTGATGGAGAAGGACGGTGAAGAAGAGAGAGAGTACTGGGAGAGGGAGTGAGGGAGTGAGGGAGTGTGGGAGAGAGCGTGGAACGTGGAGGAGACCAGGAGGAGGAGGCAGCTGGAGTTCAGGTGAATTTGGAATGCTTGCGAATGCAAAAGGACTCCTAACGAGGCCTTTGTGGGCCTCTCGCAGAGACTCGTGGTCGTCGTCAGCCGCCTGCACGAAGGAGGCGGCGAACAAAGGCCGAGGCCGACGGGCGAGGGCGACGGCGCGGCTGTGGTCGTGGTCGTGGTCGTTGGCAGACGGCGAGGGATTCCAGAGGAGCGGGTGAAGGTGGGAGGGAAGAGGGAGCTCCTTGGCAAATGCAATTAAATGGGGATTGCGATTCAAATGCCCCTCGCTCGATCCCCCTCTCACTCTCACTGTCCCACTCCCCCTTCCTCGCTCCTTGCACTCGCGATTTGAGCTCCTGCAGCTTCGCGCCGGACGAGGCCTTGTCGAACAACAACAGCAACAACAGCGACAGCGACAAGGGCAGGGCAGGAGCGATTTTACTACAATGACAGCGACATTCTTGACGACTCCCCGGAGAGAAGAAATCATAAATACAAAATTAATTAATTACGAGCGTGGGGATGGAAATTCCGGGAAATTCGAAAATCTCGACAGCACGAAGACGAAAAGGGGAGAGCGAGATGGAGAGGCAGAGCGGGAGAGAGACGTTGGAGGCCATGTGGCTGCCAAGGCCCCAAAGGCTCGGGCTCGAGTTGGTGCCCCTGGACCTCGGGGACGGGACGAAGTCATTTAAAACTTTTTAATTGTGAAAAGGTCTCGCATTCATCGGAAAAGCATTTCAACAGCATCCGCCACATCATCGTCATCGCCCTCGTCCTCGCCCTGGCATCGCCAGCCGCCGGCACTCCTGCAATTTATTTTAATTATGCAAATTTTCCATTTCCATTCAAGGGGCCCGAGAGAGACGCAGAGAGAGCGATACAAAGAGATACAAGCGAGCGAGATTATGGGAAAAATATGAATGGAATAAAATTAAATTAATTCTCTGCAAACTTGTAATGATTGCTGTCGATTCGCTGAAACTCAATTCCACTTGTTGACACACCTCTATTTGCAATAGCCGTGACGTCATCGTCATCCTTGCACCAGCTCCAATGGGAGACCAAAGAAGGGTTTAATTAGCAAGATTATTTATTCCGAAAATTTCATAATCACGGAATCAGGTCAAATTTTTCCAAATTCCATAATCAGGAAATTTTTTTAGAAAATCAGGTATTTATTCCGAAGTTTTCAAAATCCAATAATCAGGTAATTTTTTCAAAGTAAATCTTCAAAGAATCAGTTTGTTTTTTCAATTCTTCAATTCCATTTTTCATCAGGTTATTTTTTCGACACTTTCACAATCTCAAAATCAGGAGAATTTTTTCGAAATTTTCACTAGTCCAGAATGAGGTCGAAGTGATTAAAACGATTACAGGGAAATAAATAAGTCAAAGTGGGATCGAGCTGAAGCTCGAAGCTCGACCAGTGAAATGATTGTAAATTTTTCACTTCTCGGAAGCCATTAAGACAACAGAGCTGGATTTGTAAGCCATTAGTTCAAAGTCCTTGCATTGATGAGGAGAAAAAAGTGGTGATAGGGGAATGAAGGAGGTTGGGGGCGTGAGGAAGGAGGTCCTGAGCAGGGGGCGTTGGACGGAAGCCTCAAATGAGCCTCGAAGGAGCCTCGAAGGAGGAAGCATCAAATAAATTAGGACTTTAATCCAGTGGCCGAGACCGCCGGGCACGTCATGACCACCGAGTGAGGGACTGCATGAGTGTGAGTGCGAGCACGAGTGTGTGCGAGGTGGGCGCCGACTGCGAAGACGGCGGCGACGCCGAGGACGGCGACGATCAGATCGAATCGAAATCACAAAATTTATGGCCGTGTCGGACGGCGAACATAAAAAGGCAATGAAAGGCCACGATGGGACGACGACGGGACAGGGGCGAGGGCGAGGACGAGGACGAGGGCAACGGCGACAATGGACCCAGGGGCTCCGAGGGTTGGAGACCTGGGAGCTGGCGCGGGAGCCGGACGAGTTTTACGAGCACGAAAAGCGACCGAGCACAAGAACTGGCGCGGAGATAAAAGCGAGGTTGGCGACGATGGCGGAGAAAATTGCGAGCGAGCGGGCGATGGAGATGGAGATGGTGAGAGACGGAGCAGGGGCGAGTTTGAGGGCTGAAGTCACTGACGGAGGGCGACGGGCAGTGGGCGGACGGTGGGCGGACGGTGGGCGGAGGACGTGCCTGTGAATTTCGTGATTTCGCTGAATTTATTCATTGTTTCCGCAGGGCATGAAAATTCAATAGACAAGATGTCACCGGCAACCGTGCCGGAGACAGAGTGAACCGGAGAGAGCACAACAACAACAACAACAACAGGAACCACCACTACCAAAACAACACCGACGACGGAGCCACAGTCACAGGAGTGGCATCGGCGGAGGCGGAGTCGGGGGCGACGGCGATTTTCACTCCTGAACGGACGTCGTTCCGGGGATAAGTGTTTTTCAATTTTCCCGACATTTGCAACGATTGTCATCCTGCCGTCCTCCTGCTCTCCTCGCTCCCCCGTCTGCTCATCTCTTGCTCTCTCCTCGTGCAATTTAACAAATTGCTGGAAATCCACAAACGTCGACGTTGACGTCGAAGTCGGCTGGAAGGACGAGGCGAAGTCGAAGGCGCCGTCGGCCGGCACAAACTCACCTCGAACTCACCACGACCGCCACCACCTCAAAGACCATCACCTCAACCACCACCACCTCCACCTCGGCCCCGGCTCCACTCGGACATCGACCAGGCAGGTCCTGGACGACGCGCCGAAGGGATTCGATTTCAAAGCGGCGGCCTCGAGGGACCGAGGCCGAAACTGAGACCGGGGCCGGGGGCGGGCGCGCGGTTGGTTGAAATCAATTTGTGGAGATGTCGACGTTGCGTCGTTGGCGACGTTGACGACGGCGAAAGCGAGGACGAGGGAGCGAAGATGCTGACAAGGATCGCAAAGAACAAAGCGAGGAGAGAAATCGATAAATCTCCTCCTTCTCCTCTTTCTCAGACCACCCTTGCTTCCTCCTTCGTCGCTGCCCCCTTCCTCCTCAACTTCCCACGACTCCCCTCTTCCTTTCCTCTTCTAGATTTTATTTTTTCCGCTTCTATTTTTAGCAGTCACCGGGAGCGGGGCTCGAACCGGGCGGGGGAGGGACGAAGCGACTCCATTCATGGCGTCCGCCTTGGCTTCCCCTGCCTCTCTCTCCACTTCTCCTTCTGCCTCCCTCTCTCTCTCCCTCTTCTTCACCCCTCTCTCGCTCTCCCTCGTGGACCCGCAGTTGGCCGCGCGACGGCAGCTGCGTGCGGTTGGCAAATCTGATTCGCATTTAAAGTTTTCGCTCTCACCCTCTCTCTCTCTCTCTCTCTCTCTCTCTCTCTCGCCCCCACTCTATCTCTGTCGGAATGAATTCGCTGGAAGCAAAAACCAAGCGAAACACCCAGGGCTGGCAACGCCGACCACGGCCAGATGCGCCAAGGAGATTCCGCTGCTCAAGGACGAGTACCAGGTCTAGAATTCAGATCTGGACCCGATACTAGACTCAGAATTTGACTCGATTCTGACCCGGACCTAGACGTGGACTTTAAATAGGAGTCGGACCGGGACCGGGACCGGGACTTGGACCCAGACCCAGACCCTGGACACCCTTTGGAGGCAGTCGTAGACCAAAGTCCGACACCAACAATTTTTACCACACACACCCGACTTCCACAAAAAGGTAGCGAGGGCGAAAATTTGATACTTGTTTTTCGTGGAATCGGGAACTATATTTGGATAAAACGAATCCGTGGAAATGGCATTTCGGGAATTTCGCTAAAAACAAATCCCACCGAATGCAAAAGAGGACTTGTTGTTGTAGTCATTGAAATTGTCGTTGTAGTTGTCTAGTCCTTGTTGTAGCCGTTGTAATTAATAGTAGTCGAATCCTGCATCCGCATCCGCCTCCGGCCGACGGTCGTTCGCTCAGTTCATAATTCACAAATTCACTTGTCGTGTACTTATTATTATTACTATTTTCATTATTATTGTTTTTATGTTTCGACTGTTCAGTTTTTATTTGTTTTATTTTATTTTATTGTTCTGTTTTCATTATCTATGTTTGTACTGTGTTTCTTGTTGTTGTTCCTGTGCTCCGCTGCCCATTTCATTCCCATTTTATTCGCCGTGGTAGTTGTGGTAATTAAAGAGAAAAGTTGGCCAAAGTTGGGCGAAATTTATTCGGGATTCCCGAAGTGGAAACCGACGCGAGCGGCGCCGCCTGGGCTTCGTGGTCAGTCGGGCGGGCGGTTGGGCGGCCGGACGATCGGTCGGTCGTTCGGCTCGGCCGACGGCACACGGACGCCATGGACGTGGAGAAGACCGAGGTGGAGTGGAACGAGAGCGAGAACGGGAACGGGAACGGGAAGGAGAACAAGAACGAAGGGGGAACGAGGAGGAGGGCGAGCTGAAGAACGCTGAATGTGAACGCTGACTGCTGAATGCTTTTTCGGGTCACGGCACAAGGTTTTATGGCCATTTTTTGTTCACATGTACACCTGCTGCTTACTATTGTTGCTGTTGTTTTTCATTTTCATGTTATTTTTGTTTTTTTGTTTTTCCACCTTTTCTGTAGTTCGTTTTTTCTGCCCTGCTGTTGTTGTTAATGTTATTAGCCGTCGTTGTTCTTGTTGTTGTGGTTGCTCCTCATGCGAGGCCTCCGCACGTGCTTCACACATCGCTTCGAGTGGCGTCGTGAGTCGTAACTTAATGGAGGAGGCTCTCTAGTTGTTGTATTTGCCTTTGCCGTGGAATGAAAATGTCTCGTCCTTCCTCATTCTCCCTCCATTGCTCTCCCCCCGTTGGTTTCCAACACCCACCCCCTCTGTCTCTCTCTCCCACCCTTTGCTCCTCTCCCACAGCGTTCGCATATTTTGCTCCCAGTGGCTTTAGAAAAACGCTTGAAAATCAAGAACATTTTTTTATGCGTTTTTCAAGAGATCCAGGCGGCGCACAGTGGTAAAATATTCGAGTGTTTCAGTTTATGTTAAGCATTTTTTAATAGCATATTTAAAAAAATGCACATTTATTTTATCTGAAGCTTCATGGGCGAGCAGTGATAAATTTATCATGTTTATTAGAAAATAATGATAATAAAAGTGAAAAAAATTAAATTCAAAAACAAAAAGATGAAAATTAACATATATATTTTTTTTCAATTTTGAAATCAATGATGCCGAAAAAACCACTCGTGCCACTGTGCGGCGTGGAGGAGGAACAGTGGGATGGAACAGAGAGGAGGAGGCCATCAGATGACTTCTCACAGAGGGAGCAGCGAAAGGATAGTGAACGAGGGAGTGAGTGAATGCAATAGCTGTGCACTCCCACTACTCGCTGCCTCTCTCCCACTCTCTCTGACACGCAATCAAGGTAAACAGCGAACGTTTTTACGCTCTTGCGTTGTGCGTCAATCGAAAGTTGTTGCCTTTGCTGTTGTTCTTGCAATTGTTGTTCCTTTCGTTGCCGTTTGTTGCTGCAGCTGCTGTTGCTGCCGTGGGTTTATTCAAAGGATTAAAACATGCGACGACCAAAACAACAAGAACAACAACATCTACAATTGCTCATGGACGTCATCGCATCAGCAGCAACCACAAAACCAACCAAAACAAAACAACAACAGTTGCAATTGTTGTCCCCAGACGACGAGCTTCTGGCGTCGTCCAGCGCGCTCCTCGTCAACAGAGATAACAAGAATGACAAGAACCGAGATGGGAGCAAAAGACAAAGAGCCCAAATCAGAAGTCCAGCTGGCGACCTCCAAGGCTAATGAGGGCCGAGAGGCTCCCGTTCATTTGCCGGACTCAAAGGCGGCCGGGCGGCCGGGCGTCCTGGGGCGATCGCAGTCTGGGGAATATTGCGAGAGGGCGCGAGTGAACGACTCAGGACAACTGGGAGAGAGCCGAGGGATTGGTAGAGTGAAGCAAGGATGGAGACAGTGAGAGCGATGTCGGAAAATCGAGCAGTTCCGCCGACCCCCAAAACTCAGGTCGAAGCGCGATCGAATCGGCGAACGTCGAGTCTCTGACGGAGGCTTGCGGGACGAAGAACTCGGCAATTGCTGTCGGAATTTGGCTTCCCTGGGATCGGGTTCTCGAGGATATCCTGGTTGCGTAGGACTCGTTTGTGAGCACGTCAGGTGGTGACGTTAAGGGTGTGCGTGTCCCTGTCCGTGTCCGTGTCCTTCGGGCCGACAAAACTCGATTCCTCAACCTATCGGCGGTGAAAATTCAATAACAAAACAAAAATTCCACTTCCATTTCCATTTACCCAACGACAGCGACGACGGAACAACGAAGGAAGAGGAGGAGGGGGGGGGGAGAGATGGAGGGGGGCATGAATATCCGAAACTAAGCAATCAAATAAAGTCGGCCAATAAACAAATGAATAACGCCTTGACGTGGTTCCCTCGCCTCGCCTCGCCTCGTCCTCCGACTCCGACTCCGGCTCGTCCGCCCCCACCTCGTCCTCATCCTCGTCCTCCGCCCGCCAAACACTTTGCATTTACGTAATCCTTCGATCCTGCCTCCACCCCGCCGCCGCGTTGGAGTTCCTTTCGTGCCCTCGCCGCCGATTAGCAGCGTTTTCGCAATTTCCTCCTCGCATCGAATTTATTTATTTATTTATTCATTTGTTTACGTGACTCCAACTGTAATTGAGTCCGCCGTCTGTCCGTCTGTCTGTCTTGCTGTCTGTCTGCCTGTGGGTCTGGCTGCGTGTCCGCCTGCCTGACTGCGTGTCTGTGTTTGTGCCTCCGCGTGTCTGCGTGGCCAGGGCCGAGTCGTCGTGTTCGTGTGTAGAGTGGGGAACGTGTCTGTAGTTGCGGTTGCGCCTGTCGTCGTGTCGGTGGAGCCGCCGCCGGCCTCGTCCTCGTCCTCGTCCTCGGCTCGCTGCCAGACTTCTCGGCGTTGTCTCCGCGGCCCGTCGACGCCGGTCGCCTGCTCTTCACGAACACATCGTCCACAAGTATGGATTTTCGGGAAAACCATTTTCGGAACCAATTTCGAAAACTAGTCAAAAATCCAGTCATTTTGAATTCCCTCGAAATATCAAATGAAAAACTGTCGCTTTGAAATCGAATCCACTGGCCGTTTTTCGTGTGAAGTGGCACCGCTTCCGGAGCTCATGCTTCTCTCTCTCTCTCTCTCTGTCTCGCCCACTCACCAGGATCACGAAGGACGTCATTCCAGGAATCGGGAATCCAAATTTTCCGCCTCAGAGACGCGGCGTGAAGAACGAAATCACTTCGAAATGATGTGGAAAATTCAAAGGAATCCTCGTCGCGACGAAGGCGTCGCCATGGGGACCGAGAGGACTCGGAGGACAGTCGGCCGTCGGGGGTGGAGGAAGGTCTATAAATACACACACACACACACACACACGCGCGCGCGTATGGACGAACAGTTCCCTAATAACAACACCAATTATACGTGGGAGCTCGTGACGACTTCTTTTCGGAATTTCGGATATTTGTCGACGGTTTTACCTTGGTGTGTGTTTGTTGTTCTTATTCCTGTATTGTTGTTGTTATTGTTGTTGTTGGGCCTGCCTCGCCATCGTTCGAATTACGTGTCGCAACGTCCAGCGGGCGTGGATGGCGAGAGCAACGTGCCAGCAACAACAACAACAGGACAACAACAAGAACAACAGCTCCAGCCATGGCAAACAACAGGCCAGAAGGAGGCGACAACGGCAGGAAAAAAGGAGGCAGCGAGGTGTAGATGGAGGGGAAGAAGGAGGGGGGCAGAGAGCAAAGAGAAGGACGAAGAAGAAGAAGAGGAAGAGGAAGACAAAGACAGCTCGGTAGCCACGGCGGAGAAATTGTCGCATAAGCATCAAAGTTTTTCGCATTAACGTGAGGAAACTTTCAATTTTCCTCCACCCACGGAATTCAATTCGTCTGTGAGAGAGAGAGTGATCTCTCTCTCTCTCTCTCTCTCTCTCTCTCTCTCTCTGACTAGACCTATGCATGTAGTAAATATTTATGGCTATCTGTCTCTGTCTCGCTCATCATCTCGATCCCTTTCGCTTTGTGGCCACGGAGCGAGATGCGAGAATGCGTGGAATTTCTTTTTGTGCCAGAGAGCGATGTATAGGGCAACCAACAACAACAACGACGACAGCAAGGTGAAGAACGAGTAGACGAAGGACGAAGACGAGGCTTCTGGATCCGGCATCCCCCCGGTCAGGGCCCACGGACCAAGAGGCGTTTGGCGAAAAATCGAGTTCCGTCCGATTCCACGAACGATTCGCCTCCATTCGACGTCGCTCGACTCGAAGTGCATTCGACGGAGGAAGAAAGGGAATCGGCAGTTGAAGCGAGGTGTGTTAGAGGGAGAGGGAGAGGGAGAGCGATCAAGTTCTGTATATACATCGACTACCGGGAAGAGGTTGGACTCGTGTGGCCTCGTGGTCGAGATCCGTTTGTCCCATTTGCTGCGTCGATTTTCGAGCATTTTCCAGCAATTCTCCGGACTTCAACATCGACCTCGACCTCGACTCCGGCTTCGACTTCGACTTCCACTTGTCTCTTTTCCTTACTTCTGTCTCTCCCTCTCTCGCCTTTGGTCGAGGCACAGGAAACTTCCGCATAGCCGAAAGCGAGGTGGCCAGGGACCGATTGTGGGGGCGTCGGGTGAAAAGTCAGAGTTCGGGTCGCGCCCGAGGTCCATCGGGGGCTCCGCAACGGACGCCCACATCGCCTCATTCCACGCCCACACACACAGAGCACACACAAAGGCTCCTACACACGTTCATACATGAACAGCTCACAGCTTTTATGGGCGAAATAATGAGTACAGCAGCAACAACAACAGCAACGAGAAAAACAACAACGATGAGCAAAACATGTCGATGTCAATGAGAAAAGTAGCAGAAAAATGCGAAAATACGAAAATGGAAAATGAAAACGGCATCAAGACAACGAACGTCGTTGCCGAAACCCGGGCGCCCCGGTTCCGCCAACGCCGGACACGACGACGACCCCTTCGCCCCCTCCCTCGCCCCTCTCCGTCACGACCCCCCTTCGACGCCTTCCCGCTCCTCTCCTCACTCAGCTTGTCAGCACATTCTCTCTCTTCGCCTCCCTCCCTCTCTCTCGTGATCGCACTCGCAATCTCTCTTCCTTTCAATAACTCTCACACACTCTCTCCTTATCCACCACTCACCACTCTCTCTCTCTCCCCATGCACTCACTCGCTCTCCTTATGCGTGAGCGTCAGCCGACGAGTGATTGTGTGTGATTGTATGTGTTTGTGTTAAGGTCGAGCATAACATTTGGATCCTTCCTCTTCCTCTTCTTCTTCTGCCCCTGGCCGACAAACAAACACACCTATTATCAAACCCTTCCCTCGCCGCCCCCCCTCCTCCCGCTCGCCATGTCATAATCCCCGTCCCACGCCCCCGTTTCGTGGAAAATCCCAGCAGCCTTCTACGAATTTATGGCTTTCGTAATAAAATGTGTTTTTTCGTCTCTCCGAGAACAAAGACAAAAAGACAAACGAGCCCGGGAGGGCGCGGGGCGAATGTGGGTGAGGAGTGGAGAGGTGAGGGGGCGGGAAAAGGGTTGAAGGCCGCATTGGCGGGAGGAGGAGGGTGGCGGAGAATGGGGAGGAAGTCATCAAGGACTCAGTGAGAAGGCGCCAAAAATTGACGATAATTGAGGGAATAACCAGGAACAACTAGGAAAGAAGTCTCCAAAGGAAAGAAATCACCCAGAAGTCACGAGAAGAAAGAAGAGTCACCAAAATTTGAATAAGGAATAACCAAGAAAGTCGAGAAGTCAGCCAGAAGTCACTACGAAAGGCCCAAGGAGCCACTAAGGAGTCAGCCAGAAGTCACCGAGAAGCCACCAAAAGTCCCGAGAAGTGACCAAGGAAATCCCTAAGAAATCGGTAAAAAGTTGTCACCAAGAAGTGAAAACGGAGTCGTCAGGAGTTTAAAAAAATGATTTCGAGTTTTTTCGAAAACACTTACCGAACACACGCACTCACACAGGCTCCAACTATCGCACACACACACACGAGTGCAGCGGGCTCACGGCGGAGGCGGGGCCGGATCTGGGCCTGGAGTCGGGTCCGGACTGAAGCGTTGCAGGTTCGGTTCCTCGCTGTTGTGGCCTCGATCGAGGTTGCTTCAATTGTTGTTGTAGTTGTTTTTGCCGCGCGAGGTCTCGTCGTGTTGTTGCAACCGATTTCCGAGGCCTTCGATTCTCACACCATCAACGCGCGTCGCCGGCCGCTCTCGTCGTTGTTCGGTTCGTTTCTCTTTAATTTGGTGACGATTCTGTTGTTATTGCAGATGTTGTTGTTGTTGTTATTCCGGCGATTGTTGTTGTTATTCTTGGGTGAACGCCGGATACGTAACCGGAACCGGAAACGGCACCCACTTACGAAACAGTTTCCGCGGCCGTAGCTCGGGCCTCGTCACCGTTACTTTGTTATTTTAGCCGCTGCCACAATTGTTGTTGTGTTTGTGTTTGTTTTATTTACATCAATTGCCGTTGCCGTTGCTGTTGTTGTTGTTGCTGCTGCTGCCGGCACCGAGCCCACCAACAACTACAACAAAACACTTTGCACTAATTTCCCTCTCTGTCTCTCTCTGTCCTTCGCTCTCTGCCCTCTCACTTGGTTCGCATTAAGCGATCACTTGAGGGCGTTGAGGGCGTGGCTGCAATCGTCTCGCTGCGAAGAGATGGCCTAAGCAACAACAACAACAACAATATTAATTAACAACTGAAATTTTGCAAAAAAAAACAACAATCGAGGGAGAAGAAAAAGAAATACAAAATTTGTTTCACTTTTTCCTGTTGTTTTAGCGAATTTTGTATTCTGTTTCTTAATAATTATTTTCATTTCATTTTCATTTTCATTTCTTTTCAATAATGATTTTTCATTTTGTTCTTACTGTTTTTTTTTTGCCATTTATTACACTCTTTCAGTTGTTGCCTTGATGAAAGTCGAACGGAATTAGAAAAGGAGATGCACGAAGCAGACAAAGCGCTTCCACCGGGCCCCCAATCAAGCGATCAACCCTTACAACCCACGTGCGCCCCCTGACTCGACCCCGACCCCGATCCCCCCCTTTTCGCCGATTCGCTCCAAGTGTTTACACGATCTTCGCCTTCCGTTGCTCTGTTTGTTTTTCAATAGTTTCAGACTTTGGTTTTGCTGTTGTTTTTGCAGTTGTTTCTGCTGTTGGCGTGGATTTTAATTTCGCCCGATCGTGTTTTCTCTCGCCGCTGTTATTTCTGTTGGCCAGACCGCTGGCCAATGGAGCAAAGCAATCGGCTCTCGCTTCCTCTCTCCTCCTCCTACTTGTTCTTGCTTCTCGCTACTTGTCCTTGTCTTTGTTCTTGTTTTTGTGCTTGCTCCCGTCCGCAGACTGGCTCTGGTTTGTGATTCCACTTGCCTTTGTAGTTCTCTGAATTCCGCCCGTGTTTTCATTGGTTTCGCTCCTCTGATTTACGAGTTATTGAGTTCTGCTCGGTTCAGTTCAGTTCCGCAAGATAAATAATTACACTTGCCCATTAACTTTGAGATCTCTCGCCGCCCGCCGCCCGCCGCCCGCCGACTCCGCCACCCGACCCCCGACCCAACGATGGAGGTCGATGGAATTTGGCGCGATCGAGTCAAATGTCGTCAGCGCAGAAAAAATAAACCCATGTTGGATGAAAGGAGCCGAGTTTATTTATCTTGGATCCATTTGGCTGGCCATGTTTTTCCGTTTCCACTTCACTGAAGCGTCGACAGACCCGTCCCCCCCCCCCCCCTCTTGATAGACTCCGCCGACCCACCAGCACCGCACGAGCAGAATTTTTCTATGTCGACATCACAGACAGACTTCTTTCCCTTCCTCCAGCTTGTCGATCCCCGACTCGCGGTGCGGACCCACGGCCCACCTGATTCTGCGTTGCCAACGACGACTGCTCGACCTCGCCCTCGCCCCCGCCCCCGACAACCAGCCGACAGCCCTCGTCTGCGGCGGTCTCAGACAAT
The DNA here is from genome assembly GCA_947389925.1 of Coelopa pilipes. NCBI lineage: Eukaryota > Metazoa > Arthropoda > Insecta > Diptera > Coelopidae > Coelopa > Coelopa pilipes. The sequence continues at coordinate 25,702,160 of OX376700.1, read as the reverse complement.
TAATATCTAATTAAAGCCCGGGCCGCATTTCATCGGGTTTCACTGGGTGGCGGTGAGGGTCGGAGGTGGTTTGGTTATCGTCGGAGTCGCCGTCGCCGTTCAATAATTACAACAACAATGGCTACAGAGCCGAAACAACAATGGCAACACTCGACTCTTATCGGCAACAATCAATGGCAACAACAGCAACAGGAGTAACTACAACAATAAACAATAGAAACAACAACTGCAACAACAACAACTGATAGCAACCATCAACAATGGTAACAAAACCCAAAAAAAAAACAAGAACAAAACTAAACAAAACACCACGAACTGTAATAGGAACAACAACAAGAACAAAGCCAGCGTTTGTTGCCATTGGTGAATTTCTCTGAATTAAGTGATGTTATTATTGTTGTTGTTGTTGTTGTTGTTGTTATTGGTGTCTTTCTTCCCGTCAATGTTGCTGTTGTTGTTTATGTTGTTTTTGTTATAGTGCTCGACATTGTTGTTGTTGATGCTGTATTTGATCTGGTTTAAAGTTGTTGTTGTGGCGAAGTTTATTTTTGTGTTGTTATTTTTTGCGAAATATCCCATTGTTGTTGTAATTAATGCTGTTTTAAGTTTTTCCCCACCTAGTCTATTTCTTTCTTTCTCTTTTTCTACACCAATTTTCGAATTCAATTTTTCCAAATCTATTTTTATTCCTATCCTCGTAGTTATGTATTAATTGTATCGATAGTGTTCTGGTCGTTTGTTTGTCATGCTCACGGTGCAACAGCGTGGACATCCAAGACTACAATTTTTCACAACATCAACGCAATAACAACAGCCTTGCCGAAAGGAACCATTGTAATTATGACAACAACAACGTCGTCTACAACCATAACAACGTGGATTAGAACTAACGGTGTTGGCGAGAGGAGCAGAGGCTGCCGACAAAGGGGAGGGAAAAGGACGGCTGCAGCGGCACTGGTTCAATTTTTAGCATCTCGAAACGCAGTTGACTGCAATTTCTCTCCAGCCCGCACAGATATGGTCTGTGGTAGAGAGAGAGAGGGAGCGGGAGACACCGCGTGTTGTTCCCAGAGAGCGGGCGAGCGGGAGACCGGGAGAGAGATGGAACGCAGACAACAAATCGTTCGCTCGTCGGGCCCGAGGCGCCCGAACCAGCCGGACGACGACGTCGCCGTCGTTGTCGGCTTCGCGGCCGAAATCGCTCCGACTCGCGCTGTATCCATAGTTTTGCATAACAACGGCTCTCTCTCTCTCTCTCTCACTCCCTCTCACGCAGGCTCGAGCACAGCTGCGTGGCGAACCGCCAACGACAACAACGACTACAAAAACAAAAGCCGAGCCAACGACAACAATCCCGACTGGAAGCCGAGCACCGACGACAGCGAAATATCCCGTTATTGGAATGATAAGCGAGCAGCTCTTCCAGGTTGAAAAACTCCTCGCCCGTGGCGAGCCGCAAGGGAAAGCGAGTGGATGAGAGAGAGAGAGTGCGACTGGGGATGGGGGAGGGAGTGAATTTTGTAAACAATTTTTTTGTAAATCGTAATTCGTGGGAACCACATTCTTACAGATCTGCGAAAATTAGAAATTTTGGCAGAACTTGTCGATCCACCGCATAGACGTAATCTAAAAGGGGTTACTTCAGCGGAAGCCGGAAAATGAATCGTGCTATGAGCGAGTGGGATGGCATTCTATGACCAGGGTCGCCAACAAGAAGGTCTATAACGATTTGTGGCAAAAGTGCTGATGATGTTGAAACTGAAACTGAAATCGTGGCGTTTTATTCTGAGGACCTGTTTTGCAGTAATTCGGATGAAATGGAGCAACAAAAATGAGCTTCTAATGAAGTCCTACCCCAGTTGAACCGTTTGACGGAGAGGCTGGCAGATTTACGATGAAATGGGGAAATCAAAAGCCTGTGCAAATTCATCGACGTTTGATGGAGCAGTATAATTTAATTCCCAATGTTACGAGTCCGAAGGTTGACTTCCGACCGTTCCTGGAAGAAGTCGGTCTCTTCACTGGGAAGCGAACATCATCCTCTACGGTCCGGTGAGCTGTTCGGGACGACTCCTTCCGGTCGACGAGTCTCCGTTTCAATAATTTCAAGAAAAAAACAATCGCTTTTGCTCTTCACCTCCCACCAGGAGTGGTGAATGGACTCGATGGGTTTTGCGAAGGGGACGGCACAAGGGACGTCGTTCTGGAGCGCACTCGAGCCTCCTTTGTCGGTATTTGTTATCGAAAATGACAAGCAAGTGTTCTTGTTGTTGTTACTATTGAAGTTCACCACCGCTCTACTCTCTCCACTCTCCTCGTTCGAGAGCTCATTCTCATTGCGCTTGGTGAAAACGAAATGCGCACATTTTTTCTTTTTCTTCCCCTTTCCACAATCTTATCCAACAACAACAAAAGAACAACATCTTTCTTCCTCTCGTAGGCGCTGTTTTTGCACCATCAAAAATCTCGACCTTCTTCAATTCCCCTCTCGCTCCCTCTCATCCAGCTCTCACCACCAACTCGCTGATTCTCTCAGACGCAGAAAAATTTAATTCCAAATGAGAAGAAATGGCACGCGATGGGCAACGGGTCGGTTCGGTTTGGTTCGCGTTGAAGGGGATGTGGGCGGTGACGGTGATGGCGAGGGGGACTGGATGTGGGGAGAGAGGGAGGGAGCGAGAGGTTCTGCTCGCCATCGCAGTCGGACCGAACTATGTGATGGGAAAGGGTTGTGGTGGATGTCGGGGACTTCCAAGGAAACAGGCCACTGAATGAAAACTCATTTTTCATCCACAAAGTTACACACACGCACACACACACACACACACACACACACCGAAAAGGGAAGACTTTCGCAATGAAAAAATATCACGGAAGTCGAAAATGGAAAATTGAAAATCGGAAAATTGTGATTGCACTGCTATTTTCACGGCGCTCTCGCCCTCGAACTCGTATATAGAAAAATTTCGAACTTTATTTTCTTGGAAAATTTTCCAGCTTTTCACACGATTCTCCACATATATTTCGTTTCTATTTCTTTTTTCGTTCTCTTCTTTGTCTTTTGGTTTATATATTTTTTGTTTTTTGTTTTTTTATCCTCGTCTTTCACACTTTACATAATTTTTGAAGACAAGTTTTCACCTTTTTCTTATTCCACTTTATAGTAACAAAAAATTATTCCTTTCTTTCTTTCTCTCCTCGATCCAGAGGACATTTTCTATCACTAATTTTAATTTTGTGGCTTTTGTTTTTTGTTGCACGAGTAATTGCGATTAATTGATTGATTACAAACAAAGGTTTTGGCGTTTTCAAGAATTTTCATTATGTTTAATATTTTTATTACTCTTTATCCGCTTTTGTCCAAGACTCCACGACGCGAGGTGCAAAATATCGGGGCACTGGGTACCCTCTGAGTACCGTGAGCTCCACGGCACGGCGCGACACTACGGACTAGCTGCGGTTGCGGCGACCGAGACTGAGACTGAGGCCGAGGCGGAGACCGAGACAGAGACTGCGACCGCGACGGCAACACGAACAACAAGGACGCCCGTGGAGCGAATGGCGAAGTCTCGTCCGCCAGGCTGGGCGACTGAGAGTTTCCATCAGGCAGCCGAGTGTTCGTTCGTCCCTCGTCGTCGTCGGCGGCGAGCCACATCGGTTGCTCGTTCGGTTGCAATCGTTGTTCGGCCGCTCTCCCGTTCGGCAGGCTTTTTGTATCTACCACAAGTATGCGAGAGCGAGTGCGGTTCCAGGAAAAAATCGGGAAAATTTGTACCATTATTTCCCTCTCCCAACCTGCTCCGCCATTTATTATTGTTGCTATTGTTGGGGCTGCCTTTGTTTAGGGCGGATGCCAAATTTTTCTAAACAACTCTTCCAATCTCTCTCTCGCTCTCTTCGTTCGCCTTCTCCAAATTCTCCAGTCTTCCTTGGAGTTCGAACTTCGCTGTCGCGTCGGTTGCAAGTCGTTATCCATCGACCGTGCATACTCTCTTGCTCTCTTGCTCCCACCCCTGCCCTAAGCATCAGCTGGGAAATTCTCTGGGTCAGTGAGAAATTCCTTCGTCACCTTGTTTTTGCTGTTGGTTTTGTTTTTGATTTCACATTCGGAGCAATTTCGTCGATTCTTATTCGGGCCAACTGCGCCGACTCAGTTTAAAAAATAAAATTTCCATGTGATTCAAACGCATACACACACATCCCTACCACACATGCCCCACATTTCGGCAACGTTTTTCCGACACTTGCGAAATTCGAGGAAATTTATGAATCCATCACGAAGCCCACTGTGCAGAGAGGTTCGCAGGCTCGCCCACGAGTTGTCTCCATGTTTTTCCCACGATCTCTTTGTCATCCACTCGTTAGGGTTAGGAGACCATCCTCATACATAGCGCATTCCACAGAATTAAAAAAATCACAGTCTCTTCATCACCGCTGTTTCCCGGAAGTAGGCAACGCCGTGATTGATCAATGAAAACAGGCTAAACTATTTTTAAATACGTTGATCCCATTTAGATGAAACTGTGAATAGAAATATATCAGCATTGTGTAACAGTGTACATCTACGTCTGCGGTCATGTTTCCGTTAAAAATTTAAAGCAACTTTAGAATTTTAAAGACAGCTGTGGAGTATCACAATAATTTCGAAAAGTGTACCACAGCTACTTCACCACACACATCACGAGTTCACCTCCTAAACTTCAAGTTCAGTGTATTGCCACACATTTTCATTGGAAGTAATATTAATTTTTGGTGTGAAGAATTATTAATGTAAAATCCAGAAATACCCAAATATATAAAATATGTATACACGTGGTGTAATATTTTCAAAATATATTTATTCCGTGTAATCTTAGTCTTCTCGATGTGGGAATTGTGTTTTTATTTGTAACAAAGTGGCATCACTAAACTATACTGTTGGTGAATACAAATCAGCCTGTCACTGACATTTTTCAAATATAGAAAAATGCGATATAGAAAATATTTATTCGACGATTGAATGAATACGTTCAGAGAATCAAAATAAATAATAATTAAATCTAGAAGATTTTATTGAGATCTCTTGTTTGCTTTGCTTACTATAAGATTCTCATTTATTTAGCGGAAAGGATTTCATCATACTTCCTGAAGAAGAACAAGATCTGAAGTTTCAAAGCCCAAAGGTGAAAAGTGGTGAAAATAACTAAACAGGGTGATAATATCGGGAACCTTTCACATATATTTATTTATATAAATTGTAAGGAAAGCACCAATTCTCAGATAATTCAATTTTATTCATAACATCTTTCGAACACTTTTCTCAAAAAATGTTAAATATAGTCGGTGCAACTGATTTGAGGAAAAGAAAAATAATCAAGTGGTTGGCAACGCCACAGCTGATTTCGCAAAGCAGCGCGAAAACTTTGATAACAAGAAACAGCTGATGCGCTGCTCCACCTCTCCGCAACCAAGAGACAAGCTCCTGTTCGCCGCCTAGTTCTTATTTTCAAATTTTCACACCGTCTGTCCGAATGTTGCTGGATCGTCAATTAAACTCATTGGCGACTGAGTGGAGAGCGTATTCGGGGAACGTGTGGTGACTGAGCTGACTCGTATTCATTCAACTGTGTGTTCAACTGTGATAGATTCCGGTGAGTTTCTTTGCTGCCGATAGTGTGCTCTTGAGTTACATAATAAAGTACATGCCCATCTTCAATTTTAGGTGCAATAACTATGAATGACAAGGGGTACGATTTGTACCGCGACAGCTACCTTCGCTACTTGGGTAAGTGGAGCCTGTGTAGTTGAAATCAATTTCCCATTTATTGAATTTCAAAGCGATTGTGATTTGAAAATATTCGTATCTGTCTCTCTAGGTTATACGAATGAAGTCGGCGAAGCATTCCGTCCTCTAGTGCCACGTACATTGGTGAACGCCTCGTATGCTGTTGCCATTTCCTATGTAATCGCCGATGCATATGACAAATCCATGAAGTCATACCGAAACGGCGGTAAAACGAAAGAAATCGCTACGACTGCCGGCGACGTCTTCCTTTGGCAAATGATGGCTTCTGTTATCATTCCAGGATTCACCATCAACAGGTCTAATCAACTTTTAAATGCATATTCAATAGTTTGACTCGAATTTATCATACAGATTAACCTGGTTGACTTCTCGTCTGATGCGACAGGCCAAAGTTCGCAAACAGATTAAGAAAATTGTTCCCACTGCCGTTGGTTTGGGCTCGATTCCGCTCATCATACATCCCATTGATCGTTTTGTTGATGTTCTTATGGACAACACATACCGCAAGTGGTTCTAGTATATTGTCTTGTACTCCCACTCGAAAGTGGCTTCGTTCAATGCAGACAGAAGCTTAAAGCAATAATTTTGGAAGTAGACATAGCTTATAAATAATTGTTATTTATTTTATAAAGACTTAATTGACTATTCACTCCTTATTAAAAGACTTTGTTATCGATAAAATGCATTTTTATTAATTAATATGTTAAATTATAATTATTGTTACTCATACGCACCTATATCATAGTGAAAATTTTACTACGGTTGTATACATGTAATAGTAAAAAACAAATTAATTGGAAAGAGTTCGCCGATCTTGCTACCGAATTGATTATTGCTTTATACATTGGTAGGTGGAGCACAACTTCGAGTTCACATCGAGTATTTATGGACTATAGACTCCAGAGTAATTTATGGACAATAGACTCACATTGTTTATTTGGTTCGTCATTATGTTCAAGTACTGTTCAAGGAGGTCAGTTCCTTAGACTTCAAGGCATTCTGAAAGAAATTTGGAAACGGTGGAAAAAGGGTCCGTAGGAATCGGAAACCATCGAAGGTCTGGAAGATATGGTTAATTTACTTAATTTATTAACGCAAATAATCGTTGGCCAGTGATTTGATTTTACTTTAATTTGTATATAACTTTGTGTGTTTCATGCAGTGCAGTGATCATCTACAATATTTGAAATAGAAAATAAAAACTCGAGTACGAGTTGAATCACTGTGAAACTGAGTATTCAAAATTACTTGAACAAGCCGTGAGAAATATTCAGTCAAATCAAAATTGTACTTTATTTTTTATTGAAAATTTTTAAGCTGAAAACAATTTTTTTTAATAAAAATTTATATAAAAGAAAAGAAATAAATTAAAATCAATAAAGACCTACAAGATGTCCGCCCTGCGTCTAACAAATTGGATAACCAAACCTCTATTGAGATTTAGCAATGTGAAAAAATTCCAGCGCTCTCACTCAATACGATTCTTTTCATCGGACGAACCGCGTGTAACGGTAAGCCAGGACATTTCACCGACTCCCAGAAACTTCGCCTAAACGCATCTCACTCTCACTGCCCAACACTTACAACTTCACAATCTCTCTCACACTCACGCAATATGATCCATTGCAGAAAGGTTTGGTGATTGGAGTTTACGAGAAGGAAGGAGAGAAGGATGCCAAGCTCACCTCGAGTGGTGAGAAGTTCGACGACCGTGTCCAGGGCAAGGTCTCTGAGCTCATCAAGGAGTAAGCGCATGGGGTGGGGAGGGTTGGTTGTGGTAAGCTATGGGACTCAACGCGAATTTCTCCACGATTAGGTGCAACATAAATGGCAAACTGGGCAGAGGGAAGATCTTCAACAACATCGATCCCGAGTATCGCTCTGTGGCGGTTGTGGGTCTCGGTCGCGAGGGCGTCGGCTTCAACGAGTTGGAAATGATCGACGAGGGCATGGTAAGTAATCGTATCCAAGAAGTTCGTAGCCGAATTTCACTTTTCATAAAATTTTAAATTTTCATTCAAAATCTGACGTATTTTCCAAACACTCCCTAAAGTATTTTTTCCTGTCAATTTTTTTATTTTTGATATTTATTTTTTTTTTTTCGATTCTAATCGATTTTTCATAGAGTAAGCCAGAGTAAAGATATGTGAAATAATTTCTGTGGATTTTTTCGGATTTAGGAAAATGCGCGAGTTGCCTCCGGAGTTGGAGCGCGGAGTCTGCAGCTCCAGGGCTGTTCCGAGGTGTTTGTCGACTCGATGGAGTACCCCGAGCAAGCAGCCGAAGGCAGTGCCCTCTCGATCTGGCGCTATCATGAAAACAAGCTGAAGAAGAACCGCACCATCATCCCCAAGCTGGAGCTCTACGACTCCCCCGATGTGGACGCCTGGACGCGCGGCCTTTTCAAGGCCGAGGCTCAGAATCTGGCACGACGCTTGAGCGATACGCCTTCGAACCAGATGACTCCGACCGTGTTCGCTCAGGCGGCCGTCGACGCACTGTGTCCCTGCGGCGTCACCGTGGAGATTCGTACCATGGAGTGGATCGAACAGCAGCACTTGAACTCGTTCCTCATGATCGCCAAGGGCTCCTGCGAGCCGCCCGTTCTGCTCGAAATCAGCTACTGCGGAACTGCGCCCGAGGACAAGCCGATTCTGCTGATTGGCAAGGGCATGACCTTCAATAGGCAAGTTGACGCTCGTTAGAAACTAAAGAAACACTCTTATATTTAACGAAATATCCCTATCCAGTGGTGGCCTCTGCCTGCGTCCGGCGAAAGGCATGGACGAGTACCGTGGTGCCATGGCCGGCGCTGCCGCCGTTGTAGCCGCTATTCGTGCCGCCGCGGCTCTGTCTCTGCCGATCAACATCTCCGCCGTGATCCCCCTGTGCGAGAACATGCCATCGGGCATGGCCTGCAAGCCGGGCGACGTGGTGACCCTGCTCAACGGAAAGACACTGGCCATACGCGTATGTATTGCCGGTCTCACAACTTCCTAGCTCTAACAATCTAATAAGCCCCACCATTTGTCCAGGACACCGACAAGGCCGGCGTCGTACTGATGGCAGATCCCTTGATCTATGCCCAAAACACCTACAAGCCGCGCCTCGTGGTCGACGTTGCCACCTTGGGCATGGGCGTGCAGAGGGCCTTGGGAGGTGGTGCCACCGGCCTCTTCTCCAACTCGCACTATATCTGGAAACAGTTCCAGAAGGCCGGTTCACTCACGGGCGATCGTATCTGGCGCTTGCCCCTGTGGAATTATTACAAAAAGCTAGTGACAGGTAATTTGAACTCGAACTCTAATCTACTGTTCCTCTTCACCAATCGTGCCTTCTTCCCAATAGATCATGTCAGCTATGACGTCAGCAATGATGGCCAAGGACCGGCATCATCGTGTTTGGGCGCAGCTGTATTACATGTACGTACTACATGTCCTGCCTTGCAATATATCACTTGGTAATGGCTTCTTATTTATTTAGCAATTCGTTCCCTGTGTCGACTGGGCCCATTTGGACATACGTGGCGTTGGCATGCTTTCGAAGTTCGGTACCATTCCCTATTTGCTCCAGAACCGCATGACAGGGCGTCCCACCAGAACTATAATTCAATTTCTTTATCAAATGGCTTGTCCTGATCAACAAAAATAATGTATGCATTTGTTGGAAGCGGATGATGTGTGATGAATTGTTTTGAGGTCTAAATTTAATTGTGTTTTGATTGTTTCAATGCTTCTAAATGGGACGATGTTTATATTTTTGATTGATTCTTTGTGACATGTTCAATAAATATATGCAACCTTTGCGTTGTATAAAAATCTTGCAGTTATGTATATTTAATTTATCTTATGGGGTTTTCCGTACAAATGCAATCAAAAAATATACATTATAAAAATCTAACGATTCACATAAATTTATGATTTTGAAAAATCTAATCTACCAAATATGGACTATCCAGCGCACCCAGTCCAGCTGCTACGCCGCCCTCATTTGCTGTTGCCAATTTTGTTCGCAGCATGTGTCCGGCTTGGTAGTTGCACACGATATTGTCCACATCGCCGATGATGACTCCGAATATACCCAGTTCAGAGACTAAATCTACAATTGGAGGAGGCATTTGACCGCCCGGACGGACCATGTAACCTTTCGACACTGGCGGCTGAATTAGATCCATCAGAATCCAAGCAGTTCGTTCTGTGCGAGACATTTTCTACGGGTATGCATATTAGCATCACCTCTTTGGTTTATGGGATTACTATAAAACTCACCTTCAAGGCATCTGGAATGTCTACACCATACACATTATTTCCACCACCTTCACGCTGTGGTTTCAGCACAAATCGTTCTGGTTCCTTCATTGCCATCTCAAAATTGGCACAACCGATTTCATTATCTTCCAATGAATATAAACCAGTGAAAATCTTGCCAACGGCTTTGATCTAGTGAATGGGAAGAATTGGTTTCCATTGTGTATAAATTATTCAAACAATTAAATAAATCACCTCATCAGGATCACTGATAAAACGCTCCAGCATTGCTGGTTGAGCCAAAGCCTGCTGCACCTTCTTCGTACCGGCTAAATGATAGTGGATTGAAGGGCACTTAATTGCACGAGAGCATTCCATAAGATAACGCGCATCCCACTCATCCTGAGAGTGGTAGTGGCCGGGTTCGTAGCCAGCACGGAAGTAAATGACTCCCACTTCATTCTCGCCTCTATAATAGAAAGATCATCATTTATTCTCCTCTCCAATAAGAACTCCTTGCGATTCACTCACATCCATAGTTCTTTTTGCAGACCAAGTTTGCCTTCATTGTGTATTTGGGTTAATGTCCTGCGTAGTACTTTTATGTCTGGCCTCTTCTCGCGTATGTAAAACTCGTGGAATCGCTAGAGAATTTCGAAACATTAATTACATACTTAGAAGAGCATACGAAATGCATTACCTGATCACATATATTTACTGAAACGTCTTCAATTACGAACATGATGACAGCCTTTGGATTACCATAAATTTCCCAAGCCTTTATCATGCCATCACACAGTCCTGACAATGCTTTGTTCTCTGGCATCTGAATAGTATATCATTAATGTAACCAATTTTTATACATTTTTATTTGCAACATGTATCTTACTTCTTTGATCTTGTCGGCTTGATCCAATTCGCGAAGTACAAAGCTAACCAAAAAGAACAATAAATAAATATTAGGTAGATGAAATCTTTGATAAAATTAGCATATAACAATTTTACAACACCAAAAAAATACTTAAAGTAGTATATTTCAAATTGTTAGTTTTTTCTACTAATAGCATGCATACAATTTCTACTAAAACGGGAGATTATAAAGATTTGTATGGATTAGTTCTGTAGTCAAAATATATACACATATTTTTCGCAAATTTCATTAAAAATTCTAAACAATGCACGCTCGAAGCAAAATCAAAATGCAAGTATTTTAACAATTGTAGTGAATACCTCTGCAGAGGCTTCATATGTGTGGATATTCCACCAAAACTAGAGGCAACGGTGTTGATTTCGACTTGTTTAATAGCATTCCCTTCGTAAGTGTGAGCCAAATAGTCAGAACGGAAGAGACCTACGGTATATGCCTGCAATTTGAACATATTTTAAATTATTCTCTTTATAACTCGTTCAGTGATATGCTACAATTGAATTAGAATTGATACTGATCTTGGTAACAAATAATATTTGCTTTTAAATGGTGAAATGATAATGACAGAAAAACTTTATCCTTGCTATACATTCAGACAAAAACTACATGAAGGTGCTTGATGGCACTAGGCGGAGAATCGAAGGGCTCACAGTAAGGTTTTATAACTTTTTTCATTTAAATTTTACAGAAAATTCCCCGGCCAAACTGTATGCTTAATCAAGGTAGCCTAATTTCTTCAAACATTAAGTAGTCACTTTCAGTTCATTTGAATTTTAGATATATTTAAAATTTCGCCAATATTTAAATTTTTGCTCGCAATCATAGGATATAGTATACAATAGTATACTAAAGAAGTACTACAGTATTTGGCTCATGCATGATATTTTGATAAAAGCTGTTAATTCAAACAAAGCCAACTGAACAAACAAGCATATCATTAGTTAGAGCTCCTAGGGGGGACTACTTATTGGAAGAAGAATGTAACTCTAAAGCATATAAAAACATATTCAGCATACAAGCAAAGCTATCTTTTAACAAAAAATAAAAAAAAATTTTTTTAAATCTTAATAACATACAAGCTCTAATATAAACAAACATAAAACTTTGCAAACATAATTACAATAGTTTAAGGTAATATACAAAACAATTAAAAGTAAAATAATTTAGTTGTGTATAGTATTTTGCACCTTTGGATGTCTTTGCTAACTGGTCCTAAATGGCCAAAACCAGAAGCTATCATGTTAATTTCAACTTGCTTCCAGCAACAGTAGGCATAGGATTTTTCTTTAACGCCCGCATTACAGTTTTCAATTGAATCGTTACATCTCGATTCCAACATCAAGTCACTTCGTATGATTCCGAAAGAAATTGGCTTTCAATGTGCAATAGCGAAAAAAACAAACAAATTTTTAAATTATAATAGAAATGTATTATTGAAAGTTTACGCATGTCTGTTTAAGTCACAAGTATTGATGCTTAATGAAACACAATGTCTAGATCATGCAGTGGAATGGTAAAGATGAAATGAAACCAAATCAAACTGTTCAAATAAACGATTACAATACATAAGTTTCTAGTCATTGACCCCAATAGAGTTTCAATTAATTACAATATTGTATGTCCGATTACTCATTAATAATGAAAATAAAATATGGCATTTCATTAACACATTCTACTTAGAATTCTTATTCTTAATTAGAGAATTACTTAAACTCTTTACTTTGGTGCAATATATTCAGAATAGATGCAATTTAATTAATAATCATTAAGTATATTGATTAATCAACTTGATTTCTAGAGCACGTCGTTTGAAATTGTCGTCGTCGTCTAAATTGAACAATTTAGTGGTAATTTTAATCGCATCGATAAATTATGAAATGATAATAAAACCAGTCTACTTTTCAGATAGCAATGGTGAGGAGGGGGTGTACCTTAAAACAGAGAAAATTCATTATACCTGTCCGAAGCCATTGGCTAGAACCTTTTTATAAATGTTAAATAGGTTCGCGGTGAACTCGTCGACTTTGATGGTCTCCGCAAGGGTCATGGTCAGGAACTCCTCGTCGTGGGCCACATTGTGCATGAGTCGATTGAGGATGGGCTGCAATGCGACCGCCTTGGCGAACTCGCTGCGTGGGAATGACGAGGGCGTCAGCACGAATGGAGCGAACTGCATTCCCGCAAAACAAGAACAAGAATCGTTAGTCAGTGCACAGAAGTTATTCAAGCGTTATGTAATCGTGAGGGGAAAATCATTTTATCACGACTTAATTTTAAATTTACATTTAAAGAGTCTGTACTAAAGTTGGTCTTTGATCGCATGGCAGCTCCATGCATGATTGCCCAATCCTTCGCCTTGGCTGTGACGTCCAGCAGAGTCTCCTCGTCGATGGGCAGCGGGATGCATTGCTCCAGTGTGGGTGCTTCCGACATTTTTCAAAATGTAGTTGCAGGTCTTCTGACTATCGACAATAGAAATCTCACACTTCAACAACCGACACACTTTTCCGACGACTTTTGCTGCTCTGTTCTAGCGACAATCGCGTCCAACTGAAAGCCAACACTTGATTGATGATGACAACGCAAAACATCAACTCGACTCGAAGGAACTCGAATTTTTGTCACACTCTTATCGGTGTAGAGCAAATAGACGACGCTTCCAGTAAAGATAACCACGGAAAGCCGCAAATTACTCCCGTATTCAAATAAATATCTAATCAGGTTTGGCCCACACAATTGTTGCTGTCTTTGCGAATTTCACCCAACACTTTTCTCGCTCACTTCGTCCAGTCACAGTTTCAACTTCTTCTTGCCCTTTTCCCACACCTTAAACGCTCCAACAACGATGTTTCGACATCTGTAATGACGATAATGACGATGTATGACGAAGTCTTTGCGATTGTATTTATCATGTGCTCTTTAGATTCAACTGGAACTTGTGGTCGTTGCTCGTTCTTCTCTTGATAAACAAACATGCAACCTGAAAGATGACAGCGGCGCGAGCATTCGATGGGAATTTTTTACGGATAATTTATTTTTGTTCGTTTTCAGTTATAAGGATTTATATTAAGTGGATTATTATTTATTTTTCAATTTCGTCCGAATTTTCTATTAACTTACAACTAGTTACAGGGAAGTTAAAAAAAAAAAAAACAAATAATAACAAATACAAAAGATACAGGGAAGTTTCGATAAAGTCAAGTTTTAAGTATTTTGGACGTTTTTATACGATTCGGATTTTTGAATGATTAGATGAAACATAACAAATTTAAAGTTTATAAATTTTGAAATTATTTGCTGCTGGCAAGACTCTTCTTACAATGCAGGGACGTTACACTGAATCATCTCAAAAATTTTGAGAAAAAAAAAAAAAATTGTTTATTACGTTATAATTCCGCCAAATTAAATTAAATTTAAATAAATTCAATGAATACATCGCTTCAACTGAATCTTGTTGACGAAACTAAAGTCAGTCCACAGGTAATTAAATAAAAGCATTAATGACGAATTTAAAAAACCAGTACTCGTAGTTATTATTTGGGAAGCAGACGAGGCTAATAACCGATTTATTTTCATTTAATGTAGAACAATCTGCAGAGTCCATCAGCTATTATTGGTACTGCGATCCCATTGACACGAATTTAATTCTGATTCATAACACTGATTCATTAACTGGTTCATTACACTTATGAATCAGTTAATATTTTGAACATATTTTAACCCATTAACCTAACAAGTATTTTGGTTACAACGTTCCGTGCTCTCCGTGTGTTTTTAAATTAAACTCAATAGTTAGTTTTGAAGCCAATCACTGATCAATTATGTGAAGTGCCATGTATCTTTCGTATAGAGATAAGAGCCTCAGTTCTGCATACGATCGGACCTAAAAGTTCCAACCGAACTTATCAATATTGAAAGCTTATAAACACTTGAAGCAGGTGAGTCACGTGTGAAATCGAAACGAAACAGATCAACAAATTCCACTTGGTGGATGAATGAGAACACGATTTAGAGGATGCTCATATTACACAGTAGACGTATGTATGTATCTGTGTCCGGTAAATGCCTCGTGCAGTCTATTGCACCGACGCGGATCATGGATTATGGATGTATAGATACGGCCGGTGGGCACGGTGGGTGGAACAAGTGCATCATGGACTACGGGATGTAAGATAAGAAACCGAACCACAAATGTGACAAAGCCGTTTAATATACATCCAGCCAGTGTTCGGCCGCTAATTCCATCAACTCGCCAAATAAAAAAAATAGAAAGATAAACAATATATATATAGAATATCGATAGTATAACGCGTATGTCGTATATGGGGAGATAAGATTCCGTTTCGACTACTAGTTTCTGGGTTGACGCATAACAAATCAGTCTACGGAAGAACGGTGACCAGTCTGAACGTATTGAAAAATACTTCGCTAACGCAAACGCTGATGATCTAATCGCGACAAGTTCGAAATGACAAGTGTATGTTTAGAGGCTGTGGGGAGGGACGCAAGCTAGTGCCCCGACTTACTAGGAAAACGATTTCTGGCAAATGGGAAAACATCAAGCAAAAGAAGAAGCCTCTGTTCTTTGTTTTGGTCTAAATTAAGCCGGGACTCCGATGGCATTGGAGGATTCCTCCGTGTTTACTTTGACGCTTGGCGCGAGAGCAACTGAAGTAGTTTGGGTGTTCAAATTAAAATAGTACTGAATTAAAATAGTATTTCATTATTCCGGATTTGGAAAATTTGGCTCAGTCTAGTGTTCTGCATAGTTTTGTATGTTAACTTAATACTCTTAGCTCCATCGGCAGGCGGTTCCCGTTATTACTTCGAAGTGTGTTACTAGCGATGCACGTCCACCAACTCATTTCCGTATTCATATATTTCTGTATATACAAGTATAACCAGCGATAAGGAAATTCTCCGAATAATGCATGAATACCGACTTTACACAATTACTAAGATATCGTAACGAACCAGACACCACCAGTTTGGAGAATTTAATTCCTAAGTCATCTAATAGACTTTAAATGGCCTAGGTCAGGATGACGATTGTGGACAAAGTCAAAGAAATTCTCACTACAGTTTCTGGGACTCTGAAATTGTTTATTTATCTATTTATTTATTTATTTTATCCTGTATTTGAGAAATGGTATCGTTTCAGAAACCGGAAACTGTGAAGAGGCCACGGCACATCCTGTCGCTGTCCACCGAGGAGAAACGACGCTTCATCGACTCCTTCGACCATGTCTTCTCAGACGTCGATGGTAAGACGACTGGAGCCGAGGGGAGAAAGGCTCAAATACTATTGACTGATTCCCTTGATTCACAGGCGTCGTCTGGAATGTGCAGTCAACGGTGGAGGGCGCGGCCGAGGGGTACCGGGCGCTCCAAGATGCTGGAAAGAGACGCACTTTCATCACGAACAACAGCGTGCGCCCTGAACATAGTTATGTACAGAGATTCAAGGCCCTGAACATTGACATGAACGTGGTACGTGGATAGTCGATCCTAACGCAAGTAGCCTAGAATTTCTTAATAAATTCGAATTTTCCAGGATGATCTCATTCATCCCGCCAAGACCACGGTGCAGTACTTGAAGAGCATCAACTTCGAGGGCCTGATCTACATCATCGCCACGGACGTGTATAAGGACGTGCTGCGCAAGGCCGGATACAAACTCTTGGACGGGGTGAGTTCGTCCTTTTCTCTTTAATGCTCGCAATTAATCACGATGACCCGCACTTTGACAGCCGAACATCATCATCGACGAGTCCTTCACCGAACTCACGCGCCATGTCTTCGTTCCCGAGCCGGTCCGCGCCGTGATCATCGACGTGGACTTCAACTTGTCCGGGATAAAGATGGTCCGGGCGAACTACTTCCTGCGCGACCCGGAATGCCTGCTGATTGCCGGCGCCACCGACATGTTGTTGCCGCTCGGCAACGACATGAGCATCCTCGGCCCGGGCTCGTTCGCGAAGATCATCGCCGAGGTGAGCAATAGGCCGCTGATCGCCCTGGGCAAGCCGGGGCCCGAGCTGGCCAAGAGGCTGATCGCGGAGTTCAAGATCGAGGAGCCCCGGCGCAACCTGATGATCGGCGACATGCTTGTGCAGGACGTCGGCTTCGGCAAGGAGTGCGGATTCCAAACCCTGGTCGTCCTCAGCGGCCTCTGTTCGCGTGAGGAACTCGAGGCCGTGACCGACCCCAACCTGACGCCGGACTACTACGCGGACAGCGTGGCCGATTTCGCCGTGCTCATGCGGGACCTGAAGAAGTCCAACGTGTAATGTGTATATATGTATATATAGTTTTTACGTATGGGTATCCAGTTGCTCGGGAGCAACGAAACAACACTTCGAAAAATCCTTGTGAAATACTCGTTGAAAGACAACACAAGTAAATGCATTTCATTTGACCCAATATCGACAATTTTTTATTTTCCCTCCAAAAATCCAACGAAATCGCCAAGGTCGTCGGCCACGTACTCGGGCGTCTCCTGCTCGGGCAAGTCGCCGTTCAGGTCCTGCGGCTTGGTGCCGCCAGAGAGCACGAGGAGCGTCTGGAAGCCGCACATTTTCCCGAACCTAATGTCGCTGTTCAGGCTGTCGCCGACGAAAAGTACGCGTCCGTGATCCCCCAGAGCCACCTTGGAACGCAGGCGCTCGCACAAATGGAGCCCGGGTTTGCCGAGGATCGTGGCCTCGCGTCCCGTCGACTTCTCCACCATGTTGAGAAAAGGTCCTGGGCCTGTTGGCAATACGCACATATATCACTAGTATGAGGGATATGTTCTGGAACCTACCCATGACCTCGAGTCCTCCAAACGATATCAAGCTGTCGGCAGCTCCGCCGATGAGCAGACACTCGGGATCCTTGAGATGGGTGTGGGCACGCATGAGCTTCGCCCCCGTCAGATTGAAGTCCGCGTCGATGATGACCGCCTTCACCGGAGCCTCGCTGAAGATGGCAGACCACATGTCGTGCAGGGATTCGGTGATAACGCGATTTCTCTGCGGATGCCATTAGGATTGCCATTAGGAACCAAATGAAGGGCTTATGAACTGACCTCTTCCACAATCTGGAAGCCGGACTCCCGCAGCTGGTTTTTGAAGGGTGTCGAGGCGATGCAGTAGATGAGGCCGTCAAATCGGATCTCTCGCAAGTGATCGCAGATGGTCTGCGCCGGATGCACGACGTTATCCTGCGCGACAAAACCGTGACATACTTAGCAATGGTCATGGGTCAATGGGACAGAGGGACGACTACGAACCATCTCCACCGGAATGTTGCACCGCCGAAACCTCTGCAAGAGGTCGCTCGGGCTGAAAATGGTGTTGTTGGTGACGAACGTCACCTGCTTCCCGCACCGGCGCAGGTAGTCGATCGCCTCCGAGGAGCCCGGGATGGCGTCGTGCATCGCGTGCCAAATGACGCCTGGCCCAAACAAAATTCAATTTACCCAGAGTTCCATCAGAGCAATGTAATTTCCTTACCATCGCAGTCGCAGAACACGCGATCGAACGAGTCGAGGAAGTGTTTTCTCTCAGTGTGCGTCAAGCTCTTGATGTGCTTCACATTGCTGTTGGACGACTGGCGCACGATCTGGAAAGAGGCGAAAAAAATAATACTAATAATATATATAACTAAATTGCACTGAAAACAAAGCTGCCGAACCGACTCCTTCCACTTGCTTCTCACATACGGTTTTGAGGTTCCTGATTAGACTTCGTCCAAGAAAGGATCCTGGTGAGCCGAGCACCACCCGTTCCAACATTTCGCCGCCAACTCACTGAGGCCTCTGTTGGACTCTGGGAGTCTCTCGACCCACTACGTTCGATCCTCTTACCTTGGGATCACCTTTGGCCTGCATTGAATTGACTTCGTCGGAGAACTTTCAAAAAAATTTTTCGAAATTTCCAAATTTGCATCAGAATGAGATCAGCTCGCTGCCGATCGTCCGATACGATTCTTTTCGATCTCTCCTTTTGTGCGTGTAACCCGAGCTCTGGACGAGCGCTGGAGCGCGTCTTGTCGGCAACTACGTCAAATGCAAATACATGAAATTGCGAAGCCTCGCGCAGGCCTCCGAGACAAAGATCTCGGCGACATCCATTCGCTAGAAGCTGTCGCTGTCCCGTCCCACACACCACTGTGTTGTGACAACAATCGCGTTGACGTCGTTGTCTTCCGGTCCAGTGGGTCAGTTATTAACACCCAGTTGCTCCACAGACCTCGTGACTGGGAGCTTCTTGGGCGGCCCGACCTGGAACAGGGTGGAGATTCGAGACTTCGAATTCAATCAAGTTACCACTTGCACTATTCAGTGATTCCTGGTGAAATGTCGGGCAAGATCTGTCGTTTCCCACCTAACACATTCCCAACGGGTCGTTTGCGGCACCCTGTATACACCTAAAGCGTCGTCGCAACCTAATTATTCAATTACATTGAGGAGTAGAAGACAATATACAATTGGATTGATGCAATTATGTGTAGATTGGACACAGCTGAGGTGTTTCTCCCACTCGTCACGTGGCCAACTGATTGCCCTGGTCACCTACTTTGCCGCCTACACGAGACTACGTCTCAACATTTATTTCCGTTAATTTTATATTTCCCTTTATTTTATTTCACACAACTCACAATACGAACTACTCGTTCTTGAGGTCTTCGAAGAACTGCACAAAGTCGGCCATGCTGTCGGCCATGTAGTCCGGCTTCGATTTCTCCACCATGGCTAGCATTTGCTCTTTGGTGGAGGAGCCGGACAGCACGAACAAAGACTGGAAGCCGCACGAGTTCGCGAACTGGATGTCGGTGAGCAGGGAGTCGCCAATGAAGAGGACGCGCCGACAGTTCCTGATCTGGAACAGCTCGAGCAGATCCGTGCACAGCAGGGGTCCAGGCTTGCCCAGAATGATCGGCTCCTTGCCGGAGCAGTCGCGCAGCATGTTGATGAAGCCCGCACTGCCGATGGTCACAAAGTCCTTGCTGACCGGGACGTACGTGTCCGAGGCGCCGACTAGCAGCATGCACTTGTCGTCCATGAGGTACTGATGGGCGAGCGCCAGCTGGCCGTACGTTATGTTGAAGTTCAGATCGATTACGACGGCGGCTACCTTGTTTTCCGGCTTCAACTTGGCCAACAGGTTGTCCGGCTTCAGTGGCGCTTTGGTATCCTAAGAGGCCAAAATCAAAAACACAATTCAATTCCAAACGATACCACAGCGGGACGAGTTTCCAACTACTGACCATGGTGATGACTGAGATGCCGTTCTGGATCAAGCCTTCGTTGAATTTCTCACAGCCTACCGAGTACACCGACAGACCCAACCTATTGCGGTTCAAGTATCGCGAGATCGTTTTCATCGGATGCACCAAATCGGCCTGCGAAATCAAAAAACGGCTGGATGAATAAATCTGAATGGGGTTCGATTTGGGGCCGTACAGGTTTTACATCCGTCACGCCCAACTCCTTAAACTTGGCCAGGTAATCCTCGTCCGTCCGCATGCTGTTGTTCGATATGAACTTGAAGTTCTTGCCGGCTTTCTTCAGTTCCATGATACCTTCCGCCACGCCCGGAATCGGTTCAACCAGCAACCAAACCACGCCTAAACAGAGATCGATTCAGAACTATATATATTCACATATCATCACAAACTACTCGCCATCGCAATCGGAGAGAATTAAGTCGAAGGAGTCTAGGAATTTCTTCTTGTCCTTCTTGCTAAAGGTCAGTATGTGACGACCCTTGTTCGAGGGCCCCGCAGCCGGAGTTTCTTTCGACATTCTGTTCCACATTTTCCTCTCAACGCAATTTCAGTTACTGATGTCAGTTGTATTTTCTATTTTCCTTTTCCAATCGTTTGTCTCGCTTTTAAATATAACTCATTGATTGTTTTATTGGCACATAAGTGTGTATTTTCAATAATCGTGACTTGTTTCCCAAGTGCTATACTCGCTCGATTTGACAGGGAACTCTGCCGGCAGCTTCCAGACCGCCGTCTTTATACTGCAATGCAGTTAGTTATCAATTAATTTAAGCTGAATAGCTGATAATAATAATGGGAAGCTTTACATTGCTTCATAGTATATAGATCTATATAAACGATTGTTCGAGAGTATTGCGATTTTCAAAATGATAATATTCACGCAATCAAAATCTCAATGCTTATCTAATTGTGTGGATCCAATGATATATCTGTATATGTATGCCATATGTTTAGTAGGATGTCACAAGAGACTTCAAGATGGTATAAGAGCAGGTCTATCTTCAATAACGACTCCATGATAATCATTTTATTTATTTAAATTTTATTTAAATCATTTTATCGATGTAGGTTGTTGTTGTTGTTGAATTTCAGCCAATTAAAATTATTTAACACGAAAATATTCAGGGTATTGAGGAGGGCACTTTGGAATGATAGAGACAACAAAGAACGAACACATTTCAAAATGAATTGAGTGAAATCCTATTGTATGACCACCAGTATATATGTTTTTAGTTTAGATATTGCAATTATTTCAATCCATCGGAAGTAATATTGTTTATATAGAGTTGTTAATATCTTATGATGGCAGAAACAAAACAACATTATCTTTATTTACATACTTCTCAGTTTTATTTGAACTGAAGCTCAGTATATTAAAATAGTTAACAGCAATGTATATTTTTACGTGTATTTATATAGATTAACAAAATATCTATTATATTATTGTTTATAAAATACAAGTGATTCGTTAGTTTCATTATAGCTCTTCTTATAAAAATACAAATAACTTACGAAATTATCGCCTGTATCAGTAGTAACTACTGTAAAAGTTTAAAAGGTGAATGTAAAAACTCAGGTTTCGCTTATTTCTTGTAAATCATTTATAACTTGGCTTAGAGATAGCATTGGCGTTAAGCTAAAAGATGATCTTAAGTTTTTATTTGGAAATACAAATCATTTCGCTTTTGATTGTTTTATTTGTAAACGGCATACCTTCATGCTTAAATACATGTAAATTATTTTCGTGCTAGAAAAAATTGATTGCTTGCGTGTGTGTGTGTGTTAGTTTAATTAGATTGTTATTGTGTTAGCGTATATGTATAGTATATAATTAGATTGTGTTCAAGTATTTCAATAATAATCCACATGATTGGCACACTAATTTCTACACATGCTCTTTTGTTACGCATTTTCGTTTATTACAAAAAATTATGTATTGAAATTTTAAAGTTACAATTTGTTGTTAAGGTACACGTGTTGATTGTGGTCATTGGTTTTGTCCAGAACAGGGTAATATAAATTTTAAATTACTGCAACATGTTACAACAATTTATTTATTTATTATTATAGACAATTGAATCCATCATGTATATATTCCTTGAGCCTATAATATTAAAATTTGTCTAATTTTTCTATGCTCTACCCCGTGTTTGAAATTCCTCTCAGAATAACTTCTATTACTTTTATTTTCTAAAATTACAAAACTTAACAATATGATATTTCAACAAGCAGAAGCTTTATTTTGTTTTTTTCGGTAACAATCAGAATAAAAATATTTCAGGCAATATAGTACTTTCAAAGGTTGAAAGCACTTTTGTAAAATAGTGTGTATAATAAACTGTGAATTATTTATTTGATCAATTATATTTAATTTTGCAATCTATCTGTTGGTTATAACGGATGTTATTAAGCGTAATGGCTGATGTCTTCTTTTAATTTTGCTTCAACTAACTATGTAATAATCAATATCATAATGTTTGCATTGTATTTGTTGTAAAAATCCTGCAAATAAAGTCACTTGTTTTGGCAGTTGTCTGAACATACAAAAAGTGTGCTGCTGGTGTAATTCTTCTTGAACAAAGTATGGTATTATTGCACGTACATTATTGATTTCAGCTTTTTGAAATGTCTACCTTATCTTAAACATACACAAATATACACAGTATTTTGAGCATTTGTATGCTATTTCATAATTTCTACTTACACATTTAAGTACTTAATTAGTAAATACTTTTTGTAACTTACACCTTACTTAAGTTACAACTACTAAGTTCTTGTAAAAAATTATAGAAAATAAATTATTACCTTGCGATAATTTGAAAGTCATCATATTGTACAGATTTCTATGAATATTTTCTGCATAGACTTAAGTGTGTATTGGTTTGCCTTGAGATTTTTCTTAACTTTGGACTTATGAATAGTCACCGATAGGGACTGCAGCAAAAACATGTTTCGTTTCACACGGGCGTTGTTCGGTCGTTGTAGGGATCCGCGGAGTTACCCGTATGTCGTTTACGGAGAATGTCTTCCATGTTATCATCAATTTCATTGTCTCCAATACGTCCACCGTTGATGTGATTGGGTGGCATCGAAATAGTCGTCGCATTGCTGTCTGTCTGGGGCACACACATGCTGAGAGCTTTCTGTGCTGCTGCTTTCTCCGCGGCCGACTTCTTTTCATACTCAATAATGTGTTCGCGAAGTAAGAAACCTTCCTTTTTGATACGCTTGAGCAGTTTGCCAGGTACATCTGGGATAGCCCAAGCGACGATGGCTTGGAACATACCAATGATATTCTAGGAAATACAATGTATCGTATTAAACAACCGTATTAAAAAATGTAATGAATTCAAGACTGACCTGGAATATAACAATAAACGCCAGGCGGATCGTCAGTATTTTCCAGTAGATCATGGGTCGCTTATAAGGATGTTCGTCCCAGGGTGGATTGCGGAATTCTGTGTACCGACAAGTAGTCACATTCGCATAGGAACTGCCGAGTAATATCGGCTTAACCTATAATATAAAGAATTATGAAACAACAATAAATTTGTATTCGGACACCATTTGTATTCGACACCAACCTGAAAATCTGATGTGTTGAAGTAAGCAAGGGTAAAGTTTAAGTATCCATCCAAAGTCTCATCGTGCGTCGCGGATTTGTAGACTAGTTTCGGAATCAAATTCGTCGAGAATGCAATAATCATAGCCTGTAAAAGGGATTACTTAAGATTTCATTGAAAGTCCAAAAAATTCCATTCATACACTTGAGGCAACAGCAATTTTCGTAACAATTGTCATGATATTGAACCAAGACCCTATATTCTTGGCGCGCTGTGCAACTGGTCGACGAAACAGTTTAAGCATTTTAATAGCATCCAAACGGACTTCCATCACGTTGTTTATTAGAGCCAGAAGTGGAGCCAAGGGAAAAGCAATGCCGAACAGAGTAATGAAACCGAATTGAAGAACTGCAAAAACATTACATATTATTACTTAAAACTTTTCAAACCAGCAGCAGATATGACTTAACCCATTTCCAAGTACTCTGCAAACATAGAATCATTCGTCCATGGCAGCAGATTGTAGTCCTCTGTCCATTGATTGCACGAGACCAATTTCTCCTCACTGTCACGTTTTCGCATGCCGACACGGGTGAAGAACACCTTGAGGGTGCGCGTCAAGTACGGCACCAACATCTCCACGATCGCATTAACGGCCTGCTTGCCCACCATGATTATCACTAGTTGCATGCACAGCTCCATCAGGCAACCTCCGGGGTTGCACTCCTCCTGACGGAAGCCCAAGATGCGATTGTACTTAGCGGGGTAGCCCACGAACTTGCCCTTCAGGAACGCGATGTAGAAGAGCGAACTGTAGTAGTTGACAAATTGGAATATGTAGTTTTTGATTGTCAGGCTCTCGTCGTATTCTGTTTGCGTGCGGCAGTACTCCAGATTGGTTAAATAAATCGCCAAATGGGAGTATACATGGTCGAGCACGGAGATTACGATCAGATCGATGATACCTGCCGTCATCGGTAGCACCATTATCTTGTAGGTCATAGAGTCTTCGTTTCCTAGAATGCTGTGCGAGGCCTTTTGTGCCATTCGGTAGATCACAACTGAGAAAATGGCAATCAATGATATGCAAATCTATAAAAATAAGAATAATCTTATTATAATACGGCAACGGAAATCTTGCTGGGCAAAAAGACTATTTACAAATAAAACCATGATTCCGTAGCTGGTGAAGTTAGACAGGAACTTGATTCTCCAAAAAGGCACATCCGGCTCCAGTATATTATTGCCAGTATTCAACTTGTCTTTCAACTTCTTGGATGTACGTATCTTGGCTAGATACTGAGGTCTTGGGTGTTCGACGTGCTGGGAGAATCCCGTGAGGCCCCAACGATGTACCAGTCCTGCGGAGTAGCGCTTCCACAATTCCAAATAGAGCACAGCTATTAGGAGAATAAATCTTGTAGTTTTTGTCCAGAAATCCAGTTCATTCAATGCTCACCCCAGATGGACATGACGAATGCAAATATCACCGTCACGTTATTGTCGATCAAGTAGTTCATTCTGGAGGAGTTACACGTGTCCTGCAGCTCCCAGTAGTCGCAACTCCGATCGCATTGTGGGCACATAAGGGTCGTTTTGTTGTCGTTGCAAATCTCATTACTTTAGGCAAATAATGAATTAGTTCAGGAAGCTTAAGATACGAATTGAGGGATTCACCTGATCGGATCAGAACTCCACGTGAATAGGCCATAAACGAAGCACAAAATACCAATAATGCTAACAGGTATCAACATGTGCGTGTAGAAACCGAGCCAGGCAAAATATAAGGCAACTTTGGGTCCAAAATATTCCTTAATATTATCGAGAGGTTGTAGGCTGCAAAATTGAAGAACGTCTTAGAAACTCTTAAGACATGATAACGAGCAAGGACTTACTTTTTCCACTTCTTCAGTTTGGCCCATTCGCTTAACAATAAGTCTCGATCAGTGTCCTAAACGGATGGAAAAGCGTGACTTGTTAGCAAGGCAGCTCATCTGATCTGACTTATTCTACTTACATCGTGCAACGTGTACGCAGACTCGTAAACCCCGTCTGCCATTAGTTTCTCGATGCCCAAGTTGTCCGGGGTCTCCTCGCCCTCGATAAAATGCTGTCGCTCCAGTATAAAGTTAATTATGGAATTTCGAGTTCCGGCATCGAAGAAGTTCGGGTGTTCCCAATCGAATCTGGAGACAGATGAAAGTTTTAATTATTTTTTTTAACTTCCACAGCCCTTGGATGTCTTACAAATGCTGATAGCTGCGTGCAAATTCGAAATGAATGCGACGCTCACGAGGCGGAAACTTCTCTGGATCCAACTTCACCGAGCTGAAGATGCGTCCACAGAAACCGCTGATGGTGTCTTTGAACTGAAAGTCGTCGTCGTTTATCAATTCCTCTCCGGGTATCTGGAGAAAAAGACGATTTGAGGTGAACGTCGATGGAGATCGATCATAGTCGTACCTTCTTCAGGGGCAGTTTAATCTTGAGAATCTCGCTGTATCTACACAGAACCTCCTGGGGAGCGTGCAGCTTCACGAAGTGAATGCGTTGGGTGTTGTCGCGCTCCAGATGGAGGCCTTCCTTCTCCAAATTGGCCTCGAAGATCTCGCGCTTCTTGATGTTCTCCAGCTTGTGGTCGTCGCCCTTGAAGGCCAGCACGAAATCCACACTCCGTACGCCATCCTGGAAGCGTCGTCGAGTCTGAGGGAGTGCAAATTTGGTTTTTGGTTGGGAAAAGAATAATTAATAAATATGCATTCAATTTTCATGTTCACGAAGTTGTGAATTGAAAATATTTTTATAAACGAATAATACAAGCAGGCAAAAATAGCATATCTCAACCATAGTAAAATAATGAAATTACTTTGTAAATTACAAAAAATGATAATATAAAATATATGACGACAGTAGCGGAGGGATCGTTTTACAATAATCAGCTGTTTCACAGAATTAACCGGCTTATCGTCATTCATGTACATGTAGAATTCCATCCTTACATTAAAACTTGAGATATATTTCCATATTTTTGTCACACATCGAATGAAGGCGAGGAAATAACAATAAATTAACTAAACGATAAAAATAACGAGAAATCTCTTTGAAAATAAATATAGAAAGTAAATGTTCGCAGATTTTGACTAAATATCTATATACTTCGCACTTATATCGAGGCAAAAATCTTGTGCTAGAGGAATTATGAGATATTTATGATTATGATTACGATTGATATCCTTACATTCTGGTCGCATGGAACTAGCTCCACATTGAGGTACCGATCGATACAATTGCCCATATTTGAAAAGGCGACAATGAAAATCTATCTAGTCAAATTCAGGCGTCGATCGATGTAAAAACTTAATCTTCTAGGTTCTGAATCATTGTTTTCATCGTTAAAATGCTAAAATTACTTAGGTAAATCAAAGATAATTTAAAAATAAAACCACACGAAAGCAAAACAGTCGCACAAAGCCGGAAATCCAGAGGGTGTCTCGAGCAGATCGCGCGGCGTCTGAAAGTCAACTGGCGACATCTCGGACCCCGGAGTGAGATGTGTGAGGAGGACACGCGACGGAGAGCGATCTTTGTTGTTTACTCGAGAGTTGTGGGCGCAGAACTTCGGGAGGAGAGCGGAACAAGTGGAATCTGGAACCACTCTGGCGGTCTGCTGGTGGAGCAGGGGCCGTTCTTGAGAGAGAGTGAGAGAGAAAAAGTTGCGAGCGGCGTGTGCGAATTTAGAATAGAATTTTGAAGACGAAACGAAAGGAAAAAACAAAATATATGATCTTCGCATTGAAATTAAATAAAAGATCGTCATAAAAGATTCAACAGACTGAGCCAGCGAATTCCCACTCCTTGATGTGTACAGCACGAAGGTATACATATATATTTTATGAATATTTGTGCCATTCGTGTCAAGGTGAACACTTGCTCGAATGAACCCGATTCTAATTCGATTGCTCGCTCCTCCGAGATACACGGGCTGGTGGCCGCCAGGCAGGAGGAGGATGACCAGAGCTTTGGGTACTTTGGGTGGTGTCTGAGTGCATGCTACTGTGTCGTACGTTAAGGACTAGGTCTAAAAATTAACGATGTACATTTTCGACGACTACTACTAACTAGGAGTGGCTTAAGAGGAAGCTACGATAGGTCAAAGTAATCTCTAATGGAAAAAATTGCCATTATCCGTTCCCACAAGCGCAAGACGACCGTCTTAAAAAGATCTCCTTCAATAGATAGACAGATAGATCGATAGCAATTATACAATAATAATAAGAATTATAAATATAGTAAAAATAATGATAATAGTAAGAATTAGCCACGGAAACGGTGCATTGATGAGGAGTGCGGAAGTTAGCAATTGAGAAAAAGAGGTGCAAAAAGTAAGTGCTCAAAAGACAGGTGATGAAGTTTCCGTGAATGATCAGGAGTTAGTTCATGATGGAATCGCGCTTTGCATAAAGAAAGGAAAAGAAGAAGAGCGAGAGCGAAAGAAAACGATTTGAATAACGTGGCGTATCGTAGATTCGTTTACCCTAAATTTCCACTGGGAGTACGTAATTGGCAATTTCTTATCTTTACTAGAACTTGTACTTGTACTACTCTGTAAGAGACGTCTAGAGACCTCGTGGTTGTGGCCAGCGTGCGACTGGCTCCCGAAAATGCCCCGTCCGTTTTGCAGCGCCGTGACTTGGGCCGCGATGGCGGCGTCGGTGCCATCGGGGACGCCGTGCTGGTCCAGCGCCGTCGAGTGCCGATAGTTGGGCAGGCTCCAAGGGCTGCGGCCGTTCTTGCCGCCGTTCTCGGGCCGCCCGCCGCTGTGACGCTTCGAGGGCGTCTCGTCGCCGGCCAGGTCCACCGCCGAGTGGTAGATGGTGTTGCGGGACTGCGACAGCGATTTGCGGTGGGCGGCCGCCGCAGCAGCCGCCTCCGAATCGGCCAGCGAGATGGTGTCGAAGTAGAGGCTCTCGCGGTCATCCATCTCGGACTCGGGATACTCGTAGTCGTGGGTGCGCACTGCGGAGAGAACGTAGGAGAGAAAGAGAGGGACATAGTTAGTGACAGATTATGAACAACTGGTGTAGACGCAACAATTCAAGAGCAAGCGGGTGCACTCAAAGCGACAATGCTATAAAAATAAAAGGCACAGCGATTACATGCTCCACTGCACTTTACGATCGCAATTTGTAGGGGAAATAAAAATACACAAATGTACAAAAAGATGAGGGATGACAAAAAAACAACATGACTTCACCATTCATACACAGCATTTGCACCAAAGCATTTTGCACTGAATTGCACGGTATCAGTAGGCGAGTGATAGCGTCGCCCTCCCCCTGAACCTGACCTGGTTCACACACTCGTTCCTCACCTCTGCGCCTCACGTGGGGATTGGCCGGGAACGGCTACACTCAGTGGCTCCTATCAATAGGAAACGGCGAGTGTAATCGAAGGTGAACGAGGTGTGCTGAGCCTAAGTCCAAAGCTAATACGAAATAATCCCAGATAAAGTGAGAGAAAACCCGCGGTTGGCGCAAGGTTAGGAGTTGGTAGCAGGAAATTTCGGAAATTTGGTCATTCGTATTAAATATTCGAATTACCTCGCATGGGAGAAGGGAGAAGGCGTGATAGTGGAGGCGAGTTAAGATAAAGCCAGTTGTTAAGATAGATGGCACGGCACGACTCTTATCGAATTCGTTTGGCGGATCTATAAATACGTATGCACTAATTAAAATATGGGTTTGCAAAAGAAAAACCCAAGCAAATTCGTTCTATTCTTATTCAATGATGGACCTTGGACAGTGAATTTTTTACAGGTTTTCATACGATGCCTACGACTACAGCTAGGAGTCCGTCCAGCCCTTTCCTGGGTGTTAATTGTCGAAAGCGCTGTATTGTGTCGAGTACCGACTGTGTTTGATCAATTAATTTGTTTTCGCTCGATTCACGCCAGTTGCGAACTGTTTCTTTGCGATAGGGAAAATCCAGATCGCGAGGCGGCGAAAGTGATCGACTCGATGTGGATCGAATTACTTCATGCACACAGACTCCAGCCAGAGATCCGCAGTACTCTGGTGAAGGTCAATCAAGATCAGCACCAATGATGTATTTTCGATCATCGGATCGAGGGTAGTCACTGCTCAAGTGAGACTTCATTTGCTTCGAAGCGCCAAAACGGCGCTGTTGATGGCTAAGAGGCGTAGAGAACTCTCACACACAGGCACAGACACAGACACATACAGACGCACACAGAGGAAATATTGTGCGGCCAAAAGCAGAAACAAAAACAAAATGACGCAATACCAATCGAGAATGGAAATGAGTATAAGGAGCGATGTACGTTTATAAATGGTCAAAAAATGCAAAACAACTGAGAACACAGAGCAACAGAACAACAGACAACAATGAGAAAGAAAACCAGATCCGAAGAGCCAGAGTCAAATCAAATGCAAATCGAATCGAATCGAATTCGTGGCCTGAAGTTCTTCAGGATTTTGAGAAATCAAAACTAAATTGCAAGGTACACGAAAAGGTGCCAAAAAAGCTACGAAAATCCAAGCGAATCATGCCCGCAGAACAGGTGGTGAAGTGGCCCCTGTCCACGGAAGGTGGTGGCTTTAATTACCCGCCGAGTACATGGTGGCCAGTGTTCGTGCTCCCAACGTGGCTGTGACAAGTGCGAGTGGCTGCTATTGCTGCTGACGGTTGCGGGGGACTCGAGCGCGATTCAAAGTTCAAAGTGGTCTCACGGCTCTCGCGGGCTCTCATCGAGCGGGGTCACAGGGCGGCCGCGATGGCAACGGCGGCGGCGGAAATCGAATCACAACGATGCATTATTCCATCGAGCACATGGAGCACAGAGGTTGTTGCTGTTGTTGGCGTTCGTTGTATCTCTTATCGGCTGAAATGTTTGTAATATATTTCGTACACACAGTTCTTTGTATTTCACTTTCCCCGAGAGTAGAATTCTGCGCGAAATTGGAGCGAATTCTGATTTATGGCACACAAACAATAATAATCACAACAATCACAACAGCAACAACAACAACTCAATAGCGGGAGCAGAAATAGCACCCAATGCTTCTAACACTGACGACGATGACGACGACGACGCACGCAATGCCGCCGACGCGTTTTCAATGAGAATGCGAATAAAATCCAGCGTCCGCGCGCTCTGCCCGCTCGTAACTGACTCGGTGGCGCTCGCCGCAGCGCGCTTTCAAGTGCCACTTGCGGTGCCCGGGTCGCTGTGGTGTGGTGTTGTTGCGATTGCTGCGATAGTGTTGTTCGTGTTGTTGTTCGCTCCGCTCAGCTCTTCCAGCCACACAGCACACCTCGCCAACACTCGCGCTCATCCGCTCAGTCGCCCAGTTGTTGCTGCTGCCCCGCCGCCGGGTCGATCGGGGCGAGAGCAGCAGCTCTTCACGATCCACTGCTCAGTCTGGCGACTCTGGGGGTCGCTCGCTCCCAGAGCTAATTAGAAGAAGTGGCGGCCACTCTTTCGCCGGCTAGAACGTTGCGCTCTGTCGAATTTCGGAGAATATGCGGGAGGCCGGGCGGCGGCAGCACCGAAAGTCTCTTTGCGTGCTGGGGTGTTTTATGCACAGCTGTCTGCCGAATGAACGAACTGTTGAATCCAAACAGGGTTGGGTTCAATACTGCGGACTCCACCCGGCCCTCAACTGTTCACTTGACTGCCGAATTCCGGCTCAATTGATCACTCGTGCACACTCATCGCCGAGTTTTGTGCAGCGATCTGACTTCGTCCGCTGATGGGTAGCCGAGAGACGGAGATATTGATAGCTTCAGTCTGTATGGCAGGCGACCCTTGAGCTCCGTACAGAATCAGATGAAGCCATCGTGGTGTGAACGCGACTGGTTTCGAAACCCTATAGCGAGCGAGGAAATAAAATGATCCAAGCTACGAATTGCTAGCGTGAAGCCCGACCGTACATCAATTGGAGTTCATTTCTTCCACTGGCCCTTCGTCACTAATCCGCTTATGTCAATGAAAACGTCAGCGAATTTCGTGGATAAATCGTGGTTTCTCTTCGGAGTACGTCTGGAATGGAACTGGCTTCGGAGTAACGTGTGCAAGAAGCAAGAAGGAACATACAGTAGAGCGTGGTGTGGTGTGCGGAGCGGAAAAGGCTAGAAGTAAAAGCCGACGTGACAAACGACAGTTTGCTTCAACGGAATCGGACCGGCACGCCACGACGTCGCTTGCCCACCGTTTCCCTATTTAAATTAATTAATAAAATCCAATGTTCCAATTTCGACCGCCGGATTTTCGCGCTCAAGACGCACCCTTTCCACAGCGCGCCCAAGGACGTTGGAGTAGACGCGGGTGGGATGTTGTTGCCCTAGCTGTTGCCGTTGTTGTTCCTGTGCCCCATTTGCTGTGGGCGAAGGCAGGTGGGGCGCAGTGAGAGGAGAGTGTGAACGTGTGAATCGAATCGGGGTGCGTCCAAAGCGGTGGAGGTGGCGGTGACGATGGCGTGGTGTTGGCGGTAGCGGTGGAGCTGGTGGCTATGACAACAAAGGGCTAGCGCAGGATTTCTACAGATTTCTACCCGAGCTGATTTCTTTTCACGTACAGCGAATTCACTCCGAGTGCTTGGGTCTAAGTGGCGGATTCAGTGAGAGTTAGCAAGGAGATGAATCATTTTAGGATTACTTAATCGAGGGAAATGGAAGGGAAGTTAGTAAAATGAATCGAACCTGCAAAGATATCGTTAGTAAGGTGTTGGTCGTAGGGCGGCGGGTGTGGCGTAAGCGTGGCTGACACTTACCAGGTGGAGCGCCAATGAATCGTCCAATGAATGTCCGGTTGAACTGGGGAATTTTGTGTACTCTGGCAGCCGAACGCCACGAAACCGCTGCTGATCAAACACTCGCGATCTCCAACGCTACTGCGAGGCGACTGCAGCACACAACTGGGAATTAGAATCGTATCCGACCGGAGCTCTGGCTCATCGTCATCGGGTTGGTTCTATGACAATGTTGTAGTCGTCGTCGTCGTCGTCGTCGTCATCGCAGTGTTTGCGTTGTCTCAGCCGCCGTCGAAGTCTCAGAGGCCACAGCTGCTGCTCCCGATGCTCCGCCGACGTCGCTCGTTCCGTAGCGCAGCAGCCTCTTCACATACTTTCTTCGCACTTGTACTACTTATTCTAGTTATCCGTTCTGTAATTATTTTTCGCGCAACCCAATCAATGACGTCACTTTGCAACTATTTGCTATTTTGTTTATAAATGTTCCCGTTTTTTCTATTTTTCTTTAGGTGTAAAACGTATAAAAGTAGAAGAGAAGAAAAAACACGTCCGAAGTCGGACAGAGCGAAAACAGCAAAAGCAGCGCAACAACAAATCGCGTGGCGTTGTCAAATAAATGTTGTTTTATATTTTGACATTGACAGAAGTGTGTTGCGAGAGGCATCGAAAATATGATAAAGATAGAGCGTGTATATTGAAAAGAGTGGTGTGAAGAGAAATCAGCCATGTAGTCCAGAGAACTACCAGCGGTTGTTGTATCGACTATTGTTCCCAGCGACATCTCGTACAATATTCAATTGGGAACTAAGACTAGCTGTAAGTAACAGGCGGAAATTAACATTTTAATGTTAACAGAATTCTGCGTGTGCCTGTGTATGAGAAAGGTAAAAATCTTTATTCGTTAAATTGTAATTATCTTTATTAATTATAAATATTAAATAGACAAGTAACAAGGATTACTCCATTAACTTCATTAACTTATCTTGTTGTGAAACGTTATTGAAGTGATAAATCTGATTTGTGAACATTGGACAACAACAGATTTCCTTGAGAGGGCTGCGCAGGTGAGAACGAAATGGAGAGAAAAGTTTTAGGAAGAAGAAGCACAACTCTGAACGAGAGACCGTGCGAAAGAGAACAGAGTTGCCAGTTGCATGTTGTCAATTCACGGCTTTAGAGAAATACCAAACTTAAACCCTTTTTCACATGTATTCTTTCAAATAAAAATGATGCTAAAATATTTGTACTATTTACAAAAACATAAGTTCTTACATAATTTAGCAAATTTTTTAATAAATAATATACATAACGCCGCAGAACCCCGAGCGCAAGTTACAGAAGCTGATCGCTGAAATCCACTCAGTGCACGAATACCGTGTTGAAGGAGAACCGAAACAATTGATCGGGAAAAAACCTAATAAAAACAAAACTACAAGAGGAACACGAGAAGGCAGGGAAGTCGCAGCCCGAAGAACCCCAGCGCCACGATGCGGACCGACGGATGAGTAACACGAGCTTCGGCCCGAAGTGAGTCTGCGGTTGCGGTTTCATGTGCCGAACAAAGATTCCCTAGTTACCGATTATTTGCGTTATTCTTGTTTTATTGTTGTTTTAATTGTAGAGCAGGCGAACACAAATATATACAAAGAAACTGGGGCTGTCGAGGGGTTCGATGGGGGGCCCGGAGGGAGGGGATTTATGTTTGTCGCTTGATGGCTCAGCGGGAAGATTGCGGTTTTGAAATCAGCCTCTGAGGCTCGAAGTCCAGACCTTTGATAGAGAGGAATTGCGGGCGGCAGAGGGAGCGATCATTCGTTCAAGTCCTTCTCATATCCTTACGGAAATTAGTATTCCAGCGAGAAAGGTTACTCGAGTAACTTGTTCTTGTTGAGAAATATTCGCTACCTTTGTCTACGTGAGAGATGTTGCAGATATATGTACATCGACTGCAAGCCATTGAGTGCTCTGCGCAGGTGAGAATACCTGCGCGAGCGAGAGAACGTGTTTCAACGAGAAGAGAGTTTCCGAGAGAGTGGCGGTAGAGCTGCCAGCTGTCGCGTTGTGAATTCCCACGACGTCTGGAAAAACACTGCAATCGCTCTCTCATGGCTCAACAGATGTGGGAAAATCACTTCAAGTGGTAACCGTAATATACTCGGATTGGCACAGAGGATGTTTGTGGGGAATGTCTTCACATTGGCCTGCCAAGAGAGGAAACGATCACAAGGCGCACCAGGTGGTTTGACTTCTTGCATCGGGCTGGCAGCTCTTTGCGCACACATTGCGTTGCATCGAAACCAGTTCCAGCGAAACAGCTGGCTTATCGCTTGCACAACCCGCTTGCGCACTCTCTCGCTCCAACGCTCCGAGTCCTCTCCGACTTGTGCTCAAAATTGGCATGGCGAGAGAGCGGCTGCTCTTGAGCGCTCGGCCTGCGCGCAGCGACTTCAGTTCGAGTTCGAGTGTGAATCGTGTTGCGCGATCGATCGTGTTCAGTCGTGCTTTCGTTCGTCTCCAGCTGGCTCGAGTTTTCGGGGCAAAACGAATTTTCACGGTTTTGTATTTGTTTTGCTAGATCGATTCTAATTAATTTCCATCGATTTTCAAGAAGTTTCGCGAAACGGAGAAAAATTTAAAAGTCGAAGTTTGCCAAGAAAATATTCACTAATTCAAATTTCGAAGGCCGCGTTGCGTCCGCGGCGACGGCAGGTGTTGCCCGACAACCTTTTTGTTGTTGCCAACGCAATCACCAGCACAACTAACCACCAACAACAACAACAGTGGCGGGAAAGGAAATTAAATTTGAATTTTTAATTGCGCGACCCGCGAACGAAGTTCGAAGCGAGCAAGAGAGAAAAAGTCAAAAATGAAATTAAGTTGAGAAACGAGCGGGAGTGAAGTGAAGTGAAGTGAGAGAAAGAGAAGAAAAATAAGTCACCCACCGGAACCGGAACCAGGGGGCCCGAGCGCGAATGTGCATACGAAGTGAGCTCGTGATTTCCCATTTCTGGCCCAAATTACCCGCTGACTGAGAAGTGAAAAAAATCGATTTTGTTTTCGCCTCCCTCGAGCTCCCCGAACGCGACGCCCGCATCCAGACACGTCATTGCCGTCGACGTCGGCGCCGATAAGGAGTCCGAATCAACCGACCGTCCATCCATCGATCCCCCTGCCTGTCCAACCACCCACCCCTCATTCATGCCTGCACCTGCGATTGACAGACGGCCCTAGCGAACAATCGACCGCCGCCGTCATCCCCTGGCAGCCGGCGCGTTTTTAGCTCCAGTCTCTAGTTGGTAAGTTCGACCCCTCCCCCAATCGTCTTCCTTGCCCTCGTTTTTTCATTTCCCTCCTGAATACTCGAATCCATCGATCCACCGAGGTCTGGCCACGGCTTCTTGAAGTCGCCTGGCCCCAAAAGAGGCGAAATTTCCCTCGTCCAAACGCGACTTTCCACACCTCGAGCGTTTGCCTTTAATTAAAAACAATTTCTCGCCCGTACAACGAGCTCGCCGTGCTCGGGCACGTTTTTATCGCTGCCTTCTTTGGCACAAATAAAAGCACTCGCCGATCGGCTTAAAAGACAACGGCAACGGCAACAAGGCAATAATACAACAACAGCCATTGTAGAAGAGGTGCTTAATAATCACTTAAAAGCCAATTAATTAATCATAACGCATAGAGCGCTCACCCACACACACACACACATGCAGGCAGCCACACACAGAGAGAGAGAGAGAATGGGAGGAAGCGGCGGCGGCGGAGAAGAAGAAGAAGAGAAGCCCACTTCCTGTCACTGCAAGTGCTATTTTTTGTTCCGCCGCTGTCAGTAGAACGAAAACAAAAACAACAACCGAAACCAGAAACAGAAAGATAAAAAAAATACAAAAAATACAAAATCCCCCGTCCAGCTAAAAATAAACAATTAATTTTTAATAAAGGTAAATAATGAACGTTTCCCGAAGCGAGGATGAAATTTATGCACGTCCAGGACGACGTCGATTGCCCTGTCCTGCCCTGCCCCGACCGCGCTGTTATCGCGTGGAAATCACGTGGAAATAAAGTAATTTGAAATCCATAATTTTCCCATTTAGATTAAAGATTCAGGCCACAGCCAGCGAACGGGGCAAAACTACCTGGTCCTCCCTTGCCCTCGCCGTTGTTCGGGCCGAATCGGTGTCGAGGTCCTGCACCATCTTACGGCTGGCTCGAGAGCTGCTGCTGCACACAGACACAACCGCTCACACAGCGAACACACATCGCTCGCATCCATATTTCAACCTCTACCTCGGGGCTCGTTCACGCTGAACCCGATCCTCGACCCTCGACCCATCGACCGAGCGACCGAGCGACCGCCCGGCCGATGGACTCTCCACGTCCTCCTGCCCGATGCATCAGCGACTCTCCTCCGTGCATCCGTCCGTGCATATGTGTGTGCAAGCGAGTGTAAGTGGTGCGAGTAAGAGCGTGTGTTTGCGTCCGGTGTCCGGTGCAAAACAGGTACTGGAGGCAACGGCAAAGGGCCCTCTGCAGACGGCAGGACCCTCGCGCGCTAGGACTGTGAGAATTTCTTGTCTCTACTCGCGCCGAATGCCGTGGCATTTGCAAGCAGCTGCTTCTGCCTCTGCTTCTGGCTAGATGCGGTTCCCGTTGCCGCCCCGCGCTCGCTCACTCCGTATTTCTTGCTCTCTCTCCCTGGCCTGTCAGCCCTCAGCGCACGGCTCGGTTTCTTTGTGTTTTGCTTATTTATAACCCCTGCTTTATGGCTGTGTGCCTTGGTTTCCTCCCCGTGGCCGTGGAGGAGGTGTCGAGGGGGTCCGAGGAGCCAAGTGCCCACGGGCCGGAGATTTAATTTCACTCGGATACTCCAGATCACACCGACTTCCTTGATGCAGGAGTTTCACGCACACAAACACACACGTGTACACTTTGGGACTTCCGCTTTAAAGATTTGACCCCGCGTTCGTATTTAGGTTCCGTTATAACTTCCCAGCTCCGCAATTTGTCGCTGGCATCAACGTCATGTTGGCTCGTGTCCGTTACTGTTTTTATCGCATTTCAATTTATTTCAATTTCGCTGACCTTTTGGCAAATAAACACGGAAAGTTCTCCGTTCCTCGTTCCCCGGCGCCTTCCTTCCTGGGATTCGATGCTGGCCGCTCATTGTTTTTGCATTGTTTTTCCCTCGCCCGGGTCGCCGCCCGCTCCTATTTTAAACCATTTGGTTTTGCTCTTGTCGTGGCTTGGCTTGGGTTGGGTTGTGTTGCAGCAGCTCAGCATTTTCGCTTCTGCCACCTCGCCTCGCTCGCTCGCCCTTTGTTTGCGCTCCGACCCTTCTCGTCCCGTCTCCGACCCCGTGCTACCTGTCGTGGAACGTTGTTTTCACCAAAATATTGTTCAAATTTTCGTGCAACATATTTCGTGCGAGTTCCCATTTTATTGTTGTGGAATTCTCGCTGCTTTTGTCTACATCTGCATATAAAACATTTTTTCTCTCTATCGCTTTCTCTTGGCGTTTTCGTGGTTTCCCCTTTTCCTCTCTCTCTCTCTCTCTATTTTCTCGCTCCTCTCTCCCCTGGCCAGTCCCCAGGGATTATGCCGTGTGTTGCCGGTCTTAACTCCAGATTAGTTGTGAATTATTCGCGAGCTGCAAAAATTGCAACTACAACAATCACACACACACACACACACACACACACACACACACACACACACGACCTACACCAATCTACAACCTCGCGTAATTTCGCGCTAAAAACCATTAAGTCAGCGGATTGGAGATAAATCGGATTCGAGCTTGTCGCAAAGTCCCGAAATCCCAGCGACGAAGCCGTCGGGATCCACGACATTCAGCGGCTCGATGGAGCATCGACGAAAGCTGGGTTTACGAGCTGGGCTGCGAGGAGCGGGGATTGAGTGGGGAGATAGGGATGAGGGATGGGAAGAGAGAGAGAGAGAGAGAGAGAGAGAGAGAGTTCAAAGCGATTGAATTTGTCTGTGTTGAGTCTTTGCGAAGTCAACTTTTTACGAAATTTGTTGTGCTCGAAGCGCCGCCGAGCCCCTGATCCCATTATGGAACTAATCTAGTTCCATTGCAGATGCGTTGACTTTAAAACAGCTGTGAAAAGCGTGTCAGCCGAATAAACGAACGCGAACGCGACACTTTAATGCTCGAAACCCGGTCGCTCGGTCGCTCGGTCGCTCTTATCGCGTCGGCTTCGATTTTCCACCCAGTTATCGCCGGGAGACTCCAACAACAATAACAACAATACCAACAACAACAACGCCTGCGACACCCAACACTGCACAAATAAATGAGTTCATTAATGAAATAAGGAATTAACATGTCCGATGTCCGATGACATTTTGTTTCATCGACACCACGCGCGGCAGCGGCGGCCACTGGTTTAAAAGTTGTGATGATGCACAGGGCAAGACACTGTTGTTGTTGTTGTAGTTGTAGTTGTTGCAGTCAATAATAAATAAAAAATGAATAAATTACTTGGCTTCATGATCAGTGGACTTGTTAATTTGTGGTTTCCCCCCGCTCTCTCGCTCTCTCACTCTGTGTTTTCCCCTCTCATCTTCCCACCATCGCCACCAATATTAATGAGTTCCCGTAGCTCAATTTGACTTTATGGTTTTCTTTGTTTTCACCACAGAAACTTCACAAAAAAAAAAAAAAAAAAAAACGCACCAAAAAAAAAAAAAAAAAAATAAAACAAAATAAAAAACAACATAAATAAATCAACAATAAAGTGTTTGTCTTCCGCTCGACTTCCCCGACAACCTTTATTCAATGAGCTATGAAATTCATATCGCGAGCGATAAAAATTCATTACAGTAAATTGGGAATTTACAGGCTGGCCAAGTTGACGCACGCCAGCCTCTCATTTGGTCTCGTTCTCGGGCGGTTCCTGTCGGTCGGTGGCTGGTGGTCCCTGTGGCCGTTGCTGTCTTTGTCTCTCTCTCTGCCTGTGTCTGTCTGTGTCGTGCAACTGTCAAAATAACGATTTCACTTGTCAAACGGCAGCCGACCGCAGGCTGACGTCCTCTTTCCCTCCTGCCCTCGTCCGACGACCGAGCGACCCCAACGGCCGTGTGGCGCTCAGAGTTATTTAAATTGTGTGCCAGCTGCTCGTCCGGCGACGCCATGCCATCGCTGTTGTTGCTTCATCTGCGGCATTGTTGTGTCCTGCACGTCATCCTTAATATTCCTGAAGGCTGTGAGGCTGTGGACTGGGCCGCTCCTCGTCCCACGGTCGTTTGCTCGCCGCAAAAGCGAAAAGTCCCCGTCGGTGCCACTCGCACTAATGGCTCTTGCGGGAAGTCGCCGCAATGAGGGACCCCTGATGGCAACCATCAATAATGGAAGACCTCGGGCGCTGTTCAAAGCGTCCACGTGACACACATCGAAAGCCGGTCGAAGGTGGAGAAACCACCACACGTTACCCGACTTGTGGAGCCCTTTGGATCCGCAGTTAATTAAGAAATTCGTAGAAATTCCCCTTCCACAATAGGATTATCCTCCTCGTAATCCTCTTTGGTTCAGGAAATCCTCAGACAGGTTCATACACCACAAACACCATAAATAGAATGCACTCTTAATTAACTTTTTGCCCACTCTTGTTTTAATTCTTCCTCTAAACGATACGAACAATAATTTCTCTGAAGAGAATCTGAGCGCAACATTCGAATAAATTATCTTTCCAAAGGTTCGACTCAATCTCGCCCACCACCACCGCCCATCAGCGACCGGCGGGACGGAATTATAATTGAGCTTGTTACAAACATTTTCCACGAAATTCACAGTGCTGTATCAAGCAATCGTTATTTACATTCAGATAATATTGAAATTTCCTTACAAACACGAGAGACTCCCAAAAAGGTAAACAACAAGTACAGAGTGGAGAGAACAGAATCACTTGAAGCCAGTTGAACCTTATCTCCTCCGACCGACCGACCGACCTGGCGAGCGACACGCACTCGACAGCAGTAGTGGATCCACCCCACGGTCTGGAGACTCGTACCTATTTTAGATGCTTTTCGGTGCTTCAAGTCGTAAACGAGCCAGTGGACCTGGGGACAGGGAGCCGATTGCATGGGTGAACCGTGAACATGAGGACTCTTGGCCGCATCCCGCATCCCTCTCTCTGTGGGCAGCACTCGACGCCCAGTTGTAGCTCCAGTAGGGGCTCCGGGAAGTGCGCCAGATCGACCGGGTCTCGTTGTGAACGCATTCGATTCACGGGCTCGCGTTGCAGCCGATTTCAAGTACGACCAAGCTCCAAGTCCATATCCATATCGATTGGGCGATAACGCCGAGTCCGCACGGGCTCCGACGGCCGGCCCCGGTCCCGGTCCCGGCCCCGGCCCTTACATGGAGTTGCAGCGACACAAGCGTATTGTGTTGTTGCAGTACATACATAGCATGCATGTGTATGTATGTGTGCTCGTCAAACAGTCGATAGGTTATCGAGCGTGAATGATAAATGAAATAGAAAATTTTAGTGCTGCAATATTTGTGTGCTCTCAGCTGTCGGCCATGCATTGAGCATTCATGACGAAACTGAGCTTTCGGGAAGTTACTTTCGTTTTCGCATTCGTATTGGTTTTCGTTTTCAGTTCTACCTTTTGAAGCCCTTTGTGCACTGTGTGTAATTGTGCCATATTTCAGTGAAACGAGTCGAACAGCGCATTTTCGCTATTGTGAAATGTTTTCTCTCGCATGCGAGCAATTGAAGCCGTTTAAAGTGAAAATATTCATCAATCTCATGGCCCATATTCGTGGACTCGCTCTTCAGTCCCACAGGCCGTCTCCTCAGGAATTTCAATTACACGCCTTTTTAAGTTCTTCTCCGATTATTTTTTGCTGTGGCTGTTTCATTTGATTTTCCGGCTTAATGCGATTAAAATGAATGAAATTAAAGTAAATGATAAATCGACGGCCGGAAACAATTTGTGCATGCGGCCTGGGGTTGGACTCTTTAATTGGATTAATGGCATTTTTACAAAATGTAAATAATAGCGAGCAACGCAGATGATTCGCTATTTCGATCGAATGGAAATTATACAGTTCTCGTTACATGTGTTTTCATAGTTTGTCCTCTCTCTCTCTCTCCCACTCTCCCTCAATTAGTTCCCCGCCAACGGAACGACGAAAGCTTTCGTCCGTAATTGTATCCGGTATTTGCGGCTAGTAATCGTTGGCAGTCACGAATCAAGCTCTCGATTCGGTGCCTGCTTCAACGGACCAACTTCGGCTCGAGTGGGTCGACTGAGGCAGGGGTTGGGTCCGATGGCCTTCCAATCGAAGTGCAAACGTGGCAAAGTCCAATCCGAAGCATCAAAATTTGATGCCCCTAAAATGCAAAACTTGCGACAGCTCCGTGAACTCATTACATCGTGTCAACAAAGTGTGTTCATCTAGTTGACGTGTTGTTGTTATTGTTGCTGTTGCTTTTGCTGTCGTTGTCGTCGCTGCCAACACACGCTGACATCCGCAATTAACCCAATCAATTAACTTCGAACCTTCGAACTCGACTCGCCTGGTGGCGCCGATGCCGATGCATGGCTTAATTTGGATTCGGAAAGTTCGCTCGAGTGCTTCTTCCGCCAATTGGCGAATCGCGTTTTCTTCCCACAGTACTTTTTCGATTTTTGTCTCATTTTCGATTTTATCTTTTGGTTTTTTCTTATTTTCCTTTTGGTGTTGTTGTTTTTTCGTTAGCTTTTTTTCAATTTATTCGTCCAATTTCTGTCATCGCTCGAATTTTTCGGCTCCGCCGAGACTCCGCGGTGCCGGCTGAAATTCAAAAACACTCGATCGCGCGGACTCTGGCCAAATACACGTGATTCGGCCCGGTCTGTTAC
The DNA here is from genome assembly GCA_947389925.1 of Coelopa pilipes. Lineage (NCBI taxonomy): Eukaryota > Metazoa > Arthropoda > Insecta > Diptera > Coelopidae > Coelopa > Coelopa pilipes. The sequence goes on along the minus strand of OX376700.1, from coordinate 25,659,720 downwards.
GTGGGCCGAACGGCCGGTGGTTTTTGTTTTTGCACTTATTTTTCAAATGCATCCACTCGCTGTTCGGGGCTCCAACAGTCTGTCTGTTGGTCTCTCCATCTGTCGATATGTCTGCCGGTCGGTCGTCTCCCCGTCTCTCTGGGTGTCTGTCTGTCGGTCTGCGTGCACGAGGTTTGTCTGGCGCTCTCTGTTTGTCCGTCGGCAGTACGTAATTTGGCCACGTTTTGCGGTGTGGCTGGCTGGGATTTTCGACCCGAAAGAAATTGCTTGCTCGCTCCCTCTCTCGCCCATCTGTCTGTCTATCGCCCGTCTGTCTGTCTGTTTGTTCGTCACTCGCCATTAACCGCTGTAACGAGTGCGGTCCGGACCGATAGGTGTGCGATGGAGGCCGGCAAAAGGCGCAGTTTTCAATTAGAAACTCATTTCTTTCTCTGGCAGCGGCGGCGGCGACGGCGACGGCGACGGCGACCACAACTACAATTACAATTACTACAACAACAACTCCAGTCACTCCGCCGACTACTCGACCAGCAACAAAAACTAATTCCGTAACTATTCATGACTCACGCCAAAAAGTCAATTAAAAAATATATTTTCTGCCGCTGCTGCTGTTGCTGTTGCTATTGCTGTTGCTGCCAATTTCTTGAGGTGAACGATCGGCGCGAACACTCGGCCCAAGTGGAGTCGTCAACTCGACGTCATCGTCATCATCACCATCAATGCTCCAACCTCATCATGATCGTCATCAGCACGCCGTCATCGTCGTCGCCATCGCCGCCATCACTCGCAGTAACAACAAAACGCCAGCGACGACGTTGCCTTTTTGAATTATTGACTTTTTCCCCACTGCCCATTGATGTGTTTCCACATTTCCTTCACCTTCACCTCGCACTCGCCCCGCCCTCGCCCTCGGCCTCGCCTCCTCCATCGCCACCCGCAACCGCCCTTCGTCCTTGCTGCCTCGCCTACACGCGTCGGCCCGTCGGCCCCTCGATGTCGCCGTGTCTGTCCTGTCTCTGTCTGTCCACTGACGGTTGCTATTTTTAATTCCTGGAGTCGTTGTTTTTGCCGTGGAGTTGTTGCTGGTTCTCGCTGTCGTTCTTATTGCCATTGCTGTTGTTGTTTCTGTTGTTGTTGCTGCTGGCGTCAGCGCTGATGGTGAGACTGCTGGAGAGACTGCACTTGTGCTGGGTTTGAATGCCGTGGCAAAACCATATACACATGCATATAAACGCCCAGCGTGAGCGCCGATCGAAGGCGCGGGAGTCGCTGCAATAAAAACAGAAGGAAAACCAACGCTTTATCGGCAGCTCCTCGCCATAGCTGCCTTATATTTGGCTCGCTTCGTGCAATCATTTCAGCTACTTATATTGGTAGAATATCGATTTTATTGGTAGAATATCGAAAGGTGGATATTGAAAATCAGCTGCAGATCCGCGGAACGTCTGGTATAGACGAATTCATCTGCCTTGGCTTTCAACGACTCTTCTCGACCTTTGCCTGATTTTCCTGCTTTATTTCGCACTTTTCTCTCTAATTCCGAAGATTCCTCCCGCATGTCGTCGTACGCAGGGCGATTTCCTGGCTCTCCGTCGGTCTGTCCTTCCGCTGCGATGCGAGGCCCCTTTCACCGGCCTCCCCATTCAGAGCTGCCGCGGGTCTCTCGCTCCAAAACATGCTCAAATTGGATTTCGTGTCGTGACGGGCTCCGCCAGCGAGCTCCGTGTATTCTCCGAAGCGACTCCGCTCCAGTCACCAGGCACCAGTCACCAGATTCACCTTCAATTTCCACAATTGAACGCAGCGCCACTCGCGGGATCTCAAACTTGCCTTTCTTCGTTTATTTTATTTCTCCTTTTATTTTGTTCTTCACAACTCCCATTGTTGTTACTGCGGAACTGTTGTTGTTGCGGTTCATGTTGCCATTGTTGTTATTGTTGTTATTGTATACTTTGCCACAGAGATATCGGCTTAGTCGGAATTCTTATATGTAATGAAATCCCACTCCTTGCCAAACAAGTTGCAAAAACTCATGCCTTCTTTCGTACACTACATAAAAAAGCTGAAACATTGCTCTACTTTGGTCGAACAGGTTCTTTCTATAGTAGTAGTAGTAGTAGTAGTAGTAGTAGTTGTTGTTGTTTTTGCTCTCAACTGGGCGTCTGTTGCCAAGTTTATTCGCTGAAATTATGTAATTATCAATACGACTTTACAGCCGTGCGAGGTGGGCGGCCAAAGCCACAGCCTTTGCCATGCGGTGGTCGCCGCAGTGCCGAAGGTGGTCCAAACGAATTTGTTCGTTTCCACATCGCGCTTCCGTTGGTTGCTTTGCTTTCGCCACTTTGGCGTCCTCCTTGCATCGGTTCTTCCCTAACTGGGCTTTCCAAAGGGCTCAAGCGCAAAGAAACCCCGGCATCCTCGGGCATTCTGGGGCATTTGCGCACGATTTCTGTCAGTGCATGTCTGTCTCTTCTCGATCTCGATCATCGTGTCTCGTTGTCAACTCCCAGCAGACAGCTCTTTTAATGGAATTTCCAAGCCAAGCTCCGGCTCCTCGTCTCAGCCGACGACTTCCTTTCGTTTCGTTTAGTCTATCGATTGAAATTATAACCTTCGCCTTTCGATTCCCTTTTACAACTCCTTTCTGTTGGTTGTCGCTATTTTTATTTCTATTTTTATTTTTTACGATTTATTTCGTGTACGAGTTTTATGTAACTTTCAGCGGCTTATTCTGTGATTGCCGTGGTTGTTGTTGTTGTTGTCGTTGTCGGTAGTTGCTTATTGTCGTTGTCGTTATCATCGTTGTTGTTGCTGAATCTCGTCGCGTTGTGTGTCGTCTGGAGTGGTTTTATTTTTATTTGATTTTATTATAAATTGCATTTGTCTCGAGCAACTTTATTGCATGACATCAATTTATGCGACTTTCAACTCCTTCAACGCACTCTTCGCACTTCGTCTTCTGCCCGCTCTTCTGCCTCTGCTGCCTCCTGATCCACGACTTCCTTTAATCCTCCTCTTCCTCCAGCTCGCCCCGACAGCCTCCTGGTTGTGCCGCAGAATCCATTTCGACACTGTGTCTCTCGTTCTCTCGTTCTCGTTCGCCTTCATCCTTTAAATCGCGCCCGGCACAGAATCCACTGCTTCTGCACTTCTGTATGTGTGTGTGCCATCCACATACATATAGATTTTTATGCGCCGCGTCACTCGCCGTCTTCGCCTCTCTCCCTCCCTCCCCCTCTCTCTCTAGCCTACTTTTCTTACACACTTTCTCTGTCTCTCTGTCCCTCTGTCTCTCTGTTACTCAAGATGTGTCCCTGCGTCTGTTTGCGAGTTATCGCTCTGCGATAAATGGAATATTGTTCGCTCCGCAAAGTAGTGCGGATTTCTTTATAATTTATGTGCAGCATTTTCCCCCTCCCTCACCATCCATTCCTCGTGTCCACTGGGTTTTCTTCAATTTCTGTTCGGCTTTTGCGTTTTTGTCGCATGCGAGATTCTCCCATCTCGCAATTATTCGCCATGTTCCAGATCGCAAATGTTCTGCATCCGAGGGCGAGGGGAGGGCGGCAGGCAGTCAGGCAGGACGACGGCGGCTCGAAGGTGACCAGCTTAAATATCATCCGCTTAACCATCTGTCCGCGAACTCCCTGCTGCTTATTTATTCTCAATCGCAATTTACGGCGACCACGGTTCCTTTCGGCAGACGTTTCTTTCCTTCTTTCGCTCTTCCCCTTCGCTCTTATTATATAAAAACGTGGACATATGCACAAAGAAAGAAGTATATACGACTACATATATCCGGACTATCTCAAGTTCGACGGAAAGAAAGTCCTCTCTCGCTCTCTCTCTCTCTCTCCTCGAGCGGAGTGATTTAAGCTGCATTTAAATTTCGCTCGTCCTCGCAATGCGTGGCAACACTGCCCGTTTCCTCTCCCCCTCTCGTTTCCACACTCTCATCACATCACACCACTCGCCCCTCTCTCTTCCCGTCACTCCTCCACCATTCGCTGTCTCTGGGTCGCCCTCGCTCTCGAGCTGTCGCAGCTCGTTTGTTTGCGTGCATTTCTTCTGCATGCGATGTTTTCTTTTCGCAGATTTTTTCACACAATTGCCGGCGTGATTTATGTTCGAACTCGACCGAAAATTCTCCCAGTCCCAGTCGCAGTCGCGGGTCCTCAACTCAACTCAAGTGCTAGCCAATTAAACTTTTTCGTCGCTTTTTAACGCTGCCGAAAGCTTAAAATTTCCCCGCTTTAAATTTGGTGGGAGAAAAGAGAGAGAGAGAGAAAAACAAAAAAAAAAAAAAAAAAACAGCAACAACAAAATACATCGGCTCACGTGAGAGAATTTTTTGTTGAAAACATATGGTTGAAAGAAAATTTTATGTTTGTCGTTGAAATGGAACTGCAATAAAACTGATGATGATGACAACGGCCCAACAACAACAACAACAAAAACATCAACAACTGGCTGGTGAAATGAAAAAAGCCCGATCGGTCGCTTTTTATGCAACGGCCAGCGAGGAAGCGACAAGAAGACAATCGCCGTGAAAAATGCTGCCGACATAAAATAAATAAAACACGACTCGCATGCCATAAAATAATATCAATCGATGTGTTCACAGAGCAACAACAACAACCAACGACAAAAACGAACGACAACAACGAATACACATGTGTGCGTGTGAGTGTTTGTAATTTCAACACATCCACAACCTGGCGCGCACACACACACGGCCATGTTAATGAGAATTTGTTAATTTAAATGTTTTATCGACAGAAAGAAAAAACAGAAATTCGAAAACAACAAAAACACGAAACCGCCGAAATGTCGTTGTTGTTGTCGGTGTCGCTGCTGCTGCTGTTGTTGTTGTGGCTAAAAGCTGCATTTTACAACACGAAAAACACGTTTCGACCATAAATTTCATCGACGTCGTTGAATATTTAAATTTTTATCATTTACGAAAATGTGTTTTTTCAATTTGCACCGCGAGAGAAAACAAAAAGAGATAGAGCGAGAGAGAGAGAGAGAAAAAACCAAAATAAACACGGGTTTTGTTGTTATTGTTGCCGGAGCCAATTGATTGCGAATTGTGAATGAATTGTTTCGAAACGGAATTTGTTTACATCCATCCCACCGACCCATGGCTGGCCGGAGCGTAGGACAGGGACGACAGATTGATAAACTGAGGGGTTGCGATAGTGGGCCACATGAGAAATTGAGGGATTGATGAGATTTTATCATTTAATCAGTGAAACAATCGGCGAAGTAATGGAGCTTTAATGGACCAGAGTGGAAAATCCGGTAGGAAAATCGGGAGCCTGTCGACAATTAAATATTCCAATACATTTCGTGGCCGGACAGATTGGGATGGATGGGATTGGGATTATTGGGTCGTCCTATTGGCGAAGGAAGTGCAATTCATGAAGAACGATTACTTTTCCTATAATCGACACTAGCAACGGCAATGATCGATTACTGAGCCATAAGGAACCCGCTGTGGTTCCGAGAGCACCCGATCAATTACAGGAAACCCCCTGATTGGCCAACGATTGCGATATGAATTGGAGCGATTTCGATATATTCTGATGACCGTGGCCACGACGCACGTCCACGTAATGATGAATGGCTCCGGGTTCCCAGCGACTGACTGACGGTTGGATGAACCGAACGATTAGTTCAGCAAAACTTGAAAAGCACTTGTCAGGAACTTCAGAACCTGAAGTCGAAAAGATCTTCGAAACGAAAACAAAACCGAACCGAAATTTATTAATGTCGTTTTATCGAACCAAGGCTTCTGGCGAATTCACACAAGTAAAAAGAAAAAAGAAAATAATCAAAAAAGTCATAATGGAAACATTTGTGTTTGTTATGAAGCCTTTGCGATAACGAGTTGGGTATGGGAAAACACGTTTTAATTTTAGTGGTCTGCCTTGTTGACGACGAGTTGAGCCTTTGTTTTTGGCCAAGTCACCTAAACAAGCACTAATTGGCCGCCCCTCGCATGCCCTGCAGTTTTTATTCTCATTGTCTCTGAAAACAGAAGGAAAGAAAGCATGAAATGGAACAATAAATTCGCATGACCAGCGGCAAAACAAGACCAAACACCAGCCATCGTAAAAGACAAATCGTGAAATAAAATCGTACAATTGCTCTGTGTGATTTCTTTCATTTCATTTCATTTAATTTCGTTGTGTTTGTTTGTTATTTTGAGTGTCGCTCGGTTATCGCCGACAGCGCGTCGAAATAACAACAATTACGCGACCTGTTATCAACGTCAACAGAGAGAATACAATAGCGATAACGGTTCTAACGCTGATCATATTTTGCTCCCCTCTCTCTCTCTCTCTTCCTCTCTTACGTCGAACTTCCGCCTGCAATCGACCACAGTCGTTGATGCGATTGATTTTCCCCATTGTCCCCTCGGATCCTATGACTAATTTCGGCCCACCATGAGGTGCGTTTCGTGTGTTCTCCTCACGTGATTCACGCCGCTTGCCTTTCGGGGCATTTGCCTTTATCGCGACGCGAACATCTGGGTGTGCTCGAATGGAAATAGCTTGTAGTTTGTTTTTCTCCCATTAATGCGACTGCTAATTTTCTCTCACGATAGCTGGGAGCTGGGAATTCGCATGACACATTATGCAGTTCGTTAGTTAAGCAGTTCTAATTGAATTTGCCGGCTCTCACCCTGTATCTCGCACGTTCTCCGGAGTTCTTCTTCTCTCAGTCTCAGCCTCAGTCTCATTCTCAGTGGCCGTCGCCGTCGTCTTCGTCGTCAATCGCATGCAATAAATTTATTATAAATAACTCGAGCATAAATATACTGAAACTTCTCTTCTGATTTATGACATTCGATATTAAGGCAGAAGGCCGCAAACGAGGCAGAAGCAGAAGACGGCGAAGACGAAGAAGAAGAACGAGTTTGCAGAACTAACACCGAACTAACGGCGTCCTAGTTTTTTTTGTTGTGTTTCTTTTTTCTCTGCTTTTTGTTTTTGGCAAAGGTTGGGTCTGTCTGCATCTGCATTCGCAAGTGCGCATCTATTATTAAAATGTTGCTATTAAAGTCATTAAAATTTTATGCCGCTATTTCAGTCATTAGTTGTAATTTCGCGCGAACACATTCGCAAGTTCGCGCGCACACTCAGACACGAACACATGCACAAACCCTTGCACAATCTCACACGGTCTCGTGCTCGGAGACGACGTTGGCCACTTGAAGTGTGTTGGTGTGGCTGGCTGGCTGGTGGTGTATGTGTGTGTATGAATAAATGTGTAATTAAAGTTCACGCCGTCGAGGAGGACCGATGCAACACATGCACCTCCCTCCCTCCCTCCACGCTCCGCCATCGCCGCCCTCCGCTCGCTCCACGATGCGCGTCCAGCAGTCGCCGTTGCACGCCAGTGCAGCAGGCAATGAACGTGCAGAGCTCCGCCACATGGAAAGTTCAATTAAAAAGACCATTCACCACAACTGCAGCAACAGCAACACCAACAACAACAACAACAACAGCTCCACACCACATCACACCAACAGCAACCAACAGCAACCAACAGCGACGGCAAAATCAAGCAAGAGTGAATTTACGAAATTAAAGGCATCATTTGCAAAAATAATAATAACAATGATAATACGAAATTGAAAGAGAGAAAATAGTAGATCGTGTCGACGCCGGGGTCAGCGCACGCAAGTCCACGATCGGACGAGTTACGTCCATGCGAACCGGGGTCTTGTGCAATGGGGTCAACACATTCCCATCCCCGACGGGAGGATCTTGCAAGGCATGATGGATTTCGATCAATTCACGGGACGAGAGATGTCATCATTTCGTAGGCATCATTTTAGGAATGTCGTTATATAGCCGGATTTCAAGGGATCTGGGTATAAAACGTGATCGTTCGAAGTCATACAGAAATTATTATTTGTTGGCATAAAAAATTACCATTTAAAGGAATAGGAATATGAACATTTAGATCATAGAGAGATCATTTAGGGAGATTTCGAGGAATCATTTGAAGGTATAAGAATATGATTAAATGGAGGAATTTGATGGAAAAATATGATCATTTCAATGAATTAGAATATTATAATCTGAAGGGATGGGAATATTTTCACTAAATGGGATGATTATTTCGAACAATAATTTGAAGGCATACGAAAATTATCATTTGAAGGAATAGGAATATGATCATTAAAAGGGATCTGAAGGGATCATATACGAAAATATGAGAATATGATTATTCGAAGAATCTGATGGTAAAAATGATAGTTTAAAGGAATATGAATATTATAATTTTAGGGATGGGAATATCATCACTAATTGGGATAGAAATATGATTATTTGAACTGAGGAATGTCGGGGGATAATTTAAAGGTAAACGAATATGTTTATTTGAAAGCACCTGAAGGTGAAATAAGATCATTTATAGGAATACGAATATTATAATTTTAGGGATTGTTGGTATAAAAATATGACTATTAGGCACAATAAAATCCTTTAAAGGAATAGGATCATTATGATTAGAAGGAATAGTAGTATAGTCATATAAAAGGATAATTTTAACACGTAAAAATATGCCCATTGGAGCAATTTGAAAGCATAAAAATAAGATAAAGGGAGACGAATGCAATAATCTGAAGGAATTGGAATACCACATATTGCAGGCATAGAACATGTTAATGTAACAGGATACGGATATGAAAATCTGAAATAATATCATAATGTAAATGTATATACTGAGATCGTTGAAAGGGTTTATATAATTTTTGATCATTTGAAGGCAAAAACTGATAAGTTTTCAAAATAAAAGATAAATAGATGAAAGAAAGTGAAAATGCTGTTGTTCCAGCTCCCATTAAAGCCGTCTGGTCTTGCAGGAGTTTTCAACTTGAAAGTTGTCATCGAAACCACGCCATCTGTTGCTCATCCTTCGATGTAGTTCTAGTGGTTTTCCTTTCGTACTCTCTCTCTCTCTCTCTCTCTCTAAAGCCACCCTGCGCAGCATGTGGCAGCCGGCTGTGGAATTTAAAGTTCTTTAATGGTCACCGGCGGCGCCGTCAACCACAACTACAACAAGTACAAGTACAACTACAACAAGAACAACCATTAAACCCTGTTTCATTAACCCAGACTTGTCTGTGGTTGTCTTTGTTTGTAGGTATGTAGGCATGCGTGTCTTCAAGGTGGAACGAAGGTTAGCGCTAATGTCCGTCTGACCGATTTTCTCGAACCCGCGATGATTGTGTGAAAAGCACGCTTAATGAATCGCTTTCGATTGAGTTTCGTTTTTAATGTTTTCCATCAGGGCAAAAAAAATAAATCGAACTTCACTGGCCCCATAAACGTTTCATTGCACTCGGCGTGACTTGACGGAAATTCCGCCGGAACGATCTGTCTTTTGACTGATGGCTCCGTTCGACACCCCGCCGTCGACGTGAGGCGAACCCAATGTCGACTGGTGATCAGTTGCTTCCACTGATGGCTAATTAATTGAGGGAAAAAAAGAAAACAACCTCAAATGCTCGACCAGCGCCACCTGGGTCGTGGACTACGACGTTTCGACCATGCGGCCATTTAAAGGCTTCTGGGTGGTTTGCTTCAAGCCTCTTTCTCCATGCCTCCAGGCCAAACCCCTTCTCTCCGCGAGCCCCCGAGTCACGTCGCGCAGATGCCGCGCCTCCTCCGACTCTTTCCAGCCTCCGTCTCCAGCCGCCAAGACCAGACCCATAAAAGACCCCTTTATTTCGAACGGCTTCACGATCGCCCCATCCTTCCTACCCGGCTCCATTCGTCGCGTGCGCTTTGAAATGACGTGTTTTGTCCACATTTTGCCCCTTTTACTGGCCTCGCAATGATCGACCCCGCGAGGTCACAGCATTCGCCGGCCCCATAAAGGGCTTTAAACGACAATTAAAACAACGCCTTCACGCCGGCCAACTTAAATCCTATTAGCGAGTTTTAATTTGCCGAATCTGGCCCACTTTGCCCCAAATCTACACAAGCGACACAATTAGGCGTGCAGTTCGCTGGGCGTTTGCTCCGAACTCCGCGACTTCCACGACCAAGTGCTTGTCCTTGAGCACTGCGCCGGGCTGGGCCCTCTCGACTCTTGGGCTCTTGAGCTCTTTCGAGTTCTGCTGCCGAGAGTCGAATCTCGCGCAGAGCCGTTATCTGCATATTTTGAATATACTAAGTGTTTGCTTTGTGAATTTTTAATTAAACTGCTTTACGACCCGGAGATCGTCGGCCATAAAACACCTTTATTACTCTCGCTGCGGCTGTTTGCCTGCGCCGTCGACACCGGCATCAACACCACAACCAGCACCACCATCAGCCACACCGGCCACGGCGGCCGGCGTGTTGACCAAATTATTACATTGGCAACACGAAGCGCGGCCCTTGCCTAAAGTGCAATTAAGCTTCTGCTGGGCTTTCCTCTGGTGTCTTGTTTTATTATGTATTATTTTTTGTTGTGATTTTTCGGAAACCCATTATTTGCTTTGTTAATATTTCCCTCCTCGTTTCGTTTTCATTCCCCCAATCTGTGCTTTGTTTCAATTTCGTAATGATGATTAATGACTACTCTGTACTTATCCACTCTCTCGCTTCTCGTTCTTCTCTTGCAGGTAAGTTGCGGCTCGGATGGTGTCGAACGGCGCTTAAATTGGATTTAAATAAGTTGGGGAACTCGCTACTTGAAGGTGAACCTGAGTCTGGGCGACGGCAGACAGCGACCACGGCTGCACCCTACAGTAGGTACACGGAAGATGTCCGATTCACAGCTCTAATGAGTCCAGATGTTAATTTTGAAATTTTCGCTCTCCCTCTCTCTGTGTGTGTGTGTGTGTGTCTGTTGCATCTAATAAATATCTGGGCATCCGGTGTTTTGCACCTTCTGCCGTTGTTTCTCACGCTGCCCTCATCGATCTTGCTTTCTTTCCCCCCACAGCTGGCGCGGCCAGGGGTGGCCTTTGTTTGAAACTTTCCCAACCGATTCTACGGAACGGAAGACAAAGAAACCTCCGGTTGAAACTAATTAATTGTATGGGTCGCAACAAAGGAACTGTACAATACAATACCAGGCCAGCCAGTCCATTCCCAAGAATCGCTGAGCGAGCGAACAAATTGGTCCAAAGAACGAAACGAGAAGAATAACACAAACACAATCAGAATCACATGCTGGTGGCAACGCCGCCTCATCTCAATGTGATATTGCCAACAATTTACACAGTTACTTCCATCATCGAAATAGTCATCATCATCATCATCATCACCATCACCATCAGCATCCCCTGTGTCTCCAGCATCGGTTCTTCTGCACTATTTTCGTTCTTCCGTCTCACTCTCCCTCTCTGTGCCTCCATCTGCCTCTCTGTCCCTCGATTTGTCCCCCTCTCTGTCCCTGTTCGACCCGACTATTGTTGCTTATTTTCGATTCAGCCGAGAAATTCTCGCTTGCAACTTTTCTGAGAAATCTTTTGAAAAAAATCTAAGTAAGGAATAATATCCGATGTGGTATAATAGATGTATGTATTCGTTTGTATATATGTATTCTGCTATACATTGCTGCACATACACATATTTCACGACGTTTTGTCCTCTACGGCTTCATGGTCTAAATAAAAATGTGTGAATCACTCTGTTTGATTTCAATGTACTTTTGTTGCTGAGTTGATGACGACTTTGTTGTTGTTCCCGCCGGCGCTGTTGTTGCTCTTACCGATGATGTTGTTGTTGTGGAATCGCCGTCGTGTGTTCGCTTTGTTTGTCTGCTTCCAAGTCAAAGTCCAATTTATATTGGGACCCAACAACACAGCAACTAAACCGAGTCGAACCGCCTCGAACCGGGCTGAGCTCCTCTGAGGAAGACTCGGCAGCCATTCCACCGACCGATCGACCACAGCTGCCGATTTCCTCCGGCCCGTTCCCTCTCCGTCCGTGGAGTCTTTTTCTCCGTGTTTCTTTAAATCGCTGGGTTTGTTTTCCGTACTGATTGCTCAGTTATCGTCTCCGTAACTACCTGCTTTGTCTGTCGTTAGCCGAACTCAACGAAACCCTTCTCGTCCCTTCGCATCTGCCTCTCTCCTCTCCTCTGATCGTCTTTCTCGCTCATCCCCTCCCCGCCCCGCCCCGCTCATCGGTTTATTGTGTTGATTTGAAAGGTGTTTTTTGTGAGCCTGTGTCTATGTGTGTGTGTGTGTTTTTTCGTACCCTTCATCTCTCCCTCTGCACTGATTTCGGTCTTTTCTCGATCTCCGGGCCCTGGGCCCTGGGCCCAGGTCGCAGGTCTTCATTTTCTTCGAAGATTAAATCATTTGTCGAAATCGTTTGCCATTCAGCCGAGCAGCTTCCCTTAGCAGCAGGTTTCACGACCTTTGGAAAACAAGTTGTTTCTCCTGTTGCTGTTGTTGTTGTTGCTGGTGCTGGTGCTGTAATGGCATTTATGTTGTTGTTGTTGCTGTTCTGTCGTTGTCCCGTCTCTCAATAACAAATCCGTCTGGCTCCTTCTCCTTCCCCGCCTCCTCCTCCCCTACCTCTACCGGTTTCGGCCGGGTTCGCTCGAAATTTGCACCTGCTGCCTCAAATTGTTTTCCTCCGATACCTGCAGAAGACGATGAATTTCATAATCTTCTCGGCTCGGCTTCCCGTTGACGATGCTGGTTTACGGCATTACGGCAAACTCGACTTAAGCCAGGACATCAGAGCCTTCAGCCTCCAGCCTTGATCCAGAGAATCCACTCGACTCCACTCCTGGGTCTCCGCACTTGCCCCAGCTGCCGTTGACACACTTTACACGCCGCCGTAATCTTTGTTGTTGACAGTGAAAACAATCCAGCAACAAGTGACTACAACAACAGTCGCTCCCGCTAAGGAAACCATTACCAAATCGGCTGAAAGTTATTTTTGAACATCGAATCGAAATGAAAACAGTAGACAGTAGACAGAAACAAAGGCGAATTACGTGCTCCATCGGCATAAAAGGAGAGACAACTAATCGAAAACGACAATTATCAACCTTCAGCGGACACACAATGGATCAAAAACTGCATACATCAGAGTCATCTGATCGCAACTCAACCCACTTCACTTCGACTAAATTCGACCCAACCCAACTCAGGCCAGATCGGGCCAGGTCGGTGTCCGTTCTGACCCAGTTGGGACCTCCAAAATAATTGGATAACATGCTGCAACGTGCATTCGTGTCGCACGTAAGCCTCGAGATAGCGCCGGATCCGGTCGGGTCGGGCCGGGTCTCGGAGGCGTCAACAGAAAAACAAAATCTCGAGCCGAGGGTCTCCACCATGTCGACGGTGGCCGGCGGAGGACATGGGAGCCATTTGATAAGAGGATTCATTACTCCGAATTGTGTTTGGCAAACAAATCGAGAGTGTTTTCAGAGACCTTCAGGATTACTCCAAAGGTTTCGAAAATTATGAGATCAATTGTAATGCGATACCAAAGGCAGAGAAAGTTCCGAACTCACGGAGATGACGATATTTAAAATTCAGATTTCCCATCGCTCGATGGCTGCACTAAGCCAATGTCAATAATACCAATTTATCTGGTATTTAATGGCGTTTAAGCCAGTATCAAAGACTCTCACCGATCGAGCATTGAGACACAAAACTCCCGGAGTTCAGGTCGGTCGATCCCGGAGATCGGCGGGATCGAGAGGCGATTTCGTGATTACGACCCATGTTACCGAATCGAAGAGACCGGAGCCGCTGTCTCTTCGAGCTGCCATTGATACCCATCATTATCGCCATCATCATCATCGTCGTCATCATTATGAGAACGAGAGCAACAAACAACAACAACATCGATTACATGTTGGTGGCCATCACACATCGGAGCCCTACGTGATGAGAAATGATCGGAGCCCTCGACATGGGTCAGGCATGGGGATTAAGGCACGGACGGCGACGGCGACGATGCGCTGATGATGGTTTTGATGGACTAAAGTGGTGGACGTGCCGTGCCTTGGGACCCGTCCTGGGTCGCTCGACTCCGGTTTGTGGCTCCCCAGCGCCTGCCGGACCGACCCCAAAATAACCAATTAAAACCGCCAGGCGTCAGGGCGACCGCAGGTGCCGCCTCTGGTCTGAACTGGTCTGGTGTGTCTCGGGTCGGGGTCGGGGTCTCGATCGACGTGGCTGCAGCGCCTGCCTTGATTGATGACGAGGCCTCATCGGGTCCGGGGTCGGGGACGTCTTTAATTGTGCCAAAAACAACAACTGAAGCTGCACAAGGTGCCGGGAGATGGGGAGACAAACACGAGGGCGAAGTCCACGGCAATAAAAGGGTTCGGGTTCGGGTTCGTCGCCGAAGAATGCCGGGAAATGAAATGCGAAACAATGGAGAAATTTCGAGGTCTCCTCGAGCCGAGACGAGTCGAGTCGATTGTTTGGCGGCGGTCGGTGTCGTCGGCGTCGTCGTCGTCGTCGCTGCATTCAGCCGTCCATGTGCCGTCAGTCAGCCGAAACATCAACAACAAGCAGCACCAGCAACAACAACAATAATAACAATAATGACAACGTAAACAACAGCAACAACAACGGGGAAAACTCCAGCAACATCTGCACTAACGACGTCGACTCCGACTTCGCCATCGCCATCGCCTTCGTCTGCTTCGACGAGTTTACGACGATCTTAGGCGAGCACTCGAGAGCCGGGCCCGAACTTCTCTTTGCCCCCGGCGAAAGGTAGGCTCCAACTATGTCTGACATAATGGCAGAGACGCGCGAGCGGGAGCGGTTTAAGCCAACAACACAACAACCAGAACAACAATAGAAACAGCACTACACGGGAGAAGGAGAAGAAGCCGACAGAGCAAGAAAGACTCAAGTCTACAGACAGGGCCAGGAAGACGGCGTTCGGCTCCAAGTTCCACTTCAATTAAATGTTCGTCGAGTTCGCCGCCGAGACGTCGCTGGGTTTCGTCAGGTTCCCTTGCATGGGGAGCGTAGGGAGCGAGAGAGAGAGAGGGAGAGCGAGAGATGCAACGGCGACCACTCGACGACGGGATGGGTTCGTGGAGCAGCAGCAACAACAACAATGGGCGGATTGTTTTTGTTTTCGGTTGTTTTGGCGGCGCTCGAAGACAAACAACAATAACAGCAGCAGCCATAACAACAACAAAAACTAAACATGGCAATAACAACAATGAGAAAAACAGCAGCAGCCGTAGCAACAACAATAGGAAGAGCAAGAGCAACAGCAACGAGTGAAAAATCTCAAATAATAATCAAGCATCAAATAAAAACTACTTCTACGGCAACAACAAGAATAACTATAACAACAACAACAACAACAACAAAGATGATAACTCCACTCCGCCGATATGATGCGATGCGATACGGAACGAGTAGAAAGAGAAAGAGAAAAACATAGACCGAATTATGTTCAAATGAACGAAAGAGCCAGCGAACGACGAACGTTTCCAGGAATTTGATCAAGGTGCAGAGGAGGTCGAGGGAGCGAGAGGGCGACATAGGAGGAGTGTGAGGGGAGGGAGGAGGTGGAAGAAGAAGAGGAGGAGGAGGTTCGCGGACCAGGCGCAGCGGCAGCCTGTCGCAGTAATGAAAGAGCAAGGTGCTCGATGGTTCTTCAACTCTACTTTGTCGATGCAGGAGCGAGACAAAGGGGGTGGACAAGGGGCGGACGGGAGACAGATCGACAGCGGGACGGACAGAGGGACAGACAGAGAGACTGAAAGGCAGACAGAGAGGCCGAAAGACAGACTGAGAGTCGATGCAGCCGAGATGCGCGTGAGAGATAACGTGAACGACGTGGAACGTGATGTGAAGTGAAGTGAGGTCTTTGGAAGAAGCGCTGCAAGCGAGCCGCGGGTCGTGGTCGCGAGGGCTGCGGCCGGGGCTGGGGCTGGGGGTTGTGCGGAGTCGCTGCAGCCGAGAATGAGGTGCTAAATTATAAGGGACGGAGCCCAACAACTGGATCCCGAGGTCGGCGACGCCCGATAGGCGAGCGCTAGCGAGTTAATGAAGGTTCTCGTCGTCGCCGTTGCAGAGATTTTTCTCCCTCTTCCTTACGTCCATCCCTCCCAGTTGCCCTGCTCTGTCTCTCAGTCACCTTCCCTCCTGCTCGTTCCTCTCTCTCTCTCTCTCTCTCTCTGCACTCATTTGGGTCCCTGCACTTTCGCCTCCATGTAGATCATTACCACCGGAGCATCGGCTTCAACTCCCTTGCTTGGGATTCCCGCACTCAAATCCTCAGGCTCAGGCCGTCCTTTGTTCGCGGGCGGCCTTTTTGACCTTTGGAAGTCGACGAAGAGTCCACCAGGAATCCGAGCTGAAGAACTTTCTCCCTGTGCTGCGAGTTCTTCGTGCTGTGCCTCGAGGCGGCTGTGGAGGCGACGACCTCGGTCTACGAATAAAGGTGTCTTCGTCCGCTCATCCTCCTTCTGCACCTCTACCGACTGCAATTACTTAGCCGTGGAAACCGGATCCTGTTACGCCAGCCCCTGCTCCTCAACCCGGTCCTTCTTTGCACGTCTATCCGAGAATCTTCGGGGCCGGTTCATTACCTTGATAGCCCCGAAGAGTCCGTGGAGAGCGAGACAAAAACACATTGTTCTATCAGGCCACTTTGTAGTTAATTAATAGACCTTTTCGTAGCTGGGCACGGACCATGTAGAAAAATCTCTCGATGCCCCACCGAGAGCGATGGAAATTCCACAAATTGCGCCCGACCGCAGGATGGGCCGCACAATTTGCTCAAATTAATAATCAATTTGCATTATTAATTTACAATGAAATGTTATTGGAAATGCGCCCGAGCGATGCTATTGATTTATTTTAATTTTTTGCTTGTTTTTGTTGAGTTCGCTCCCGCCGATTTTGAATGCACTCGACTCTGTGCGAAACGTTTCGGGCAAAATTCGAGTTAAATCCGGCGTAATGAGCGAAACCGCCGTGCTCGACAAAGCCCTTGTCCTCCGTGCCCGCCTGGCTGATGCCACAAATCGACTCTCAGCTACTCCGGTCGAGCTCCTCGACTCCATCAACCAGAACCTCGGGTCGGGTTCCGGGAATTGGGTCCTAAACCCGCGTGGCGAACGACGCCTGGCAATGTTCAGCGCAAATCTCCTGCATTAAGTTTGGCTGCCGACTAAACGCAGAAATAAAATAGAAATAAATCCAAATCGTCGTCAGACGCATGGTTGCAACTGTTGAACTGGTCGACAGCCCAGAGGGCGACAGGGCGGCGGCGTCAACTAATGAGCTTCATTTGCATTTCCCAAATTGCAGCTTCGAGGGTCCCCGCACTCACACACGCGCGGCCAGTCACGCTCACGGTGATGGGCTTATAATTCCCATGCAAACGTATGTCAACCAACAGCAACAACATGGTCACCAAGAGCAACAGCAACGTTGACGCCGTTGTGTTATCGAACGAATTTGCTATTGATTTAAAATTTATGAATTTGTTGCGCTTGAATTTTTCATCGCATTTCATTTGTCGCTCCGCCAACCGGCCTCAAACGCTCGTCATTTATTTTTAATAACACGTTGCTTTGGTTCGGAGTTGAGCGTAACTGACACCGTCTGCCCGGGGTCGCGGCAGGGAAATTGTAGGTGCAGGATGACCTTCTGCTGGATATTAAATACTTGTCTCGACATGGCGATTTGTCTGCTTATTCCAATAATAGTCTATTGAGCAATAACTTGCTATGCATCTGAGTCTTTGACAGCGATCAGTTTCGCTCAAATGTGGGGATCTGAAGCTATATTTCACCGGAAAATATCTCCGCCAGCACCTCATTAATAACGTGAGATATTCGAATCTCGTATCTGGCCGAGGACTGACGAATACTTGTGGTTACATGCGAGATATTTGATTTCAGCCGATGGAAAATGATGGAAACCGACGAATTTTCGAACGGAAATTTCGAGCTGCAGCATTGCATGTGGTCGCCTGCCTTTCGACAGCAGTCACAAAAACAACAATATACATTCGAAGCAACAACAACAATAATATCATCATCAACAGCACAACAACAATATTCATTTAATGACACCGCAATCACTCGTTCACGTGTTTGTTTTGGAACCTTCTTCGTGTTCTGGGTTTCGGAAACATGTCAAAAGAGTTTATTTAGCTGCAGGCAGGTCCCGCCCCCTCTCCTCTCCGCCCCTTCCCGCCACCCCGCGCATGTCGTGCAACTGTTTGTCGAAGTTCTTCAAAACACATTCGACTGAGTGAATGCGGAGTCCCATGGGCGAGGGTCGATGGCGGACGGAGGCGGAGTCGGCGTCGGATTCGGCGGCGGTGCATTTGATTAAATTAGACCGCAAATGACGGCCTCCAAATGAGAGCTCCAGGGCAGCGGAAGCATTTACACATCCCGCTAATGTCGGCCCGAGGGCTTTCGTGAGCTTGGCGATTCCCGCAGCCGGAAACGCAGCGTGTTCGGTGGGAGGCTCATCGGAGGAGACCCGAGATTAATATAAGTATTATGCGAAATATGTGTGGTAAAATAATGGAAAATCCATTAATTCATCATATCTGACGCAAGATCTCCATGATATCCGAACTCCACAAATGCCATCGATCTAGAAAGTATTCGTGGCTCTCTAGTGGAATGATGAATTTGCGGAAATGATACCGGCCACAAAACAAAGAAATCCCCCCCAGATCCCAGGCCGTCCCAGCCGATCAAGGAAGGAACCATCGAACGATGGGAGTCACAGCTGGATGCGTTACCGGATCGTTAGGTTTTCCATAACTGCATTAATCACGTGGCTTCACGTGCCTTGTCTCCGCATCTGCTCTGCCCAGGCGACCACCTGCGGATCGGGGAATATTTTAGCCTTTCTCAGTCTCGAATCGGATCGACTTTCTCCGACAACTCGACGTCAGCTGAGTCAGGCGACGATCGGCCTGGACTTGAGCGGCTGCTCGGACTTCAGCGACTCCTGGACTTCAGCGAATCCTCGGTTGCAGCGACTCCTGGACTTCCTGAACTCCGTGACGACTGCAAAGAAAATGCTGCAATTCGCAGCGAATCCCCGACGACGGGTCTCGAGGCGCAGTCGGAGTGGCTCCAAGATCTGGGAGCTCTTCATTGGCATCTGTCAACAGGCGATGGGAGGCCGCCAGACGAGCCCAGAGCAGCCTCAGCGACCGCTGCACATACGCTGCCATAAGAAGCTTTCGCTTTATGCAGCGCATTTGAAGGCAATAACGTCGAGCAATCTCGTCTCTAACAAGAAGTTATGAGTGTGCGCGACGATCTGGCAACGCCAGTCGCCGTGTCGCCGTGCCGCCGTCATTAGCCTCTTCAATGTCTGGGGCTTCCTGTCACGTCGCAGACATTAAATGCATTTTCAAGAAAATTTGCGCGAGAGAAATGACAACGACCAGCAACAACAGCACCGGCAACAACAGCACCGGCAACAACAACAAACCAACACAACACGGGAAGGAACTGGAATAACAACAATAACATTGCTGGGAATAACACAAACAACAGCAACAACAACAACATTGAGAAGAACATAAATGACGACAGCAAAATATTGCAGCATAAAAACGAAGATTTATGATTAAAAATGTGCCAAGAGCCAGGGAGGACGCGACGAGACGAACGAGAGGGAAAAAAGAAGAACGAATAAAAGCGATTGGCGAAGGGAGGAACAAGAAGCAACTGCAGAGGGGGAGAAAATTATAAAACATTAGCAAACAGGTTGAAGAACATACTGGCGACGGCTGTAACAACAAAAATCCTCTTCATTTCTATTGCTATGGTCAAGTAAAGGCGCTTGATGAAAAATACGAAAAAAAAAAAAAACAAACGATAAAAAATTGGGACACGAAAAAACCTAAAACCATTTGCATGGCGCAACAGCAACAATTGCTGGTGCTTCTGTTGCTGCTGCTGCTGTTGCCCCGCAGCAAAGACATTTCATTTCCTTTGACAGGAGCCTTTGTTGCAGCAACTCGGTGTCGCTGCCGACGCCGATGCTGTCGCTCTGCAACTCATTCCGTCCCTCTCTGATTAGTACAGTTGCGGACTGTTGTTGTTGTTGA
Organism: Coelopa pilipes; assembly: GCA_947389925.1. NCBI lineage: Eukaryota > Metazoa > Arthropoda > Insecta > Diptera > Coelopidae > Coelopa > Coelopa pilipes. Next base: position 25,639,666 of record OX376700.1, on the reverse strand, counting down.
TGTTTTTGCTGGTATTTTTCGCGTGTCTCCTCCTCGTTGTTTGTTGGTGTTGCCGATGTCAGCGCTCGAAATCGCTGGAATATGGAATATGGGAGTGCGAGCGAGTGGAGAGGGAAAGGCATTCAGACGCTGAAAGGGGAAGAGAGAGAGCGAGGGATGATGGCAGAGAGAGTCGGAGAGGAAGTTGGGAAGGAGATGATGGGATGGAGATGATGGAAAAGAGATGAGTAGTGAAAGGATCAGGAAGAAAAGCAAGAGATACTGAAAGGAAACCCTTGTACCCAGTTGGGCATCAGCAGCCGAGTCGACAGCCAAAATCAACACAAAGACGAAATCATAACGAAAATGAAATTACAATTAATTAAACTCTAAGCCAAACAACCCAAAAGAAAAACCTTAGCAAATCCGGAGTTCAAAAAGATCTCACAAACATCTTCCACGAGTCGCGGAACTTGGTCAAAGCCCAGAGTTTGGAGATGTCGTCACAGCCAGCGAACTGCGGCGAGGGGCTGTCGAAAACAACCGCAACAGTAGCAACGACAACAGTTGCTGGCGACCGTGGACTCGTAAACCGAAGCCGCTCACTCGAAGAAGTGCCAGGCTTGTGTTTGTTTTTGCTTTTCCTCGGGATTTATTCAATGTGCTTCGTTGCAAATTTACGAAATTCCGAAACGAGTTGAAATCAGTCCGGGAGCTCGTCAGCGACGGCCCACCTTGCGTCATGACGTCAATGAAACCAGAGCCGTCGCAATAAAACAAACATCGCTAGCACCAACAGGGAGTAAAAAATCAAGTCAACACCAATTGTGGGTTTTTTGTTTTGCACAAAAACTGTCGTCGTTCGTCAGCAGCATCGCAATCGGTGCTAATTTTCAATGGCAACACGTCAAATGCGCAGATGGAAGCCCGAACTTCGCTCTTCCAACACCAGACCCGCCTTTTACCTGATCTTTTACCCTGATTCGAAATCCACATAAAGCGGTGAGGAGCCGTCTGATTGTTTTCCATGTCGCTAATTGAGAAATTCAGGCACCGCATTTGGCCGTTCTCCGTTCCCTGCTCTCGAGCACAACGAGTGATGGCCTAATTGACACCTTTCTCTATTGATCTTGGTCTTTCTCCCACCTGTCCCAATCACTTGAGTCAACGCAGGGTAATTAGAAATGTCCTTTTTTGAATGCTACAAGCAACAAACAAATAAAATTTTCTATCGGAAATTTTAACATTCAATCACTGTCGATTGGCTTCCTCTGTAAGTGCTGGTAGTTTGTGATTTTTCTACGCCTTGCGGCTTCTTCCGCCTGCAGCAGATCATGGGTATTTTATCGCGGATTAAAACTGGCCGCCGATCACAGCCGTTCTCGGAAGTGCCGAGCCGCAGTCAGAGGGAAGCACGAGGCCGCCACGCACCCGGCTTCCTGCCGCAACTTCCGTCTTCTGTGCTGTCGCTGTCGCTGTCGCTGTCACTCTCTGTGTCGCCGACTGCGTCTCTGTCCGTGTCCCTGTCGTTGGCTGTGTCCCTGTCACTGTCTCTGTCTGTCGCCCTCTCTGGCTGCCTGACGTCGGCCTTCGGTGACGGGGGACCGAGCGATGATCGCTGTGCGAACTTGAGCCGCGCCGTGTTGCAAATCAAACACACAAAGACGTCGTCGTCCCGCCTCCCACAAAGGCGACGACAACCGCGGCAACAACAACAACGTTATTGAATAGAGCAACAATGCCATCTACAACAATAGAAACAGCAACAAGGACAAGAACAACTACAAAGACAACAACAATAACAACAACATCGCCAATGACAATGACTCAGGCGACCAGACCAACGACGAAGACGGTAACAATAAGAGCATAACAACAGCAAAACAACACGAATAGCGACAACAACAACAATAAGAACAACGGCAGGCTACAGCAGAAAATGATATCCGTTTCACATTTATTACTTTGTCTCCGGACGGACGTCAAACGTCGCCCCGCCTCCCGGTCCCCTGACAAGATGTTGCTTCCTTTCTTTGGTCCCTTTCAATTATCCTCCTCTGCTCACGATTTCTCTCTCTCTCTCTCTCTCTCTCTCGTTGCAGGATGCCGTAGTGCGCAAAACCAACAACAGCAGCAACAACAAACAAGGGGCAACTGCAACAAGAACACATCAACACCAGCACCAGACAAAGGCGTCTCGGAGGCGACACCAATTGCCATTGTTGTTGTCGGTGTTGTCGTCGGTGTTGTCTCGTCAGCACGACAGCCTAATTGAAAACGTGCTAAGACAGCAGCAGCAGCAGCAGCAGCAGCAGAAACTACACAACTCCGAGGAGAGGAGAAGATCAGCAGCAATAAGAACAACAAATAGCAACAAGAAGAGGCGACAATGACTGTTAAAATCGCGAAGTTCTTCAGCAGCTCCAGCGCAGGCGTCGGAGTAGGAGTAGGAGGTGGCGGAGGAGTCGTGGGCGGGGGGCCGCCGCCTCTGCCGCCGCCGAACCCCACGATGAAGGGCAGCAACAAATACTATAAACAACAACAACAACAACAGCACCATTACAATCCCTACATGGGGGAGCGGGAGGACGACGGGGAGGTGGAGGAGGAGGACAACATGTCGCTGTACTCGACGAGCGCGTCCATCATGACGACGCGCGACCATCCGTTCAACAACTCGCAGCGCCCCCTCCTCGCCGACCGGAAGCCCCAGATCCTGGCCAAGAAGAAGCAGCAGCACCACCACCACCACCACCAGATCGCTCCGCTGACTCCGACAACAAATCACTATCAGCAGCAGCAGAAGCAGCACCAGCAGCAACAATACATCTCGCCGTACGTGCAGCAGCAGAAGCGGGACAGCGCGAAGGGCCTGCACGGCTTCAACGACTTCGACATCCTGTCGCAGCAGTACACCCAGCACCTCCGGAGCCCCCACATCGGCTACCCCTACGGCAGCCCCCCCTCGCCCACGGCCGCCTCCAGCGACTTCGTGTTCGAGGGCATCGGCGGGGGTGGCGGCGTCGTCGGCCACTCGACTCCGCGCTACGCCAACGTGCCGGCGATCAAACAGCAGCAGCAGCAGCAGCAGCCCGGCGGCTACATGGGCAAGCCGTCGCGCTTCGAGGACGACTTCTGCAGCCGCCGCAACGAGGAGTTCGCGAAGGACGCCGCGGCGCCGCCCGCACCCTCCTCCTCCTCGTCCTGCTCCTCGGTGAGCAGCGGCCCCTTCATCTTCGGGGTGCCGCCCGAGCAGCAGCGGATGCCGGCCGGCGGACGCGGCTTCGGCGACTGCGTGGCGGAGCCTGCGATCGTCCAGAGTCCCGACGGCTGCCCGCCGCCGTTCGCGATCCTGCACGGCCAGTCGATGATGGTGAGTAGTCGAGGTAGTCGACCCCAAGTAGTCAACGTGACCAACAGCAAACTTGCCCCAGATTGCCCGACGACCTTCTGCCGGCGACCATAGGCGGAGGAGGGTCGCACGAACCTGATTCCTATTCCGAGTCCCTCCCCCTTAATCGTCGGAAGTCGCTGCTCCTTCATCAAGCGCCCCTGACCCTGCCTCGCGCCGGTGGGCGAACTTTTCGCTGGCGAACTCTTATCGGAAGCCCGACTCCGGCGATTACGGACCCGCTCTCTTTCTCTGCATTTCTAACTCTCTCTCTCACTCTCTCTCTCGCCCTACTTTCGGCCAACTTTCTCGCTACTATTTAACTTGTGGAAATTACTCTTTGTACAACTGCGGTTTAATTCTTTTTCTGCAACGCTAATTCCGAGTAATTAGTATTTTTACAACGCTCCGCAAACGCAACAAGCCTTTAATGATGGCCACAAGGACTCCAAGTGGGCACGGGCGGGGGTGCGAGGCAGGGCAGGGTGGGGTTGGCTGCGGTTCTCTCAGTGTGCACTGCGCGAATGGCGGCAGCACCTTCTCGTGGTTCCCGAAATAAGCTTTCATTTTCCCTGAAGCTCCCTCTTTGTGGCCTTTTAAGGATACATTTTGGTCCTTGGCTTCACTCCTTCGCTTCCTTCACTTCCGTTCCGGCTTCCGTCGCTCTCTAGTTGTAAAAATAATTCTTCCTACCACCACTTTTCCATCGTCGTTCGACTTTCTCCTCCTTCCTCTCAGGGCCGCCGACTCTGGGTCTGCGACGTTTTCATGAGCGGCCACTTAATTGGCCTGCGTCGTCCCTGCTATTTCGGTTGGGTTCGTCAAATGCCAGCTTTAAACACACTTCTACTGCTCTTTTCCGGACATTCGCCGTCGCCGACCGACCTCACGGCCGTTGCCTGGTTACCCTTTTAGTCGTCCTCGTCGTCCTGCGTTTACTACTGCGAGATCTGCTGCTGCTCCATCCACTCCTAAGTTGGGAGCAGCGGCGGCAGCAGGTTTGCGGCGCAGTGTTGCACGTTTTTAATTACCCTCCCTTCCCCTCCCGCCCCTCGCGGTGTTGCGTTTATTTTTTGCTCCCGATTGACGCAGCTTCATTACGAAGTTTGTCCAACACAAAACATTTGCTAATGCTCTTGCTCTTCTATTTTTACGTCTCTGTCCTTGTTGTTATTTTTAATATTCTCTCGTTCCGCTGCAGAGCTCCGACTCTCTCTCCCATCGTCTGTCCGTCTGTCGTGCGCACGCTTAACGCTAAGTGCACTCAGAATTGGCCAACATTTTGTGGTTGGCTTCGCTCAGACGCAGCCCCGCCGCCAGCCCCGACTCAGACACGATGTCTCCGCGACGAGCGCCCGTCCGTCCGTCCGTGTGTGCGTCGCAGCGTTGCCACAGCTTTCGCTTGTACCACGGAGCTTTTTGGACCGTAACTCGCCGTGACGTCTGCTGCATTCGGCGGCGGTCTTGGGACGGAATTTGAATCAAGGTTGCCAGCGAAAAGTTTTCCAAATTCGTTGACGAAACTCATTCACCGCTCGTCTCTTTCTTTCTCCCCCTCTCCTACTCCCTGTCCCACTCCCTCTCCCACTCTCTTCCTTGCGCTTTGTCATGGCTGTTTGTCCTGTTTGTCCTGTTTGTTTATGGCATTCTCTATAATTTTATCAACCTCGGCCCCTGTGCAGCCAACCTGACTGACCGACGCCGAGCGACAGTGACAGCGACAGCAGCAGCAGCAGCGACCACTTCCAACAAGAGCAATGACTGCCGACAACAATTACCAACAATTGCAACAACAATATGGGGCAACAGCGACAAGAACATGTTGCAATAACTGCCATACTCTAACAACATCATAATCCTTCACAGCAGCATGAGTTCCTCTGTGTTTGATTGCTCTGACTATCTCGCTCGCCCTCGTCCTCTCACTCTGACCCTCCCTCTCCCTCTCCTTCTCTCTCCCCCTCTCTGGCACTCCCTCCCTCGCTCTATCTCCCGCTTGCCGCCAGTCGCTCGCCTCCGACTCGTTTATAAACTTGCTTCCACCATTGCATTGAGTTCATTTTCTGCGGCGATTGTGTTTTCTGGTCTCCCTCCTGCTCCTCCTTCTCCTCTGCCTCCAGCTTCGTCCACCGACCGCAGCACAGTGGCCGATGGAAATGAGAGCATGACAATAATGGTTTTATCGCAACTCAAAAGCGACCTGGAGGATGAACTTCTCGTGTTCTGGCTAGATTTCTTCGGCCTTGCTATCGAGGTGCTCTTTCTCTTTCCCAAGTTTTCCATATGACACGATTCGACCCACTGTGCAGCGAACTGTTTCGCCATTAGACTGGACTGACGTCCGTCTGCTGGGCCCTGTACGTCGTCCCGTGCCCGGCGGTCGGTCGCCGACACCCGTTGGCTTCGCCAGACCTCGCCGCCGAGGAAGGTTGCGAGCAAGCAGAGAGGGGCACAAAGAGAGCGAGAGGGAGAGAGGGGAGAACACATTTGCTGGTCATTCGCTGTGGTTTCACTAAAACCAATCAAATTAAAATAAAGCGGTCTGAAAAAAGAGACTCGCAAGAAAGGCGGAAAATGCAGACAAAACAAAGGAAAGAAGCAGAGAGAGTATCGTTGGAAATATGATAAATTAAGAATAAATAAAAAAGAGCAGAGGGAGAAGGGGGGAGAGATACAGCGACGGGGTTCACGACCCGTGAGAATTTGAACCCAATTTAAATGGGATTCAAAACTTAATTAATTTCTGCACTCGATGCTTTTATTCATTGTTTCGACTCCCCTTGCGCTTCTCTCTTCTCTTTTCTCTTCCCCCCTCTCTCCCTCATCTACCCGTCTCCCCTCTTCCACTCCCTCCCGTTCGTAATGGTTTATTATTATTTCATTGCTTTGCTGTTGCCACTTCACTGAAAGAAACTGCCTTCGTCGCAGGTGCCGAGCGTGAAAAGAGTTTCCAAATGAGTTTTGACGATGAAATTAAAAAGCATTTCCACTGAAGTTCATTTCATGACCTAGGGACCAGGCAAAGAGAGATCAAGAGAGAGAGAGAGAGAGAGAGAACGAAGGGGAGAAGTTAAAGGGTGTGGCGGCCGAGTTTAGGAGCCGTTGCGGCTTGGGGAGTCCGTTTAATTAACATTTGGTAAGAGTGAGTTACCTTCGACTTCTCCCTCTCTTTCCCTCATGGCTTGCCGCTCTCGCCGCCTCCTGGCCGCGGTCGGTGACTTCGGTTTCAGCGAATTGCGTCGCCCGAGAATCGATGAACGGTTGGCGTCGTGACGTCAAGTGTTGCCGACCTCACGGCCCGATCCCCCCAGAGGAAGCCGTGGATTCGCGGAATCCTGCGTTCGGGCGGGGATTCTCTGATGATTACTGCTTTCAGAACGCACTAATTTTCCTTTCTTCTAGCCTGAATTAAATCCAAATCGCCACCTGCTTGATGAAATGGTCTGGGGTTTTTTTTTCTCCTTTGTTTTTGACTCCTTTTTCGAGTGCCTTTTCATCGAAAAATCGCCCTTAATCCAGTGAATAATGGATTGAACAGTGTTGCCACCGAATCGCATTGCTTATTCCGCATTGTTTTCCGTGTGGAATCCATTTATTTGCTGTGTGTGTGTGTGTTTTTGCTGGGGGTTTCAATTGAATTTGTTGCCAAACTCACATCGACAGACCGGCGTCCGCCGTTGTTGTTTTGTTTTTGTTTTTGTTGTTGCTCCTGCTGGGTTTGATTGACCAATCAATTATGGGCGTGTGTGTGTACTGTGTGTGCGTTTGTGCGCGTGGTTGCCTTACAACAATGTGCAGTTGACAGAGTACGTGGTCAAGTTTAACAAAATTGGGAAAATAAAATTAAAAAAAACTCCTGTATTCCCTGCTGCATTTTCAACATTTGTTTGCACTCGAAGCCCCCTTCAAAGTACTCCATAATATATAATTTAAATTGAAGTATACATTACTTTAAACTGCATTTTTTATGAAATTTTATTTCGGCGAATAAAAAAAAATAAAAAATAAAAATATAGAAACTTTTTAAAAATTCATAGTTAAACCTGGAACTTTCGTCGCCCCACGCCCACCCGCGTAAAACTCTCGTCGTCGTCGTCGTCGTCTTCATCGCCATCGTCGTCGCCGTCTTTCGTTCGCAATGAACTCATTAACCTAATTTCGAAAGCTCTCGTCCATTGTTCTCGTTGTTGTCGTAGTTATTGCTACTGTTGCTGTTCTTTTGTTGTAGTTATTGTTGTAATTCCCCCAGTTGTTGCTGCTGCTGCTGCTGGCTCTGCAGTTTTCGCCAAATAAAGTTCTAAACTTGCTTCTTCGCGCCACAACACGCTCCACGACCGACATCGTCCGCCACCCACCATTGGCCCACATCCCTCGCTCTTTCTCTCCTTCTCCCGTCCGCCTGACTCCCACTCGCTCTCCTCCTTTCTCTTGCCATTGTTCGCCATCTGCATAACTGAAAGAATAAAATTAAAAGACTCGACTGAAGTTCATGTCGGACGCCCAGGCTCCAGGTTTTTATGAGTCTCGTTATTGTTTTAGTGCCTTCGTTATAAAAATACGCGCCTACAACAACCGATGCCACCGCACCGATAGCCATAACAGGAAAAAAACAATGACTTAAAACAAAAAAAAAAAATAAAAATTAAGAAAAAGCAGGAAATACAGAAAACAATTCACACACGCACAGAAATCATTTGAGCCTCAAGTCGAGTTCAACGAGGTTCAACATGAGGCGAAGTCAAAGTGACTCGCGTTTTGACCGTGTTTTTTGTTGCTGTTTTCTTCATTTTTCTTACCAAAATCACTTTGAAGTCTGGACTACTCGCCTCCACAAATGACAACTGTGAAGATTTCACTTGTCTACTTGTTCGCTTCATTTATCAGACTTCGAATTTTGGGTTTCATCGGGTTCCGCAGGCAGCTGTTGTCGCCGTCGTCGCTGGTTAACGCGGTTGTGTCGACGACAATGTCTTCTGGAAAAGGGTTCCTGCGCCTGTTTGTTTCCCTCTCCCTCTCCATCCATCCTTCCTTCCTTCGCCCCCTCCGCGTTTGGCCTTCTTCGTCCACGGCTGTTCCCAATGCTTTTGCTGCGAATCGGAATTAACATAAACAAAACAGAGGAAGAGCTGCCACGTGGCATTTAAAGTCGGCCTATTCGAGGTTCTCTCAAAGAATTACAGAAAATACTTCAACGCAAAGTGACTCGCGTTTTGACCGTGTTTTTTGTTGCTGTTTTCTTCATTTTTCTTACCAAAATCACTTTGAAGTCTGGACTACTCGCCTCCACAAATGACAACTGTGAAGATTTCACTTGTCTACTTGTTCGCTTCATTTATCAGACTTCGAATTTTGGGTTTCATCTCAAAAAAATAATTTTGAATTTTTTTGTTTTGTTCTTAATTTTTTGTGTCTCTGTCAGATGCATTGCCGAACAGAACTGAAATTAATTCCTTCTTAATTCTCTCAATTCATTCGGAAAATCCACGGCTCCCAATTTGAATGGCCTCAGTGGGAGCTGCGAGGAATCCAAATTTTGTCATCAAATTTTCATATTTTCTGATGAAGTTCGAAACTTTGGAAATCGCGTGAGGGGAAATTTATATTTCGAGAAGTGAATTCAAGGAGAGGAGGTTGGAAAGCTCTCGAAAATGGGCACGAAAATCCACAATTGCGGCACAAAAACCTCCAACGACACAAGGACGACGCCGTTGTTGCCAAAGATCGCGCTGTTGTCGTTCGTTTTCTTTGTTGTTACTGTTGTGGATGTTGTTATTGTTGTTGTTGTGAAATGTACCACTCGCTCTGTGGCCACTTTTTGCCCGGGCTCGCCGTGAGATCCATGGTCACCGCGACTGGGGCCGCCGCCGGTCGCGAGGCGCGGCGGCCGCCGACAGCTGCAGCAACGGGCGACGTTTTTGCCGCTGCCGCTGCTGCTGCTGCCGATAACTCGTCGACATTCCTTTGGTCACCGGCGGACGCAACAACAACGGCAACAAAAACAACAGCCACAATGGCCGTAACAACAACGTGGTCGACAACAGCAATCAACGGGCAGCAGCAGCGAAGCCAACAACGACAGCGACGGTAACAACCAGTGATCAGCAGCAGCAGCAACAACTACACAAGCAAGTAATTTATTTGCTCGCCGATATCGCAAGAGCGGTTTCTTCTTTTATTGTAGCTGTTGTTGTTGTTGTTGTTGTTGCCTCTTGTTCCTCCTGTGGCCGACTGCAACACGTTGTAAACTCGCTGTCCAAACAAATGCTGCAACAGCGCCACGTAACAACCACAAAACGACAACAACAAGAGCAACAACACGAAATGTACAAAAAACAAATAACATAACAAAAACAACAACAATTACAGCAACACCAGCAAAAACACCCGTGGCAACAGAAGTGAAAACGAAACAAAACCCATGCTAAGAAGAAAAATTCACTTGCGTATAAAATTTTTGTCACGCTGCGTGGTTTTTGTGGGTCTTCTTCGTGTTGTTGTTGTGGGTCTCCATGTTGTTGTTGTCTCCACTCTGCTGTTGTTCAAGCAATTGCTAGCATTGCTGAAGAAGAGCGAATCTCCCGCCATCCGTCCGTCCGTCCGTCCGTTCGCGTTTAATTGTTAATTCCATGCAAGTTGCATAAATTCGCATTTCCGCTGCGGCCCTCGCCGACGGTGGAAGAATATTTTAGCCACCACTGTGCAGGCGTTTTCCTTGCCGACATGACTGCAGTCCTACGACTGCGAGTTAACATGGGCCGAGCTCCTCAAATGTCTGATCAATAGAGGAATCGCATTTTGTTCTCTGTTTATGGACTCGACTTACACGAGAAGCCTCGGAAAACCTGCCCACGAACTTCAAGGGAATCTCTGGAATTTTGGTCTCGAATTCGGCATCGACATACCAGAAAAAGCAACAACAAATTCGTCCTCATGCATGGAGCACGACAACAAATTCGGAATTTCCATCAGAATTTCAAGAGCTCGTCGTTGTTGTTTTGGCAACTATTGTTGTTGTAATAATTAATACAATATTTAGTTAGTCGTGTTTCGGGTGAACGATTTCGTATTTGATTTCACTTGCAACAAAAGCCCGCAATAATGGAATGGATTAATGGAAATCACACGAACACTGGCAGAGTGAATAGAGTAGTGGTGCGCATGTATGTGGTGAAACTATGAGCATTTCGGGCACTGTGTCAAGGGAAACGGCGGAAGCGAAACCGCAGCCGCCCTCAGGAACCCCGAACCCCGAACCGCGCGTGTTGTTCTGGGACTGGGCCGAGTGGAAACACATCGGATCCGTTCACTGTTCACCGATCAGCGGCAACTATTTACACTTTATTGCATTGTCAACAATGCAATGTTGTTGTTGTTGGCTCTTAATTAAAATCAAATATGAATTATTTGAAAAATTAATGATTAAATTTCACAAAATTCCTCTCTCTGTTTGACGCAATCGCATTAAGTTTGCGTTTTCCGTGGGGAGTCGTCAATTGTGGAAAAATTCATTTTTTTCCACAATGAATATTTGTCGTGTGTGTGTGTGTGTAGTAATGTGATCCGCAAATGATTATTAAATTCCATTTCAATTGATTCGTTTCCCACCGCACTTTAATTGACGGCATCTCATTAACTCAGTTCGGTTGCACTTGCTTCACTTTGAACTCCAGTAGTTTTTCCCGCCCTTTGTTGCTATTCATCCTCCTCCTCCCATTATTATTCGAGTTCTCCTTCGTACTCCCCTTGGTCTTCTGTGCTCTTCTCCGCTCTCCTCCCACAGTCTCCCCTCGATTCGGCGCCTTGACGACTCTCCTCGCTGCGGTTTAAAGCTCCAGGAGCCTTAAAGCCTCTCGCCGATTTTTTCCCCTCGCTCGCAGGCAGCTGGGCGCTCGCAGACACACTCTCACACACACACACTCAGTCGGGTGTCCGCAGCCAGCCCGACGCCGGCACACCTGCAGCCTCTCGGCGGCCAGGACACCTTTCAATGGAGGGCGTCGGAATGTTCTCGGTTCCGCCCGCATGGAGCGCGTTTTCGTCCAGGCCCAGAGGAGTGGGAGGGCGGGTGGCGTGGGTGGTCTCGGCCGTCTCGGTGGTTCCGCCCTCCGCACCCCTCTCTCCGCGCTCGTCCCTGCATTCGGTTGCAATTTACGACATTTCGAAAGCGATAAAATTTGCTTCTTTCCCGCAATCGCCTGCGCCGCTTCCTCCACCCCCGTGGACCAAGTGCCGAAACTCGCAGCCATGGGGTGCCAAGGGGTGGGGTGGCGCGGCGTAGGTGTTGGTCCACATCTGCTGGTGGTTTCCATTCGTCGTCGTTGCTGTTGCTGTGGTTGTTGCTCTCCTCGGTGGTGTCGAATCTCAGTGTGGTGGGAGCAGCAGAAACATATGGAAATCTCATTTACTGTAGCTTTCGTTCTTGTTGTTGCTGCTGTCGTTGGTGTTGCTATCGCGTTGTTGTTGTCATTGTGGCATTGGGAAGGAATGTGTGTCTACCGACCGACAGACCGACCGACCGACCGACAGACAGACTGAACAAGAAGTTGTTCGTTTCGCGAACGACACTCCGGCTCGAAGGAGACAAATTATTTAGCCTCGTATCTGGCAGACGTCGAGTCAGAGGCGGGGGAGGGCGCGCGGGCAACAACAAAGGAACGAGGAGTCGATGGAGGCGGCGGCGGCGGCGGCGGCGGCGGGTTCCGCAGGCAGCTGTTGTCGCCGTCGTCGCTGGTTAACGCGGTGTGTCGACGACAATGTCTTCTGGAAAAGGGTTCCTGCGCCTGTTTGTTTCCGTCTCCCTCTCCATCCTTCCTTCCTTCCTTCGCCCTCTCCGCGTTTGGCCGTCTTCGTCCACGGCTGTTCCCAATGCTTTTGCTGCGAATCGGAATTAACATAAACAAAACAGAGGAAGAGCTGCCACGTGGCATTTAAAGTCGGCCTATTCGAGGTTCTCTCAAAGAATTACAGAAAATACTTCAGCGCATTTCGTGTGTCGAGCAACTGCGGAGAACTCGAAAGGCCCACAGCCCAGGTCCCGAGTCCTGAGTCGTCCGCAGTTCGTGCACAGTCAAGCGCATAATTATGCGCACAACACGCACCCGCCGACAAGACTCGCGACGCGCGACGCAGATGGCACAACGACAAATGGTGTCTTTGCAAGTGCAATAGGAAAGCGGCAGGAGTCGTCGGCAGATCCAGTCGTGGAGAAACTTCCCGAGAGCGAGGGTGCGACGGTTGCAGGCGTTGCTGCTCGTGTTCACAAGTCCCATAAATAGCTGGCCTTTCGCCGCCCGGCCTCATCCTTGAGGAACCCCCAAACCACGAGGCCCGCCTCAGCCGAGCCGCTGGCGCTCAGCGCTTCGTCATGCCGCGCTGACGGCCCGAAGCCAGGACTAATTAATCCGGGCCTCTGTCAGCGGGCTCTCAAGGTTCCGTCGAGTCGGGTCGGGTCGGGTCGGGTCGAGCCGCCGGCTGGATATCAGTCAAATCGATCATCTCCAAGTGTGGTGGGACGACGCCGCTCATTACTCTCAGAGCCTCGTCCTTCTTCGCGGCCTGTCCCTCCCCCCCCTCCCTTTGCCTCCGCCACACCGCCTCCTTCGTCCCTCCCGCCTGCTCCTTTGATTTATATGCGCATATTTAATCGACCTCGAGCGTCCTCGAGCGTCCTCGACTCCGCCCGACAACTCGTCTACGGCGGCGTGGAGTTGCCAACTACTCGTCGAGTCGAGCGTCGTCGTCCCGAGGGAGCGCGGGAGGGAGGGAGGTTGGTAGGAGAATTAATATTTAAGCCTTGGCGAAACTTGAAAGCTCCCCAGGATGGGACGTGGCCGAGGAGGTGGAACCGTGGAGTGGATTCGGGCGCGTCGCAATGCAAAGGGATTTGCATGCAGCGAGTCAGCGGGTTGGCAGCGCCTCCAATGCACACACACACACTCACACAGAGACCTACACAAATGCGCTCTCGATTCCAGCCGTGTCGCCTCGCGTCGAGGGCCGGGAGTGAAACACAATAATGAATGGTTGGCTCGCCTGATGACGCCGATAACGACGCACTCCGCCCTCATTAACTTCTTAGTTGGCAACGCCTTTAATTGGCTACTTATCGCGTTGCCAACGCGTCATGACTGCCTGACTCGACTTGGCTTCCGCTCGTTCTTCTGCGGGGAAAACGGTCGTCTTAATATCCGGTTGGCAGGTGACTCGATTAGCCGCGGATTCCAAATTGTCTCCCTCTCCTCCACTTCCTCCTCTTTCTCTCTCTCTCTCTCTCTCTCTCGTCTTTTTCTCCCCGCTTGCTCCGTTTTCCCGCATTAGACGCCAAGACGTGACTTCTCCACACGCATTGCCTGTCATGATCTAATTTCTCGCCGCCGACGCCGCCACGTCTGGAGCTCTTGGCCGGTTGTCGCTTGTCGGCGCCACTCGAACCTGTCGCTTCGCTGCTGAGACATCTCATTCCCTCTCCTCTCCTGCTCACGCCTAACAGGACCCACCTCTCCTTTCACCATCTCTTCTCCCACTCGTTACTCTTTCTCAGCTCCGCTTCTTCACTCTGTGTGTCTTTTGCAGAGCGCTGCCATCGCCTCCATCCTCCATTCCGGTCCCAGTCCGAGTCCTTGTCGCACGTCACACGCACACCGACTCCTTCGCCAGTTCGGCTGCTGCACTCGCGGCTCTGCGGCGACCCTTTGGGAGGGTCATGAGTGCTTCCTGCACATCTTCCTGGCCTCGTGTCAACTGCATCCTCGCAGCCGGCCAGACGGGCGGACGCGACGTGCGACGGCATTGCAATGCTCTCTCTCTCTCTCTCTGTCCGTCCGTCCGTCCGTCCGTGCGCCTGTCTAACTGTCTGTCTGTCAAACCGTGTTATTGGATTTTTCTGTGGCTGTCATCGAGCGAAGCTATCGTGGAAATCGTCCTGCTCGTGGATCGTGGGATCCGCGCGTCGCGACCCGACGCTTGCACCCGGGCTCGCCGAAGGCCGGAGGATGCGATTCCACTTCCTCTCTTCTGTCGTAGGAGATTTGTTTTTGTCGCCCCTTATGTACTTGTGACATGTCGCTTGGCCTTCCATCCTCCCATCCTTCCTTCCCACCGATTGGTTCCCACCCGACCCGGCGCGACGTCATCGCTGCATGCAACTGACAGCATTTGACTATTGATACATGATGAGCACGACAGGTCGAAATATGTTTCACTTAGTCCTATTTCCGTCCTCCTCCTGCTCCTGCTCCTCCTTCGAGAATCCTTTACGCAGTCGTTTCGTCTTCGGCACGACTCCATCGACCGCGTGAAGAACCCGGCTCCGTCCATCGGAGGAAATTAAGGATTGAATCACTTGGCTTGAAGGATGTCCCCGAGCTCGAGAATAATGTCCCCATGCTCAAGTCCAAGCACTTCCCGCAAATCACTTTGAATTGTTCGCAATGTAATTTCAATCGATCTGAAATGTTTTTCAATCCGTTCACTCGAGTGGAGATTATCTGACTGTCCAGGATTAGTATTCGTTTTCATTAGGGTTTTTAGTCATTTATTATTTTACGATTTTCAATTCAATTCGATTCTGATCTGACATTTTTGATCCGAAGATGAAGCTGAACACGACTCTAATTCGATGTTTCTTTTCGTTGTCCTTGCAGCAGTCGACCAGCGACACCAGCTCGAGTTCTCAGGACAGTGGCCGCAACAACAAGGCCGCCAAGCTGCTGCTGCGTAGGTCCAGCAAGGCGGCCAAGAAGAAGAAGAAGGCGCCGGTGATAGGTATGTATCCGACCGGCCACGAACCCCCCTGGCCTGTCTCCCCATCTGTCTGTTGCGAATGCCTGCAACCGATGCCGCTGCCAGCAACGGCGGCCGCCAATTCGTGGCAGACGCTGCTCCATGAGCAACGGCAATTAGTTGCCAGATCTTCGCCTAATTCTCTGCCCCCTGCTCATCCTCTCGTCTTCCTCGCCTCGTCCTTTGCAGTTGAGAAGTCCACTAAGGACCCTTCGCCAGGGCCGGCAGCAGCAGCAGCAACAAAGCAGTCATCCGTCAAGTGCGTCGTGGTCGGCGACGGCGCCGTGGGCAAGACGAACCTAATCCGGTCGTATCTGGAGAACCGCTTCAACCCGGAGCACGTGCCGACCGCCTCAGACATTTACAACGGTGAGTAGTGGCGGTGTGTGGGAGCGTGTGTGGGGGAGTGAGTTGGCTTTTGTGCGAGCGAGAGGCACCGGCACCGGCATCGGCATCGGCACCAGGCATCACGCGCCTGTTGCTCATCGCTTTGTGGGGGATCCGTGAAGCGCCCGCAAAGCCAAATTATCTTCCGCTGCCTCCACACCCTCGACCGGGTTCGCAGATCTGCCTTCACTCCTGTGTATGTGTGTGAGGGTGTGCTTCACTTCCTGCCGACGTCTATTAATTTTTAAGTCCTTCTCCGCTTTCCCCGGATCCATCGCGCCTCGCCACACCGAGTCGAGCTGAGACGAGCCTCGCTCGCGTTCTCATTTTTTGCCCCAGATTACTTTCTCCACAGGACGCCCGCCCTCGCCAGTGCCAGGGCTGGCGCGAGGAGACTCTCCGCAGAGATTCTTGCGCCCTTGTCCTGCCCTCGCTGGCTTTTGCTCGCTCCTCTTGTGTAGGGGGAAAGACCGAAAATTTCCCAGAAAGCCAAGAAAATTCATTCATTTTTCATTTCTCATTTTTTCAACTTGCGGCATCGAAACTCGGCGGCGGCAGCAACAGCAGCAGCAGCAGCAGCCAAAATTGAACCGAAGCTGCAGCTGATTGAATTATGATGTGAAGTCTGTCTAGCTGGGTGGGAGAGTGTGTGTGTGTGTGTGTGTGCATGGGTATGGGCGAGTGGCGCTGTGGGTGCGGCTGGGGTGGGGGCTGCGGGTTGATGCGGTCGTTGAGAGCGATAAAAAATTAAATATTTACCATGCGCCGCATGAAATTGCTGCCTGGCGGTCGAGAGAAATTCACAGCTGAATTTCGGTGCCTCGGTGGCTCGTCTGCGGAATTTTGCGGAATTGGATTCGGAAGTCTTTTCGTTAAATTGCTTCTCTGGCCTTTGTGGCGAGACACGTGGGGGAGAAATTCCGGATCCAGGTGTGAAGCGGGCTGAGGGCGTGTGAAGCTCTGAGCATCATCATTTCTTATTTTGTTTATTTACCGTATTACTTTATTTATTGCATCTTGCATAAAGACCTCAGTTGATCTCGTTGTTAATTATCCTTGCCTTTTTGGTTGAAATTCTTAGTATTAAGTTATCCTAAATTCGCATAAACGACCATGCATAATGGATCATAATCATGATTTGATTTTTACCCTAATTGAAGCGTTTTCCAAGGCGGTCCCTCGTTGAACCCTAACATGGTCCCTTCCGAAAGGGAACAACCTTCTGAAGAACCTTTCATTCCTTCCCTGTCCTCGCTGTTTCCTAGTTTCCTCCTCTGATTCTTGCTCGATTCTTTGGGTCGGCTCCCCAGGGCTCGGTTCGTGCCCGATCCCTCGCATTCGCGGTTGCTTCAAATCTGTTTCTGTCCCCCGACAAAGTAGGAGTATTCAATTAAAGTGCGAAAACTCATAATCAGAACGTTGCCTCTGGTCGCCTCCTTTACCTCGAATCCGCCCCCATCGCCCGACGCGAATCCGGCGCCTTTGCCAAGGAAGGAGGAATCGAAATGACGTACAGGGAGCTGGAAGACGGCGCTTTGTTTGGCTCAGTCGAGCTGCTCTTTGTTGGCTTTTTATTTATGCTTCTCATCGTCATCGTCGTCCTTTCCCTCGACGTCCTTGTTTTATTCGCACTTTGTAGTTGTTGTTCGCCCTTTTGTGCTTGTTGTTGCTTAGCCTTTTGTAGTTGCTTCTCGCTCTTTTGTAGTTGCTGTTCGTCCTCTTGTAGTTATTGCGGCCCTTTTGTAGTGGTGGTTGGTGCTGTAATTGTTATTGTTCTTCCTTGTGTTCCTCCCTCGCGCCCGGCGTGTCTTCCGGCGGTATCTTTTGTGTTGCCATTTGTAGTCCTTGGAACCCGCCGCCCCCAGCGGTCGCGCTGTAAAAGGAAAATGTAAATCTACACAAAATCAAAAGCTCCGATGTTCGCACAATTTGCCACCGACAAAGGGCGGGCGCAGGTGGCGGTTGGGTGGGGTTGAGTTCGGTTCCTTGAAGGACCCTCTTGTCGTCGCTTCTCGCCGCCCTCGCTTTCATCACCCGCCGATTCGATGGGCCTCTGGGTCCCGTGGAGGGTGCGACATTCACTTACATTTATTTGCTTCCGCTGCTCTCTCCTCTTTCTCTGTCTTTCTCTCTCCCTCTTCCACCTCCTCCACGCCTTGCTTTCCGCCTCATTTCGCGCCACTCACTTCGCTCGGATGATCAACACCCAGTCAGTGACTCAGTCACTCATTCACTCAATCACTGCAATTAAAACCCTTCATCCCTCATCCCTTCACCTCCGACAATTCGCTCGGTTCCTTCCGCCGCTCAATGCACATTGTCTTCGTTACCATTCGGTCCTCTCGCTTCCTCCGCTCTCTGTCCTGGTGTTTTCGGTTGTTTTGCTATGTGTGGTTTAAGGTTTTCTCTGTTCACGTCGTCACAAAGGCAGCCTCCCTCACCCACCCACACCCACAGTCACGGCCGCATTCATCTCATTCACTCCCAGTCGGTCTCGCTCGCACAATGGAGCGGTAATTGTATTGAATTTGGCAAGCGGCGCTCAACCGACCGCACTGAGAAGCAACACATTAGGTTCAATTAGTCCGAGCACACACACCATCGCACTCCGCACTCTGCACTCATCGTCATCCTCCACATCCCCCTTTTGTTCGTCCTCCTCCTCGATTTTCTCCTGCTTCCTCCCGCTTTGTCTTCCTCCGTTCCCCCGCCTTCAGCTGTCGGTACTGAATGTTAAATGTGTGTGTAATTGATTTGAGTTTTTCTGCTCTGCGGCGAGAGCACGGCGGCGTGGGCGAGGGCGAGCGAAGAGGCGGACGCCCTGTTTAGGAGTGCAGGTAAGGTGGTGGAGGTGGCGGAGTTTTGGCCTGATTCGGCTTTTGGCCGTGTTGCCGTCGGCAGTCGCGGTCGCCGGTTGATGGCGTTGTGATTTGCACGCAATTGCCCGATTGCTCAGGCACGCGCTCGTGAGCTTCGCCTCCCGATCCCGGCTCCAGTCAGTCGCACGGGGTTTTTGATCCCTTCACTAATTTCCGCTGGAAAGTCCTGCGGCCTCCGATGCACAGCGGGGATGTCGACAAAGAAGGCGGATTGATGAGTGAGGTCGACCACGGTGGGTGGTGGCATCGAGTTCTCAAAGGGTCCAGGCTTTGGGAGGATACGACAGGGTTTCACAGAGGAATTTTAGTGGAAAACAATGGCAGGACACGAGCTCTAGGCCCATCAGCGATTCACACTCCATGGCGTATGAGTGATATTTTGATATCTGAGCAAAAGTTTTGAAGTTCAAAGACTTCGCAAATCCTCTTAAAGAGGCTGCAACTCTTCATGCTCTGAAGTCTGCGGCATACGACTTAAATTCTAATCCCTCGATGCCGGAAGAAATCGTACTTAGCAAGTTCAACAAGCTCCTTTGCGATCCCTCAACAGAGAGGTTGCAGAGAGGTGTGAATTCGGAGAACTCGATTTCGGGGGAAAAAAAACCCTCCACCTGAGGCTCCGACGTTATTCGCAAAACGAAATCCTTCTGCTTAGACGATTACAAGTTTTAAGTCCTGGCTCACCACGTGTTATCCGGGCACACGACAAACACAGCCATAAACATCAACAGCGAACATCAACAAGAATCATGCCAAGAACAAACGCAGCAACAACGCAGGCTACAAGCAACAACAACAACATCAGCAACAACGTCTGCGCCGAAGATAATTCATTTCCAGTGCCGTTGAAGTGTGAATCGTAACTCGAAGGCATCGAGTGTCAAAAACCTGGCACTGATGAATACTCGAAGGCGACTCGACCTGGCTCGGCTGTGTGCGTGGGTGGGTGCGAGTGTGTGTGCGAAGTAGGGCATCGTTACAAACAGAGCACACACCCACACACACTCACACCCATACTCGCACTCCAAGCATCCAATGAATGCCACAGGAAACGTTGGGCGGGAGACCCCAAAATATTGGAAAAATGTGGCTCTCGGGAAGCGGACGCTTTGCCTTCTGTCTCTGTCTCTCTCTTACTCTGTGTACGAGTGTGGGTTTTGGGCGTGGGTGTATGTGTGTTTGTGTGTGTGCTTGCATTCTCGAGCTCGTCCCTTGGCGTCTGTGGGTCTGGCTGTGTACCCGAATGGGGTATGGCAAAAAATTTAATTTAAATGTTTGCCATTTTTTCATTACTCTTTGAAAATTGCTTTAAAATCTCCACCAGTCACGATGACGAGCACATAATTAAATCTGCTCCATGTAGCAGCGACCGTTTGAACCCTTGCGCATTCCTCAGTGGCCCAGACCAGCCCCCAGTTTGGCTCATCCGAGTACAGCCGAAAACGAGGAGTGGTGCAAAAATGTCTAGAGTTGATTTTCAATTTTCCGATATTCAATATTAATTTTCCTCTCTCGCTTTTCCGCTCGCCTTCTCGATTCGCTCCTCCAGCCGACGTCATGGTGAACGACAGCCCAGTGCATCTGACCCTCTGTGATACCGCCGGCCAGGACACGCTCGACCCCCTGCGCGAGCTCTGCTACCCGGACAGCGACGTGTTTCTGCTCTGCTTCTCGGTGGCCAGACCAGAGACATTT